>CM035225.1:79491593-80129608 GCA_020226215.1 Sindora glabra | reverse complement strand
GTTCTAATTTTTCATCTTCCTAGGGTGATGATGTAACTTGATAATAACGGATTGAATTATAATCTATTGAAACTAATTTCAATTTTTTTTCCTAGATTGAGTTTTAATTATTGCTCTTAATACTTTCAATTGATTGGCCACCTTTTGAATGAACTCAATATGTATGTTGAGACCGGAAAGAGATACATGTGTATGGAACCTATAATTAAAACTATAAATTGCACATGAAATAGGAATATATTCATATGGTTTATGTATTTTAATGAGTTCCATAAATCCTAATGCATGATTAGTTATTTTAATTCACATAGGAATATAGTTAATTAGCAATTAATTATAGAATTACTTGACCTTGGAAGAGGCTAGTAATTAATTTAGGGAAACTCGACTATCAATTAAGGGAGTTAAAATTAGATTAGTGTAGATAGATGATTCAATCCGAAATTATTAAGTGAAGTCTGATCCCTAAGTCTTTTATTCATATTTATCTTTACTCTAATTACATTCATATTTATTTTAATTATTTTTTGCATAAATCTCTACTTAGTTACTTCATTCCGACTAATCGATTTGCCAAATAGTGTTAGAATTATGAATTTTGGTACTTAGTAAAACAATTCTCGAGGGAATGATACTTTACTTATCATTTTATTACTTGTTTACGACAGTGTACGCTTGCACTAATTGACAAACCATTTTACACGTAACAGTTTCCATTTACACAGATGATTTTTCATGTTATCTATATATGTTTTATCTATACAAATGACAAAGTTATCTATATAAGATAAGAAATTAGTAACATTGGCCGACTTATATAAACTATGATTGTCATTTGTATAGAGTGTTGTCACTTGTATAGGTGTTTTATTTGTATATCAATAGTGTAAAAAAAATTCAATCTACACCAAAAAGAAATTAATAATTTTAATGATTTTAATAATTTTTAACATATTTTCTAATTTAGAGAATTTATTTCTAAATGAATAGTAAAAAATACATACTAAAATAACTTTTTATAACTATTAATAATTATTTAAAAATATCATAATATCAATTGTAAAAACAAACAAGATAGAAAACTAACTTTCAATGATATATAATAAAAAATATTCCACATTCATACATAATAATATAAATTATCAAATAAAAAAGTAAATACATAATGTGTGTGTGTGTGTAATAGTTACATGAAATAATAATTACCATTGTCCTCGTCCTTACCATTGTTTGCAAAAATATGTGAGGGTTGAGGTGGAGGTGGGTGCAGTTGTGGCTAGAGTGGGAATGAAGGTTGCTATAGTTGGGGAGCCAGGGGATGTTCTAGAACAAGGGGCAATGGGAAGCAAATTGGATAGTACTTTCGACTAAGGGATGTTCATTTGAAAAAGAAGATAAGGCATAATAGGAAAAGGTAGAAAGATTCCTATAAACTATAAAGCAACATGCATTACCTTAAGTGTAATGTAAGTTTATTGCTACATGTACTCATAATAAAAAATATGTTGTTCCACTGTAGTTAAGACTTATTGATTCTCAATAATGTAGGTTTGTAACTCCTCCATAAATCTTACATCTAACTATTACCTCAAAGCAAATGTTGTAATGAATGAACCAGTGTTGAGGGTGTCATATGTCATCAGAAACACATAACTAATCGCTTTCCTGTGCTTTTAGTGAGTGCCCAGCATCTCGTTGATAATATTAAGCTTATCAAGCTTTGACAAACCTCTTGGGGAGCTATTGGAGGAAGTATTGGATCGAGAATATTGTTAAGTGACTAGTTCTAGCATCTTGACCTTAATTTTTTTGACAAAAATCATAAGGTTTGAGTAAAAAACTTTTCCTATGATAATTAAAATCACATATTTAGAAATTGGATATTTATACAAGTAGTCTAGGCACTTAAATGCACCCACTCCACTATATGATATATATATATAATAGTCAAAATCTCTCTCACCAACCGTAATTCATGCTAATTTTAAAATATGGTATTAATAATTAGTAAGATTTTTTACAATAGTACAATGTGGAAATGTTAAGATAAAATACTTCATCATGTTGTGCTACTATAATGGACCTTGATCTATAGTGATTATTGTACATCCTTTTCAACTTGTTTGAATTTCTTCTAGAAAGCTCTTACATATTCAAACTAAAGCATTTATAATTAGAAGAAAAACTACTTGAAAGTTAGAAATGGAAAGTTACTAATTTTTCTTTAACCTTATCCTATGTTTGTCACTATCGAAGTAAGTGCATAACTATTAGTGTATGTCCTAGGAGCTAATCATAAAGATGATTATAATACACAATGTATTATATTTTATTTTAGGTAATGCAATTATCATATTTTATTTTTATATATATATATCTGTACAATTTATAACTTAATATAATAATTATCCTTGGAATAGTTTTACTATTTCTAAAATGCCCATAGTAAAGTATTATTACGAAAGGGATATTAATAATACATCAAAACTAGCATGTATAGTGACTGATGATTATGAATCATGGATATGTGATATCAAGTCAATACATGAGTTACATTATTAGTGAACAGATGTACTGAACTGACCCAAAATGAGAAAACTACATGAATTGTCATATGTCATTAGTTATTCTCATGTGACCACAATGCACATAATCCTTTGACTTGAAGTCACTACGGTTCCCTACATAAGGAGTCACACACTTTGATATCGTCGTGTATCACTTTTAATTGGATGTGTTGTAGGAGGTTGATTCCATGTATCATGAATTATGCAGAGGGATGTGAGTGATATAGATAGGAATTTTGTTCCTATTACATAGTAGGAGTGATAACCATGGGCCCCTTGATTGAGTGAGATTAAGAAATGCATGGCCATGTTCAAATGGATTAATATGAGATATTGATCATTTGTTTAAGTTAATCTACTCAATACCAAGAAACATAAATTGCACATCAATGAGGATAATGCATTCCATGCCTTTAGTTCAATTTGGATATCATTACAAAAGGAACTATATTACAAAGTGTTGTTCACACATCAAGTGAATATTGAGTCACAGATATTTTTATTACTTAGGTGGCACTAATGTATTCCTAGATACCGCTCACTGTCTATGGTCAACAAATGGGCTATTACTAACATAGTAAGAATCTACAAGATCACACAAAAGGAGTAGGAATGAGGCAATAATTAATTGGGCTTTAGTTGGACTAAAATCCAATTAATTGAGATTATTTTCATGCATATAATTATTATTAAAATAATAATTTATTTTCACATAATATATATACTATATTATGTGATATTATTTGATATTAAAGTAATATCAGATAATTATATTATTGGATATTAGATAATTATATTATAAGATAATATTATTTTTTAATATTTGATAACTATATGCATTTTTAATATTAGATATTTATATTATGAGATAATATTATTATCTAATATTAGATAATTAATAGATAAGTTCTATTTCTCTTCACTCTCTCCATGATAAGGATAATGTGATAGTTGTTAAATAATTTTAGGATTCTAGAAGCATTATCCTAGTGGGATTAGGAATGTTGTATGCCTTAGTTCTATAAAAGGACCTTGAAGGTAGTACCTTAAACATACACTAGCTACCATTAAACCCTAAAATCACTCCAAAAATGCACTAATCTTAATCATCGTAAGAGAGAGACGTATCTTAGTAAATTTGTAGAAGGTAAGAAGTCATCGTTCATTCCGTGTGGATATTATAGAGACGCTATATCATCTGGCCAGCATTTGATTCATGATTCATCTTGCTCTTTCAAGGTTTTGTTCAGAAAGAACACGAGCACACAAAAAGGTAAAACCCTAACATTGATTTATGCCCTTTTGTATGGATCCTAGATAGAATTCGGATTAAAATTTTAATTTTTTTCTATGTATAATGATTCAAAACCCAACAATAACCTATCCTAATAATTTGATGAGATATTAATAAAACAAGTTTACCTCGCACTATACAAATTACAAATGTCATCATGACTTCCATAGTTGCAAGAAATGTTGATGAGCACAAAATTTCGATCCTTCTTACTTTTTCAAATTATATTGATATTTCACTTCTCTAATTATCTATTCATTCAAACAAAACTCTGTGGAAAGGACTAATTTGAGGTCAAGGTGAGGAATTATCATATTGACTTGACTTCTTCCTTCCCTTTATCAGTCTAATTATTAGTCTAACAAGCCCTTAGAAAGTTTTTTCTTTTTACAAAGTGTTACAAAAAACTAGGTAGTTTGCAACTAATAAGATTTGGTACCTAATAATTCTTATGGGAAATCTTCCAAATTCAAATAAAATATTAATTATTAATAAGGAATAATAGTTATTAATAAGGAATAACAGAAAAGAAATATATAAAATATAAATTATATAAATAAATAATATTATATAATAATTAAAGAAATATATATTATATAATAATTATAATATATATAATTTAATAATTTTGATTTATTACTTAAATTATATATTAATTATATTAAATTTCATTTTTTAATATTTTTTACTATTTATTAATTCAATATCCTTAATTAATTATTAATTCAATATTGAATTGAAATATCAAAATAAATAAAATTTCAAAATCTAGAAAAAATAAAAAATACAAGACAATATATTGCATATCAATAATAATAAAAAATTATGGATATAGTCGAATGATAAAATTTCTCTTTGCTATAGAAAAGATATATGTTTAATCCCTACTATCCACCTATCATTTGTTTTTTAATAAAAATTTTATTTAACATAATTTTTATTCTTAAATAATAATAATATTATTAATATATTATTTATAATATTTATTATTAATAATATTTAATATATTTATAATTTTTATATATTATTTATTATTTTAATATTCATATTAAATTGAATATTGTAATTTTTCATTTTTTATACTTTTTATTCATTATTCAATATCAATCAAAGTATTTTATTAAATTCCTATGCATGCACAATTTATGTTATATGAACCCACTTAGCTCAAACATTAGAGCATCACATTTATAATCCAATGGTCATCGATTTTGTTCCAATATATTGATAGGTTGTCATTCGCTAAATAGCGATAATCACATATCTCATTCCTCAAGTTTAACATCCATAAAATCGAAATGGAATTGTATTGAAAAATAGATAAAAATATTGCAATTATTGTATCCATTAATTTTAATATCAAATATAAAATAATATTAAAGATACATTCAATAATACTTATATAAACTCCTTGCATAACATGTTCCTTTTACTCCTTAGGTACTTGCTTTCAATTTTTATAGAAAAGCTCACAATACTACTTGACTAGCACTCATATATCGTGTATAAAATACTTTGAGTTTAGATTAATCACCTACTATATACCTATCTTATCAAAATGAATAAGTAGTAGTCTCCTATTATTCTTTTAAATCTTTTAGTGGAGGGTCAAGGATCTTAATTTACTATAATACCATCAACTTTGTGCAGCTTTCAAATATAACATAATGTTAATAATATATATATTTATAGGAAAAGAATGCAAAATGGAGTCTTGAGTATAAGTGATTTTATTTGTCTTGCACTAGGAAGGAGTGCAAGTGAGATCACATGGTGAGTTGTGTCCACCATCTACTCCATGATGGTATGACATAATACTAGTCATGGCTATCAAGTATCCTTATATATGATCACATAAACAATAGTTATTACTACAAGACTTAAGTAATATTTATGGTAAAATGTTACATTTTTTGCATCCAAGATAAATTACATTTATACATATTAAATGAATTGCTTGAAATAGTTAGTGCAATAAGACCTAAACAATACTTACTACAAAATATCTAATTGATACCCTAAAAGCTTAATTATTGTTTGAAAAATAAAAAAGTATTAACCCTAATTAGAGTCATTATTAGTGAATGTTGTAGAGTCATCATCTTCTTCATTAGTTTTATCATTATCATTAAAATTTAAAAGTTTTTCCTCTATGTAGTCACCAATCATTTCATTCTCTAAATTATCATTATCATTTATGAAGTAACTAAACATTTGTACAGGAAAATGAATATTTCCATAAGATACAATGAGGGTCATGGTTCTGGTCTCGTAAGATAATCAAGTTAAAATTTTCAAGATCAACTATGAGTATGAAGTTTATGAAGTTATTATTGTTGACAATCAAATTTTTTTAAATAATAATATAACTAAAAAATAAAAAAAATTATTTCTAAGATAGGAGAAAATAATGGATGAGAAGCTGCTGACACTTTACACCTTATGAAATACCTTTCAATCTTTCTGGCCAATTAGCATGTATGGTAGGTGGTGATTCTTTTATTTTTGGCAAAACAATTAAAAAAGACATCTTTGATATAGATTTTATTGTCTAATTCCTCCCTTATAAGAAAAGAAAAGAAAACCAGTTGAAAGCATTTGAAAAAAATTTCAAAAAAATGGAAGAAAAGCATAGGAAACGAAGAGAGAAATAATAAAAAAAATTAAAGTAAAAAAAGAGAGAGATAATAGAGAAATTTATTAAGAGGAAATTCTTCATTATCATGTATACATTTTTTACCCTCTTCAATTTCTTCTTTGAGACATTGAAAATCTCATTTTTCTAAAATTTTAGATGCACTATCTCAAGCATAAAAGAAATTTTGATTGTATACACTGAAATCATAATTATTGTTAATTCTAAAAATATTTGTATTAAAAAAAAGAAGAAAAGATGAAAAGGATAAAAAAAAACAAACCTCATCCCAGTAATGTGTAGTTTTGAGCTCCTAAGAAAGAATGAAGGAATGAAATTGTAGAAGAGATAAATAAAGAACAAGAATGAGTAGGAATTTGAATTTCAAAATAAATAAAAAGAGTTATAATTAGTTTATTTTATTTTTTATTTGAAAATAAGATAATATTGTACATATTGTTCATTGTAACGTCTTATCTTGTCATTTTTTTATTTCTTATTTCTTTTCTTTTATTGCTTACTTAACAAAAAATTATAAAAGAAAGAGAAGTTTCTCTTTAAAAACAAAATCATAATGGATAGGACAGCACTTGACCCATGGTACCATCCCATCCCAAATAATTTTTTTAATTTTTTTACTTTATTAAATAAAAGGGAAATATTTTCTTTTATGTTTTGTTAAGATATTATTTTATACAATTTCTATGATGGAATAAACCAAAATAGTCTAGAAGTTCAATCTATTCTAATGTTTTTAAGGTAAGAGATATTTAGAAGTTAAATCAAGTGAGCTGATTAAGTTAAAAAAAATCTCAATATTAATGTATATAAAAGTATCATATAATTATCATTTTTTTATATGTGATGTATCTTAATTTGTTTCACTTTGTTAGATTTACACATGTACACTCATAATTTATATTGTTTCTTTATTTGTTATTTTGAAAAAAAAATATAAAATATTTTTGTGATATTGGAATAATATTGAAATTAATTATGAGTGCAATAAACATAATTTCAAATTTTTGAAAAATTTTTTTTATTCAAATTTGGCCACAAAGTTAGACAAATGTGATGTTTTAAAAATTATAAAATAATATTAGAATTATGATTTTAATTTTTCTAAATAATTTCTTATTTAGATTTAGTCATGATGTTGGGAAAAAGGCAAATGTGATACCTTAAAAATTATGAACTAATATTGGAATTATGACTTCAATTTTTCTAAATAATTTCTTTATTTAAATTTAGTTATGAACTTAGATAAATTTGATTCTTCAAAAATTATGAACTAATATTAGAATTATGATTTCAATTTTTAAAATAATTTCTTTATTTAGATTTGGCCATGAAGTTGGACTTTAAAAATTATAGAATAATATTGAAATTATGATTTTAATTTTCATGAACAATTTCTCATTTTAAAATTGACCATGAAATTAAACAAATTTGATACTCTAAATTAAAAATTATTGATTTGATACTTTTTAAATAAATAAACATATAAATAAGACTACTTAAAATAATTTTTATTTATCTTATTATTTCAAAAGCTATATTGCAATCATTTTACTAAAAATATTCTAAAAGTAATAAAACAAATTTTTTTGAAAAATAATAATCTTGCAAAAATAATAAAATAGAAATCTTTCTAAAATGATAAAATAAAATCTTTCAAAAATAATAAAATTTATACCTATAATTTATCAAAGTTGAGTAATCCAATTATAAGTGCGATCATAATAATACTTAATATTATTGAAGTATTTTTTTCATTCAAATCCTACCATAAATTTAGATGGATTTAACAATTAAACCAACAAATTAACTAGAACTAAAATAACATTTTTTAGAGAAATATATATATATAATATGATAAGGACCATCATAACTCAATTTAAAAGATAGAATTAGAATAAATGGGTAACCATTTTTTAAATGAATATTATAGGGTGCTAATACCTTCCTTACACATAATTGATCCCTAAATTTGAACTTTGGAAATGTAAACCTCTTTTTGTATTCCAATTCGGCCAAGTTGGGTAATGCTAGCTTATAAGCCAAGTGAGGGCCATTCTCTCCATCTAGGTTGTGTTAAGCCTTTAACAGTTAACATAAAACTTTATCGAAACTCCAAACATAGATCACACACGATGATTTTGTTCTTGTTGTTTCTATGTTCCAATCACATAAAAAATGATTAGTCGAGACTTCATTTTCTTCATATTCATACTCCAACATTTAGAATATTTACGAAATTGCTAGCCCCTTACCATCCTACCATAAGGCATGTCGCGACAATTATCTTGTAAATAGGACATGCCATTAACACTGAACTATCATTATTAAGGAGATCCTATACATCATGATGCATCATATTATTTATAACTCTCTAGTTCAATCCATTAAGAGGATTATCAATGATGAAAACTTGTTTCGCTTGAAATGCTAGTATACATAGATCATTTCTATACCATTGAGCACTAGTAGAAATGATTATTATATTCTGATCTTTGATAATTTTCTTCTTTTTATGGTCAGTGTCACACCATTTACTTTTGAATAAAATCATAAAGTAATTATTTAAATAATTCAACTTTATGGCATCCTCCAAAATACCATAAAAGTTTTATCTTTAGTTCTTGGTACAAAAATCCTACTATTTTGTGTCTTATACTTTGCTTTTTGAGAAGCAGTTACAAACTAAACTATGTTTACTACATATGTCAAACATAATATAATCGTGAAGCCTGGTCCAAAAGTTAAAGACAATAGTTTGTTAGTTGTTTCAAGGGATCCACTCTTGTGAAAATGGTACATCTATAAAAAATTTTAAAGTGAACAATAACAAAATGAACCAAAAAAATAAAATTATGGAGAATTAGGAATATGGTAAAGAATTACCTTGGAGTAAAACTAAAAAGGAAACTAGATTTTCTATAAATGATCAATGTTTTCACCACCCTGTACTTACAATTATCCCATATGTTCACCATACAATATAAATTATTTGTTAAGAACTAGAAGGACTTGGATGAAATACTAAATAGTTTGAGGGACTTACTCTAAATACTTTTAGATTGTAGGATGGTTATTTAAGATGTTCCATATTGCAATATCTTAATCACTCTTATCTAAATGAACAATGTACTTTTTGTTGATGGGTCAATATTGAGATTTAAAAATTAACAATCACCTTTCTATTCTCACATTGACTATATCTTGGTTTTGGTGAGGTTGGTTGAATTTGGTTCCCACCCTTTTTAGATACATGTAACAAAATGCTAATGTCCTATCTACAACATATCCTTTAGCAATAACACATTCAGGTTAAGTATAGGTCCTAACATAGTCCTTTAACTTCTTTATATGTCTTTCATATAGGTACACCTATTGAAAATGAATAGGACTACCTAGTAATACTTTTTTAAGCTAATGCATCATCAAGTAGACCATTATGTTAAAGAATGCTAGAAAGTATATCTTTTCAAGTTTATAAAAAATTAATACAATGTCTTCCTTACCTTGCTTGACACCTTGCTTATTTAGAGTTCTTGTATAGATTTGGTTAAAGTAATTACACAACTTAACAACCAAATATGCTAACTTTTATAACAAAAATACTCACATTGCAAGTGGCAACAATCGCTATATAATAACATCATAGTTATACGATTTCAACCCTATGATCTTAGTATCATTGTCAGTTACATTCTTCCTTGAATTTCCAAAAACCCCACTTAGAAACTTGACATTTTTAATGAATTAGCAAAGTTATCATCGATTATTGTGAGTGATCATATATTTAAGATATGGTTTCATCCGCCTACCCCTCTCCTTACATAGATGCGATTCTTGTTTTATATTCATGTCAGCTAAATCACATCTTACATTATTTATGTCCTTTGATTTATGTTCAACATCTAATAGTGTACCCATAATATTGTCATATACATTCTCCTTAACATATATCATGTCAATATTATGCCTCAAGATCATTATGGACCAGTATGGAAGTTTTAAAAAGATGTTTTTCTTACTCAAATTAAGTTCATCTACACCTCTATTTCATTTAACTTCACTACATTACATGTATTTTCTAAGAAATCTCTAATGTACCTTACTTAATTGGTCCATGATCATGTCATTAGTAAATTGTCTCAAAAGGCTTTCCCCTCAAATTTTCCACTGAAGTCTTTACTATTTTACTAGGTGTGGTTCTTTAGAAGGAAGCAATGATAACTTACATAAGCTATTTTTCTCTAACTCACATTAATGGTGTATCTTTGTTGCCAATTGGATATGCTTTATACCCTTGTCCACTCCACCTAAAAAGACTACTTCATATAAAAAAGTTATTTACAGTCCATAACAATGTCACTTACATCTTAAACATGCTATTCGTAGTCGCATCTTAAGTTTTAACTCCTATCTCTTATAATTGTTTCAACTCTTTAACAAGTGGTCTTAAAATACATTTATATCTTTTCCTGGAGATTATGGTTCAAGGATCAATAACATCGATATGAAAAATAACTTTCTCATACAAAGCCATGGTAGTAAATTGTAGGTGGTCATCATAAGTGGCCACATGCTATATGATATACTCATATCATCAAAAAGATTGAACTCATCTTTACTCAAACCTAGTTGTATATTCCTTAGTTTTGCTAAGAAATTGGGATATCTTCTATTAAAATTCTACTAAGTTTCTTCATCAACAAGATGTCATATAATTTCATCTTTGGTGGATCATCCTATATGATGCCATATCATATCCTTTGCCATATGCTTTGATTTGTATAACCACTTCAACTTAGCGATCAACAAAAAATACCATAGAACCTTTTAAGAAAACTTTTTCCTTTTTATGTTTTTATCAATTCACTAACTCTCCCTAGAGATTAGACAAGTCTCATTTCCATCATGCTTTTTTTCAAGAGAGTGCATAATCATGCTTAATACATGAATTAATTCATATATCAATCCTAACTTATTAAGCTATTTCCTTGTATCATAATGTAGTTTAGGTAATTTATAATTCATTAGTAATGTTTTCTTTAATAATTTTAGTAGAAAATCGAATGGCAGATGAGTCTATTTATCTATCACTTTTAGATATATAAGCTCAACTAAGAAGTTTAGCAAAAAAAAGTTGTGCAACTTAAGTATAATTTTGTTTCAACTCTGTAAACAAGTCATCAAAGCTTTAGCCATACGATGTGTCCCCTTTAAGGTGTCTTCATTCTAATCTCCATCAATGTTATCTACTTGATTAATGGTATAAGGACCAATAAAGTCATGTATAATATTAATCATCTCTTCAACATCATTAGAGGGTGCCTTATGCATAACCTCAACCCTAAATAGATACTTTTCACTATGATAGACCTAATTTGTATACAGTGGATCAAATTTGTTATTTATTAGGTGTGTCTCCATGATCTCTAATATTTGGTACAACATATTTAAACACTTCTTACATGAACGTCATACCAAAGTTTTTGGCTCTCTCTATAAATGCAATAGTACCATTCTAGTAATCATCAGATAATTAATCTTGTAAGGTTATCTAACTTTTGTTAATAGACATGTTGCAACTAGCCTTCAACATCATAAGTCATCATATGATTCAACTATATATGCATGTTTATTTTATGCCTTAAGTCCACTTTACCACTCCACTTCTAATAGGTATGACCCTATCCTATTTGAGATATTCCTATAATTATTATCTCAACATATTCATAATACGTTTCATATATGTCAAAATTTTGGCTGCATCTCCCTATAAATTTTCAAGTATGTTTGCTATACAACAATATAATACATATTTATAGGACAATGGAGAAAGAAGAAATTTTTATAAAGTGAAATG
The DNA here is from genome assembly GCA_020226215.1 of Sindora glabra. Taxonomy (NCBI): domain Eukaryota; kingdom Viridiplantae; phylum Streptophyta; class Magnoliopsida; order Fabales; family Fabaceae; genus Sindora; species Sindora glabra. The sequence continues at coordinate 80,117,234 of CM035225.1, read as the reverse complement.
ATAAATAGATATGTTGAACATAATAATTAAAAAAACATATTCCAAATTATTCAATTTTTTAGGAAAATTCAAGGTTTAGTTCATTTAAGAAGACCAACCAACTCTTAAATAAGTCTAAGGTTATGATGCAAATACATTTTAAATTTAACATATTATAATTTTTTATTATAATAATTTTAACAATATCATAAACTCGTCAGTTTATGTATTGTTTATATTAATAATTAAATGATATATATTCTAATATTTAATTCCTTCTTCAACATTATTTGCCATTTTTTTACAATTTTAAATGATTACTTAAAAATATCAATATTCCACATCATTAGATATTATGTACATTTGATTAATCTAATTGCCAAAATTTATTACAAATTAATATCCTCTTAGTACAATTTTCATTCTTACATAATATAATAAATTAATTACCATTATATGAGTAACCCCTAATATTAAATGACAACTTTTTTATTATCCATTTATATTTATATTTTTTTTACTTTAAATTATCACTTAAATTATAAAATATTTTGCGTCATAGAAAATTTAAGTATTAGTTACTATTATTATCAAAATAGTGTGTGACCATTTTTTTCTTATACAATTTAGTAAATTAACAAAAGTTATATGACCTACTTCTACTATTAAATTATTATACATTTTATTATCTATTATTACTTATATTTTTAGTATTTTAAATTCTTAAATTATAAAATATTTGACATCATTGAAATATTTTTTATTTTTTTTAGTATAATTGTGAAAATATCATGCTATCATTTATCAAATACTTTCATTTTTGTATGATATAATAAATTAAATATGATTATAGGACTCACTTATGAAATAAATTATTATGCATTTTATTATTCATTACTACTTATATTGTTGGTACTTTAAATTATTACTTTCATTCTTGTATACTATAATAATTAATGATCATTGTATGACTTATTATATTTTATTATCATTTGCTCCTTATATTTTTAGTACTATAAATTATTAATTTTATTATATAATATAATAAATTAATTACCATTATATGATTTACTTATAATATTAAATTATTATGCATTTTATTATTTATTATTATTTATATTTTTAGTACTTTAAATTATTACTTAAATTATAAATATTTACATCATAGAAATTTTTTTTTATTTTCATTACAGTAATTATTAAAATTAGCTATTACCATTTTTTACTTACTTTCACTTTTATATAATTTATATATGACTTACTTCTAATATTAAATTATTATGTATTTTATTCTCCGTTGTTATTTAATAATATATTTTTATTAAGTGTTAAATACTTGTTATTCAATGGTTTTTAATTAAGTAATTTTGTAAATTTTAAAATTATTTATTTTTTAGTATTTTAAGTGATTATTTAAATTGCTAAATATTTTATATCATCAAAAAATTTTATATTTTCATTCATGTAATTGTTAAAATTTATGTTTATTCATTTTTATACAATTTTATTTTTAATATAATTTAATAATTTGATTAATGTAATTGTTAAAATTATTACAAATTTTATTGTCTTATTTTTTTATTGAATTAACCAAATATTTAATGCAATAAATATATCGACTTTCACAAAATATTAATTTTACCAATCAACTCAATAAAGTATTAAAATAAATTTATATTTGGCTATTATATTAATTTCATTGGATATTTAAAGCAATAATCAAATCAAACAATACAAAATAATTATTTTTTCAAACTTAATATTATATTAAAATATTCAAAATAATCATTTATAATCATTATATGTTTAACGTGATAAATATATAGGTCATTGCACAAAATAATAATTATATCAAACTAGTTCATGAAGTAAAATTTTATTTTCATATATTATATCAATACTATTAAAAAAATTTAGTGTATTAATTTTTTTTAACATATCTAAATAAAATAGTGAAATAACAATCAGAAATATTAATCAAGAATGCAATGACATAATCTAAATATTTAACAAAATAAATACAAGAATTGATAAAGAAATATAAATATAAGAAAGTTATAATTACCATTATACAATTTACTTATAATATTAAATTTTACCTTTCAAGCCTGTTGAGATGACAAAAAGTCATCCATATAGCCAAAAAAGTCATCTATATTTCCTATGACATTTTAATTGCTAATTTTTTGTCACCCTCTAAGAATTTGAATTCTATATAGATGATTTTTTGTCATTTGTGTATAGAAAAAAGGTTTCTTTTTAAATTGAAAAACTTATACAAATGACAAAAGTTGTCATTTGTATGAAGTTTTTCATTTTTTCTTTAAAAAAATTCATTAAATATATACAAATGACTTTTGTCATCAATACAGGCCTTTTCAATTTTTTTTAAAAATTATGAAAAATTTATAAAGATAAATTTTTGTCATTTATATATATTTTTTTAAAAAAAATTTATAAAATCTATACAAATAATAAAAGTCATTTATATAAAAATATTTTCAATATTTTTAAAAAATGTGAAAATCTATATAGACGATTGAGTTTATGTTGTCTATATAAATATCATCTGTATATTGCATAATTGTTGTACTGGTGTAATTTAACAAAATCTACTAAGTGTCAGTAATAATAATCATAAACTAGAATAATCATAAAGTAAACAAAATGATTAATTAATAGTTAAAAAAATGATATTTCAAATATTTCATTTTAATTGATAAAAATGAAAATGATAATTTTAATTGAAGAAATAATTAATTATCTCACAGGATAATCTAATTTATTCTTATAAATTTAATTATCATTAATATTTAAAGTATTAATTTATGCAAATCAATTACAACATAAAATAGTGATAATCATCATTTTTAGAAATTAATAATTATAAAATCATGTAAAAATATAGAAATTAATAAGATAATTGTATTTATTCTCTTATTTCTAATTAAAATTTTGTAAATAATTAAAACAATAATAATTATTATAATATAATATCAACTAGTTTTTTAATAATAAAATTTTTTTGTAATGTCTTTCATATTGTGTTACTAAATTTATTTAAGAGTAAAATAATCTTCAAATTTTATAAGAAAATAATAGAGATGGTCAACTTCCACTTTAGTTAGATTGACTAATGTACCATTAGCTTTAAGGAAGGAGAGTGTAAAAAATTTAAATGGATTAAGGGAGATTTTTATCATTTTCCAAACAAGATGAGGATCTCAATGTAATTAACCTTAACCTTAGGAGATCAGAGAGTAATTTATCCTAAAAATTACATTGTGGCTCCTCAAATGAGTAAAGTTGTGAAGTAAATTATCAAATTAGAGAGAAAAGAAGTGAAATATTAATGAAATGGAAATAAGAAGCAAGTAAAATGAATAGTTATATTACATTATAATGTCATTAAGACAAAAGATATTGTGCATATATATTATTATTTTTATATTTATTTATCAAAAATACTATAGGTACTAAAAATGTGATCCAAAATGAATTCCAAAATTTTTATATTTGTAAGATTGAATTTTATAAATTTATTCCATCATCTTCTATTTAATAATAGTCCATGATTTACATTTGAAACCTAAATTTTAGGTCATATTTTTTATGCATACTAAATTGTTATTTATTTATACACTTTTACAAATTAAAATTACAGTAATTACAAAGAATAATAAAATAAATAATTATATCCTGCATAACTTAAAGTTAGAGATGTATTATAGGTGGCGTTTGGATCACGAGATCTTACATTCTCAGGAAAGTCTACATTCCCGGGAATGTGATTTTTGTGAATTTAATTAATAAGAATGTAATATTTATATATTTGGTTCATTATAAATTTTCCTATAAATGTTTTAATATCGCATTCCCATTCTATGGGAATCTAAGATATCCACCTCCCCCTATAGGAATATTTTAGGGAAATGTTGAGTTAAAAGGATTTTTGAAAATATGACAATTCCGAGTATTTTTTTTTTCAAATCTTGAACCAAATATGGGAATGTGATATTCCCTTAAAACATTCCCAAGAATGTTAAAAACATTCCGCAAACCAAACGCCACCATAAAAAAAAGTAGATGAAATAAAACTATAATTAAGACAACATAAATGGATATTATCAATTCAATTATAACAGTAATAATTACTTAATTAATTATAATGTCAAGACTATTCTAATATTACTTCCTTTTTTGTGTTTCACAAAATCACTATCGATTTGTCTCCCAAATTTTAGTAATTAATTCCTTACTATTAATCAGTATTCTAAAATCTTTATTTCAGAACTATCTTTTCTTGGTCAAATTCGTAATTATAAACCTTAATTATTAGGATAAATTAATAGTTTGATATTGCTAATTAATTTTGCTTCCTCTGATCTTTCTCATTCAACTATTTTAGAAATACCTTTTTTCAGTTACCAGTTTTATATAAGCAAGAAATTGTCCGATTTGTTTTACTTCTTGAATCTCCTAAATCAAATGTCCGTCACGATATAACTTTTATATAATATTTAACAATTAACAATTTCCTCCTTTTTTGTTGAATAGTTCAGGAAAACTTTAGGATTAATCATTTCCTTTTTCAAATTTGTAATCATCAATTTGATAATTTTAATTATTACTCCAATAAATTAAGATTATTAAACTTGACTATTATAATAAATTAATATTAAGATCCTTTATATTTTTAGAAGAATTTTCTCTATGCAATTTGATTAGATTTTTTTTTGCATTATTTCATTAGTTATTTTAACTTGCTTTCCTTCTATAATATTATTAATTATTAATTAACTATATACATTATCTATTAATTAATTGGATGATAATTTTTAATAATTAATTTCACTTGTCAGTTCAATTTATAATAATAGAGATCTGTTGATCTCTCCTAAATGGTCATAATAAAGTTAACATCAATAAAGAGAAATATATTTTACTTTTATTTTTTCTCTTGCAATGTACAATGTATCATGCTAGGCATGACATATTCTAATTAGATATGATTTGCTTTAAATAGAAAAAAAAGAAAATTATGAGTGATGAAATAAAATAAAGAGTATCTTATTATACATGCTTAATAAATATTTAAAGAGTTTAAATTTAATTTATTGTTAATATAAAATATTTTATACTTTTAATAAATTAAAAAATACGTTATTGAAAAAATGTAAGTAATTAAGAATTTTTAAATGCAATAAAAATTAATAATTTTTTATTGACATGATAATATTTAAATTCATCATACATGACAACCAATAGATTATATTTAAATCCATATTAAAAATAAATTAAAGAATTAACAAATATTAATTTATCGCAAGAAATTCATCAGAGTTAAATAGTTTAGTACTTTTTTTCCGATCTATCTACATAAAAGATTAAATATTTGCGAAAAAGAAAACTCAACACCAATATGCCAGCTTCACGGTCACTCCCTCTCGGGTTTGTTCATTGACTCCTGATTGAAGAAAGACAAAAAGGAATATATTACGATCAATAAAATATGGAAGAATCTATAGTGTACCATTAAAAAGGGGGATAGACTGGGGCACACAAAGCGGTTCACCTAATCGACGTAGGGCATTTTGTCGTACAAGCCATCGGCCAGTTTTTCAAAACTGTTATTGACCTATTTGTACATTTTCATATTTGCCTTTTTATTTTTGAAAATAGCACCCATGAGGACAGAGGCATAGGCCAGTTCTAATCACAGCCTAGCCATATTGAGCAAACAGTTTTGACCTAAGTGACACAGTATGCTCAACAAAGGAAAATGGACCTGAAGAATTGAAGCCGATCTCCATTGTTGAAGAAAGTGTGAACGACAAGAAGCTCAACTAGTACTCTTCAGGTGTGTTATTAATTTCTATTTATTTCTAGATTTTGTCGTACAAGGCATCGGCCAGTTTTATTAATTTCTATTTATTTCAAAGTGTTATGAAATTTTGGATATATGGATAATAGTTGTCATAATTTTCTCGCCATCGATCAAATGTGTTCGAAATTTCTAGAGTGTTTATGACTAGTTTATGGTTTAGATGTTGAAGATAAGGGGAAAATCAACAAGAATGAAATCCAGAATCCTCTTGTCCATATGGGAATTGAGATAAGAGTTCCTTCTTTGTTAGGTTCACTTTATTTTGAATTTACTGAATAATCCACATGTTTTACTTTTCTATCTATTCTTGTTTTTTAGCTGATAAAGAGTTTTTTCATCGTTTTTAATTTGAAATTGAATGAGGATCTGAAATGATCTGTTTTACATTCTTGTCTCTCAATATCTACATTTGCTTATTCCTTTTCGTTGAGGAAAGTCATAATTTGATGAATGTAATTCACATATGTCCTACTGATTTCATTGAGCAAAACAAATTACATGTGAGGGGGTATAAATTTTTTTTTTCTTTCCATCATCAAAGGGTCATCTCTCAGTGTAATAGTGGGATATTTTCGCCATTTTTTGTTACTTTTTTTTTTTAATTTGGTTCCTTCCTGGCTATTGTTCTTCTCAACTCTAGATTTGACTGATATAGTTAAGAGATACTATGTTATAATCTCTAGGTAAATTTATAGTATAATATTTTTTTATGCAAATGGAGTGTAAGTACAAAGATGAAACTACACTAACTGATCAATGGTATTGAGGAATATTATTTCCCTAAGGATGACTGGATGAGAGAGTTGAACTTTGCCTTAATTGTCTCCAAGCACATGTGATCTGTATCGGTCACTGAACTGCTTCAAATACTCTAAATATTATCCTTATAAAATATAATGCCATTCAAATTCAGTTCTAAAATGTATAAGACAATGCATCAAAGTGCAACTACTTTATTAGGGTTTCACTGGAAGTAAAATGGGTGCTGTCTTCATTATAGAAAACATGTTGTATCTTAGGAAAAAATTTATACGAGATATGATCATAAACACTAAAAGAAATATCTTTAATTTTCCTGTTTATTACTCTATATTATTGAATTTATCACTAGGCAGAGGGAAGAAGCAATTTCTTTATTTTTCTTTTGTTTTCTTATACAAGAAAATGAATGTTGACTGCAGCTATTCTTAAAATCTAGAATAAAGATTGGCCAATCCATTGAATCAAACAAATGATTTAATCGGGCAGGGACTCCTGCATTTTTCTATTTGGGTGTTTTTTTCACCTCTAAATTATCAGAACCATCACATGTCCTATTCATTTGCTTTATAATTGCAATCCAAAGCTAAATGTCTATTAGTAAGAAATAATTATGCTATTGTGATGCTTCCTTGTGTGGTCATGTTGCTTGTTCTTGATATTCATTTATATATTATTTTCCATTGGCTAGTGCATATATAATTTCAATAATAAACTTAGCTGCCAGCAAAAAGTACTTGAGATATGGATGCCATTGCACTTTCTTTACTTTGCAAATTACTATCTCATATTAGGATGTGATCTGTCATATTTATAACTACTACTATGATATGCATAATCTTTAGCTTCTTATAGAGAAAAAAATGAATTGTTTACTACTACCCTTTAAAAAAACACTGACTACAAATCCATATTTCAAATTTTAGTGTTAATTGTTTTATTTCTGAGCTCTATGCATACAATTCCCAATGTTTTTCATACAAAATGAGTAGAATTTCCCCAGCTAAATGACATTTTGGCCTTAATGGCTTATTGAATGTAGTTCTTTGAGATATAAAAATAAAGTCAGTCTTGTCTGTCCTAAAATACAACAGTATTTACTAGGCAGACTACGAGATTTTTGCTTATAGGTTTCATATATGAGATCTCTATCATTGGGCACACCAAAGCATTTGATTTTTGTTTTTCCTTTTATGTAGATAGGAATGATTTATGCTATTATCTATTGTATTTTTGTTGGTATGTATACTGTGATATTGCTATTTTTAAAAGTGCAGTCTGGAATTCACAATAAATATCCTTCCTACTATTTAAGGTGGAGTATAGCACAATATCTTCTAATCATGTGAATTATGTTTTTGTGAACACTCCCTAATAATTTGATATGTTATAATTAAGATTGATCTTTTATTCTTTATACAAAACTGTTAGGAGGTTCCTTTACTAAAATAAGAAAACTTTAAAGGGGGCAGTGTATACATTTATGCATCATCTGGAATGAAGGAAGTGATATCAAGTTCTATAACCAAATACTGTTGCCAAGAAGCCCTTTATGGCAACAACCTACATTGTTGTTGCTATAAGGGGTTTTTCTTCACAACAACATTTCTTTCATTAGAGGTACAAACCACTTCTTTATTCACACATTCCTTATAAGACTCTCAATTATTGTTTAGATCATGCGTCATTCATTTTCTATTCATAATCATATAGTCATTCTGTTTTGTTTATTGATCTGTATCTTACAGATTTTTTTTGTGAAAGTGGAGGATATGACAAAGTACCTGCTATAGTTGCAACAGAGAAATCTAACGGCTCCCATTCAGAACTGAAGGTAGCTCTAATTTCTGCCACCAAATTCTTGGCATCTCATTGCATTGAAATAGTTGAATTAGCTGGTGCTGATCATGATCGCATGCCCTCTATTGTAAGGTCTGCAATTGATATTTAGACTGCAGGTGATTTAATGACTTTTATTGCTACGACTGCTATAGGTACTTAATTTGTCCATTATAAAAGTGTATCTGAGTTACACTTCATTTAATTTATCCGGTCTTACTGTATACGTGTTTGGCAGATTATCAACAAGTGAGGTTATATTAAATTAGATTTTGTTAAGTGTGTGATGAGTGAGATTGTGAGAATTAAATTATTATGGAAGCCATTTGATCATTCATTGATAGATTTTTCATGTGCTACTACTGTGGCAAAATCAGCCTTGTGAAGAGAAGCTGCTATGAGAGCAAGCTTGCCAAAGAAACAAAAAAGAATGTATCAATTAGTACCTATGACAGAGGCATACCAAAAATGTATTGTCTTCCTAATTTTGATAGTCAAATATTAAAACGGAATCCTCCAATATGTAGGAGATTTGTTGCAGCTAATGCGAAAAGGTGATTACTAGGGATCATGTCAAATTGATTTCATACTCACCCCAAAGATCTTTATCATCAGATATAAGATTGCTGTGTTATTTCAGGTGTTCTACGATGGAAGCAAGTCTCTGTTTGCATTAACAAGAAATCTCAGGTATTATAAATTAACATAATGTCTTATATTCTTATTTGTGGAAACAAAGAACTAAATTAGGATGACTACTTAACTCCCTTATTCTTCAGGTCAAGATTAACCTCAAAAGCAAGCACGTTGGAGAGGCCTACTTTGAAAAGAATAAATGTAAGCAATGATTATTAGAGCACTTCTAACTATCTATCAACAATATTAAGATTGCTCTCTATCTCTTTATTTTAGTTTTCATTCATTGTTTTTCATTTAACCAATATTATAACAGGTCCGGTTTATGGGGTCTGTGATAAAGATATTGCATGGCCATAAAAAAACGAAAGAAAAGCATCAAAAGAGTGGTAATTTTGCCCTCAAAACTGCACAAGGTCTTCTAGGATTTAAGTGCAAGAGTAAACTTCACAAGCGAAAACGGTTGATGGAATAGAGGTCTACTTTGTAAAGCTAATTTCATTGAAGTAGCAGATCACTCTCTAGAAGTTCCGAGTATCAGTACTAGCGTGTGACTTTCTCTGAGTGTATATACGTGCAACTATAGGAGTAGAACAATTGAAAATTTACCAGCATTCCTCTTGGCTGGTTTTACATCAAGATATAACAATAAAGTAGTTTGATGTTCATATCTGGAGTTCATGGCTATTCAAATCTAAATTTTGAATTAGGTAATATAGGAATTAAATGCCATTAAAAATCACTAGGATTCAAATCCATACTAATCTTTCTATGGATGGTTATATATTTAGTGGTAATTTATGGAAGTAATCATTCTCACCAGTGAATATTTCATACATATATAGAAATGTAAAGCCCACGTAGCATAAGATTGAACTGTTACATTAAAAGTTAAAAGTAATACATATAAACATGTCTTAAATTCAAAACTGTTGGCATTTTGTGATTGTAGATGTGCTTATAATCTAATTTTTTGAACTAAAAATTATAATTTCACAAATCTATCCACAATGTTTATAATTCAAGAGCAAATGGGCTCAATATCACTCATTTTTTATGTTCATACTCGTACCTAACATGGAATATAATATAAATCTTTCCATGTGAATAACTGAATACAAATATATATAACTACACCATGGATTGGTGCTTTATGTTGTTTCTCCTTTAAAATACAATGATTTTTTTTTTTGGTAATCATAGGAGTGGTTAAACTACGAGATATATACATGCAAGGATCAGGGATCAAACTCTGGATGCAACAGAAGGCATAAAGATTTCAAGGGATATCAAATGTCACTTAAGTCAAAAGTTCTCGGTTAAAATACAATGGTCTTGTTTACTTCATAAGATAACACTCAAAGCTCACAATAAGATTTGATAGCATTAGAAAGACATTGCTTCTAAAGGTTCTATGACCTCTGCACGAGGCTCTGCAAGCTATCTCTGTGGGATGCACTCTCAACCTGCATACGATTCAATCATTTTACCTAGAAAGTGATTGAGAATTGAGGCATACTAAATGCTTTCCATGGAATCTAGGATACTAGGATAATATTTTAAGATTAAGCTAAGGAAGATTACAAAGTCATTATATCTATTCAAAAAATAGAGGCATTTAAAAGAGCCTCTAGAAATGCAAGACCTAGCGCACACACATCACAGACCAGTTAAAGCTTATAGAGATTGAAATCCATCAAACAACGTCAACAATCATCGTGATTAATTAATCTATAACTAATACTAATCAATATTATCATTCATAAACCATTACAAGAAAGCAAATCAATGTAGGCAAAATCTGCACAACTATTAACCATTTGGTTAATTATAGGCCCAGCTTCAAGTTCATCGGTCCCAAAGTGACTTGTTACACCAATTAATTTCACAATAAAGGCTTGCTAATATAGTTCGCAAATTAAGCATGAATGCATAGAGAGGGAGTACAGACAGCATGGAAGAGTCCTAGAAACAGCAGTAGTGGAAGCCATATAAAAAGCTAGAAGATTGACCTATTTCAAAGGATTGCCTCTCTTAAATGATGGCAATAGATCATGGTAGATGTTAATTATATCCTTCCTATAGCTCCTTATAATTCTAAATAACATCTTTAGAATAAAACAACATGAAGACTTCTTTGAAAGGATAGATTGATTATGCTAGAAAAATAATTACACTAAATTTTATCTTCAAATAGAGAGTATCTATTAAATATTAACATCACTATATAAGAAAGTTATAATTCAACTCCTATTATCAACTCACAAAATTGGATACAAGCTAGTTTCTCCATAATAAAAACCAATTATCTAAATATCATGATTTATGAAAGTCACATGAACATGCCATGCCTTGAATGCCAAGTAATTGTTTACCCACATATACCTTGCAAGGACGAATAAATCAGTATTTTGAACCAGCTGTAATATCTCCCCTTCTCTCTTTATCTTTTTGGTTATGCTTAAATAATGACAAAGAATACCATGTCTTTCAAGAAAGCAAATCACATGAGTGTTTGGACCTCTATCATAGTTATTGTTGAATACACAATAGAAGAAAAATAATTAAGATCTAATAAAAGTAATAAAATAATTATTTCAATAATTATTTCTAAAGTCTTACCTAATTATACAAGTGACATGCATTGGAAATAAATACATGTCATCAATTATAAAGCAAAAATATAGGACACAACATGATAACTCAATTGACTGATTATAATAACAAGCAAAACGAAAAATTATACAGTCACATACACATGTATATACAAGCATGATAGTTGCTAGAAGAATTAGGTAGAAATATCAATAAATCATTGCACAAATATCAAACATAAAATAGATATAATTATGATCACTAAAATAAAGAGATGAGACATTTCTAACCATAGAGAGCTGAGACATTTCTTCATCTTCCTTTGCAATCAAATATGATTATAGCATGTAAATAAAAGCATATCCTTCTCATACCTAAAATACAAAGATAGGGTGATGTGATTAAAAATGAAACTTATCATAGCATGTAAATATAAGTATATCCTTCTCATACCTAAAGTACAAAGATAAGGTGATGTGATTAAAAATGAAACCTGTCATAGCTTAAGTAATTATCATAGACATAATCCATATACATTGACAAACAACAATGTTATTGATTTGAGTTCGATTCACAAGGAATTGTTGTATCACCAAGGTTAGCTCGTCCAATGCTTTGGCAAATCAATTTTGATTTACCTCATTGTAGATGGCTCTGTGATTGCCATGCTTGTATTTAAGTCTAATTCAATCACATCAATGAAATTGAGGATTCGAACAGTAAAGGGTTGTTAAAATCAAATTTTCATGTAATAATATCCCAAATTGAATCATGTAAGAAGAATAATATTAAACATGAAAAGAATTATTATTGTTACCTGATGAACCTATTGAGATGTTAATATGAAATTAGAATTTGCCACAAACCATGAACTATTCACTATCGGTCTTGATCACAAACTCCAAATAAGGATTTGCTACTCCTATCAGCCCTTGATTAGGAAGACTCTCTCACACCGATGGGGAGTGTGCAGAATCAATCATGGGATTTAGGATTGGCAACCCTTATTTATATTAATAACATTGATAGGTCTACCCATCATAGAGAACCACCTATTATCACATTAATTGGGTTAGATTACCATTGAGCCCAAACTATTCAATCACTTTAATATTAGGCTAAACCATTTTACATCTTATTTTATTATTGAATTAATAGGTCCACAAATAGAAAAACTAACAATCTCCTACTTGGACTATGTAATTCAATAATAGTGGCCACTTTAATAAGATGTAAAAGAAAAATATAGTATCTTTACACTTATTAGTCTAAATTGAGATCATAAATGTCCAGTAATATAAAATACAGTATCCGATAGGGATATTAATAAAATATATATACATATTGTACACTTACACCTCATTGACCATATACAATATCCAATAGGGATATACATAACAAGTTTATATAATAAAATTGTGACAATCATATGTAAATCTTTACACACTAGGTCGAAGCATCCACCCAAGATGCTAAATGAGAATCATTATTCTCATCACAGTATTGAGACAAGGTTTAAACATCTCTATAAATATGCCATAATAAAAAATATGCACAACATATGGATAAAAATATGAATATTTTATTTATGCATATCTTGAGAAATCAATTTACCTTATAGTACTCCCACTAACCCAAAATATCAAAAGACTTAGCTAATTCTATATTAATTATATGGTCATGATATACTCTTACTGTTAAACTTTTGGTCAATGGATCCACGAGTATACAATCCATGGAAAAGTGTTCAATACATGTAATATGTCCGCATACCTTCTCTCACACGAATTGATACTTTATATCAAAATACTTTGTACAAGTAGAACTTTTATTGTTATGAAAGAAGTTTATAGTAGTAGTATTATCATAATAAATGATTAAAGGTCTTAAGATGCTTTCAATAATCTTAAAATTAGCCATAAAATTCTTTAACCATACAACAGTACAAATGGCTTTATAACATACGACATATTTTGCTTCCATAGTGGAGGTTGTTGATAAGGATTGCTTAATACTTTTTCACAACACAGTTCCTTCTGCCATCATAAAGATATATCTAGATGTAGATTTATGATCATTCGGATAACTAGTAAAATCTGAATCTGAGTAGCTTGTAACTATGAGATCTCCCGATCTCTTATAGGTTAGCATGTAATCTTTTGTAACCTGAAGGTACCTCATCACTCTCTTTGCAACAATCCAATGTCTTGACCAAGATTACTCAAGTATCTCCCCAGTACACTAATAGCATAAACTATATCAGGATGTGTATATACCTGAGCATACATCAGGTTACTAACAATCGACGCATATAGGACTTTCTTCATTCTTTCCATTTCAACATCACTTTGAGGACACTGAGATTGAGAGAAAATTTCTCCTTTTAAAATGGGTGTAGAAACTTAAGAGCAGGTTAACATATTGAACCTCTTCAATACTTTCTCAATGTAAGTTTGCTGAGACAAGCCAAGTAAATCCCAGGATCTATGATAATGAATCTCTATTCCTAAAACATAAGAAGCATTTCCAAGATCCTTCATATCAAAATGTTTGGATAACATTTGTTTTGTCTTAGTTAGTAGGTTCATGTCATTACTTGCAAGGAGAATATCAGCCACGTATAGCATTAGAATAACAAAACTATCTGCACTTTTTAACATATAAATACACAAGTTAACTGCATTCTTCTTAAACCCAAGAGAAGTCGTTGCCTCATTGAACTTAAGGTACCACTATCTAGAAGCTTGTTTTAAGTCATAAATGGCCTTTTTAAGTTGACATATAAGTTACTCCTTTCTCTTCTCTTGGAAGCCATCCAGCTGGTTCATGTAAATAGCCTTAGTTAAATCACCATTTAGGAAGGCTATTTTTACATCCATCTAATGTAATTCTAAATCAAAATAAGCCGCCAAAGCTATGATAACATAGAATGAGTCTTTAGTAAAAATTGATGAAAAAGTTTCTTTATAGTTTATACATTCCCTTTAGGTGTAGCCTTTTACTACCAATCTGTCCTTGTACCTCTCAACTTCACCTCGAGCACCCCTTTTGGTTTTGAATATCTACTTGCATATGATTGACTTATAACCTGCAATAAGCTCCATTAAATCCCACACTTGATTCTTATGCATTGAAGCTAACTCATCTTTCATAGCATCCATCCAACCAAAATAGTTTGACCTGGATATAGCTTTAGAAAAGCTTGTAGGATCAATATCATCATTAATATCATATTCATGCTTCTACAGATATATAAGATAATTATTAGGAATTGCTAATCTGCGAACTCTATGAGATCTTCTTAATGGAATTTCTTCTTCATTTATTCCATTTGGCTCAACATCCTCTACCGTTGGCTATACTATATTAACTAGTAAAGTAATGGAAGATGACTCTCCTAATATTAGTGCCAATGGAACAATTGTTCTGTCTTTAGAAAAATCCATGATGCATGGGATTTGGCTCCCACTATCCAACTCGTCCTCAAAGAAGATGGCTTGATCAAACTTAATCACTCTAGTCGAATGAGTTGGATAGTAAAATTTGCTTCCTTTCGAGCTACTATAGTACCCAATGAAGTAACCACTAATAGTTTTTTAATCAACTTTCCTTGTGGATGGAATATATGGCTTTACTTTAGCCTTACAACATCAAACTCGAAAATACCATAGATTAGGCTTATTACCATATAACAATTTATAAGGGGTTTTAGGTACTAACTTACTAGAAACTTGATTTAGAATATATGTTGTTATTCTCAATGCATCACCCCATAAGAATTCTAGCAATAAAATATAAGCCAGCATGCATCTCACCATATCCATAAGAGTCCTATTCCTCCTTTCTGTAACTCTATTTTGCTCTAGTGTACCAGGTATGGTGTAAGTTGCTTGAATTCCACAATTTTATAGATATCTCACAAAAAGGTTAGGGTTTCTTCCTATTTCATCATACTTATCATAATATTCACACCTCTATCAAAATTAACGCATTTTATCTATTTCCCTAATTTCAATTCAATTGCCATTTTGAATAATTTGGAGGCTTCTAGCAATTCTGACTTATCATTAAGCAGTTCCACCTAACCAAATCTAGAGTAATCATCAATAAATATGATGAAGTATTTGTAACTACCTATAGCATTAGGTGTGATAGGCCCGCTAATGTCAATGTGGATCAGTTCTAGAACATTCTCTTTCTTGTTTCTCTTACCCTTTCTAGCTCTAGCTGTAAATTTTTCTTTTATACAATCAACACATGTTCCAAAATCCAAGAAGTCCAGATCATGAAGCACTTCTCCTTTTACAAGTCTTCAAATTCTTTCTTCAGAGATGTGTCCTAATCATCTGTGCAACAACATTGAAGATCTTTCATCAATTTAACACCTCTTCTTGCCCATAATAGAGTTTATTGAATTTATGAAATTAGAATCTAAATCAACTCTACATAAACCATCACACACAAAACCAATACTAATAATAGAAAATTTATAAAATAATTTAACTTTTTCACTTCCAAAATAACAAGAGTACCTTAGAGAATCCAAAGCAATAACTGAAATCAGATTCCTTTTCATAGAAGGTACATAAACTACGTTATTCAGTAAAAGCTCATGTCCATTTTTCAACTTTAACTTCACTAATCCTAAATGCTCTATCTTCATTTCTAAGTCTCACAATCAACTCTCCTTTATTTGGTTTCTCAGATTTATCAATGCTTGAAGACAATTAGTCACATGAATAGTTGCATTGGTATCTAACCACTAAGAGCTTGATAGTATATTAACTATATTTGACTCAAAATAGGCTAAAGCTAGATAAGTATCTGTCTTTTTCTTCTCAACCCATTTCTTACATTTAGAATAGTCCACTTTCTTATGAAAATTGTTTTGATCTGTTGTAGACTCAGCATTAATATGAGGTTTCACTTTCCTAATCACCAGATTAAGGTTAAAAGTTGCTAGATATAGCTTTAATGATTCAACGCAGTCCTCATGTTTGGTCCCATTAAGCGTTTTAATTGCATAGGCAAGGGAGCTGAAGAAACAAATTTTAAAATATTAACGTATATTTAACCTTAATCATGCTAGAAATTTTTCTTAATAAATTATGCAATCGAATTCAGTATTATATTATAAAGTCTAATACCGATGGAGCATTAAAGACCTTATAATATAATACAAGGACTAAATATCATATTCCTAAAATTTTAACACCAATTAGATGATGAAAATTTGAAAAATATAATACTTATTCCTACACTTATGTTATCACCAACAAATCATATTAATAATATCATACCAATAGAGTATTAAAATATTAATAATATCATACCAATAGAATATTAAAATATTATTTTCCTATACATACATATATATGGAAAATAATTAATGGACCAAACAGTATCCAAAATTTCACAAAAAAATATGTGGAAGCCCAATATACAATAATATTACGATCAAATTTTCAACTCGAAAAATAAAATTATTTAGCTATCCGAATTAAATAAAAAATAAAATTTTATCTCATGATCATTGGTGCATACACAATAGATATATATGCTCACAACAATAGATAGCAATGAACTAAAATTTGGCATTGTTAGTGACACATTAAAATAGATACTTGCAAATAATAATAATAATCATAATTCAATGTGTGATACGTCAAAAATGATCATCTTATAATTCCATCTCTTGCAGTGCTAGCACAAATACAGGTATACTTTCTGATTGTAGATTGGCAATTTTTTTAATCATAATTATATATATAATTGAATTATGTGAAAATTATTCCACATCTTCTAACTTAATAAAAGTAAATCCTTTTCACGCCTTTTAGTGCTAATCCCTTTTAAAAAATAAAAATAAAATCAAATCTCATATCACATTCCTTATAATTAATTTTTACGCCTTTCATGACCAATCTGTTTTACAAAATCGATTTTGAAATCACATTAATTATATATATATATTAATCTAAGAATGTTGCTCGTAAATACCAGGTTTCAAAACCCGTGCACGCGTGGTTCTAATGCAATATACTGCCACAGAAACAACATGCCATACCATATATATATGTATGAAACGGGATGAAACAAAGACCATCGAAACACATATATATATAATGAAATCTAATGCCAAACCAAACACTTAAAGTAAACATTAAAACCTCCTATAACATATATATATAAATGCCACAACACTTGCAATAAACATCACTTTTTAAGCATATATACACATACAGAACAGCAAATCAAGTATATATACATGGAAGGCTACATAAACACCAAACGAGATTCATGAAGTTTTATATAAAATTAATTTAATATAAATGTTTAAACATAAAATTTATTTTATATATGAACTGAAAGCCATATGTTTACGAAAAACACACCGAAACCAGAAAATGTTAAATTCCTTCATATAAATTCGAAACAGAGTGCCAACAGTTTGTATATATATATATATAATGGTAAACCAAATATATATTCAGAAATAATTATCAACAAAAAAATTAAATTGAAATGTTAATTAAATTAGGGTTCTATAAGAACAATAATCCAAAAAATAATTAACTTGAGAGCTATGAAGTAATTTTAGGATTCATAGCAGTTTTTATTCAAAATAACTCATCACAAAATATAATATTATTCAAAAAATAAAATTTGATTCTTGAATTCACGCAATAATATATTCAGTTCACATTATTCATTAGCTCTGATACTAACTATTAAAATCAAAATTTCATGAATAATATTCCAAATTGAATCATGTAAGAAGAATAATATTAAATATGAAAAGATTTATTATTGTTACCTAATGAATCCATTATGATACAAATATAAAATTAGGATTTGCTACAAACCACAAACTATTTACGATCAGTCTTGATCATAAACTCTAAATAAGGATTTGTTGCTCTTATCACCCTTGATGAGAATTTGATTGGGAAAATTTTTTGACATTGATAGGGAGTGTGCAGAATCAATTATGGGGTTTAGGAGTAGTGACCCTTATTTATATTAATAACATTGGTAGGTCTACCTATCACAGAGAACCACCCATTATCACATTAATTGGGTTAGATTACTATTAGACCCAAACTATTCAATCACTTTAATATTAGGCTAAACCCTTTTATATTTTATTTTATTATTAAATTAATAAGTCCACAAATAGAAAAAATAACAAGGGCTTGATGTAAAGAAGCAGAAGTTAATTTTTAAGGGCAAAGAGTTAGCTCGCCACAATACACGTATCAAGAAGTATGGTGTCACTAATGGTAGTGTTTCCAATATCTTAATTTGAATTTCGCCTTCAATACTCCATCAAACTAACAAACTATTGTTCCACATTGCCCTTATGAATGCTAACCCTTTGGCATCAACCTCACATCCATACTATATGACCTATTCATAAAGGTTAGCTACTAAGGCCTAAAGTGATCATTACAATTCATAACATTTCTTGATGTTACTATGCAAACATTTTTCTTTAGGCTAACCATATTACTTGCCACCAATGATTAAATCTTAACCTTTCATTTCATGTTACACTAGTGCAACACTTTTTTAGTACTGCATTAAAGTTTTCTCCTTAAAAATGATGTGATGTGCCTATGTTTCAGTAGAACAATGAATAGAATTAATTCTTTGCTACTCCAAACTTGAAGGGGATGAGGGTAGAAATATTTATGAAATAACCCTAAAAATTTTATTAATTTCATTTATTACTTTAGGCTTATCTATAACATTGCCCAATCTAAATGAATTATAGGTAAAGGGATGCAAGTAAAGCAAAAAGGAGATTGAACTTGTTGATGACAACCAATGAAGACAATTTGAAGATTTCATGGTTGAGGATGATGACAACAATCAGTTGCAATTTTGGGAAATTGATCAAGGGGCTGTCAATAATGGCCATGAGAGATGATATGGAGATTTAGTGGTTGACGACGATTAGTTGCAATCCTAGAAGTGACAATGATTCTTTACACATTGCTCTACGTAATGATAAGAGTTATTTATTAGATAATTTATTTGATTTGCACATACAAATTTAAGGTTTGCATTGTTATTAACTGTTTGTAGTCTCACTTGTAATGTATAAAACATTGAAAACACATATGAAGGATATGGAAAGTGAAATCCATAGTTTGATCGATTATCCTCTACTAAATCAATTAGTTTAGCAGCAAATTTATAAATCATGCAAGTCACACAAACTTAATACTTTTTTATCTCTACCCATAAATTTAGTGCTTAATCTATTGTTTAACACTTTTTATCCTAAAGCATTTTATTTATCATTGTTTGCACATTACTTTTTATCTAGATGTTATTAATTAATAATTTGATTATAGGTTTTATATGTTGTGATACCTATATTTGTGATTAAGTGTTTTTTTCCTTCATTGAAGAATATTATGATTTAACAGCTTAACTTTCACTTCACAATAACTATGAATTGCTTAAATTCCTTTACACTAATTCATGGCTATTAAATGATAAAAAAAATTGATAATGATGACAATTGATGAAGAGAAGATTTATTATTGAGATGATGTTAAGGATTTAGTGCCATGACAAAGCACAACATCAATTATTGACATTCTTATTCAAATATTAATGGTACTTATTAGTCATTCATGTTGATTGCTTATAATTTTATGGTTTTGGATGGCTTTAGCGTACATTTGTAATGAGCATAGTGCAAAGTTTAGATAGTGAGCTTTAAAATTTGTAAGAAATAAATTGTCATTACCTATTTAGATTTTTTTAAGAAAAAAACATAAGTTAATCATCACATTGCTTTTGATTCTATGTATAATTTAGGTTAAGTATCTTGGTTATTTTGGTGCCCTTGATTTGCTAGTCTATGATTTACTAGGTTTAAGTGTTGTATTCTTATCTTTGTATTTTTCTCTATTTTGTTAGCTTATTAGTTATTTACATTAGTTTTAAATGAACAATTTTTCCCATATTTTCAATTTATTCAAGGAGAAGCACATGGACACTTAAAATTTATAATCATTTTTAATAAAAATGAGTTAATTATCTAACCTTCTATGTTCTTGCAAGGACTTGCCCTTTCTAAAATTTTAATGGAAATGGGAAAACATGAATTATCTTTTAATGAATTATTGATAATTCTAGAATAGTATGACTAAATTTATAATTATGGGGAGTGAACTTTTGGTGTTGCTTTTATTCTTGAAATTTACAAGGAGGTAGGATTATTTGATCATATTTCTAGTTTTATTCAAGTGAAAAAATGCATGATGAGTTTTCTTAAATAGTTTGGGTTTTTGGCATTTAGGTTTCAATATATGATTATTTTTGTAGTTTTTAATTTGGTAATAAGGAAATATTGAATCATTTATTCAAGTCACAGAATTTATAATGAGTTTTCCTAAATAATTTAGATTTTTGGTAGTTAAGTTTCAATATATAAGCATTTTTTGGGGTTTTAATTTGGTAATAAAGAAATATTGAGTCATTTATCTTTCATTCAAACATGTAATAATTATTGATTCTAAAGCAATATTTTAGCTAGGAAACGATGTCATATAGATGGCACACTATACAAAACATTTAAGGGATGCAATTAAGTGAAGGATGTTTGCTCATCTATATTGCAATGTGTATAACATATATAGTTGTTAAAGGCATGCTATTGCACATTGCACATCATTAGAAGTTATTGCACTATGCAACTAGCACAGCATTGTAGCAATGATTTGGCACCTTTATGATGTATGCCATTTATGCCATGTGCACCATTTCCAAGCGTAGGGCAATTATGTAATTTCATTCTACCCTAAATTTAAAATTACCAACACATTAACTAGTAGCTAGATACAATCACAAACCCATGTGCAACCTCTTCTTCTACAAATAAGCAAACTTTTAATGTTAGAAGCATATTGGCTGGCAATTGTAGCATTTCTTGTAAGTGAATGGAGCTCTGACAATTGAGTAGCTCTTCATTGACCCTATTGCTTTGTTTTTTTCTCCTTTTTTGGCATATTGTATTGTTTGTAATGGCTTATTTCTTTAAATTTTTCTATTCTTCCTCTACTTCTAGACTTTAATGAGTAAATAAATGATTCTTTTTTTTATTCTATCTCTTATTATAGTTCTTTATTTTAATTTTTTCTTGTTTTTGTTTTGATTTAGGTGCTCTATTTTTCTTTTTTTAAGAGTTGGTTACTTTGCTTTTATGTTTTACCTATATTTTTCCTACCATTAAAATGTTTATAGAATTTATTGTTTGTTATTTGGTGTTTAGTTTTAGTTGTTTACTATTTACTATTTACTGTTTAGTGTTTGGTGTTTGCTATTTAATGTTTGTAATTTATTATGAATTATAAAGTTTGCTATTTGTTATTTATTATTTGCTATTTACTATTTACTGTTTGGTGTTCACTGTTTGCTTATGCAAAGTTTTTTCCTATTAGATTCTTTCTTTTATCTTAAATGGCTAGTAAGATAGGTAAGGATCTATCTTGGGCATATTGTATATTGGCTGAACCTAAAAAAAAAAATTGTCACATGCAAATTTTATGGTAAAATGATAAGTGGAGGTATTATACAAGCCAAATAGCTTTTAGTTGGAAGTTATAAGAATACAACAGCATGCCAAAGTTTCCTAAAATGTGTGAAGGAAAAGATTAGGAAGCTTGTTAGTAAGAAAAAGTCATTGAAAAATTGAAAGAACTTAGCCAACCATTTCCCTATTTATGAAGATGTTCATATAATGGAAGATGAAAGAGTGGATAACCCTAAACCAATTCTAATTAAAGGTAAAAGAAAAGTCTCTTCAAGTTCAAACAATGCATAAGCTACAACATGCTGTTAAAAAGGAAGAAATAAAATGCCTATTCCAAAGTCAAGGGGTAATAAATGCTTACTTCACTCTAAATTCGGAAGAAGTTGTGTGGCAAAGAAAAGAATCTAATTTAAGATAAACAATGATGTTTGATGCATATAAAAAGGAGAAAAGGGAAGAAACTTACTAATTATTTGTAAGGTGGATGTATGATACAAGGATTCCTCTTAATGCTATTCATTATGATAGCTTTGCAATTTTCATTCAAAGTATTGGATAATATGGTCTAAATATGAAATCATCCACTTACCATAAGGTAAGAGTTCCTTTGCTTAAGAAGGAGTTAAAGCACATAAAATTATTATTAAAAGACTATAAAAAGGAGTGAAAAAAAAAAGATGCCCTATCATGACAAATGGTTAGATAGAAAGAAGGGAGAGAACATTAATCAATTTCTTGGTGAATAATCCAAAGGGTTCTATCTTTATTAAATCTGTTGATGCTTTATTTTATATAAAAAGTGAAGCAAAAATGTTTGAATTACTTAATAAATTTCTTAAGAAGATTGGATCATTTAATGTTGTTCAAGTTATTACTAATAGTGCTTCCAACAATGTTTTTGTTAGTAAAAATTCTTGAATAAATTTTTCTCCCTTTAACAAACTATTAGGTTTTAACTTACTTTTTCATTTTACCTTTAACAGGAAAATTGTTAGAAATAGCTTATCCAAATTTAAGTTAGACTCCATATGTCGCTCATTACTTGGACTTAATTTTAAAAAACATATGGAATATTGTACTTCTTGCTTCAACATTGAAAAAGGCTGTGATAGTTAACAATTATATTTGTAAGCATGTTGGGCTGTTAAACATAATAAGGAAATTTACCAAAGAAAAAGAGTTACTTAAGGCAACAAAAACTAGATTTGCTATTATTATGATTAAACTCTTTAGCATACACAACTAACACAGCAATTTAAGAAAGATATTTAGTTCAGATGAGTGGAACAATAGCAAATAAGCAAAGTAGGTAAGAGGCAAAAGAATAATTCTAAGTATGTAAAGTACTTCATTTTGGAATGATCTTCATTATTTTATTAAAGTGGGTGCCCCTACAATTGAAGTACTTAGGTTAGTTAATAGTGAGAAGAAGCATCCAATGGAATACATATATGAAATTATGGATAGAGCAAAAAAAGCTATTAGCAAGGCTTTTAATAACCATAAAGATAGATATAAGGAGATTTTCAAAATTATTGATAGAAGATAGGAAATGCAACTCCACCAACCTTTGCATGCTATTGGATACTTCTTGAATCCCAAGTTCTTTTATGACAATTCTAACATTGATAATGATAAAGAGGTAAATCTTGCTTTAATTCATTGCATTTAGAGATTGATTCATGATATAGCAATTCAAGATAAAATTTCTAAATAGTTGTTAAAATATAGAGATGCTCTAAGTATTTTTGGGATTCATTTGGCCATTAGGAATAGAAAATTGAGGGCTCCGATTAATTGGTAGGCTATTAATTATCATTTAACTCCTAATTTAAGGTTATTTGCTATTAAAGTTCTTATTGTCACTTATAGTACTTCTAGACTTGAAAAAAATTGAAGTATGTTTGAAAATCTCCATATTAAGAGAAGGAATATGCTTGCTTAATCAAAATTAAATGACATGGTTTATGTCAAGTACAATAAGGTCTTTATGTGAAGATTTAATGAATATCATTCCATTGATCCAATCTCATTAAAGGAAATTGATTATTACAATGAGTGAATGCTTCACAAATTAGAAGAACTTGATGTAGCAAATGATCTTGTATTTAAAGATGATGATTTGACTTGGGGTGATGTAGCTTTAGCTTCTAGACTTAAAGAACCAACTAGTATTACTAGAATATTTACTTCCACTCAAACCATTCTAACTTCAATAGTGACATAAGGGAAAAAGAAAATTGAAATGCATATCATTAAACAAGAAGAAGAGGAAAAAGAGGTTGAATCAAGGGAAACAAGTAAAGAAGATAAGAAAATTAAAGGATTAGAAGATAATGCTAGTTCAAATAAAGCACATCTTGACATGAGAGATGATGAAGAACATTTTTATGATGAAGATAAAAAAGAATCTTGTAGTTCTAGTCCTTAACTATATTATGTTAAATACTTCCTTGACAAACTACTTGATGAGTTAGATTTATTTTAAATATTGTGTTGCTTCTTTTTTTATCAACTTGATTTTCATGTCGACCTTATCAATTTATGATAATATCATCACAAGTTGTTTGGCTTAATTTCAAATTTTAAATGTTATATTGTGTTTTATGTTTTAATTTAATGTTTTATTGTTATGCACCAAAAATGAAATTTCCATCCTCAATGTAGTGCTAAATGAGTTATAGTGCCAAAGGCCTTCATTGCCATTATAGCTCATCACCATAAATAACTATGATAACATACATGAAAATTTTTTAGCCAAATCAATGCTAAGCAAATTTCATAATAAGATTATTGAAAATATTGCAATTTTAATTTAATTTTTTGAAATTTGGTTCAATGCTGGTTAGACATTAATATTTAGTTGTTGAGATTTTAAACTATATGATAGAGCTACAAATACTAGGACTATCACAAACTAAATTGAATGTATTTGCTACTAATGATAGAAGTTCAAGCTTAGAGGCAATGGCTTGCTTGAAAGATACAAAATGCTGAATATAGAAAAAGGTAGCAAATGAGCTTGAGTTAGATAGCAAATTAATAATGACAATCATGGAAATTTTAATGAAAGAATCACATAAAAAGGAGTAAAAATTACTTCAAATTATTGGTTAGGACATGAGTTATACTTCAACGTATTGTTATTATAATATTAATGAAGATAACCTAAATATATGGAGGCCTTATTAACTTTAAAATTAAGTTGTGATTTAGGATTTTAAATTACAATTAGAGTATAAATGTTATGCTTAGTTGCTATAGCTATCTCAATCTTTTTAGTGTGTGTATGTAGTAAAACAAAATTGTAAATTTTATCTATTATCAATGGCATTAAAATCTTTTGGCTTTTACTTGTTATAGTGAATAATTTATTTTTTTACCAAAGAAACTAAACTTCAAAGTGGATTTTATTGAAGAATAAATTATAAATAACTATTATATTTTCATGCCTCAATGAAGTGCATAATGTTGAGACCTTGGCAGCAACAAGCAAATTTGACCAAAGGCTTAAATGAAATCAATATGAATAACATATTTAACTAGTACAATTTTATAAGCCTATGGCATTATATTATTATAAAAAAATATATATAATTAGCAAAGTTGCTTTGTTAACTGGGATGTAAAAAAAATTTACTCAAAGATTTGCTTTGAAAGAATATGAGAGGAAACATCAAAGATTGTAAAAACAATAATAATAGATTTTGTTTTGATACAAAGTTAGAGTGTCAATTATCACAAGCTGGTAGTTGTGATAATTTAATAAGCAAATGTGCTCAAATTAAAATGAAACTTTTTAAAAAAATTCAGCATGTTGTGGTGGTCTATGGCTAAAATTTGAGATCAATTTGGCTATGTACTATTTTTCTAAATTTTTTGAAGTTTGGGATATTTTGATCATTTTGGAATAGTTTGAAAATTTAGAGGAGTTTCAGAAGCCTTTGAGAAAAGGCTTATAATAATTCAGAAAAAGTATAGCATCTTTTGTCGGGAGATCTTTTGCTTATAATGCTTTTTAAGAATGTCAAGTGTCAAAAAGGCTTGACGAAGCACCAAAACATTAAGTTAAGGACTTAAGTGTGTTAGTTTGTAGCAATATCCTAAACACTTAAAATTATGGAATGAAGTATATACTAAGTAAAGAGAGTATCCCTCTCCCTATTCAATTATCCCTTTTGATTTATTGTGCTCGAAGCTTCAAGTATGGAAAAATCTTACAGTTCAGTATATGTGGACACTTTGGCAATATTCAATTATGACTTGTGGATTTGTAAATTATGTTATCTTTACCAAGCATGTCTCAAGTAGATTTAAGTGAAAAGGTTGACATGTTCGTCAATAGTAGCAATTATGTGCCACACGGATTCGATTAGAAAGTTTACTAGGCCATAATACTATAGATTTACATAAGTTGGAGTCTTTTTTTTTTTTTTTTTTCCTGAGGGGGGAGGCAAAGAGTATACCTGTTCACTAGGTTTATAACTTTTTAGAATCTATTCGGAACATGAAAAATGGGAAGGAAAAAAAATTGTACTCTTTCATGGAACTATAGATAACAAAATAATTCTCAATTTCATTCTTCCTTCATTAGTCATAGTCAAACAAATCATTAGTAAAAATAGCGCAAGATGTCAATGGAAATTATCTTGTTAAGAGGCTCAAAATGCAAAAATAGATAGAATATCGTAGAAGAGTGGCTCTTACTACACAAAAAGTTCAATCAGATACCAATCAGAAGAAAGGAAATTATATTCTGTCACTGTAGTCAAGTTAGAGAGTCCATCCAAAAAAGATACAACAAGATCCAAGGTTCCTGCAAAGAAACCCCAGACAAAAATCCCTATTCACACCACCTTCTTGATGTTTGGATCATCAAATAATATGAACAACAAAAATAACTTTTCCTAAACTATTGTAATTATCCCCTCATATTTCTGTTCTATTTATTCCACTTCCTTCACTGATTTTAGAATTGTTAAGAAGCAACCCTGCATCAATTCATGCATCTCAGCTGATGACGTTTTGATGGGAAACAACCACTCCCAGAAATTACCGCATGAGCATCCCTAACGGAAAAGCGGGTTGGTTGCCACTGGCATACCCATTGTCATCATTCGCATTACCCTTTCTTGTATTTGACTTGACATTAATAACATCTCTCTATGTTCAATTCTTCTCTTCCACTGATGTGGTCCATTAGAACAGAAGAATCTTCGTCAATACAAGTGATTAGGCAAGCCAAAATAAGGAATAGTCCTGGGCGTGCTCTTCCATGCAGCTTGAAGCCACTATGTATGGATTTGATCTCATCATACTAGTATCCCTCAAATCTTCCTCAGGTTAAGAGCTACGTTGACAAGATGATTCAACTAATCTGCAAGATTTCTCACATGCAACATCTGCAATTGATTCAACCCCAATTTATGGCTATGTCCTTAGAACATTCTCTTACACCTTTGTTAATGCTAGAGCCATTTTCACAAGGAGATATATTCAGTTCTGGACCATTATTAGAAGGCATGATTTCAGAACTTCAGGAAGTCAAAGTCTCCATTCTTGTTAGACATTCAGCTTGTTCAGCTGGACCAGGCTCCAATTCCACTTTGACTCTTTGGTGTTCCTCCTCCTCGGAAAATTCATTCAACTGTTTGAAGGCCTGATGGCTGGGCACTAAACCTGTCTTAGGTCAGATATAAAGATCCTTGTTTAAGTGGGAAAGAATTTCACGCAGGTGGGGAAGAGAAAGAGCAATTTAACAAACGATCACGTTAATACCTGCTATATAAGAATACATATGCTCCCTGCGAAAGTACCTCCTCTAATTCCACACTAGTGACCTGAGAAATATTATGCAAAGCATATGAGGGTGCTAAAACTTCATGCCCATTCAACACTGATTTGAAACCAAAATGGAAAATATACAGATTACGTGGGAGACAGACAAATCCACCTTCCAATCATCTATTTTGTGCCAGTTTCCCTGAAGATCCTTCATGTAGCAGATTAGTGGCCAAAAAATGATGCAGTCATCATATCCAAATGAACTACAACAACATTAAGCTTATATTTATCTGATCCATCTCCTTCTTCACTCATGTAAGGGCTAAGATATGAAGTCTTAGGGAAAGTGATTCTCTCGTTTAAGTTTCCAAATCTCCCATTCTATCAAGCATATGACGCCAAACAAACAAAAACATTTTGAGAAAGCTTATATAATAACAGCTGCAGCCTATCATTCTCTTATTTAATTCTCCAAATCTCCCACTCTTGTTTAGTCACACTCTATTGCTCCATCAAGATCTGAGACCAAAAGTTCATTGGCAGGTGCAGCCCAACTAGTAGCAATTATAGACCTAAAGGCAATAACTTACCAAAACAAGTTGCAACCAAATATCTGCAATCTGAGTGAATATGATAAATCATTATGACTTTCATATGATCATCTATAAGTAAATAAAAACTTTATAGTATTTTAGTTTAAATTAAATGTTACTGATGTCTAAGCATGGCAGATCAAATTAGAGCCAAAATATTAGAGTTCCCCACAACAACAATTTGAAACAATCCACACCACTTCAAACTAAACTCAAAACCATTTATTCAAGAACATGAGCAATCAATTCAAAAAATCAAGTTCAGTATGTCGTCGATCCAAGTTTGTTTTCAAGGATAAAAGGTAAATTCATCAATAATTTTGAAAGAAGATTCTTTTAATGAACAAACTACCAATTTAATATATGAGATGTTATGCAGGTCCAAATTCCATTTTTTCCCTTCAACAATCCACCAAAAATCAATCATGAACGGTCTAGATTATTGATGGGACAAAAGTACATCAACCAAGACCTAGAAACAGAGTCATTTATTATTCAATAACCAATGATTCATTCATAAACAATGAATAGTAAATCATAGTTAAAACATTAAAAGGTAAAAGATTGTTAAAATTGATTATAAACAATTGAAAATCAAAGACGCGAAAAATAAATTATGGAATGATCATTGATGAGCAATACATGGAGTATCTGACAACTCAAATAGAAAGACTGGTGGTTTACTTTGAAAATCTAATTTGAATTTATAATGAGTCAAACAATATATAATTAAAGTATCATAATTTTTTCATAGATTTAATAGGATAATCTATTAAAATCAAATCACATTAATCGTCGTAGAAATATAAATTGATTCTATAGAAATGATAAAAACATATGAATCATTGATTTAATTTAGAAAAATAGTTGTAGTAACATGATTTCATGAACTTTAGTAAATTAAATGTTTGATTATTTTATAAAAATTTATTTAACTCTTATGTGGGTGAACAAAAAAATTTATATTATATATTATCAGTGTGTGACATTCAATCAAATATTTGACAACTTATATAAGTGATTTATAAATATTTATAGTTTTTGTAACAAATATTTTTAGAATTTATCAATATTACATATAATAACTTCCCTTCGTAATCTTCCAATTGATAATTTATATACCGTCCTCATAATAGATATTTTAATTTTAAAAGTTTATATATACATATATACATATATATAATATGTTTGACAATTTATATATAGGTTTTTATACATTTTATTTTAAGCAAGATTAAGATTAAAATTAAAACTACGGTACTACTTTCTAGACTTCCTTTCAAAGAGGTGTAAGCAGTAATCTTTATTTTAAAAAAATATCAATTTTATGAATTATTATATTTTCAAAATACCATTTTTAATTATTTTTCATTTTTATCCTTTATATGCGAGATTTTTTATTGTTTCCCATCTAGTTTTAACTCTTTATCTATCTATTTTGGATCTCAATTCTTGTTTGATGTTTACAGTTAATTGATCTCCTTTATTTTCCAATTGTCATTATATTTGTTAATTGCCTTTTTTCTCCAATTGCATTATTATTATGTAATTGTGAATTTGTTGTCAATAGAATAGTATTTATTATTCATATGTAAGTGTAGGGGTGAAACTGTAGTATTGAAAATTAACACTAGTACAAATTATGATAATTTAGTTTGAATGTTGTATATAAATTTTAAGGATCTATTTACTAGTGATTTTTCCTTATCCTATTCTCTTCCTGGTCATCCTACTTGCTTGCTAAGGAATAAGTCAAAACTGCAAAATATGATTGACTTGGTTCACATTTTGGATTTGAAATGTATGAATTTAAGTGTTAATATTGGTTCGAGTCTTGTATCACATTCGTCCTATAATGGTGTTATTATTTTAGAGAGACAGGTTACTATTTCAAATATGATGGAGTATGATGATGCTTTGGTTGTAAGTTTGTGTTTTTCAAATAGTGAAAGGGTTTTATTATATAATTCATGGTCAAGTGCAGTTAGCCATATTGGTTAAAGGTTCTTTAGTGGTGTTATTGGGTTTAGGAAGGCATTGTGCAAGTATTCAATTAAGAGAGGTTTTTCATTTGATTATGTCAAGAATAAAAAAATAAAGGTAGATTTGTATGCTTAAAGAAGCACAAGGAAGGCTATGAGTGAACTATGATTGCTTGATTGTGCAAAGTGAATAGTTTTTTTCTATATTAAGAAGTTAATGAATCATCACACTTATTATCTTATGTTCAATAGTCCAACTTCAAAGAGGATGGGATCCAAATTGATTTCTAAATTGGTCATTAATTTAGTTAGGGGATCCCCATCTTTGATAGCCAGTGAAGTTGTAAATCATTTTCAAAATAATTATAGATGGTCAATTCCCTATTGCAAAACATGGCATGCAATATAAAAGGCAAAGGCATGATATTTGGTGATTTTGATGACTTCTTTAAATAAATTAGTTAGTATGCATCTGTTGTGAATGATTGAATTGTAGTAACTGCATTGTAAGGGACGTGGATAATAATCGTAGGAGATTCAAAAGGATATTTGTCGCATTTCATGCTTGTATTGAAAGATTCATATTCTGCAAGCCTTTTTTGTTTATTGATGGGACTTTTTTAAAGTCTAGATTTAAAGGGGTCATCCTATCAACTATTAGCAAGGATGACAATCAAGGTAAGTCTTTTTCTTTTTGAATTTATTATGTATGATTTTTCAACCAAAAATGATTCTGTTTGCATATTTGATTAGTGTTACTCTTTGAAAACTAAACAGTAATGTGGTATTCTTTGTTACTATTTGGTCTGAAAATATTAACATGGAAAGCCTTGTGTATTTTCCTTCTTTTGTTAGTATTTTTATTTAGAATGCTCCCTTATTTAGATGTTTTATTTTGAGTTTTATTGATGTTATTATTTGGAGACCAAACAGTAACATGGAAGCATTGGTATTGTTTTTTGGTAATTTTGTTATTATTGAGAGTTGATTTAGCTATTTATTCTTAATTTTTATTAGTTAGATTGATAATTAGATATACTCATTTAGCTGTTGAATTGATGTTACTATTAAAAGATGAAATAGTAATATGGAAGTAATTCTGTTATTTTTTGTGAGTTTTGCTGTTAATGAGAATTGATTTGTCTATTTATTATTTTTTTAGTTGATGTTACTATTTCCATCCAAATAATAATATGGCTTATATTATGGATCATCTTTCTATTTTAATGTCTTATGTTTCTATTTATTGTGGCTATTTCATTTTAGGGTTGTTTCATCTAGCTTTTGCTTTGATTGATTCTAAAAATAAAAAAAAATAATTTTGGTTCCTTTCATAATTGTCCATAGTACTTAATGCAGACTGGCAGGTGACTTTTATTTTTTATTATAATTTAGGATTGCTTAAAGCAATGCCTAAGGTTTTTTCAATTGTAACTCACTTCTTTTGTTTGCATCATTTAAAATAGAATTTGAAGGATAGATTCAATAGTCTGCATTTTCAAATTCCTTTAGAGAGCACATAGTTCATTTATTTGCAATATATGCATATTCTCCAATAGTAGGTGCATTTAGCAAGAATTTGGAATGCACATGTATAACAATAACACGTATTATCATATAAAATAGTAATATCTTACTATCATGCTTGATTTTACTATTAAATGTAAAGTTGTAACATGTACACTCATTGTCTTTCTTAGGTTATCTGAATGCACATATGTCACTGCATATCATCTTCTCCAATGAAATAATACTCTCAAATTCTATTAAGAAGCAGCCTTTGTTTGTTTAGTGTTTTGTGTGTTTTTTTTTTTTTGCATATGTTACTATTTTGATCTTAAATAGTAACAGAAATCTCACATGTTTAGAGACCAAACAGTAACATATTTTTCTTTTAATAGTTTTGTTATTTTTTATTGATATTACTATTTAGAGACCAAATAGTAATGTATTATTTTTTAGTAGTTTTATTGTTATTGAGGAGTGATTCATCTATTTATTTTAAGTTTTTTATTGATGTTACTACTAACACTAACTAAACAGAAACATGTTAATTACTAATACTAACCAATAACCACTTATATTACTATATCTAAATGATGTTATTGTTTCTTTTTTACAAAGTAAAAGAATAATAAAGAATACAATTATGCCATAGAAAAACTACATTTAAGTTGGCTCTTTACAGCTTTTTTTATTGTAATGTCCTAGTTTGTCATATTTTTTGCATCTAATTTTTTTAACACACTCACCCCTTGACCTAATCTTTATCTTCTTAGGTCTACTTATGTGTCTTTTTGAAATTGGAGGTAAGATAGTTGGTTCCTCTCTTACATCAACCTCCTGCTTCAGCATCGTAAGAATAGGGTGTATGACTTGTTCATAAATCTTCATATATATGCTCACATGGAAATAATTATCAACAACCTCATTCACAAAAATTCTACATCTTCTGATAGCAGTAACTGCATGAACATAAGGAAAACTATCTAGTTGCCATTGGTGACAAGTGTAATTGCTTTAAGAAATATCAACACACATAGTTGGATCTACTAATACTTTAAAAATAATTTTTGATGACTTCCTAACAATCCAACCTTTGCATTTCCTTAAGTGTAAATCTAATCTCAACACCTAGATAGGACAAGTAACCTCATTCCAACCTAATAATTCATACCTCCATTTAGCAAACCACTCTATCAGCTTTGAATGAATGTTATCAACTATATTTGTGATTGATAACTACCCAGCATCATGAATCATTTAATGTCATCTCACCATAATGACAATTATGATTAAAAGCATTCAACTAACATTCAGGTGTAAGCCCTATGAGAAAATTCTGAGCAATCTAACCTTCTTCACATTTGAAAACTTCCAAGTTCTCATTGAATACAACTACTGTTAAAGAATATACACACATTGCAAATAAATGAACTATGTGCTCCTTGAAGGAATTTAAAAATGTAACACCATTAAATCTATCCTTCAAATTCTATATTAAATGATGTAGACAAAAAAAGTGAGGTGTTGTTAGAAAATCTTAGGCATTACTTTAAGCAATCCTAAATTACAATTGGAAATACAAGTCATCCATCGATGTGCATTGAGTACTGTAGACAACTATGAAAGGAACCAAAACTAATTTTCTTAATTTTCATAATCAACCTCAACAAAAATTAAAGGAAACAACCTTAAAATGAAACAATCACAACAAATAGAAACATAAGACATTAAAACAAAAACATGATCTACAACATAAGCCATGTTACTGTTTAGATAGAAATAGTGACATCAATAAAAAAAATACAATAAATAGACAAATCGATTCTCATTAATAACAAAACTCATAAAAAATAACAATACTACTTCTATGTTACTATTTCATCTTCTAATAGTAACATCAATCTATCAGCTAAATCAGTATATCTAATTATCAATCCAATTGATAAAATCTAAGAATAAATAGCTAAATTAACTTTTAATAATAACAAAACTATCAGAAAACAACACCAATGCTTCCATGTTACTGTTTGGTCTCTAAATAGTAATATCAATAAAACACAAAATATAGCATTTAAATAAAGAGACATTCTAAATAAAAATACCAACAGAAGAAAGAGAAAAACACAAAGTCTTCCATGTTACTATTTCCAAACTAAACAATAACAAGGGATATCACATTACTATTTAGCCTCCAAACAGTAACACCAATCAAATAGGCAAACGAAATCATTCTTGATTGAAAAATTGTACATAATAAATTCAAAAGAAAAAGACTCACTTTGATTGCCATCCTTGCCAATAGTTGATAGGACGACTCCCTTAAACTGGGACTTTAAAAAAAGTCCCATCAATAAACAAAAAAGGCTTGTAAAATATGAATCCTTCAATATAAGCATAAAATGTGACAAATATCCTTTTGAATCTCCTATGATTGTCATCCACATCCCTCACAATACAACTACCAAGATTTAGTCATTCATAGCAGATGCATACTAACTGATTTATTTAAAGGACTCATCAAAATCACTAAAAGCTATGTCATTTGCTTTTTGCATTACATGCCATGTCTTACAATAGGGAATTAACAATTTATAATTATTTTGAAAATGATTTACAACTTCACTAATTGTCAAAGATAGGGATCCCTTAACTAAATGACCAATTTAGAAATCAATTTAGATCCCATCCTCTTTAAAGTTGAATTATTTAATACAAGATAATAAGTGTAATAATTCACTAACTTCTTAATATAGAAAAATCATTCATTTTACATAATGAAGTAGTCATAGCCCACTCAAAGCCTTCCTTATGCTTCTTTAAGCATACAGCTCCACCTTCATTTTTGTATTCTTGATATAATCAAATGAAAAATCTTTCTTAATTGAATACTTGCACAATACATTCTTAAACACAACAACACCATCAAAGAACCTCTGACCAACATGACTAACTATACCTGACCATAAATCGAACAATAAAATTCTCTCACTATTTGAAGAGTATAAACTTGCAACCAAAGCCTCATCACACTCCATCACATTCAAAATAGTAACCTATCTCTCTAAAATAACAACACCATGTGATACAAAACCTAAACTAATATTAACACTTAAATTCACATATTTTAAATTCAAAATGTGAACCAAGTCAATCATATTTTTCAATTTTGACTTATTCCTCAGCAAACAAGCAAGATGACCAATAAGAGAATAGGATAGGAAAAAATTATCGGTAAATAAGTCTTTAAAATTTGCACACAACATTCAAACTAAATCATCATAATCTGTACTAGCGTTAATCTTTAATATGGTAGTTCTACCCTTACACTTACATACGAGCAACAAACACTATTCCATTAATAAAAAAATCACAATTACCTAATAACAATGCAATCGAAAAAAAGAAGCAATCAATAAATGCAATAAAAATAAAAAAATAAAGGAGATCAATTAAACATAAACAGCAAACAAGAATTAAGACCCAAAATAGATACACAAAGCATTAAAACTGGACAAGAAATAATAGAAAATCTTGCATAAAAAGGATAAAAATGAGAAATAATAAAGAAGGATAGTTTAGGAATATAATAGTAATAATTCATATAATCAATACCTCTTTAAAATAAATATCAGTACTAGCATTTTTTTAAAAGTAAATCCAGGAAGTGGTATCACAATACAATTTATCACTTAAAATCAAATAGAGAGACTGACATTTTACTTTAAAAACCTAATTTAAATTTGTAGTAAGTTATATAATATACAATTTAAAGTATTATAATTTCTCCATAAGTTTTAAAAGGTAGTTAAATCAAATAGTGTTAACTTTAATAAAAATATGAATTAATTTTATAGGAAATTATATGTATGTGATTTTTTAATTTAAATTTTAAAATAAGTATATTAAAATATTTTTGGTAGTTTTACTACGAGAAAATTTGAATTTTGAGATGAAATTACTATTAATAAATGGATTTGCAAGCCCTAAATTTATGTTGTAATTTTAGTAATAGAAAAGTTTTTTAAATTTCTAAAGTTTTTCAACCTAAAACAATATCTACCAATAAATTTTATTAACAAAATTAGCAATAAAATAAAAAATATTATTTTGAATTACTAACGAATTTAGTGATAGACTTATGTATAAAAATTCAAAATTTTGTATAGCAATGCAATAATTTTTTTTGAAAATTAGTGATGAACATGTTAGAAACTATTGCTAATTGAAATGCATTATTTCATTAAAATAGGTTAGCGATGGAGTAGTTCATTGCGAAACTAGAACTAATATTAAAACTCAACACCAAGCCCTCACTTTCCCTTTTCCTCTTCCTTTTTTTTTTCTCCTAACTATTGTGCATTGTTATTTCCCTTTTGTGTTTTGTAAACACCTTTATCATTGTTGTTAGCTTTTTCGCTAGTTGTACTTCATTTTAATTTGTAAGTTTTCTCCAATATATGGATTTTTTGGTCATTTTACATTTTTTGTTAGTTTCTAAAATTTTTTGGAAACATGATTTAAATTTTAAGTTCTCATTATGTTTTTTAATGTTGAGTGGATGGCACATTTTGGGTTCCTACGGTTTGAATTAGTGTGGCTTCTTCAATTATAACTAAGAGGGAACCTAAAATTTTTATTTTAATAAACCCAATATAATTTTAGTTTTTTTGTGAAATTAATTAACAACAAGATTTTTAAGTGATTTTGGCCAACTAATGTCTCTACTTTATTAAAATGAATTAAAGCAAATACAATGAAAAAAAAATTGGTTAAAAGTTTGTTGACCATCTGAATAGAAAGCACTAAGAGGCTCACTTAATGGTACAAGGAGAAAGGATAAATCACAACCTGACCATTAACTTTTAATGTAATTGATCCATCAAAATTAAATAAAAAAGTATACAAGTAAGCATATGTCACAACTCGCTTGGTCATGACTAGTGTGGATCTCATTACCTATAACGATAAGCCTCTCTAATCTAAATTGGTATCATAACATAATAGTTAATTGATTAATTGAGTTTAAACATTTCATTTCATTTTTTTCAAAATAATGTTTACATAATAGTTTTATCATTAGATAATTGGAATATTTATAGGTTACTAAATATCTTTCCTAATTCCACTAACCTAGGCTCTATTTAGTAATTATGGATGCTTTTAAAAGACCTCTAATCTTGAACTATAGGTGATGACTGCTAAGCTTTAACCTAGGCATTTGAAAAATATTTAAAGGAAAAATAGTGAGACCTAAAGTCCCAATAAGTAGATAATTTGCTTATCTAATTATTTATAAATCATATAGCAACAAACATTTCATCATTCAATTCAATAAATGTAGCATTTCACATAAATCATAGTTTAGACACAATTCCACATAATTTATTCCTAAATAAATAGAAATAATTAACAGCATACAATAATATTTCAATAATAGTTAGCCTACTTTATACCTTTGGTCCACCTTATTTGTCACAATCTTACTTTATCCTTCTTGATATTTATCAATCTTAAAAGCAAAATATAGATTTAGAATGATCATTTCAATTCATCATTTCAATCTTGCAAATTATTCATCATCACGTATTAATAGTTCTTATCCCTTCATTTTTCATTATCATCACTACACCTTAATAATTCACAATCCCTTCTTAATTTATCACATGAAACCATTCATTGCACACCATTAAATCAATGATGATCATTCAATTAAATACATGTAAGTAGTCATGGACACATACGGTAATTCTAGCTTCATTATACCTGTTAATAACATAGTTAAATTAGAGGTGATTTTCCAAGGAGTACTTAATTATGGGACTTAATTATGCTTTCCTAATTTAGGGTCATACTTGAGTACCATGATGGAGTATTTTAAGGCAAAAATATAGGGTGAACTTTAATATTCAAGTACGGTACTCGAATACAAAGCCTTTAGTTGTATGGGCTAATATTCAAGTATCGTACTTAAATATTCTCATATAAAGGTCCTTTAGTACTCAAATAGGATATTTAAATACTACTTATTTATAGATAGTACTCGAATACCATATTCAAGTATCTATTTGGATTTTCCAGAAATTATTCGAGTTCACCAAAAAAACTAAGCCAAACTTTTTCGATTCAACATGTAACTTTACATTTTCATCAAATATCATTCTATACAACTTATTCTAACTTTTTTTTTTTAGGTTAAGCTAACTCAATCTTATTTTAAACTTACCATCTTAACTCAATTCATTAATTAACAACCTAAATGCAATAAATTTAAAAGTTTTTAATTAAGTAAATTATTTACTTTCTTCAATTTAGAAAGAAATGAAAAAAATAAACAACTAGTGTGAATTATTGATCCTTGATTGGAAGTAAGATTGATAACTAAATGGGTGGGTGAGCTTAATGCCTTGTTAAATTTAAGCTTGGAATTGAAGTTAGGAATTTAGAAAGATAAGAGGAGAAAAATCAAATCCTTAGTTAAGAAAAAAGAAAGAAATTAGCCTTTGGTCTTTTTACCAAATTCATGGGTAGTTTAGTAATTCATAATGCTATCATGGGCATTTTAGGAAATGATGATCCTAAACATTTTCTATATATCCTATTTCAATTCTAATTTCACATAATCCTACATTTAACTTAATCATGCCCATTTTTATATTAAAACTCCATATTTCATAATTAAATACTTGTCCTAAATGTTTCCACATCTTTCTTAGTTACCAATTCATATACTAATTTATTAAATAAATAATTAAAATAAAATTTTTATAATTTTAGGGGTGTAATAGTTCTCCCCTTTAAAGAATTTATCCTTAAATTCTTAAAAATTGAATATTGAAAAAATGAAAATAGTTTAAGCTTTAAGCTTACTCAAAAGATAAGGATATTCTTTCTCACTTTGGCTTTAGATTCCTAGGTAGCTTCTTCAATTGCTTACCTTTCCCAATGAACTTTTATAGAAGGAAGTGTTTTGGATCTCAATTTGTGATTTTAATGATCCAAAATTTCTACTAGTCATTCTACGAATGAGAATTTTGGATCTATTTATAGTGATTCATGTTAGATGGCATGGATGTATCAAGAAAATGTTTATGAAGCATTAAAATGTGAAATATAGAATGAATAGAATATAGTTCATTAGGTAAATCTAGATGATAAGCAATGGATTTAACATACCGGGTAATTAAGAAAAGGCCAATGTAAATGACTCGAGTTTTTCTTTCCTACCAAATCTCATTACTACTTTCATATGAGAGACTTTCAAAAATATAAGATCCCCTATTTGCAACTCTAATTTTTTTCCTTTTATCAATATATGATTTCAACGATCTTGCACACTTTTTAATCTATCTCGAGTAATCTTTACTTTTTCAAGTGCATTAGAAACAAGTTCAATGCTAAGGAGTTTGGCTTTCCCTAATTTAAATTATCCCATCAAGGATCTGTAATGCTTGCTATACAAAGCTTCATATAAAGCCATCTTTATGGAAGATTGATAACTATTATTATATGTAAATTCAATTAAAGGAAAATATTTCTCCCAATAACCTTTAAATTCCAATGTAAAGCACCTTACATATCTTTAAGAATTTAGATTGTACGTTCAAATTGACCATTTATTTAAGGATAGAAATCAGTATTAAAATGTAATTAAGTTCTAAGAGCTTGTTAGAATGATTGTCAAAAATGAGTTGTGAATTATGTGTCATAATTAGAAATGATGACAAGAGCAATTCTATGCAAAGGAATTATTCTGTTAAGGTATAATTAGGCATATTAAACAACAAAAAGTTACTCTTAATAGGAAGGAAGTAAGTTTTTTTAAAGTATCTACCATTACATAAATTAAATCAAATCCTTTTTGAGTTTTTGGAAAGCTAACAAGGAAATTTATAGTTACATTTTCTCATTTCTATCCAAGAATTGGAAAGCATTGCTGTAAAGTGGAGGGTTTCTGATGCTTGGCTTTAACTTGTTGATAGTAAAGACATTTTAGTATGAAATCAAGCATGCCTTACTTCATTCCTTTCCACTAGAAATTCTATTGCAAGTCATGACACATTTTAAATATACCTAAATGCATTGTATAAGAAGAACTATGAGCTTAATGAAGTGATTCATTTTGTTTACACATAGGAACCTAAAGTTTGTTTTGAAATCAGCTTACTCCATGTTCATCAATTAATAACTCCTTATTTTAATCTATCATCACTTTATCTTTTAGTGTTAGATTTTAAGGATCTTACTTTTATGATTTTTTAATTCTTTCTATCAATATGAATTAAAATTGATATTTAAGCAATAACCACCATTTAATCTTCATCTTGGATATTGGCTAGGGTTCTCGATAACTTCCTGCTTAAAGCATCAATTACAACATTAATCTTATCAAGATGATAATGGATAGTATAGTTATATTTTTTTTACTAACTCCATCCACCTACATTCTCTTAGGTTTAATTCTCTCTAATTGAAAATGTATTTCAAGTTTTTATGATCAATATATATATTATAAGATTCATCATATAGATAATAGTAGTAAATTTTTGAAGTAAACCCCACTATAGCTATTTCAAGATCATGTATTGAATAACTAAATTTATGTTTCTTTAGCTATCGGAACCCTAATCCAATACAAGAAGTATTGTAATAAATCAAGAATCCGCTAGATCTTGAAGGAAGAGCTAAGACTAGGATAGTAATTACATAAGTTTTTAATTATTGGAAGTTATTTTCATATTTAGCAGATCATTTGAATTTCACTCCTTTCTAAATAAGTATTGTTAATGGAAAAGCTACTTTAGAAAATTCTTTTATGAATCAACAACAATAACCAACCATTCTGAGGAAACTTTAAATTTTAGAAATGATAGAGAGTTAAAGCCAAGTTTGGATTGCTTTAATTTTTTTTTAAATTAACTTGAATACCTTCCTAAGAGATCACATGTCCTAGGAACTTCACATTAGAAAGCCAAAATTCCTATTTTGAGAATTTTGCAAAGAGTTTATGTTCATAAAAGGGTTTATAAGACAATTTGGAGATGTTAAGCATGTTCTTGTTCATTCTTAGAATAAATGAGAATGTCGTTAATGAAAATGATAATAAATTTGTCAAAAATTAACTTAAAGATTCTATTTTATGATCTATAAAAGTTGTCAAGGCATTAGTAAGACTAAAAGACATGATAAGAAATTCATAATAACCATATTGAGTTTTAAAGGCTATTTTGGAAATATTTTCCTTTCAAATTTTTAGTTGATGATAGCTAAAATGTAAATTAATCTTGGAAAAGCATATGGCACCTTGCAATTAGTCAAACAAGTCATCAATTTGAGATAAAAGATATTTGTTTTTAATGGTGACTTTATTTAATTAACTATAATTGATAAAGAATCATAAGGTTCCATTATTCTTCTTTATAAGCAGAACTAGAGCACCTTATAGAGATAAAATTTATCATATAAAACCTTTATCAATTACCTCTTGCAATTATTTCTTCAACTTTTTCAATTCAGCTAGAGTTATTCAATAAGAAGGAATAGAGATAGGATCAATATCAAGAGTGACTTCTATATTGAATTCAATTTCATAGTCTAAAGGCAAATTAAGTAAATCTTCTAGGAAAAAATCTATGAATTCACAAACAAGAACTTTTTTATTTAAGGAGAAGGATGATTGAGATCTTGGATGACAATAAGATAAGTGGAAAATTCACTACAAATAAGCTTTTGAGCTCTAATGCTAAAGATGATTCTAGTCATCCCAAAATTTCTTTCTCCTTGAAGGATAATAAGAAAGGTTTTTTCTATAATGAAAGAAATTATTTTGTTAAAACAATCCGTCTAAGCTTGATATTTTAATAACTTATTTATACTTAAAATGATGTCATAATCTACCATTTCTAAAAGAATTAAATTTATAGGCATAATTTGATTATGGATATGAATAAGATAGTTTTCTATAAATTGAGTAACAACTAATGTTCTATCTATTGGGATATATATGATGAGTTTGGCAATCTACTAAGTGGTTTGTTGAATAATGAAGTAAATTTTACAAAAACAAAAGAATGTGTAGCTCTTAGGTCTAACATAGTATAAAAAGATAGATTTTCAACAGAAATAATACCTACAACAATAATATTAAAGGCCTATGCCTCCTAATAGGTTAAAATAAAGATTTTCATTTGGTTTCCTAACTAGTTTCTCTTTTTGGCATTGCTACTACCACTAGGGCTTTGTGACATTTAGGGTTTATGAGATATAGGTTAATTTATAAGTGGATTTTGTTAAGGAGAAGAGTAGTTTACACTAAAAATTGGAGGATTACCTAAACAATCCTTTTGCTTGTGGCCTAATCAACTACATAAAAAACAACTCACATTCACCCTATTACATAAATCAAAATGCTTGTTACCATATTGAATGCATTGAAGTGGTTTCCTACAAAAATTGCTTTTGCCTTGACACATTCCTTTACTAAAATTAGTAAGAGCATTAAAAATTGAGGTATAAGATAAAGAATAGCTTTAACCTTTTTCCTCTATAAGGCATACTAGATACATTTTTAGGATGAAAAATGGGAACTAATCAATTTCTATCATTATAAGGATTACGAGATGGAGGCATTCCTCTAAATTGGATAAGTAACTAGGCCCTTCTAACCTATTATTCTTTCTACTAAATTATGCTCTCCTTTGTCCTTGATCTTTGAGCCTATAATTTGCTTCTAATGCCTAATTGATGACATCTTGAAAAGTAGTATTTTTGGTAATGTGAGTGACATTGTAAAGGCTATAAGTAAACTTCCAAACTTTTAGTCTTTTGATAGGTATCAAATATGTCGCAAAGCAAGATAAATGAAGAAACTAAACCATATGTTCATTCACGAACATAGGACCTTGTTCCAGATGTTCAAATTCAAGGATTTTTGCTTAAGGAACATTGAGAGGTAGAGATTAATAAATGAAAAGTTGTTAAAATGCAAGCTAAGTTAAAGATGGCAAAGAAGAATCTCTATTTTTAATTGTATTGACAAAGAAAATTATAAGCTATATCTTCAAGTTGATAGCTGACAAATTCAATCAATATAGAATTAGAACATGTTAGCATTTTACCATATCATTCTATTTGAATAAGGAATTGGTGAGGACCAATGTTAAAATCAATTGCAATGAAATGGGAGCCTTCAATTTATTGAATTCATGGATAATAGAGAGTTTATTTATGAAGTTTACTTCTAGTGGGGTTAGTTTTTTTTTCTTTTTGGAAATTAACAGCTTGATCCTCCTAATTCTAATGTTATTCCCACTCTTTCTCTTGGTAGAGAACTTGGGTTACATTAGATAATAGTTATTAATGAAAAATGGTAACCCACAAAGGCTTACTTTGATCATCATTACACTTGTGAGTACTTCTGTAAGCCTATAAGATGATTCTCCATCTCCTGGATTACTAACTTGATGACTTTTAAAGATTGTTATTGCCTATTTAGGAAAAAAGATTAAACATTCATTTCATCTTTTAG
Source organism: Sindora glabra (assembly GCA_020226215.1). Taxonomy (NCBI): domain Eukaryota; kingdom Viridiplantae; phylum Streptophyta; class Magnoliopsida; order Fabales; family Fabaceae; genus Sindora; species Sindora glabra. The sequence continues at coordinate 80,073,598 of CM035225.1, read as the reverse complement.
ATATTCATATAAATAATTATTATGACAATTATCCTATAAATGCCCTATCACTACCATTGCATAACTTTAGGGTCTGCCAAAATGGTATTGGCGGTACTTTTCTCATGTATGCATGTATCATTGATATAATTTTTACTAACACCTAAATAAGTAGTGAAACTCTTATCTTACTTATCCTAATCTAACTAATTTCTTACTTAATTCCTAGAATCATCTATAATACTAATTTTATTATGACCTACCTAACTGTGATAAGCGTGGATCTTGTTATCAATAACCATAAGTCTATCTAATCCTAATTTAGTATCATAATATAATAATTAATTTACTAATTTAGTATAAACACTTTATTTCATTTTTTTTCAAAATAATGTTTACATAATAGTTTTTATGATCAAATATTTGGAAGATTTACAAGTCACTACAAATCTTTCTTAATTTTGCTAACCTAACCCCTACTTAGTAACTATAGTTACTTATAAAAGACCTTTAATATAAACTATAGGTGGTGACTGTTGAGCTTTGACCTAGGTATTTGAAAAATATTTAAAGGAAAAATAGTAAGAACTAAGGTCCTAGTAAGCAGATAATTTAATTATCTAATTACTTATGAATCATATATCAACAAAGATTTCATCATTTAATTCAACAAATATAGCATTTCACATAGATCATAGTTTAATCATAATTCCACATAATCCATTCCTAAATAAACAAAAACAATTAACAACATACAACAATATGTTAGTAATAGTTAGCCTGCCTTATACTTCACATCCACCTTATTCATTATAGTTCTAACCTTATTCCACCTAGTATTTATCAGTCTCAAATATACAATCTAGATCTGAAATGATCATTTCAATTCATCATTTCAATCTTGTAAATTATTCATCCTCACATATCAACAGTTCTCATCCTTTCATTTTCCATCATCATCGTCATCATACCCCAATAATTCATAATCCATTCTTAATTCATCACATGAAACCATTCATTACATGTAACTAAATCAATGATAATCATTCAATAAAATATATACAACTAATCATAAATGTATAAGGCAATTCAAACTCTAATCATACCTTTTAATACCACAATTGAATTAGAGGTGATTTTCCCATGATTACTCAATTATGGGACTCAATTATGCTCTCACAATTTAAGGTCATACTTAAGTATTTTAAGGTAGAAATATATGGTGAACTTTAACATTTGAGTATGGTACTCGAATGCAAAGCCTTAAGTTATCTAGGCTAGTATTTAAGTACCTAACTCAAATATTCTCATGCAGTAAGTTAGAGGTCCTTTAGCAGTTGAATAGGGTATTTGAATACTGCTTATTTGTAGGTAGTGCTCAAATATCATATTTAAGTATTTGCTTGAATTTTTTAGAAATTACTCATATCCATAGAAAAACCAAGCCAAACTTTTTTGATTCAATATATAGTTTTACATTTTCATCAAATATCATCCTATATAACATATTCTAACATTTTTTCTAGCTTAAGTCAACTTCATGTCATTTTAAACTTACCATTTTAACTTAATTCATCAACTAAGTTCAAAATCCATTAACTAATAACCCAAATGCAAAAAATTTAAAAGTTTTTAAGTGAAGAAGATAGGTAACTTGTGTGAATTATTAATCCTTGATTAGCAGTGAGGTTGATAACTAAATGGATAGGTGAGTTTGATGCCTTGTTAGATTTGAGATTGAGGTTAAAGTTAGGAATTTAGAGTGATAAGAGGAGAGAAATTAGATCCTTGGCTAAGAAATGGGAAAGCAATTAGCCTTTGGCTTTTTTACCAAATTCAAAGGTGGTTTAGTAATTCATAATGTTATCAAGGGTGTTTTAGAGAATTATGATCCTAAACATTTTCTATATATCCTATTTCAATTTTAATTTCACACAATCCTACATCTAACTTAATTATGCCTATTTTAATATTGAAACTTCATATTCTATAATTAAATACTTGTTCTAAATCTTTCCACATATTTCTCACTTATCGATTCATATACTAATTTAACAATTAAATAATTAAAATGAAATTTTTATAATTTTAGGGTGTAATAGCTTACTTAAACAAGAAAAAGATTTGATGATATATTTATATGGACTTCTAATTTATGTTATCTTTGAACCTATTAGTTGGAGTGATAGTAACAATTTTCATCTTAAAATTTTTTTGTTAGAGTAGTACATATACATATAAGGAGTTTCAATTGTTATGGGATAGTCATGTAAGTATTTTATTAGGTTTATGAATAAAAAAAGGCAAAATATAAATAAAGTACATAAATTGAAGTATAAGGAGTTAGATGAATGACGTGAATTCAAACCACATGAAAAGATAAATTACCCTTAAAAAATAATATTAGAAAGAAACTAATGTATAAATTACTAATGCATAATTTATTACTTCCTTATTCATATATCAAGTCTTAAGATTTTGGTAGCAATAATATTATTATAGCAAATTTACAATCTCAAAATAACAAGAAAGGACTATATGTATTGTGAGTGAGTGAGTGAAATTTCTTATATATCAAATTAGTTTTAGATCATAATTTTTATTCAAAGCTTATTGTTTCTTATTTATTATTTTCTATTTATAATATTAAAATAACAAGAAAGGATTTTGGTAAATTTCTATTAGTTTGAAGGTTTATTTGGAAAAAAATTTATACAAATCTATAAGTTGTTTACTTTAATTTTCTCATTTGTTGAATGTTGTAAAATAATATGCCATTATCACATGGAGCAAGTAGACTCACTTTTACTAGAAATGGTAGATGCAAGCTTAAAATTTGCCATATTAGCTTAATAACTCTATCATCTTCAGCCACTATAAGTGTTAGCATAGCAACACCTATAGTAATAATAGTTATCATAGGTTTGCAGATGTCATTACCACCAACTGGGTAAGAGTTAAAGCTTCCCTTATTGTTCATGAGAGCTTTTCTAGCTTGCCACTCAAAATCCCACCCAACAAACTATAGAGCACTTAGCCACTTATTCAATATAACCACTAACACAACCCTATGTAGGAACCTAGTTAATGGCTATATTTAGGTGCATCTAGAGAGTAACTTATTAGTTTACATTCAATAATATGATTATTGTTAGTATTAAGTTATGTTATTTAATTAACTTTAAACTATTTATTTGTATTAATTACTGTTGTTTAACATTTGTGTTAATTTTGCATTATTGTATTTAGTTATATTTGGCCCTAAGTTGATTGTTACATCTACCTATGATCTTAGTAAGGACATAACAAAGGTAATACAAGTGCACTGTGGGAAGGTGGCCCTTACATACACTAGCATCTCTAAAAGGCTTAAAGCTAACTAGTTTAAGGATTGGCAGGTAAATTTAAGGTTAAGTATCATTATATATTTGCATTCATATTTTAATTTAGCAATTATTAGTATTTAACTTAAATTTTTAATGTTTTACTAGTCTCATACAAGTAGCAGCTTAAGGATGCACTTTTAATAAAAAGGAAATTTACTTATAAGGTCACAGCTAATTATAAAAGCATGATAGATTAGGCAAGAAGGGGCTTACCAAAGAAGCTTAAGCATATGCCTAACAATATTTTTGATGCCCTGAAGCAAAAATAGACTGAAGATGCTAATTTCAAGTGAAAGTAAGAAATTAACAAAAGAAACAAGGTGTTTATTATTGAAAAGAGCTTGCACATTAGCAATTCCATCTCTATGTCAAAGTACAAGAGAAAGATAATAAGTTTTAGTTTTAGTTAAATTTAGTTTTAGTATTAGTTCATTAATTCTATTACTTACTTTTATTTCTGCACATAAATTTCTAAATGGCTAGCCTTATTCAAATGCTTACTAACGAGGACATGTTCTTGCATACTCATATCAATATAACTTTAGAGGGCACGTAATAATTTATAGGTGAGAATGCTAAGAGGACCTCGATAATATTTAATTTTTATTTATGATATGCATTACATTATATATTTTTCTATATCATAAGTGTTAACCTTCAAATTTAATTTTATAGGCTGAGTTTACGAGGATGGTGGATATGCAGTCCTCTCAAGCATCAACTAGAGGTGATGGCAACTTTGTACAAGTTGATGAGACCTCATTATGGATGGAGGAGCTAGTAACTGGAACAAAAAAAGGTACATTTATGGCATAGGATTGGAGATGTGCAAGGTTTTTAACCCAATATTTGTTGTGGCTAGTTCATCCTCACAGCCTAAGCTAGAGCAGTAGTAAAGCACCATCCACTAGCAACATGTAAAGCTTGAGGCTTATTGAGAGAGGATAACAACCTAAGAATGACTTGTTAATTAGTAGTTGTTGATTGAGGAAAATTAACATAGCATTAGAAAATTGTTTGACAAGTTGAAAATGGCCACTTTTATTTCTTCCTAATAGCAATTGTCGCTAGCTAACTAAAGATATGAATGCCCTAGGGACAACTGCTAATGAGATGTAAAAAGTTATTTGCTTAAGGCTTTTCTTTTTATGTATACATATTTGCATTATTTTTTTCTACATTGGATTTCATTGATTTTTATTATTTTTTACATTATGAAAATAAAATATTCCCATTCAATTTTGTTTTATGAAATTCAATTCAAACATTTGATTCAAGATAAGATTTAAGCATTATGAATTTTGATCATTGCAAAATTATTTGTTGTTTAGCTTGTAAAATATTTGCTACAAAAATAGGTAGCACATTAACAAATGTATCCTAAATTAGTGAGAAAATTAACAATAGATTTTTGAATATGATGCTACTAATGTAGGGATTTTCCAATTTAGCAATGGAATTACCCGTAAATTAAAATTAGCCACGAAAAATTACATCACTAAATTGGTTTTATATCGACAAACACAAATTAGGGATGGACATTTCGTCAAAAAATATGTAGTTAGTGATAGATAAAGGCATTGCTAATTCCATTTGTCAACCATTTCATTTGTTGTTATTTTTCAAAATTAACAATAGAAACATAGACAAAAATTAACAATAGATAACAAAACTCCATCACTAATTAAATTACCAATGTACTATCTACTTATGCCTTTTTATGTATCGATAATTTCATCACTATATTTTAGCAACTGATTTCCTAAAATTAACATAGAATTTTTCATCACTAATTACTATTTTTTGTTGTATTTACATATATATTTTTAATATTATTAATAAATTTTAGAAATATAACTATAAAATGTTATATTAAAATTTAAGTTGAAATAATTTCTAACTTCCTATTTTAGATTATTTGTTAGATAAACTATTATTTGTAGTTTGTATTTTTATTTTTTTAAACTTGAAATTTTATGTTTTTAATCTTTTTTCCAAAGTGCAGAATAAAATTTCATTATTAAATTTTCTTTTTTATAATTATAATTTAAATATAAAAATTATTTTAGAGGAAATTTTTTTATAAAAGATCATTATGTGTTCCAAGATGATATTAGTGACTTCTTTTATATCTAGTATATAGATATAAAGATATGAAAAATGTTTGTACATCTTAATGGAGAGTGTGCATGGAAGCATTTTCAATTGTTCTTCATGAAAAATTAAGAAAAATATCTTTCGTATGTATGTGCATCATTTGTAAGGAATTAGAAACTTACAATTGCGAGTTTATCAATCCTTTTCCAAAACATAATCCTATTATTTTTGTGCAAGTATTCCTTTACATAATTAAAGGATCTCTTTCGATAATTTTGGTTTAAGGATTAAGACTACTTCTAGCAAGATGATAATAACCATGATATAAATTAAAGATATGGTTGTAGTTATAGTTTAATTGTGAGTAAATGTTAAAAAAATGAAGTCATTATAGTGCAAAATTACAAAAAAAAATACAATTTGTTAACCTTAATGAATTAATAATTGTCTTTTAATGATTACAAACTTAACATGTTTCATTGTGTAGCTTAATCATTATTACAAAATCATGATAAATGTCAACTGCTTAAAGGCTTACATGTTGATTATCAATTGAAGTCTCATTGAATATTGTCATATACTAATTTTGACATGTGAAGAAAAATTATAACCTTAGTTTTTTGGATAATAAAACCAATATATTTTATTTTAAAAATATTTTAATCTTTTACATTTCACATCAATTTTTAGTAAAACCATTGACATGAAATGTTTATAGAATATCTTTTTTAATGTTAATTTTTAACTTACTTGCTAGAATATTTACAATAAAAATTAAATAAACTTAGCATCTCATGAAAAGTATATTTTGAGTTAAAAACTTAGAAAAAAACTATAATTTTACATTTAGTTATTCATTTAAGGCAAATTTTATGTTAATTTCATATAAACTTTCAATATTTATCCATCTATAATAGCAGAGTGTTTGATTGTCATGACCCACTTAAGCCATGACCATCATGGAACCTATTTCCTAGATTCCATCAACCTAAACTATACCTAGATAATTGGCATCATAACATCATTACTAGCAATGCAAACATATTTTATAAATAAATACATAAACTTAATATCTACAACAAGTTATATTTATCCATATCCACATTATTCATTTAGACCTAAAATGTTTCTATTTAATTTCTATCAACTAACTATGGCTACTTTATACAAGATTTTTCAAGAAGATTTTTACTCTTGAGTTACGAGTAAGGAAGGAAGAGGAGCTCTAATAAGTACATATAAAAAAGTTAAGCTTAAAAAAATAATGAGTCTTCGACTTAATAAATAAACGATTTACTTAAAAGAGTGTGTATATATATATGTCACTTATCATCACAACAGGGTATTCTCTTTAACCATATCAACTTTCACATTTCACACTTGTATTATCAACAATTGTCAATAAAATATTTTTAATAAATAAAAGAAAATAAGTAAATCTTTATATGATTTCTAATCAATTTCATCCTCTTACAAATCCATTTTTGTCCTACCAAAGTCTATTTTATTCTCTCACAAATGATTCCCCAAATCTAATACTTTATCAATTCTCTTTTTTTATTATTCACCCTCTTTCACATTTTCATTCACAATACAATATACATATAAACACATCCCCCTTAGGTATGCCATCATCATAATCATAATAAATAATACTCATAAGCACTAGTCATCATTAATAAAATTAAACAAGCATACACTAACTTAAAAATTATCACACAATGAATGAACTAGTTGAAGCAGGAATATACTTGAGTATATGACTCTATAATCAAATTCTAACCCTCATATTTGAGTCTATACTCATGTGTGAGTGACCTAAGTCTAACTCTGGATGCTATACTTGAATATATACTTGCTTATAATAATCTAAAGAACAATTTTGGATTTTATATGTAAGTAGGTACTCAAGTATGCTCATTTAGAGAATAACTCTATTAGGATACTAGAGTATAGGCATCTAAAAGTGATTTCTAATGCCATACTTGGGTACCTATAGAAAACTTAATCTTGAAGTAACCACAACAAATAAACATTTCGTAATATAGAACCATAACATATATTTATGATGATAAAATCAAAATTACAAAATGAAAACTTAAATCGTAAAACTTAATTTAAAACTTAAGATTTGATTTTTGAAAATTTTAATTTGTTAAATTCCAAAATATTAAAGAAAACATAATGATAACTATATGGTAACAATTTTTTTTTCATTTTGTAACTTGATTTCACCAAAAGTAAATTTTAAAATATTATTGATATCACATATTAAATTTTAAAGCTCTATACTGAACCATGCATATTTTAATTTTATTTTATCTTGACATTCCTCTTTGTTGTTATCGATGATATCTTAAATTATTTTTTGTTATATTTTATATATTTATATTATCATTCAATTGTTGCAACAAAAAGTACTAATTTTTTAAATTATGAAATATTTGAAATAAAACTAAAATTAATTAAAGTTCATTTAAGTTACTAATAATGACACAAAAATTTATTAATGAAAGTAAAAGACTTGAATTTGGTTATATTTAAATTCTTTTAGTATTCTAAGAAACCATAAAATAAAATTATTATTTAAATTAATATAAAATATATGCATTAATAAATTATTTAGTGTATATATATAAATGATTGATTTTTATAAAATGACTATATATACTATTTCCTTCTTATGTATGAAATATACTATACATTTATATTTTTTTAATTTTAATTAGTGATATTTATAAAAATAAGTTAAACTAAATTTATTTTTAAATTTAGTTTTTATAAAATATTAAAGTTATATTAATAAAATTATATTAATTTTAATTTATTTTTTAGAAGATAATCAATACTATTATATATACAAAAATATCATGATAGTTTATTAATTTAAAATTAATTATAAGCATATTTGAATTTATCTCAAATTAAAAAATATATTTTATAAATAGAATTAATATTTCATTTATTTCATAAATACTAGCTAGTGAGATGCAAGTTTTTATCTCTACTTTCATTAAATAGGAATATTTTATTAAACAATGAAAAAGGAAAAGGCAGAAAATTATTTACAAAAAATTGGGGACCAAATTGAAAATGTTGGAATCCTTGAGGGACCAAAAATTTAAAACTTGAACCCTTTACTTCTTTGCGATTGATGTCTAGGTTTTGTGCGGTTTTGGCGATCTAAGGGGTAAAGACTACGAAGGAAGCCGAGGAGAGAGCGGGTGGGAAGATGGGTAGGAGAGTACTGAATGAAGCCCTGAGAACTATAGTGAATGCAGATAGAAGGGGAAAAGCTTCAGTGGAGTTGAAGCCTATCTCCACTGTCATCTCTTCTTTTCTTAGAATTATGAAAGACAGAGGTAAAGCTTCTTCTACTGCAGAGCCGCACTTGGGTTTTGCTTAATGATGTTAACTTTTCTGATTAATCATTAATCAGATTGTAAAATTTCGATTTTTGTATTTTGTGAATCTTTCTACAATTGTCGGATATACTTATTCGGTTGATATTGTAAGGACTAACCCTTAACTATGAGAGGATTATCTATCCTGCTTCTGCTCTGTCTCCCTTCTAAGTATTCATTGGGAATAATCTGAATTAATGTTAGCTCTATTATCTGTATTTGTCACCGCTACCCAGGATGCATCTGGTTTCGGCATTTATATTTATTTTATTAAAAGTTGCTTCTGAAAAATTTCGTCTGGCATATAGTCATAAAATGTTAAAAATGAAAGAAAATTTTTTATTTCTTTAATATTAAATATGAAAAATTTGGGGAAACAACTTATTTCAAAAAAAGAATTTAACTTTTTTCACTGCTATCACTTTAGATATCATTTTTTTCATCACAGGTTACACAATGGTATGTGACATTTGTTTTAACAGAAAATCATTTTCTTCCAATCCTAGAAGATTAAGTAAAAAATCCTCTGAAGATTTCTGGCTTCTTAATCATTAGTATGTCTTTGTATTTCCCGATATCACTGATTGGATATGATTGCTGATAAGGGTATATTAAGGACTTTCAAGTCTATGATCCTCATAGAGTGGGGAGGATAAAAGTTGAACTGCAAGGCAGGATTAAGGACTGCAAGGCCCTTACATACCGAGAGGACGTCAAGTCAAGGGATATTGAAGCTTACAGAGTGCGTACTCTTCCAACACACCAGGTTGGTTTAGCTCCATCTTGTCTGTTGGACTGATTTCAGTTTCTGCTTTCACATATTAAGGAATTTGAATGTGAAGGATGTTTAGAGGAACAAATTTGACAATGTTGTTGTCTTTTCCCTTAATGCAGTGGGGTTATGTTGTAATTACAACTCCTGATGGCGTTTTGGATCATGAAGAGGCCATCAAACGGAACGTAGGTGGTCAGGTTCTTGGTTACTTTCACTAGAGTTTATTATTGCCATGTTCTTTTGCCCTCCTATTGGTATCAGGTTGTATTTTGGATTTATTGGATGAAATAGATGGCAGAATGTCTCTTCCGTATTTGATCTTGTATGAATTTGGTATAAGTTGATACTGATGCATGATGTTTGGTATAAAATGTAGCATTTGGTTATGCTGTGTTGGCAGACGAAGATTCTTTTTTGTTGTTAATAATGCGAAGGCATAGAGGATCTTTCCACCTCGCTGTTTGTTGAGAGTTTGGAAAATGGAGGGGATGGAACAGTTATCTTTGGATTATTAGTTTTTTTTTTTTATTGGAGGATAACAATATTCCATTCTCTTGCATCCAAATAGATTAATTAGGATCAGCTTTTAATTTGGGGATGCACTCCCTTTTGTTATAGCCCAGAAATCAGATATTGTTCTTGATTAGTGCACTTACATAATGCAGATTTTATCTCAGGGGATTAATATTTCGTGAAAAATTCTATTTTAATTAAATTAATTTTGCATAAATCATGCTGTCCATTGAAATCCAATTTGCTGTTTTTTTTTTTATTTCATTTTAAAAACCGAGCACGGAGGTATATGATTTAAATAATTCAATGAATTTATGGCAAAGTTCCTCTCGAATCGATGTTCATAGAATGTTGGAAGTCACACGACACTTAATCTTGTGTATGTTGATTTAAAAATTGAATAGATCGATTGAACCAGACATAAATTAGTCATAATTCCAGTTGAATTGAATTTATCGATTAATTTGATTTAGGTTTGTTTCATACAAGATAAATTAGTTGATAATTATTAAGTTAATTATTAATTAATAAATGATAATAATATATAAGAAGTATTTCGCAAAATTAATTATTAAAATAGTTGAAAATATAAAGTTATATAAAGAAATATGTTAATATAAATAGATATATATATATAAATTAAATTAATTTATATTTATTTAAGAATTAAATTTTACTAGGACAATGAAGATGTGCAAATTCAAAATAAAAATATGATTATTTAAAATTTAATTAATTATATTTTAAAATTTTATATGTTTATTTACTCGTAATTTTTATTTAATTATTATTTATGATAAAAATATAATTAATTATTTTTTATGATAATACATATTTATATATATATTATTTATTTATTATTTAAAATAAGGATATAATTAAAATTAAATTAATTATAATTTATGATATTATACATTTATTTACTTATTTTATTTAATTATTTATATTAACTTTATAGTATTATTTATTTATTTACTTATTCACTTAATTATTATTTAGTTATTGTTTAAAATAAAAATATAATTATTTATTAAGGATATGAGTTGTAAATTAATAAAAAAAATAAATTTACAAAAAATTTTGAGAAATATGAGTTTATAAGTTATAAAACACTGAAATAACTTATTAAATCATTTTTTTAAAAAAAGTTAATGTGCAAAATATATTTAGAATTAACTTATGATTTACTGAACTAATTAATAAATTATAAATTAATTTATTTAATATACAATATATTTACTTAATCATCTTTTAGACTGTTGAATTAATTGAATCATAGCCTGATCACTTCTCTCGATTTACTATCCAGTCTAGTTTTAAAATATATATCGTGCATGCGACATAACTTTTCCAATCACGTGCACAATTAAATTATGCTAGCTCAGTTTATCACTCTCATTTTGAATTGTCCTAGTCATATCATGATAAATTTTGCAACTTCAATCATCTCGGCAGCGTAAGAGAAACTACAGAGGACAATTGCGAGGGAAAAAGCACAATCGCGACGGAAAAAATCTCAGAGATTGGTTAAAAAGCAAGTAATATTTCGATATGTACTCACAAATTTTGCAGTGTTTTTAAACCTTTCACAAAATTGTAACTTGATATAATCTTGCTATTTCATTTTTCTGTAAAAAGTAGAATTTTTCAGTAGAAAGTTACAACTCTATGGTAAACATAATAAAATAGTATGAAATATTAAAAAATTTTAAATTTAATTTATTATCAATGTAAATCAATTTTACATTATTATTGAATTATATATAATCATATCAATAAAAAATGATTAAAACTCATTTTCTGCTTTTAAAAACTCTTATTTACTACTTTTATAATGATATATCTTTTTCTCCTTCATTTATAATATAAAATATTTTGCACTGATCATGAATTAAATTTAATCTCATATTAAAAAGTATCCGCGGCAGAGACATTCAACCACATTTAGCACTCATCATTTTCAGCTGAATAAATTATTTTACGTAATAAAAAAAAAAAGCGAAGTCATTTCTTTCCTTTCCTTTTCCTTTCCGAAGCAGACTTCACTTCTCAGCATTTCCTTCTCTTGTTCTTCTCTTTTCTGCACATTCTGGTACCATTCAGTTTTATCCCCATGGCAATGAGAAAAATGAAAAGCCAGATAGTTCAGAATACTAATTTACAGCAAGGATGTGCTAGATCCAACTCATTGTAGGGATTCATGTACTTCAGATAACAACACATATGAATATGATCAAACTCAAAGTTACTTACTTATTGGATTCCTATTTCTTCCATTCTTACCACTTCCAAACCATTCAGCCATCTCTTCATCATCAGTAATATCAAATATTTCCTTGCCATTTTGATCATCGGTAGACCAGAATTCATTGTCACTTTCACTTTTCTCCACAGGGCCCTTGCTCATTTTTAGCATCTCTTTCTTCCATTCTTCTCGACTTTTTGCAATCTCAGACAATTCAGTCTTACCACCAGCAATGGGAAAGTTCTTAAGTGAAGAAGAATCATTCCATGAATTCAAGCGATTATCTTTTTCACTCACACTTTCCACAAATCTCCATGTATACGAACCTTTCTTCTTGCTCTTTCTGTCTACTATCATATCCGATTGGTCATTAAAATTTCCATCATATCTCACAAAATTCAGTTTACTACCCTGGCGGTAGTCTCTATCTTCAGGATGAGCTTGAGCAGAAAATTCTGAAGCATTTGATGCCTTTGGTCGTCTGTGATCACATTTCAGGCAGACCATGTTTCTCCTGAAATTGATGTAGTTGCACCTACACACAGAGGATTCCAATTGCTTCAACAGAGACAAAATGAGGGAGACAGTAGAAACTGCTGTCATTTCAAAATTCAAATAGAACTGAAAAGACAAAGATAAATTTAAAAGAACCCACGATTCACATTCCCACTCGCCTGGATTCAGATGCCGCTTTGGAGGCTTCTCTTTGCACAGCAGACATCTTGTATTCTTTGCAAAATTTAGGAAGTTGCATCTGTAGTTCAATTGCTCTGTTTAGAATTAGAAATTTACATACTACATACAAGATATCTAACAATTACTAATATAAAGCAAGCCATACGATATGAACAGCCATTACTTATTGCATATCCAGTCTCCTTTCTTTAGAGGTAGATGATCCTGATTCTCCTGCATTAGCCTTATTCTTTCCTCGTTCAAGCCATCACACTGCAAGCACTTGATATTTCGAGCAAAGTTGAGGAAGTTGCATCTAGTCAAGGTTAAAACAAAGAATGTTTACAGCAGGAGACAAATGATGCAAAAGTTGATAAGATGAGCATCTGGAGGGTCGCAGTCAACCTACTTGGGGCAAACCCAGTCCCCTTGCTTCCTTGGAACTTCTATTTTTCCTTTGCCTTGTGGATTAGGATTGATTTGTCTATTTGCAACCTTTCTTGCATCTGGAGAATTATTATCATCTTCTTCAATGCTGTGTCTTACTATTTCTTTAAGCAGTCCTCTCACCGATTTATTGACCATTTTATTTAGACAGGGCTTGTTTACCACCGAACCAATAATGGGATCTAGTCCATACGTCAAAACAATACGCATAACATCCACTGTCCTTCCACCTTCATCTTCACGGGCCTTGACAAATGCCCTCTCACAGTCTCCCCTCAAGCTGCAGGAGCTACATACCTATTGAAAGCATCAGTGATACAGTTTCTAGTTAGTCAAGCTGTCTTGAAGTTGCATATCAAGAAAAATAGAGATTGTGAATAATGTAGATGCAAGAAATTTAAACATCATTAGGTAGTTAAACAGCACGCACATTGCCCTCATCAATGCCCATATATCCTCTTAGTCGCTTCCCTGAGTTGACAACTTTCCTGTCTAGGCTAGGGCATCCACATCCAACAGCAATTTGTATATCTTTCCGGGACAAGAATCTGGCAGAAAAAGAATTTGAAAATAAGTCTTCAAATTATATCTTCTCTACAAAAAGCTAGTAATTAATATTACAGCGTACAAACTGCCAATGCCAGTCCCAGATATTTGGGCAAGATACTATGGACTTAGAAAAAATTAGTTTCATAAGACATAATTAATTATAAAATCATGAGCAATATCCTCTATTCTAGCAAAGCATATAAAAATATACCTTCAATTATTGTTATTTTAGAAGCAAAGAAAAGTTCGTTGTTTTAGTTTCAGCTTGCAAGACTGTCCTCCCTTCATCCTGAAATCCACATTGGATGGGATGTGGTTAAATACTACACCTTCCTTTATTTATTGATTCCTTACTATTTAAGACACTAATTCCATTTATCGGTATAGAGAAATTCTTGTGTATTCCAATTATAACAAGTTGATACTCCCATAAAAAGCCATTATCTGTGACAACTCATATAGCCAGGAATAACACCCTCTTTTGTCACAGAAATGCGTAATTTGTTTCAAATAAGGTAAGACACTCTAACAGCACTCAAATTCCCCTTATTTCTAATCCACAAACAATCTTGTATCAAATTGAGCATTGTAATACACTATTCATTAGTATATGAGCATTGTGAATGATCCAAAAATGCTCCTGAGGATCTGTTTGCATTCTGTCTCTTCTAGAACAAATTATAAAGCATCAAGATTGAGTTTAAAAGAAGTCAAAACAAAAGCCTCATGCAATTTCTAATTGAGGCCATGAAAATAATTCTGCTTTTCTTTTTATTTACTTTTTGAGTGAGAAAAGTAACAAACCAGTCAAACAGAAATTTGTCATAATAACTTAACAAAGAATTCAATTATTTTCAACAGAGCATCATATTCATAAGCATGAATTTTCTTACTCTCTTAAAATAAAATTATGAGATAGAACTCTGAAAAGAATATCATAACATAAGCCATGTAACAGTTGAAATCTAGATAATAACTTGCTTCATCACTCACCTAATACAATCAATCTTTGCTACCAGTCACATAATTAAGAATTCAAAAGCTTTCTCACATGCTGCAAAATGCAAGCCTACACACCCTATGATATAAAACAAAACTTTTTCAGACCCACAAAACTAAGAAAGTTGAAACTCTAAAGCAATTCAAGTTACATGATCTGTGGCTGACTATAGCCTCACTGACAAAAAGGTTTACTCTTAAGTCTTATCTAATAAGATAATACTGCTCCTCCTGATAATATTACAAGAACAAAATCCTGGTAATCTTAAATGCCTATGCAAGAAGTCAGTACCAAGTCCTATGCTTTCCCCTGTTGTTACGACAAAAATCTGTCACTGGTTTTGAGTTTCCTTTTTCTCTTTTTCTCCTCTTTTTTTTTTAATTAGAAAATTAACGAAGCTGTCACACGCAAAGTTTATCTAGATAAGCTAAACAACTACTGAATCTTACTAACATAGGACATTATAACAGGTCTTTAGATCACCCTCTGAACACGAACATGTAAAAGTTAATACTAAACTGAAAGTGATAGGCCTTAGGGCTTCTACACGCAAATTTAAGGGAAAAAAATACAAAGATTCAATCCATATTCAGCAATAAAAAGTAAAATCTTTTGCGCTTTCTCACTCAGTTCTAAATTCAAGCATGTTGCCTACATATCTCACAACCGGGATACTATAAGAATACTCCCTAAAGTCCCAAACAAAACTTTTCCCAGACGATAAACACAAAATCTTGAAACACAGATCGAAATTACACATTTTTTTACATAATCAGATACTTACTAGAAAGAACCCTCTTACCTTATAAGATTATACCGATCTCTTCCAAAATTAAGGCAAGCAGTCCTGATAAGATTTGATTCTTTTGCACCCAACTCAATATTTCTAAAGGGATTTTCTAGTTCATCAAAGTACCCTCTCTTCAGCAAGCATTCCATTAAATCAACCCATTCAGGCCAAGGATGTGAAATATGAACAGCAGATTCTTCCGCCTTCTGGTTTTGAGGAACTTCCTGATTAGATATATTCTCAATTCCTGACATTGATAGAGAAATTCCATTCTTCCGTTTTGAAGATTGTAGCTGCTCAACCTCGTTTAAGACGAACCCTAGCTTAGAATCCGTAGCTAGGTCCCGTCCGAGCGATTGAAAAAGAGAAATTGGCGCGACAAATTTCGGAAAATTGAGGGGTTTCCTGATGTTGCCATTGAAACAGGCAAGACTGTTGGAGAAAATCTTGTACATTTCTCACAATGCTTGGATCAATGTGTTGGCGGGAAAGTCAGTGTCCGAAGCTGTTGTTCATAAACTCGGCATAATTTGCAACTGCTTGTTTCCATTTTTCTTTTTTTATTCTGCAACTGCCATGGAGATTTCATTCTTTCCCACTTTTTTTTTGCTCCAACATTCTTTCCCACGTTGGACTGAGCTAACCTGCTCATGGACCCAACAGACCACATTAATTTGCATTCGGTAACGGTTGGGCCTCTGTGAAATCGAGGCCATCTCAAACTTGTTTAACAAGAGTAAAATATAAACTACCTCCTTCAAGTATAGGTCATGTGCATGAAGAAAACTACTGAAGGATCCTACCCGGGGCCAGCATGGGCCCAACCCCAATATGTAACGCAACTTAGTATACTTCGTGTAAAATTTAAAGATTGGTCTCTCTTTGTCCCCTAAAATTTTGACGACTTTTTTTCTCTTGACTTTTGATAGGAGAATTCTACAGTTTGTCAGTCATCTATTTTTTATTATTTCAGAATTCACATGACAAGTACTTAGATTAATATCTTTTTTAAATGATAAAATTATATTATTTAATAACTTTAATTTTTTTAACATTTTTATATATTATTATAATTTTAAAATTTTTACGTACAATCTTCTATTTGTTTCAAAATTTTGGTTCCCATTTATAATAATAATAATGATAATTATTATATTCCTTAAATTTTATAACTAATATCATTAATCTCTTATTTTTATTTTTATTCTAATTTTTCATCAATTCATTCACTTATAATATTAAAAAATGAATAATATTAAAATAAATTTTTTATTTTAGTGTTATGAGTAAAGAAATAGATTAATAATTAAAACAAAAATAAAATAATGGGCTAATAGTATTAATTATAAATTTGAAAGATATAATAATTATCACTTTTATAAACAAGAGTTATATGTTATATTTACCTTTTTTTTTAGACTATACTTTTTAAAAAATGATTATTTAATAATTTTTCATTTTCACTTTTTATAAATTGAGATTGAGTTCCAAATGATTCATGCAAATCACCCACTCTCAGAGGCCCTCATTTGGGCTTTGTCGTTGGACCAAATCATCCTTCTTATAAATTGATGTGACCCCAGCACCAACAAAACTTATAATCAAATTCAGCGTTACCTAAAACAAGAAACTTTTAATTAAACTGCCAAGTGTTCCAATCAAAATCGCATCAAACTTTTAATTATCAAATTAAAATTTTCATTTTGGTTGCTTTAACGGAGACATGTTAAGTCTTAAGGTGTTTCATTATCATTAAAAGATTATACGGTGCTTTCTATGTTACCCCCATGGGTTTGGAACCCATGGGATGTGGCCAAATTTAAAGCATTGGATGAGTAAAATCATTGACTTGATCAACTCATCCAATGGTTTAATTTTGGCCACATCCCCATGGGTTCCAAACCCATGGGGTAACATAGAATTCCCCAGATTATACTTGAAAGCACTTTTGTTTAGAGGAGTTTATCATCTATTATTCTTGTCTCAATTAGGGATTAATCTGACATCTAATTTAAAATATGTGAGAATACGCTAAGAGTTAGCTAAAAAAATTAATTTTTTGGTGAGTAATAGATTAATTAAGTTGAAATAAAAAAATTAGAATATAAACTAACTTTATTTATTTTGTCAAAAAATATTTTTGGTAAGAAAATATTATTTATATATATTAATGAAAGAATAATATGTTATTTACGTTAATAGTAAAAAAATAATACCTAAATGTACGATAGTGGAGGAAAATAAACTTTTTTTTGAAATAAAAAAGTTACTTTTCTCAAATTAATTATATTTAATATTAAATAAATAAAATACTTTTCTTTATTCTAATATTTTATAACTATTTTTTATAAAAAATATTTTCTATTAAAATAAATGAAACTTAAAAGTAAATTACATTTTTCATGAACTAAGGTGAAATAAGAATACCATTATCAATCTATAAATCCATTTGTTTTGATAAAAAAATATTTTTTGTAAAATATAGTTATAAAATGTTAAAATCAACAAAAATATTTTATTTATTCAGTATTAAGTATGAAGAGTTTAGGAAAAGCATCTTCTTCTATTTCAAAAAGAAATTTGCTTTCCCTCATTATCATGATTTTAAGTATCATTCTTTTTAATTACAAGTTATACAATATATGTCATTCCTTTACCAATATACATATAATAGACCATTCCAATAAAACAAATGGATCCTAAATGTTTTTTATTTTCTTTGATAGATTATAAGGATGTCAAATGGATAATATCTCATAGATACAAATTAGTTTACAATGGACCAAGTTTATGGAAGACTAACCTATAGTACTCATATAAAAAAAAGGACCTAATTTTAGGAGTCCAAATTCCTAAAAACCTATGGCAAATGCAGATTAGCCCACAAACTTTAATTGTGAGTTTGCAAGTCGAGTATATACAAATTGATCTATGACAAATTGGATTCATGGTAAATTGACACATATTATCCATATTCAAAAATAGATCTAATTTTGAGACTTCAAACACATCAAAACTTATGATGGATGTGGACTGGCCTATGGACTCTAACTTGTTTGACACCCCTAATAGATTAAGGTGATTTGAATCAAATTAGGGCAGTAAATTGATCATCCTATTTAAAGTTAAGGATTTCTTTTGCACAAAACCTATAGTTTGAGGGATAATTGCATTATACACAATATAGAAATGAATTTGCCTTTTACCTAATGCAAATATATATATGGGATTACTAAGGTTAGCTACCTCTGTAATGTCCCGAATTTTCAATTCTATTATTTGAATCTTTAATTTCTGAGGCTGTAGAAACGAGGAGCATGATTGAATTAGCCTGGTGGGTGAATCTCAAGTTGAAAGGAGTTAAGTGTAAAGGTAAACGAAATTTTGAGGGAAAAAGGGGTGGTAGGGAAAGAATTAATTTCCCTAAATAGTATGAATGATCAGAGGAGGTTAGGAAACCCTAAAAAGGAAAGTTGTCTGAGTCTGAAAGTGTAAGGAATTTTAAATAGACAGAAACCCTATGGACTAATTTGCAAAAGTGCAGAATCGGGTGTGGTTAAAGTGAAAGTAATTAAGGATTTGGGATCTAATATGAATAACCAAGAGTTTGGGGTGCAATATGTGATTTTAATTAGTGTAACCAATGGATTTATGACAAGTGTCATTATTAGAAAAATAATGGCAAGAATACCGTTCTTAATTAGTGAAAAGGACTAAAATACCCTTGGGAATCTCAAAAATGACCAATATACCCCTAGAGCTTCATGAAAACTCTACCACCTTCTCCATTCTCCAAAAAGCTGCAGCAAACCCTCCATGAAAGCAAGCTTAACGTGTGAGAGAGAAGGAAGAGAGAGAAAGTTTCTTTTGAGTTTTTCACCCCAAAATACCAAGATTTAAGCTAAGGTGTAGAAGGAAAAATTGCTCCTCTCACCAAGCTCTATCTATTGATGTCCCTAGATTGAGGAAAAGCCCAAGTTTGATCAAGTTTAGGGAGCTCCAAGTGAGGGTTCTCAAGTTGCACCAAGAGGTAAAAATGATCTCCTCTAAGAGCTCTTTAATGTACTCTTCTTAGTTTCTTGAAATCTTGAAGTTGATAAAGTCAAGGGTGATTGAACATGGAGTTTATGAGGATTTGAACATGTTTGATGATGTTTTGGATGTTGTAGTGTTGATTTATGGCTTTGGTTTGGTGTAAAAGCAACAAGAAACCATGGTTACACACCTGGGTTTTTAGGGTATAATGATGCATGTGTAGTATGGGTATGATATATTTGGAACTTAGCTAAAAATGATGAAGTTAGAATAATTTCTATGAAGCCTAAAGCCTATGAAAGGTGAAACTTTGATTGTGGAAGTGTTTGTGTGTATTTGCCATTTTGAGAAGCTGAAACCATAATATGGAAAAGAAGGAAGGAAGGAGTTTTAGTGTTTAAAGTGTTTTCTGAGGATCAGTGAAGTACACGGGGTAGAACACGGCCCGTGTTGTACCCCGTGTTCCTCGTCGAAGCTGATCAGTGTGCTACACGGGGTGCAACACTCCCCCGTGTTTACCTCAGGACTGAAGGGCAGTAATGTACACGGGGTAGAACACGACTCGTGTTCACCCCCGTGTTCTTCTCTGATTAAGCCAATGAAGCCTCGAAGCCATCCAGGGAGAAACACGGCGCTGAACACGGGGTATGGGACCCCCGTGTTCTTTGCTAAGTGAACTTTTTGGCTTGATTTCTTCATGTTTTGCATGGCTTTGCCCTTGGATCCTTTTCTAATGTTCTTATGTGTTAGTTCAAGGTTGGAAAGTGAAGTATAGAGCATCTAAATATGCATTTATTTAAGTGAAGAAAGTAAAGAATACATGAGGATTAAGGAAAGTGATAATGTTCTAATAAGAAACTATGATGTGTATTGTATAGACTGAGGAGTGCCATCTTGCAAAGGCAAGAGAAAGTGTAAAGGAGTTATTGGTGAGAGCAAAAAGGGACATCACATTGGAAGCTTGTGAAAGGTAGCTAGCTTTATCCTTAAGCTTTGTTTTCTATTTACATGATTTTATGTGTTTTATCCATTGTATGGAATGAGAATGATATTGCAAGTGTTGTGGCACAACCCGAGAAGACAGTAGAATACTGTGATTGGCCTATGGCTCGGGACCCTCGGGGATAATAGTGCATTGTTGTGTGTGGTATCTGTTGGGAATTCGGATTATCACATGCAGCGGAATTTTAAATTTTGATCCGAATTCTACCTAGGATCCATGCAAAAAGCATGAGTCAATGATTAGGGTTTTACCTATTGGGCACTCGTGTTTCTACTGATCAAAACTTGAGAGCGGATGAATCAAACGCCGGCCGGAAGGTACAGCGTCTCTACGGTATCCACACGGAGTGAACAACGACCTCTCACCCTCCACGCGTCTGCTAGGATGCGTTTTTCTCTCTAAGAATTAGGATTGGATGTTTTCGGAGTGATTTAGGGTTTATATGGAAGCTTAAAACGTGATTCTTAAGTGCTGCCCTCAAGTCCCTTTTTATAGAACTTAGGCAAGTCATAATCCTAGTCCTACTAGGATAATGCTTCCAAAATCCTAATCACACTTAACAACTCATCTTATCCTTATTCTAGAGATAATGGGAAGAGATAAGACTTATCTATTAATTATCTAATATTAGATAATGATATTATCTCATAATATAAATATCTTAATATTAGATAATTGCATATAGTTATCAAATATCAAAATAATATTATCTCATAATATTTTTTATCTAATATCTGATAAGATAATTACTTGATATTACTTTAATATCAAATAATATCACATAATATATATATATATATATATATATATAAATGTGAATTTATTATTCTTAATAATATATATGCACGAAAATAAGTCCAATTAATTGGATATTAATATAATTAAAGTCCAATTAATTATTGTCTTATTCCTACTCCTTTTGTGTGACCCTGTAGGTTCTTACTACGTTGACAATGACTTATTATTGAGCCATAGACAGCGAGCGGTATCTAGCAATACATCACTGCCACTCAAGTAGTAAGAATGTCTGTGATTCGACATCCACCTAATACATGATCAACGTTTTACATCATAACCCTTTTGTAATAATATCCAAATTGAACTGGAGGCATGGAATGTGTCATCCTCGTCAATGTTCAATTTATATTTCTTGATACTGAGTAGACTTAAAATAAATAATTAATATCACATATTAATTCAACTGAGCATGGCCATGCATTTCTAAGTCTCACTCAATCAAGGGGCCCAAGGATATTTCTCTTTTATACAAGAGTAACAAAATTCCATTTACATCACTCACTTCCCTCTGCATGATTTATGACACACCCAATCAATGCCCTACTTGTCACCTGATTAAAGGTGACATAGGACAATATTAAAGTGAGTAATTCCTCATGTAGGGAACCGTAGTGACTTCAGGTCAAAGGTTTATGTGTAGTTGTGATCATATGAGAATAACTTATGACACGTTTATCCATGCAATATTCTCATAGTGGGTCAGTCCAGTACATTGTTCACTAGCAATGTACTCATGTATTGACTTGATATCACATATCCATGATTCGTAATCATCAGTCACTATACATGCTAGTCTCGATGTATTATTACTATCCTTTTTCATAATAATACTTGACTAGGGGCATTTTAGGAATAGCAAAGCTATTCCAAGGATAATTATTATATTAAGTTATAAATTGCGCATAATAATAATAAAAATAATATAATAATTAAATTGCCTAAAATAAAATATAATACATTGTGTATAACTCTAATCATCTTATATGATTGGTTCTAGGACACACACCAACAGTATCTAGGGCTAGGGACCTTGGGAAGACAGTGTGATACTGTGTTAGGCCTTTTGGCACGGGAACCCCGGGAAGACAGCGTGATGCTGTACGATGCCTGATTATGATTGTTTGTGATGGCCATCTAGACATTGTGATAAATCCTTGAATGGGATTGATGATTGTTGTGAATTGCTGTGTGTGTGATGTGTGTTTCCTACAATAGTAAAATATTGAATATGTTGATGAATGATTATTGAATTTCAAAATGTATGTCTTAATTGCTTAAGGATCTGGAGTGGCTTGAAATGTTTTTATGGTAATAGCTAGCTTCTGGGAAACTTTGTTTCTTATGTTTTCTGTATTGTGACTAACCATTCCAGGTGATGCTTCCAAGGGCTCTCATGAGAAAGGGCAATAGTATTTGAAGTTGTAAATACTTGTATAGTTGATGGATGTACAATTTGTAAAGTTGAACTTGTGAGTAATTATATGACTTTTGATCATATGTATAAAGTATAGAAATTTGAAATATTCCGAGTATTTTGGAGTAAATGGCTTTTTAGTATGCGTTAATTATCTATTAAATGAGGAATAAGGCATTATTAAGTAAGGGAGTTACAACCTCCATTTTTTCATTTAGAAGAATAAATCATACTATTAATTTAGCAACAATAAAATAATAAATGGTATTATGGTTAATTTGCCATCGCCATTAATTTTTTAATTTGATTAGTGCATTTATTATGGAAATAGAAGCAAATCAGTGAAATTAACTTAAATGTTCTAAATTGATATTTCTTTATTGAAATTACTTAAATGTTCTTTATTATTTTATTATCATTAAATTATAGTATAGGTTCTTCATCTAAATGAAAAGGTGGAGGTTAAAAATCCTCATATATATATATATATATATATATATATATATATATATATATATATATATATATATATATATATATATTATTCTTACATGATTTCTTAAAAGTAAATTTAATGTATGCATTGTTAATAATATAATCAAGCATAACTAGTAATCAACTTTAATAATGTCAGAATTTTTCACTAAGTAAGCTATTGTTAATTGAGAATTTTGATTTAATAAAAAAAATTTAGTCATATTATGAGACATACATGAGGCGTAATTTAAAATTGTGATATAATAAAATATAAGCTTAGCACATTTATATGAATTAGTGTAGTTTAGTAGTTATGTAGGCTTAAGGCCTAGTAAATCTTTAATGGAGATGATTACTAGGGTTCTATTTGTGAAGATTATAGCTAGGTTTTTTCTTCACTTCTAATTAACAATTTCTATCCATATGAGTTTGTGTGATTTAGTAGTTGTGTATACCTAAAGTCTAGAAAACCTTTTATAGGGATAATTATTAGGGTTCTACTAGTAAGGATTATAACTAGACTCTCTCTTCACTTCTAATAAATAAATTCAACTAATTAAGAGTCGTTATAACAAAGAAGAGCGAAAGGAAAAACTTAGTTGATGTTAGTTTATTTGCTTTCATTGATTATATTTGGATGATTCATCATGCATGTAAATTTAATTCCATATATTGATGTTTTAATATCTCACACGTGTGATCTTAGTTAAATTCTTACATATGGTATTAGAGCCTATACATGTAAAATTAGAACATAAAATTTTTAATATTATTTTGTATTAATTTGATTATGATTCTTGATGAGACTTTACACATATGATTCCTCAAATAAAATCATATGAATTCTTATTTGTTGTTATTTTATATAAATTTAACTTTTATAAGAATTTCTCATTAGAAAAAATTTAAAGAATAGAATACGATATTATTTACAAATAGTTTTTAAAATTAATTTTCTTGATGTGTATTAGAGTTCTTAAATTGTGATTTTTAAATTGATACAATTATTTTATTTTGGAGTGAAATTATTTATAGGAATTGACTTGGATAATTCATTTGTTAAATTTATGGAATAAATTGGGTGAATCAAAGAGTTTTGACGGATGAATATAACCATTTTATTTTTTTTCTTCTTTGCACAAAACCATGATTTAGAATTACATTTTAGAAATTAGGATTTGTTAGACTCTTGGCTGAAATTTGTTTAAAAATGCAAGTTTACCACTCTTTCGTTGTTCTCTATTTGAATTAGTGCGTAAAAAAAAAAGAAAAAAGTGTAAAGCTTGCAAAGAGCTCTTATGGTGTTCTTGTAATGCTAGAGAAGAAAATTGACCTCTACAGTCTCTTTATATGTGTTCTATGGCAAATGAGTATAGGTTCCCAATAGCTTAGATAGAGATAGTGAGACTTGCATTGTCAATATATAGGGTTTAATCCTATAATTTTGCATATTTTATCTTTTTTGATATTGTATCTAAAAGTGGAGTAGCATATTCTCTAGTGTGACCCAATTGTTGTTATAATGAGTGAAATCCATATACAAGTATTAAAGGTAATTTTTGGCCAATATTTTTCATCATTCTTATAAATTTTATTGAAAATTCTTTTAATTATTGTA
The DNA here is from genome assembly GCA_020226215.1 of Sindora glabra. NCBI lineage: Eukaryota > Viridiplantae > Streptophyta > Magnoliopsida > Fabales > Fabaceae > Sindora > Sindora glabra. The sequence continues at coordinate 80,048,393 of CM035225.1, read as the reverse complement.
TATTTAGATTGTTTTAAATTGGCTAAAATTTTTTTTAGTAGAATAAAATTATAGAATTTCAGAAAAGATAAGGTAAAGTTCCTATAACCTATTGGAGAAGTTCATTCTCTTTTGAATTTTTTTTGGAATCTTTTTTTTTATTTTTTAAAGAGAGAATGTATTAAAAGTTGTAATTAAATTGGGTTTAAATTATGTGCATGACTTTCTATGCAATGTTATTTAAGGGGCAATTGAGATATATGAAGGCCTAGTATCAATTTTTATCATGAATAATATTAATTTTTTTTACAAGTTGTGATTAATACTAATAAGTTTTCTTTTGTTTTAATTGCATTTCACTTTGGGCTTAGGGTTTTAAAATTGAAACTTTTGTGAGTCTTAACCATTTGTCCAAAAGGAAAGATTAGGGAACATGGGTCTTACGCAAAACCAATTAAAGTATGTTATAATAATATAATATTTTTTTGGATATTTATGCATTTAAATAATTTATTTTTGTAATAATAAATATGTTAATGAGGCCTTAATTAAAGATATATTATTTTTCATATTTATCCCCTTATTGATCTTAATTTAATGGTTGTATAAACTATTCTAATTATGATTAAGTATGCTTGTAATTATATGTTTAAAGCTATTAAAATGCAATAAATTTACGATTTTGGATTTAATGAGATGTAAGTTTATTATCTCTTGTTAATGAGATTGCATGCACACATGTTGGTTGAGTAATGTAGGAATTTTAGGCAATATATATATATATATATATATATATATATATATATATATCAACATAAGATAATATATATAGTGAAATAAATGTTTAGTACCAAAGCTACTTTTTCACAAGGATTTGTAACACTTTTTCATTAGGTTGCAAGGAAGCTTTTTATTATTAAATAGAATAATTTACCTAATAGGGGTTATCGTGTATTCTAATTGGAAGGAAATAAAGCTTTTTGAATGGGTAATGCATTAGCTTGAGATATCTATTTGCCCAAAGATCGTAAAATTTTCAATGCTTGTGTACTTCCTTCATTGGCACCCCTTTAATGGTTTTAGGAAAAATTTTATTGCATATTGTGTACTCTATCCAAAGGGGAGTATGCAATAATGTATTATGATCCTTTTGGAATGATGTATATATTTTAATAGTCTATTTAGAACCTTAGACTCATGCTTTAAGTGTTTATTTGGAAATGTAGGCTTATATAATTTGAAAGCCTATTTGGAATTTTATTATCCTTTTAAGATTATTTATTGCATTTTATTGGAAAATATGACTTGTTGTGTATTATGTGCTTTACATAAAAGGAATATATGATGATGAAATTGGTCTTTGATTTTATGTGCTTAGCATAAATGACCTATTGCATAACTAATTTTATTTGAAATAACGATAATATATGTTACCTAATTAAATAGTTACATATGTTACACTTTATTTTTTGGGATTTTCTTCATGATTATTTTTAATGTTATCATTAAGATCATTTTCTCTCAAATATTATTTTGACATTTGGTATTACGTTTGTAATCATATTGAATTAGATTGAAGATTAATTATTGCTTATATGAGTATAACACATTTCATAACCATTAAGAAATAAATGATTGAATTGAATTATTAAAGAATTTATTTATGTTGTTGAAATTATGATTTTATATCATTTTTAGACTATAAAATCCATAAGTAAATTATTATAATTTTTTATTTTCTTTAGAGGGTTAAAATATTTTGTTTGGTAATTTCTTCCTTTTATTAGAAATTTGAACTTCTATTGAGATATGATCTTTGTATTATTGAAATGAAATAACTATATTTCATTTAATCACAAAAATATATTTTAGAGATATACTTTGCATTTTTTTATGATTGACTTTAAGTCATTTTACAAAAATTTTCCTTATGGTTATTTCAATGTAAATTATTTCTCATAAATGTTTAAAGTTGAGTAATCCGTTTTATCAAATGATTAAGATTTGCATTATTTTAAAGGGTATCATCTTAATATAAGTTTGTCGACATTAATGGAAGATTACTAATTTGTGATCTATATACACTTATTTTCTTATTTATGATACATTCGTTAATCTATCAATTATATAGGTACTTGTGTCTCAAGTATAATTATTGACATTAGTTTATGGTACCATTTATTAGGATTAGATGAAGTGTGCATATAAATATTGCAATTATGCAAATCAAGCTTTTCATTAATGAAGTAGAATCCTTGAAAATGCTTCATCTTAAATTTATCAATTTATTTTGATGTGATTGATAACTTGTATATCTATATACATTTTCTTAAAGGTTATGTTATAATGAAGTATTTGTAAATTTTTCTTGATTTGCATATGTTTTTTTTTCTCTATAAAACATTTGTCATCATATTTGTATTCTCATATATACTATAAGGTGTTGGTGTGACAAAATATATGATAAAATTATTATATTCCTTTTGAAATGATTTGATTTGATGAGATGGATTTTTTTCCATTATCAATCTACATCTTTGGATTAATTTTTCAACAAAATTCTCAATAAAATTCATCATGTGCTTTATGTACTATATGAGGTGTCATTGATTAGGTCTATTTAGATTACTTTTTATGATGCTTGAACATGATGTTGACTAATTTGGTGGATTTAAATGATAACACATGATTGATTGTAGATTTTAAGATGACTAGAGATTATTGTCTTGTAGATCACATGGATGGTATTCCAAATATCAAGAATTTCATTTTAATAGGATTATATGAATTTTTATTTTAATGGAAGTACATTGGTATTGATGATCATTTTTATATGAAAAATTATAGAACTCATACTTAAATACTGCTTTGATTAAATTAAAAACTTTGTAATTTTGATATATGTTCTATGCATTATGGAATTAGTATTAGAATTTCTTTGGCTTTTAATTTATATCATACTTCAAATCGATTTGAACATTAAATTATACAACTACCTTTTATATTTTTATATTTTAGTTACTTTTATTTGTAGATTCTGAAATTTTTTTGAGTTCTTGTGGAATGATAGATATTATATCTATCTATATTATTTTTTAAAGAGTTTTTACACTAAATAATAGTTTTACATATTTAAGTCATTTTTATGACAATTGTTAATATGATATACCAAGCTAAATATTGATTATCTTTTAATTATTCAAGCCATCTTATTTATTGGTTTTTATAAGCAATAATGGTTGTTCTAGGTATTAATGTTTTGAATTTTAAATTATCAATTTTAATTAAATCATAGTGATTAATTCCTTACTAAAAAATAAGTATATGTGAATTTTTTGGTACAATAAATTTTATTGACATAATTATGTGATTATCCATTTAATCAAGTTATCATTAAATGCATAACTTTAAAATGTAAAGTGTATTATATCTATGTATATTTAGTTAATTTTTGAAATTATTTGGTTAATGGGAGTTATGAATGTGTATTGGTTAGCTCCATCATTATAATATATTTTATGTTTTCTTTGACATATTCACAAGTTGTCATAAATGATAATTTTATTTCATGACAATAGTTGACATGGGATGTATGATTGTTGTATTGATAAAAGCTGCAATTATAATTTTTATGAGTTTTTCACATATTGTTTAATAAATTCCACTTACTTTTGAAGCATGCAAATAATGATTATTTGTGTATGATAATTATTATTGCATATGTGAGCAAGTATACAAAATTCTTTAGGTTAAAAATAAGTTAATAGATGTGTTGAAAATATGGGTGTTTTAGGATCTTTTGATGTACTTGATTAATGAAAGCTTGTACCTTCACATTATGTTTTTGCTTTGTTGGATCCTTTCTATTTTAGAATGCTTATTTGATATTTAATTGCATTGATGATCATTATAAAGTTAATATTCCATGTTATCATATGTTTTATGTACAAATGTACCTATAGTTATTGAAATTTTATACATTCTAAAATTTTAACATTGGTCTCTATCTTAAGTATAACTTTAATTTCAATAAGGTATGTCTTATAAAATGACACCATTAAGTAATTTTAAGAATAAGAATGACACCTACATAAAGTTTATAGATTTCACATCAAGATTAAATAAATCATAAGGAGGACTGATAATGAATAATAACATATTATGATCAAATTTAATGCTATTGTCTTTCTACAAAACCACATTGAAATCCCTTGTCAATAGAGTCATTGACATTGGTAACCATAGATTGATCTTATATCTATAAGGGGTATAAAAACCACCATGATTTAATGTTAGATGGTTGTGTCAAATGAGATTGTAATGATATTGTTTATAAAGGTTAAATTATTTTTGAAAAATGTATCATATAAAAGTATTTAATCAATTAATCTAAATTCTTGTTTTCAAAACATATTTTGCTAAAACTTACAAGACCCAATTAATATTGCTCAAATGGGAGATTGTTAAAATTTTCCATTAAGCAAATTGCTATTAATTAAGAATTTTGGTTTAATGATTGATTAATATTTAGCCTTATTATAAGACATGCTTAAGCCTTAATTTAAAATTTTAATCTAATAAGATATGGGCTTGACACATCTATATGAGTTAATATGATTTAGCAATTATATAAATCTAAGGCCTAATAAGTCTTTTATGGGGAAGATTACTATGGTTTTATTAATAAAGATTGCGATTAAGTTCCCTCTTCAGTACTAATGAATAGATTCTACCCACTGAAAGTTACTATAACAAAGAAAAGCAAAGGAGAAGACTTAATTGATGCTTTTGTTGATCATATATAGATGATTCAATAAGCACATAAATTCAATTCCAAATATTAGTCTTCTACTATATCACACATTTCTTGATTGAATTCTTAAAAATAAGTCTTGTGAAAATAAATTAAAATATTTATAACAATATAATTTATATATTAATATCTTAGAAATTTAAGTCTGTACAAATAAAAAATAATAATAAGTGAGCTACAAATATATGAGGTTTAAGTTAATTTGTCATCTCTTATTATAATGTCATTTTTAAAAAGGAAGATATAAAGTTTACATTTAAGATTTCTTTGTCCTTAAAATAAAATAAAAAAATAGGAGTTTTCTAAGAAAATATATTTTTAAAATATGAATTAATTTTTTATTATTTTAATAGTACAAGAGAAAGTTTTTTCTTGGTGTGTAAAAACCATCTTCTTTTATTGAAAAAATATGGTTATAAAAATAAATTTCATCTTTAAGGTTAAAGTGAAAAATTATCATATTATTATTATTAATATTAATATCTTTTAATGATAAAAGTCACCAAATCTTTAAAAGTAAATTATATATTTATCTTATCTCATTTCACTTAACCTACTTATGATTTTAAGTATTAAAATTCACTCACCCATACTTTCAGCTATTAATATTTTTCTATCTAACCAATTTTTCATCTAAAATTTCACAAAAAGACACGTGTAAAATGTATACACTTTTTGATGCCTCAAATTTGACCTAACTTGATACTCATACTCAAAACCAATTCACTTAAAAAAAACTAACACATGAAATGCATGAACTTTATTCTTGAAAATTGAACTAATTGCAAAAGAGAAATAATGTTGGAGCTATCTATTTATTGTTCACATGTTCATTTTTGTAGGTCAAATTTGATAAATAAAAGAACAAATGTTTTTCAAATATGTTTTCTATTTGATTTTGGAAGGAAAATAATTTAGTTGTACAAAGTAGTAACAATTGAAAGTAGGAAAATTTCAACACTTAAAACTATAAGTAGATTAAGTAAAAATAGCAAAACTACATGTTAATAATGTGTAATTTATCTAATATTTAATAATAAAAAAATTAAGTGTATTTTTATATTAAACATAATATTCAATGAAGAATATTTGAATAAGTCTTTTGCCATCTTTGTTATTTCTTCATAAAATTAATTTATACTTATTTGAATTTGATAAAAATTGATAACTCCTACTACAAAAATACAATTACACATTAGTTTTGAATTAATGTGTATATAAGAGGTGTTATATGTTAGATCATTTCATGTTAATTTTTTAACTAATGTGAAAATAAAAGGTTAGGACATTAATTTTTTGCTAAAAAATAAACGTCTTTTCTTTAAATTTTTTTTTGCATTTTACATTAATTTTAAGTAAATAACTGACATAAAATGTTTACATAATTTTTTTAAATGTAAGTTTTTCATTTTCTTGCCAAAATTTTAAATAAAAAATGAAATAAATCTAGCATTTAGCTAAAATATGTAATTTTGGTTTAAAAACTTTAAAAAATCATAACTTCATATTTGATTATCTATTTAGGGCTAATTTTTTATTACATGTAACTTTTTAATGTTGATCTAATTGCAAACATCGAAAGTAGTTGGCTCTCTTATAATCATGAAAAATGATTATTTTTGATTAATTTTTTTCAAATTTTCTCTATCTTATAGTTGTTTGATCAATTTAAACTCCACTATAAATTTTTATGAAACACATAATAGGAATCTAAAAATCAAATATGACATTAAAAGTTAGAAAAATGAAATACAAACAAAAATCTCTTAAAATATGTATAAAAAATCAGAGAAATGAAAGTAAGAAAGATAACTCTTATAATTTAAATATCATGGAATAGGGCATTTGCTTTATGGTCAATGGTAATTAAAGAGCAAGGTTTTACAGAAGAAGGTAGATGAAGATGAAGGTTAAGCTTGAAAACAATTAAGGGGGAGAGTAAGAGTGACAATAAGAAAAAAATACAATTTTCTTTATTTATAGTGCGAGATTCTAGAAGTTTAAAGTTTTCCTTATATTTGTGCCATAAATCCTATGACTTTAAACATTAATTTTTTTAAATCAATGACTAAAATTTTCTTATATTTTCAAAATTTTCATCACTCTAATATATGTGTCAAAATTAATGTCTAAATTTTCTATAGATTTTTAAAAATGCCATCACTCTAATATATTTGTCAATGTTCCCTTTAATCAACATGCATTAAGTGACATTGTTTCTATTTTTTTGTTATAATGCATGTTAATTATTTTAAAAAATTTAATGTCTTTTTTTGTAATTTTTTTTTAAAAATCAATTCCCATATCATTTGCAATTTAACAAGAAATATACAAATGGCAGCAACCATTTTACATATTGTCACTAATTAATTTAGTAGAATATCAGCATTTTAAGAAAAGTAAATGTATAAATAGATAATAAATGCTACTACAGAATTGAAATTCTATGATGATTAATAGATGTTTGACATAATAAAAATTGACATTTATATAAATATAGTAGTATTTTTTAAACTATTACAAGAAGTAAGATGATAGTTTTTACAATAATTGATGTTTATAGTTACGCAATGGCATATTTGAAATTTGCAAGAAAGCATAAGATAACAATTAAATTTAACATAAATGTATAATAGGAATGGAATCCAAAATTTCATTAAGAAATTATGATGTTGGTTATTTATATAACTGCCATTCAAAAGGCATTTCAAAGGTTATTTAGAAAGATATTTAACATTTATATGTTAATTTTTTTTTGTAAACTGATATGTAAAAGTATTCAAAATTCTCGTTGAACAATGTATTAACCACTTATTTGAAAATCGTGATATTGATATTGAGCTTAACCAATGATTTTAGTATTTTCAATCACCTATATATTTCATATTACCTCTCTATTTGAAAGTACTTCAATGATGCCTTAGTTTCCATTATCTCATTCTAAGGTTTGTTTGATAAGGAGGAAAATAGGTCCTCAAGCATTTCATTTAATAACTTTCTTTACTAATATGAATTCCAAGAGTGAAGAAGAGCTTCTACACTTACTAAATAATCTAATGATGAGAGCTAGAGCTAAAAGGATAAAAAAAAGACTCCAAAGGTTGATAAAGAGAGCTTGAATGCATGAAGAGGCAAGATTGCATGAGCTTGGAGAAGCAAGGATCATGTGTATTTTAACTTTAGTTAATTCCATATAAGTAATTAAGTATAATACTCAACTACTAGAATCAGAATTTGATTCTGCCTCCAATTACTCAAATATAGTATTCAAGTTCCTCTGAATTTCTACATAGTACTTGAATATTGTAATCTAGTATTGAAAGCTTGGTGCATGTCCAATTATCTATTTGTCTTATTTCTTGTTGCTTAAGACATTGTTAGGCTTTGCATTAATTTGGCCTATTAGTTTACAAATATATTTGAACAGTTACTATTGTTCTAATTAACTTTCTAAATTAGGCCTAATTATTCTAATTAGAGTCCAATTAGTTTGATAAACCTTTTAACTTTTGGGACGTATTTGAGGAGGATTGTTCCTTATTTTCATAACTTTTGGCATTTTGCTATTTGAAAACTCTTTGAGTTTTTTCCTCTCATAGCTTTAGCAAGAATGACAAACTTATCAATGGTGATTCAACCTTTATGGCATCAATTTTCACTCATCAAAGGATCAATATCCATTATGGCATGATTTTTTTCTTACTTATCACTTCCTTTATTCTCCATTTTGAGGCATGGCATGACCATCCTTTTTTTTATTTGAATTTTAAGATGATTCAAACTTAAAAATTCACATTGTTTCGTATTTAAAGCAAAGGTTTTCCAATTTTTAGGTTGTGTTATTCATTTCTTACATTTGATTTGTTGTTCTTCATTTTGATTTTTTTTCATTTGGTTTTATGTAAGTTTATTGAGAAATTTATCCTTGATTTTATTATTCTTGTGTTCATCTTGTTGTTCCTTGTTGATTTTATGTTTAAATTCAAGTTTGATTCAATGTTATTCTTCAAATTAAGTTCTTATGGTTTTATTCCGCATAATTCTATTTTGCAATCCATTTTTTTATCTTAGTTTGCTAGTTAATTTTGTGTTTTAGGTTATTTTTGTGTTCAATTCTTGGATAAATTGTTATTCCTTACTTTTTTATGTCTTAATCATGTTCAAATTTATGTTGAATTTGGCAAATTTTGTTGGAAATTAATTCAATTGAAGGTTTGTATTGAAACTAACTACAAGTACCAAGGTATCCTATTTAAGTACTACATAGAAAATTGCACAATACTTGGTACACATTGCAACACACCAAAATTAAACTAAAATCTAAAACTCTAGTAAGGGTAAATCAAATTGATCCCATAAAGATTAGATTTCAAGTTACTCCTAATTTGGTTATGAAATAAAAGATGATTTTTGAATGTAGGAAAATACAATATAGAATTATAACAAAAAAAAATTAGAGAAACATAATTAAATTAAGAAGATTGAAAACTCTTTAATAGATTAATCACATATCACAATATATTTGACATTTGTAATTAATTTTTTAGCCTAGAATCATCTAGAACCGTTGCAATGATTCACAAGTTTTATGTTAGATAACCATTTATGATTTGATCAATTTAGATTAGTAAAATTAAGTAATTGTTATAATCCATAAAGCTAGATCTAAATTAATTTGAATATAGAATTCGATTGAATAGAAGTATTAAACTAGAAACTAAAGCTTATGGAAGTGTATCTATATTTGTGATGGAAATGATCTTTACATGGAAATGAAAGAATCTAAAGTAATTAATGAACAAAATATTGCAGAATCAAAAGTGGCTCTATTTTATGGTCAGATGAATGAACTATATTTAATAATTCAATCTTCTGATGACTAATAACCAAAATTCAATATAAAATCAAATAAATATCATAAATAATATAAATGAATAGAAAATATACCAAATTGGTATACAATTTTAGAAAATAAAAAAAAGAAAAATTAATTATCAAAGTTAACATTATATCTTAGGATTTCACAATCCAATCGACATGAGCCTCAATTTCCTTACATCAATTTGAAAATTAGTCTTTTATGATGAAAAAGAAGAAACTTGGAAAAGAAAAGAAAGCTGTCTAAAGTTGTGTATTCTTGCATTTAGAGGCACAAACCTTTAAATTTGATTTCCTATCTTACAAAACATAATAGGTCAAATTAATATGCTTCCAAGGTTACAAAGAATGGGACCTTGCTACTTGTAGAAGCCTAGAACTTAATTTACAAAATAATGTACTACAAAAGTTATTACAGTAAAAATCTCATAGATTTAGTTTCTAATCATTGTAAGACCTCTAAAACTATGTAATTTCACTAAAACCCAAACATGAAATTTATTGGGTGGGTCTTAGGTAACTTTGGACATTAGTTTCACCTTGATTGGACCTCTAAAGCTTTAGATATGGCTTAAAAATCGAGATTAGTTAAGCTTGGACAAAAACAAAGCATCAACTTCACAACTATTTTCAACTTTCCAAACATCCAAAGTAGGCTTTAGCTAAAACACAGAAGTTTTAAAGATTCATTTATGCTTTCTAATGATATAAATATCACTAAAATTTGACATTTAGAACTCAAGTTATCACTTAAAACTTGAAATAGTATAAAAATTCAAAATTAACTAAATAATTTCAAAATATTAGAAAACTAACACCTAATCATATAATGAGGTCAATTCCATAAACTAAATCATATGTAACGCACTAAAAGGCATAAAATAGAAGAAAATAATACAAATAAAATCTTGTACATCAGTAATCTAGATGGTGGTTATGTACTTAAAGGCTAAAAACACTAGTTTTATGGTACTTGAATTTATTACTTGAATACTCTTGAACAAATTATTTAGTACTTAAGTCTAGTACTTGAGTAATGCAAGGATGCAAGATAAAGGCTACTTTAATTCATTGTATCTAAGTATATTAGCTGAGTACCTTTTTGTTACTTGTGATATTCAACTATAGTTCCCATTTACCCTATTTTACTTAATACCAAATGGTGTTATACTATTATTTGGGGTTTAAATCAAGAGAAAATCAATAAACAAAAAAATAAAGTGAATAAAGAAAAAGCAAGAAAAGAAAAACAAGATTAAAAGATAAAAAAAGTGAAAATCAAAGAAAAAAAACAAAGAAAAAAATCAAAGTGAAAGAAAAACAAAATAAGAAGAGAAGAACAAAAAAGAAGTTATTAAAAGAAGAGACTAGTTGAACATTGTATGCTTTATTTCATCCTTGAACTTTTCATTTTGAATTAACTTTTTCATTGCTTTTTTCACACTTCCAATTTCCAATACTCTTACAATACTTGTAATCCTTAGTCTTCTTTCTTTATTATTGATTATATCCTTGTATCTTTCTTTGTGTTTCCTTTTCTAGATTTTCAAGTATCATTTTGCTCATTGAGTTGTTTAGTCCTTGTTAAGTGAAATTATTTGTTAAATTTATTGAATCTTGTTAGTTTGTCATTTAGTTTCCAAAGAACCATAAGAAGGAAAGATAATAGTGGAAAAAGTAAGAATGTGTGAGATCATTTGAGGGTAAAAGCTTTAATTAGAGTTTGAACATAAGTATAAATGCCTCTAACTTAAGTGAGTAATGTACCCTTGTGAAGTACTTTTCTTTATCTAACTTGTTTTATAGGTTTATCTTTAGAAATATGTCAAGAGGTAGTGTGAATAATTGTGATGTATTGGGAGCTATACAATAATAACTTGAAGGAATAATTGTAAGACTTGAAAGATTTAAGGTGAAAAGAGGGAAAGAAGAGAGAGAAGGTAAAATAAGAGATATGAAGAAAAGGGAGGAGATAATAATGATCCACAATGTGAGAGCTTAAATACATCTAATAGAAGTGAGAGAAGAAGAGGTGAGAAGAGGGATGAGAGAATAAGAGATGATTAAAGATATAAAAGGAGGGATGAAAGAAAAGGTGGAGATAGGTGAAGAAAGGAAGGAGTCAATAACAAGTTTGATAATATCAAAATAAAGATCCCTTCATTCCAAAGAAAAAATGATTTAAATGTATACTTAGAATGGGAAAAGAAAATGGAGTTAGTTTTTTTTATTACCATAACTATTTAAAATAGAAGAAGGTGAAACTTACAGTCATTAAATTTTCTGAATATGCTATTGCTTGGTAGGGTTAATTCATGTTAAATATATAAAAAAAATTGTGAAAAGCTTATTCAGACTCGGAAATATTTGAAGTTTGTCATGAGGAAGAGATTCATTTCTAGCCACTATTATAGAGACTTATGCTAAGTATCATAAAGCCTTACTAAAGGTTTCGAGAGTGTTGAAGAGTACTATGAGGAGATGAAGTTTATTATGTTTAAAGCTAATGTCGAGGAAGATAAAAAAATAACAATGGCTATATTTCTCCATGACTTAAATAAGGTAATAATTCATATGGTAGAATTACAATGCTATAAAGATATGGAAGAAATAATGCATATGACTATTAAAGTGGAAAGATGATTGAAGAAAAAGAGATCTTTTAAGTATGTTTCCCAATTAAGTTCCTTATAGAAGTTTAAGAAAAGAAGAGTGATAAAAAGGAAGATAAGGGAAACAAATATAAGAAAGAATCTTCTTCCAAATTAAATGGTAAAGATCCTAAGGGAAAAGTGAAGGTTAAAGAACCTAAAAAAACATTCAAACATTAAATACTTTAAATGTCTTAGAAGAGATCACATTGTTAGTGAATATCCTAATAACAGAATCATGATCTTGATGTATAGAGATTATGAACCTACAATTGACAAAGAAGTGGAAGAATCTATAACATTTTTTAATGAGAAAAGCAAAGAGAGTAGAAGTCCTTTTGATAGAGATGCCTTGGTGATTAGGAAAATATTGAATGTGCAAGCTAAAGATAAAGCAAAAGAAGAAAGGGAAAACATTTTTTAAACTAAGTGCAACATTAAAGGTAAAATGTATAATGCTATAATAGATAATGGAAATTGTACTAATTTAGCTGGCACCATCTTGGTGCAAAAATTAAATTTTCCTAATTTGCAACACCCTATCTTATATAAATTACAATGGTTAAACAATAATAAGGAAATAAGAGTGATAAGGCAAGTATTAGTGTCTTTCTCCATTGGAAGATACCATGATAAGATACTTTATGATGTTGTTCTTATGCATGCTTGTCATTTATACTTGGAAAACCTCAGTAATTTGATAGGAAAGTTACCTATGATGATATCCTCAACAAGTATTAATTTAGGCTTGATAGGAGAAAGGTGACTCTTAGGCCTTTAACCCTACAAGAAGTTTATAAAGATCATATGAAGATGCAAAAGAAAATAGAGGAAGAAGAAAAAAGAAAAAGAATATGAAAAGAAATAAAAGTGAGAAAAAAGTGTAAGTGAAAAAAAAGGAGAAAACATGAAAAAGAGAAAAGTGTAAGTGAAAAGAAAAAGAAAAACATGACAAAGAAGAGAGTTCAAAGCAAAGGAGTGAAAATTTAAATGTGTTTGCAAAAGTGAATGATGTGAGGTATGCTCATTATTCTCCTAGGCCAATGTTTATACTCATATATAAAGAAGCCTATGTAAGCATCAACCAAGAAAATGTTATTTTGTTAAAAGTAATAAAACTTATTTTTATAGGAGTATGAAAAGGTTTTTTTATAGGAGGCTCTAAAAGAGTTATGGTTAAAAAGAGGGATAGAATACCAAATTAATTTTATTCTAAGAGCTCCAATTCCAAACCATCCTATTTATAGGACAAATATGAAGGAAGCTAAAGAAATCCAAAGACAAGTGGAAAACCTTATGTCCAAAGGCTATGCCCATATGTGGTGCTAGTCTTTTTGGTGCCTAAAAAGGATAGGTCTTAGAGAATAAGTGTTAATTCCTGACCAATCAACAAAATCTTTGTAAAGTTTAGGCATTCTATTCCTAGACTTGATGACATGCTTAATGAGTTACATGGGTCTAGTGTCCCTTCAAAAACTAATTTCAAATAAGGATATTATCAAATGAGAATGAGAGTGGGTGATGAATGGGAAGTTACTTTTAAAATAAAACATGGTTTATATAAGTAGTTTGTTATGCCTTTCAATTTGTTTAATGTACCAAGTACTTTTATGAGGTTGATGAACCATATTTTGCTCCTTTTCATTAGAAAGTTTGTTATGATATACTTTGATGATATTCTTGTGTGTAGTAAAAATATTAATAAATATGTTGTGCTTTTAAGATGTGTTTTTTAAGTTTTGAAAGAAGTGAAACTAAGTGCCAATATAGAAAAATGTTCCTTTTACTTAGATAAAATTATATGTTTAAGTTATGTTGTGACTAAAAAAGAATTAAAATGGATAAAAAGAAAGTGAAAGCAATTAGGGAATGGCCTACCTTTAAAAGTGCTAGTAAAGTAAAGAGTTTTCATAGGATAGCTAGCTTTTATAGAAGGTTCATAAAAGGTTTTAGTACTTTAGCTACACCTTTCATTAAATTCATGAAAAAAGAATGTTAAGTTTCATTAAAGAGAAAACCAAAATAGAGTTTTTAACTTATTGAAAGATAAATTGAGTTCTTCTTTAATCTTCCATACTAGAAAGACTTGGATATCAAGCACAACATTAATGTCATGTATATAGAGAAAAATATATGTGATAATCTAGTTAGAACACTTTTGAAAATATTGGGCAAGATAAAATATAGAATCAAGGCTCAACTGGACTTGCAAGTGATAGCCATATGGGAGGAACTAACATTGGATGTCTGTAGTACTATAAACAAAAACCTTATTTATGCTATGATGTCATTAAAGACATATAGGAGCTTAACTACATCCAATTAAACAAGTCTTTTTTTTTTCGACATAAGTAGGTGAAGAATAACAATGGTATCCAAAGAGATGAGCTAGGATTCACATTGCTGGATCTTAGTGTTGTGAACAATTTTAAACCATTATGGTCAGCATAAAAACATCAACTCGTTATTTTTACAAGTTTCCAAAGTAATCAATTTACAAAATTAACTATTTTCCAGAACATGCATGATGTAGGGACAAAAGATTCATTATTTTTTTCTATTAAATTAGAAATTAATTATGGATAATTGATAAGGTTCAATCATACTTTAGATGGAAAAATCAACATGTTTTAATTCTATTGGAATTAAAATTAAAGTCAATAAAAGGAATTTTTTTTCTTTTTTGTTTAAGAAATAGTTCAAACATAATGATCTCAAAAAAATAGAAGTTAACAATGAAATGATTTTAGAAAATATATACAAATTAGATAATCCTTTCTTCCAACATATTCTTAAAATAGACAATTTTCATGAACTTATTCTAGGAGAGGTAATTTATTAGAACTATAGAAGACTCTTTCTTTGCAAATAGATTTAATAATAATCTTATAAAACTTGTCTAAATATCATTTTCTAGAAATTTCTCAAGATACCATAAAACTATTAATGAACTTTTCTAAAACTTTAAAAACAATTAAGTTTCCTTTTAAAAACTTGAAAAATTGAAAGATCTTATTCCACATTAAAATAGTTAGGAGATAACATTAAATTTAGAAATTGAGCTAGAAATATCAATTTTCAAAACAAGTCTTTTTCAAAATAAGTAGTTATCTTTTTTTTAATAAACATTTTCAAATTTGGAAATATAGAATTAGCTTTAATGTTGATGAAAATCATTTTGCTTTCCTTTTTGAAATTCCATGCAGTCACAATTATACAAAAGTATAGTGGTTAAGCAGTAACCCAAATGTTAGAGTTTCAAAATAATTATATTGATATGTAGAGGGTCAAATAATTTTTAAAATAGATAAACATAACAATTATTAGCAAACTAACTATTAGTAAAGTCTGTTTCAGAGTTAAGGGTAGAAGGGTTTTCATGTGACGGAAAGTAAAGTGAATTATTTACTATTGTTAATGATATGGCTAGTGATGCTAGTGTAAGTGCTCCTACTAATGCTTTAAGGATTGAAGCAAAATCTATGGCATAGTCAATTTTGGACTTGCATATATATATATATATATATATATATATATATATATATATATATATATATATATATATATATATATATATATATGTATGTATGTATGTGTGTGTGTGTGCACGCGCGCGCGCAAATGTAACATTCAATTCTAAACTTCTTATAAGTAGTTTCATATTTATGCTATCAAGTATCAATAATTTTAGAGGATGCCATCTAGGTCAAAGATATGAAAAATACATCCACAAATAAAGTGAGTAATAAAATTACTCAATAAGATAATTATCACACAAATTTTCTAAACAATTTTAATTTAGCTAGTCTTTATATACAAGATATATATCAAAACTTATTTGTTTACTAAAATTTTTTCTCATTAAACCATTCTGTTTATTACATTAGTAACATTTAAACAAAACATAATTTAGTCATATCATTCAATTGTGAACACAATATAAGTGTTTAAATGACTATTAAATGGTGTAGAGGCATAACATGTTCCTCCATGTTACTTAGAGTCATTCATAACCACACATATCCCAACCTTATGCCTCCTTGCTTACCCCACATCATTTTGTATGACTCAAAATACAAGGTGTCATGCCAATCTCTGTAACCTCTCCATAAAGGTCTTAAAATCACATTATAGTGTCACATTTCACAAATGACATTCAAGCTAAGGACAACTTAGCCCATAATAACATATATGGCTTTTAACCTCATTTTATTATATGTATTTGTGAATCACTTTAGCATAATGGGTATTATTTCTCACAATTATCAACTTACTAATTAATAAGGATAACACACATGAACTTAATATAAGTTTTGTGATCATCAACTTAATTAATCAATTAAAGACAATATCATAGGAAAAAAAATCTATGACATTATTATTAAATTCATGTATAGTGAAGACAGTCTTGCTAGTTTCTAATACTATTCTGAGTATCAATTGTTATTTTCTGATACTGTCATCAGCAAAGACAAAATCACATAACCTGCATATGCTTTTTTACCAGTTTCATAAATCATTGAGGTATGATCAAGATTCTATCTGTAGTCATAACCATAATATAATATATAATATAATCTAGTAAGAAAGAGATTTATAATTACCTCATCCCCTTACTAGTAACTATAGAAGCATTTAAGCTTCCATTTCCATATGCTAGATTACTAAGTCATATATTCTTGCAAGATTTCACTATCATTCATAATTGCTCTTGCATATAACCTTATTAGTGTATATACAATTTATAGAACAAGTCATGTCACAATTCATGTATTAATCATGTAATAAGCTTGCAATCTAACTACAGAGCCTCTAGAGCAATGCCCACTCTTTTCATAGAATAATTTTAAGCCAATTACTATAAATAATAATGTGCCAACAATTAATAAAAATATTAATCTAACATTTATATACATATATATCTCATTTGGTTTTTACTATAAAAGCTAAAAAGTTATAACTTGGATTTTTTAAGTTTCGTAACTTCCATTGCTAAGTAACTTTAATCCTATACTTTGTGTCTTATCTCAACAAGTAAGAAAACTATTTTTTACAACTTAATCAAGCACATATGCTTGCTACCCAATAGTTTAAAATAGATTATTTTCACCTCACAACATTATTTAAAAGTTAAGAAAATAATCACAAACTTATGTTAGGTTTTAACAAACATTCTTAAACTTGTAAATACCAATTTAAATACCATATTTTCCTTAAAATCTCTAAAAATTTCCATAATTTAAAATAAACATTCAAATGACACTTTCAAACCCTTTTTATTTCTCACAACATGTTATAGTACTTACTATATTAACTAGTTACCAACACTTCAAAAGAGGCATATTTAATTTTAAAATTACATATAAAATATAAAATTTTAAGGAAATTTTATAAAAATTTGTAAAATTAATAATAAATCATAAAAATATCATTTTAAATCATTTTTACACTCAAAATAAGTTACACAAGTTACTTATAACTTAAACTATTTTGCTTTCAAAAGATCCACTTTATATGCAATTATTTATAAAAATCTCTAAAAATTTCCAACCAAGTTTTCAAGGCTTTAAATATCATTTAAAAATCATTTTTAACCATAAAACGAGTTAGTCAAAATGCTTTGCTACTAGAAACCAATTTGTAGGAAAACTTTACCACTTGAAAACATAGTTTTTTTAATGATATTTTTCTACACTTTTTCCATAACCTTTCAAATATGTTTCTAAGCATGTTCTTGCCACAAATTCCTTGCATAGATGCTTAATAACATTGATTAAATAGTTTAGAATATAGAGTAATAACTTTTCCTTTCAAAAATAGATTTTTTTTGCCTAAAATATCAAGGCACCCACAATTGTGTAAAGCTTGTTTCAAAGTAATTTTTGCTTGAAAACTTTGATATAATTATTCTTAAACATTTATATGAAGGTATAGTTTAGTGTTTGCTTACTTCTACCATGAAAAATAGAATTTTCTCCTATACAAATATAAAGAATCCAAAAGCCTTATCAAAGCAAAACCAATCCATTTTTTTATTTTAAAACTTAATATTCATGCATTTCATCACCTTTAATTTATGGTAAAACATAGTGTAACATCTTTTAAGAAATAAAAACATGATTTTCCTTATCTTAGACCAAGAAAACCATAAGCAATTTCTTGTATTCTTGCCAAAATTTCTCTTTCATTTTCATACAAAATCATGTTTCTAAAACTTTGTTGTTTTAAAGAATCATTTTGAAATCATTTTCCACAAAACCCTTTCTTAAATATTAAAGAACATATTTGCAAGCAATCCACCATGAGTTTTGTGGAATCAACATGATAACAATAAACATATATACATCTCATGTATAAACATTATTAAGAAAGAAAACTAAAAAGAAAAAGAGTGGATCCTTACTCACACAAGGATGCTTGAAGTGCTTAATTCCTTTACCTCTAATCCATAGTGTGGCATCCAAAACAACATAGTATTAATGAGGAATCTAAAGAAAAACTTATATAAAGGAGAACATGAATCCATGGAAGTTTTGGGCTTATACCTCCATTAGAAAATCAAAAAGGCTTCCTCCTCAAAAATCTCTCAAGAACCTTAAAAAACTAATGGAAACTCACTATAAATTTGTAAAAACTCTTAAGAAATCACTCTTTATCTTTCTACTTTTTCTAACCATACTGCTCTTTTAGTGTGGGAAGATGTGAATTGTGCTTAACTATTTATAGTAAAAATTTGGAGTAACCTCCAAGTAAGGTTACATCACTCCACATTAACAAAACTATACTTACTTTGGTTCCACTCTAACTAGCTTAGTTAAGCTTAGTATAATTTTTAGCAATATTCTTACTTAAGCTTGTCACATTAGCATAATACTTTAAGAATATTCTAAATAAGCTTCTAAGCTTATCTTTAAAATGGAATGATGTAAAGAATATTCAATCTCAATCATAATATTTAGCATATTCTTTCCTTAAGCTTATCATATGAGCATATATTTCTTTGAATATTGTCATTCCAAATTCCTTAGTATATTCTTGTGCTTAATGATCAAGTGTTGTAGTAAAATAATATGTTTTTTTCATTTAATTTTTCTTAAAATCACTAATTAAGGAATTTACTTAGTAATTACACAAATCCTTAAAATAAACCAAATTCCCTTTTTTCCCCCAAGTGGGTGCCCATGCCACCATAAATAAGTCTAAATTTTCATTTTTACCACCTTAGGATAATTTTAGGATGCTCTCAAGTAAAACTACTAGATTACTCCAAATCTTATTAACCTTGGATCTTAAATATTTTAATTTTTCTCCAATTTCTCTAGATAATATCTAATGAATTTTTATCCTCCAAAACTAATAAATATTTACACTACTAATAATAAGTATTTCTACTTATTATTTACTAACAAACGTTATTTGGCTTGGCTATATCAATTTTTTGCTTAATAAGATTTTTTCGAATATTACACCTAGTAAGGAAAGTTATAAGGGAAAGCCATTCATAATGGCATCCCAAGAAAAAAAAATTTTCCATATGTTGGACTTAGTTAACAACAAGTGATTTGTAATTATTCAAGGGAAAAGACAAATTGTTAGTAGTGAAAATAAAGAAGATATAGGCACTAATGTTGAAGACACACCCTCTTTCTTATCAAGATTACCTCCAGTTATTTATGAAGGCAATTCATAGGAGTTTTATGTGGGACAAAATTATAGAAAAAGGATATGGATTGATGATCCTTCCCAGTAAATTTTTTATACCATAAGTTCAAGGTGCTAATGTCTATTTTTTTAAGTTATGCTTACATAAATGATTGCTTGATTCTTAGTTTATAAAGTATATTGAAACAATTAGATAATGTAAGTCCCATTTAAGAGATACATATTAATAATGAATTAAGTAGACTCAAACAAAATGATATCAAGAATAAATTAGAAAGTAATTTTTCTTTCGTTATAATTCTTTATAGTTGTTGCGACAGTTAAATTTTTATTTGCTTACTTTACTCTCTTGTAATTTAAAAATGCTTTGAATGTATGCCATGCAATAGTGTGACTTATTGAGTATTCCTTAATCATATGTATATGTGTATAGAATTATTGTAAAGAAAAAATAAGGTTATTTTATTTGTTATGAATTAAATATGCTAAGAAAAAATAGGATTATTTTGTCTACTATAAATTACATATGCTAAATTTGAAATTAGTTACTATAATTAAAATGAAATATACATTACTTTTTATTCAATATAGGGCTTTTTTAAAGTTGTAATATTGTGATTTTGGAAGTATTTCATCTTAGAAGTAGTGCAACAAGACATGTCAAGAGATATTGTATAGAATAAAGAAGGTGTAGGAAACAAGTTTTTTCAATTTTTGGCTTAGGAGTGGGAGAATGCAATACAACGTAAGTTATATGAATCACCAAAGTAGTATATTAAACATTCCACCTTAATTAATAAAATAATTCAATGTTAAACTATAAGTTTTAATTATGGTTATCAAGATAAAGTTGATATCATTAAGTGTCACTAGTTATTGAGTGATTTGATAAACAATGATGATTCATTTATTAAGAAACTGATGTAATATTAATTTTCTAACATTATAAAATATTTACTATAATAGTTGATAAAATGAAGATTCAAAACTAACATTATAAAATATTTACTATAATAGTTGATAAAATGAAGATTCAAAACTAACATCTAATCCTTTAAATAACTAATATTAATCTATGATTTTGTAGTAGTGAAAGATCACAAAGACATATCATTAAATTGAGCAAAACATTATTTAAAAATTCACATATGCAATTTTATTTGTTTCCATATCAATATAGCAATAGATGCAAAAAAAAAAAAAAAACACCATATTAATACAAATAAATGCACCTAAATCTACACTATCATTTGTAATAAACATGTCACCTAGATTAAATTTACAAAAGACAAACATAAGAATATACACTAATCATCATATTAGTCTAGTGCAAATTTGGCGTTGAAAAATAAAGAACTAACCTTTCCTCATTCTAAATTATTGTTTGTTGCTTATCATGTTAAAACATTTCATTCATTCTATGATATCTTATGCTTTCAATATGTGAAAGCAAAAGATATTAGAGAATGGACTAGATACTTCAACAAAATTTGTAGCATTTTCAAATATATAAGAAGGATTGGATTAGTTATTTAGTTCTTTCATAGAGATTCTTATGATGAAAATTAAGGCTAAGGTATTGTTGGTGACTTTAGGTTTTTAAATAGATAATAAGAGTGAAACAAAGTGAAATTTAAAAGTATTGTACCAAAAACCTAATGCACTTATCATCTAATAATAATTGACGTATAAAACAAACCATGTAAATTTTTATTAAAAAATATTTTTAATTGTTCTCATTTTCCCAACACTTGAAGGTTGCCTTCTTTTAGGGGTTAATTTTTTTTAAAAAAATTGATGTATTAATTTTGCTCATTTCATAACTAACTTGGCATTTTTCATTTCTTTATACATTATGTAAATAATCAATGTCTTAAGCATTTTACAATTTTCAAAAGTAATAGTTTCCATCCTTTTAAACATCAATGCCTTAAACAATCAACATAGAAAGTTTTTTGCAAGGAAACATGTTAGTCCTTAATTTGAACTAATGTTTTAACTTCATCATATTTTAAAAAATGTTACTACACCAACACATAAGCCAATGATAAATTTAATCGATGTTGTTTTGTATTTTTATAGTAATAACTACATTTAATAACTTTCTTAATTATCAAAATACTTTCTCAATATAATTTTTAATATAATTATAAATATCAACATTTGTAAGGATAGAAATAGAAATACAAGAAGAGATATTAGAGATGTAATGAATAAAAAAGGAAGGAGTGGAGCAAAAGAAAATAATGAGAGTAAGAGAATGAAGGAAAAATAGAGAGTGAGAAGTAAGTGTGATAGAAAGAAATAAGTAAATTGATAGAAAGAATAAAAAGAGAAAAAGTGTGAGATTATGTAAAACAAAATGATTGACATAAAAATAGGAAAAGAGAAAGCCATTTTCTTTAAATAAATTATCATTTTTATTGGTAACTTTTTGGAATTACTAAAGGTTGAATAAGTGATCATAGCTAAATTGCTCATTTTTATTTCTTTTGTATAAATTTTATATATCATTTGTTTGATTGCATTTTTGTCCAATTGTTATTAATATATTTATGTTTTTTAAATGTTTTAGGGCTCTAACCTATAAAACTATATACACGAACCTTATTCCACAATCTTGAATAAATTTTCTTCATTCACTGCATATTATAGAATTTTTATTTGAGGATAAACAAATTAGCATGCCTAGTGGGACATAGCTTAGGTAATTAGCATTGACCATTTTGTGTAATTAAGGAGTGGTAATACTATACAATCAAAAAATATAACCATACTTTCAATCAATTTGCACCTTGTGGGCATGTACCCTTCCAAATCTTGTCCCCCTTGAAAGGATACCTTATTTCAAGAAAGGTATGTTAAAGATGTCGAAGATAACCAACCATTGAAGATAAAAAATGCTAAAACTATGGACTTTGAGAATATTGAGCAAAGTCATCTTAGTCAAAGTTAGCTAAGTCAAAACACAAGTACTAACCAAAAGAATAGCCACCAAAATCACCATAAGTGGTAGACCAAAACAAAAACGATAGTAGTTTGAATAATAGCTAAAAGACTAGCATTGAGGAACCAATTGGTTTACCTCATGGAATGCTTTATGACATGCTAATAATGGATAAAAACAATAGAATGATTGCATTCAATAATCAAAATAACTACGTTAAGAAGACAAACCTATAGATAGGTGAGTCAATTGATAGTAGAGGTTATGATGTGACATCCTAAACTTTGCATGTGTTTCAACAATAAATGGATGTGAGTAACCATAACATTGTCAATATGTTATCATAAAAAAATTACAACCATATTAAAATGGTGCTTGAAGAAGCTATCGCTAGTAAGAATTAGGTGATATAAGCACTTGAGAGGGTGAAGAAAAACCTTAAAACATGGAACAAATCTAGATAGAAACCTCATATTCTTATTTGGTTAAGGCCAATTGAATAGTTCGAGTAGAAATATTAGGCAAAGGAAAGTAGTTGAGAAAAGTAACTTGTCATGAACCTTATAATAAAGGAAACCAAAACTAAAGATATCAAACAAACAGATTAATACTTAAGAATTGGGTCAACTAGAATCAATAGGGCCAAGGTCAAGTGAACCAGTTAGGTTTAGGTGAGCAAAAAATAGAGGGTCAAGAGCTAAACTTGAAAGTTTTAGTTGAGCAATTGTTAAGTTAGTTAGGAGGCTAAAGTATGTATCGTAATTATCAAAGTGCTTTATTAAAATGGATTTATTAACTTAAATTTCATAGGGGTTCAAAATGCCAAATTTTACTAAATTCTGTGGTAAAGATAATCAATCGACCATTAAGCATATTGCCAAATTCACAATTAAATGCTAGGAGCTTTCTTTTTAAGATACTTCCCATTATCATTGATAAGAATAACTTTTTCCTAGTACTCAAGGTTACTTCCTAACTTGATCTACTCATAAGCTCAAATGGATTGAATTTTCCATGATTAATTCTACCAAGAAAAGATCAAGGTGGGATTAGCAAATATATTTAATATAAAAAAACTAACTAAGTTAATTAAAGAGTGCTTGTTCAAATTTTGGCAGGTGAGAAGCAAATGCTTCTTGTAAATGGCCAAAATAAAGATTATAGAGATCGCGATAGTTAGGTTTGACTACATTATCTATATAATGCTTATTAATCAAAATATCATGAATATGGCCCAACTAGCTAAAAAAGTGTTGCAAATTAAGTAGTTACAACAAGAAAAAAAAAGAAAAAACATGCGTTGCATCACTTCAAGAAATAAAAAGTAGCCTATATTGATGAAAATACTGATGAAGAAAGTGACAATGAAGTTTATTTGGTCAAGCTAATGTTTGACCTTCCTTATCTATATTCATTATTGAAAGATACAAATAAAAAGGATAACATGAATCATATTATAAAAAAACATATTCATTTGATATTAGTAAAACTTTTAAAAGATAAACAAATAAGGTTTTTTAGAGGCTATAGAATTTTATTAAAAGATCATATTAAAAAAATAAAAAATATTGTAAATACTATAGTATGTTCTACCAAAACACTAGCATTTGTATTAACGAAATGATCAAGAAAGCTATCAAGTAGGGATGATTGAGGTTTAGTGACAAAGGTAAAGAGAAAGAAATGTTAGTCAACAAAGACCTTTTCTATACAAGGTCAAACTACATTAAACCTTCAAATGAATTTAACTTCTTTGACATGGACATGAATATGGTGGCATATTATGAATATGATGATTTCTTAGATGCACCACTCTTCCCTGAAGCCTATCCAAAGGAAAGTGAATGCAATACCAATCATATAAGGAGAATTCAATATGAAAGAGAAGTATTGGAGATGTGTCTATAATATGAAAAAGTATTATGATGATTTGAAAGAAGCTATGCATAGTAAGTGATCAAAAGACCTAATTAACATGGAAATGTAAAAAATAGCTAATAAATGAAAGGAAGCCTTGAAGAAAATTGAAAAGTTTGAAAAAAAGTAAAGGCAAGCTAATGTAATTTTTCATTGGTTGGAATATGATTAGCTAAAGAAAGAAGTAGGAATCTAGACTAACATAAGGAAGTTAAGAGAAAATCATCTTAAAGGTGAATATATTAAGAATGAACCACGAAATAAGGGTAAGCAAGCTTAGAAACTTGAACCCAGAGAGAGAAGAGAAGAATGTATCAATAAGTTACATATAAAAGGCTAGAAGGAGAAAGTCACCCAATTCCTTTTAGACCAATAAAAGCTAGTAGTTTTAAACAAGTAAAAGAAAATAAATAATCCATTATGCAATAACTTAAAACATAAGGGTAGAAAATGGATTTAGATGTTAAAATGGTGACAATATTGCCATTATGATTTGTAACTATTAATCCAATCGAATTTAAGGAAAAATTTGATGATGAGAGCCTTGCAGTTGTGGTCAAATTCAATAAAGACATAATTATTGAATTTGGACAACCCATTAAACAAATTAAGAAACATCTAATTCCTTTACATATAAAGGCTCACACTAATAGTTAACCTATGAACAAAGTCTTAGATAATGGGTAAGTAGCAATTAATCTAATGCTGCAATCTACATTTGTTAAGTTAGAAAATAACTAAAAAATATAATACCATCTAATATTGCCATAATAAACTTCAATAGGAAATTTCTAACTTAGAATGGGTGGTGTTAGTTGAGCTCAAAGTAAGATTAATAATTAGGCCTACTTTATTTAGAGTAGTACCTTTGAAGGCCAATTTCAACCTCCTACATGGCATGGATTGGCTTCATGCTATAAGAGTAATGCTTCCACATTATATAAAAAATATTAATTTGGAAAGAAGATAGTATAGCTAAATGTGTGAAAGCTAATGATAGTCCATACTTATGTAGTAATGTTATATCAAGTTCAAAATTTACAATCCCAGCATCTAGCAGATGCACATGAGTTGATATTTAGACCTATCAATTGTGAAAATGTTTGCCTTAGATGCATTTTGCTTCAAAGTTATCCCCAAGGCTGAAATAGTGGAATTAGTCTGTATAACCAATGAATGAATGTCAAAAGCAACTTGCTTAGCTGTCAGCTTATATTGTTAAGTAAACTTAATCTCAAGTCCCAAATTATATATATATATATATGTATATATATGTATATATATGTATATATATGTATATATATGTATATATATGTATATATATATGTATATATGTATATGATGATAGTCCATTCAAATTTCTATAATCATTGATTAAGGAAGATATTGAGAAAGTGTAAATTCAAGACATTTTATAAGAAATTAATTTGGGAATTGATGAAAACCTAAGGGTGATGTTTATTACCATTACTTTACTTGAAAATGTCAAGTAAGATGTAATTAACATACTCAAATAGTATAAAGATTGTTTTATTTGGAATTATGATGAAATACTAAGTCTAAGTTAAGATTTAGTGGAGAATAAATTACCAATTAAGGATGGATTTTAGCTTGACAAATAACACTTGACATTTCTTGCCTAAAATCATACTAAAAATTAAGAAAGAAATTGAAAGATTGCTTAAAGCTAGGTTTATAAAGAACACAAAATATGTAGAATGGCTTTCCAATGTAGTTTTAATTATGAAAAAGAATTATAAGCTGAGGGTATGTATGAACTTTAGAAACTTGAATAATGTTATGCCAAAAGATGAGTACCTAATGCTAATTGCTAATATACTCATAAATGCAATGTCAAGACATGTAATGCTAAGCTTGATGGATGGAAATGCTAATTATATGTATAATCAAATATGTATAGTTGAAGAAGATGCACTAAAGATAATTTTTCAGTGTCTCTAAGTAATTGGGTCTTAGAAATGGCTAGTCATGCCAGTTGGTCTAAAGAATGTTGGAGTCATGCATTAACAAGCAATGAATGCAATTTTCCATGATATGATTAGCAAGTTGATGGAGGTATAAATTGGTGATATAGTCATCAGATAGCCTTCTTATGCATAGCATTTAGAAAATTTAAAAGAGGCATTTGACCGAAGGCATCGTGACAAATTAAAGATGAACCTGTTGAAGTGTGCATTCAAAATTTCTACTAAAAATTTCTTAGGCTTTTTAGTACATCAAAATGGTATTGAGATAGAAAAAAACAAAGCCAAGGCTATAATAGAAACTTCGACACCAATTAATAAAAAGGAGTTGTAATATTTTCTAAGGAAGGTGAACTTTTTAAGGAGGTTTATATCAATTTGTTTGGTCAAACTAGAGCTTTTTCACCTTTGTTGAAGTTAAAAGAGATTGAATAATTTGAATGGAAGGATGAACATTAAGCTGCATTTGAAGATATAAAGTAGTATTTAATCAACCTTTTTGTAATCTCTTCCCTTACTCTAAGTTTACCTCTTAAATTGTACATCTTAACCTTGACCAATGCAATAGGATGTTTTCTAGCCCAAAAGAATGATAGACATAAGGAAAAGGCTATTTATTATCTTTCAAGAATGCTGAATGCAATAAAACAAAAATATTTGATGATGGAAAAGTTATGTCTTTTCTTATATTATTCTTACATGAAACTTAGATATTATCTATTACTTACTATTATGTCAGTGTTAGCAACAACTGACATCCTTAAATATATGTTAGTTTGACCTCTAATTCATGGTTGAGTAAGAAAGTAGGCACTAAGCCTAATCAAATTTGTAATATAATATTGTCCATTAAAAGTTGTTAAAGGTCAAGTAATGGCCAATTTAGTAGTAAGTCATAAAACTTAACTAATTAACTTCATTGGTACTAAATATTAGAAATTATATTTTAATGGTTCTTGTTACAAAGGCAATGTTGATGCATGCTTAACTTCATATAGAAAGCTAATCAAGTTTTCTTCCTTAATAGATTGAAAATGTTCAAAAAATGAACTAGTATACAAGGCACTTATCATTAGTTTAGAACTCTTATTAGAGCAAAAAGCATGAGAAATTGAAATTTATGGTGACTCATAATTGATTATCAAATAAATTACTAGAGAGTTTAAATGTATGAGCCTTAGTATGGCTAAATATTTAGCCATTATTGCTAGAATATTGGTTGAATTCAATAATGTGTTTATTAAACATATCCCAAGAGTAGATAACAGAAAAGCCAACTAGTTAGCTCAAATTACCTCAAGTTACAAGGTAAGTTGAGTAATGCTTGCTGAGTTGATAACTCATTATTCATACTTATAATCAGTAGTTAAATGATGGACAAGTTGATTAAAGAATGCCCCTAATCAATTACTTGGCAAATTTATCAAAAAATGCTAGTTGAGCTCTTTGAGTGAAAGCTTTGAAATTTGTACTCCTTGACAATAAGTTATACAAAAAAAGGTTTAAAGGTCAATTGTTAAAGTGTTTAGGAGAAAAAAAATTTATTACTACCATAATCAAAGCTCATGAAGGCATATATAGATCTCAATAAATTGGATTAAAATTAAATGAATATTGATTCATAAAAGCTTGTACTAACTGCAAATGATCGACAAGTGTATAAATTATGCTAGAAGGTGTAAGGATTGTAAAAAATATAGGTCTATCCAAAAGGTTCTAACAACTAATCTAAATTACATCATTAAACCATAGCCATTCCATGGTTAGGCCATGGATATCATAGGCAAAATTCACCTTTCTTCAATAAAAGGACATCATTACATATTATGATTGTTAATTATTTCACAAAATGGATAGAAATAATTAGTTTCAAATAAGTCTAACAAAATATATCCTAAAGTTCATTGAAAATATAATAGTATATAGGTTTGATTTGCCAAAAATTATCACCACTGATCATGAGACTAAGTTCACAAGATGGAAAGTTAAAAATTATGCCGAATCTAAAGGAACAAAAATGCTAAATTCCTTGAGGCAGGCAACAAAGGGTGATTATTCTAATCAAGAAGTAAATCAAGCATTATCCAAGAAACTAGCATACAATGTTAGATTTGGCATAAGGAAATAGAAATACACTTAAAAAGGTAACTGGTGTGACACTTTACAAATTAATTTTCAGCCATAAGGTAGTACTTCCTGCTAAAGTGACTTTACAAGCATTAAGAGTCCAAAGACAAATTGAGTTAATTTCAAGTTATTGTTATCATTTAATGATTAAGGAGTTAAAAGATTTAAATGAGATTTAATGGAATGCATTGAATTCCTTAATTCATAACAAAGAAATGTGAGCCATACAATTTAATGAATGAGTGAAGTGCAAAATTTTTTCTCCAAACTAGCTCGTTTGGAAAGTGGTTCTATGTTTAAATCTAGTTTTAGGAAATGTTCACCCTATTAGGAAAGACCTTTCTTAATTAGGAACTATTTTGATAGTAATAGTTATCAAGTTTGAAGCATCAACGATGGTAAATTTGAAACTATAAATGATAAATATGTAAAAAAAATATGAGTTAAGCATATATGAAAGTGGATTATAGCAATATAATTATGGCTAACGAATTTTAATGAAAATTCATTAGTATTGATATTTAACTACCAAAAACAACCAATATCACAAAAAAAAAGATAGTATGAAGGCCAGACTACTTCCTTCCAACTCAAAAGAAGCCTTTAGAGATTTCCGCTAAGCTATAATAATCTCTTTGTATTCCTTCATTCCTTAACAATCATTATATAAGTCTAATAGTTAAACCTTTCATGCTTTAAGTTTCTTCAGCTTTAGTTTGTCCTTTTCCAGAAGAATTAATTCTACCTCTATAGAAGCTTTAAAGTTGGCCTCCAACTTTGACTTGATTTCCTATACTTTAGTTAGCTTAGTCTATAAGTCTTTTATTTTAACCATATTTTTATTTTATAACTCTTTTATCTCAACCACATTTTTATTTATATCCACAACATAAGCTTGCTGCTTTGTAGTATATTTATCCTTTTACTTCTAGCTATTTTTAAAGTTAGTCGAAGAGGCATCTTGAGTTTGCTTTAAAAAAATGCAGGGATTTTTTATATCAGCCGCTATACTTATGTCTTCAATTATTTTTAATCAAGCCTCTATAAGATTATTAATGAATGCCTTGAGATTATCCTTAGCAAATAAGGCTCCTTGAAGAAATTGGAGTAACTCATTCATTTTCTAGCAAATGTCCATGTCTTAAAGAAGAACATTTGTGTCCCACTCTAAAACATTGTTCAACTTAGTTAAGGCTTGGTTTAGAACTTTTTTCTTCTTTTTTTTCCTTCTTAGTTAAGATTGGCCTTGAAGGCAATAAGGTAAAAGAAAGCATATCATTATTAGTGTATGTTTACTAAGCCAAAAATAGGCCCTCCTTATCAGTTTCAATCCTAATATCTTAATTTTGAGAAGGGACTTATTCTAGGATCAACTCAGTTCTAATTACCGTTGCTTGATGAGTCACAACACCATGATCCTTGCTTAATGTATTACTAATGGGAAGATTCCTATCTTAGGCTTTTTCCTGATGCCTTTTAATTAAAATAGAAGGTTGAAAGGATAAGTTTTTTTTAGTATTTATAGTGGAAGTTGTAACAAGTAAATCAAAGTGGTTGGATATAGTAATCCAAGTTAGTTGTTAGAGTTGAATGCACCTATAGGGCTACCATTATAAGAATAATAACTTGCTTAACCTGAATAAGACATTAAAATGTAAATCATGTTAAACTATAATAATTGAAAGATTAAGAGTAAGAGAAATTTTTAAAGGGGATGCAATGTTAAAGAAAAGACTTGATTGTGTTAGATGAGAATTGGTTACCAACGAGTTAATGTATAGGCTATGAATTTAACTAGTTGCCACTATTTTTTTTTCTTGCATGAGTGGAGCTTGATACCTAGTTTTTTGTAATTTGGATGCTGCTTTTGTTAGAATTATGGCAAAGTTCTTTCCTTTTCTTGGTAGTCAAGGTAGCATTCTTTCCACTATCTTCAAGAAAAAGCTCCTCAGCTTCTTTGTGTATACATTTTATTTTAGCCTCTAAAGTAACCAAGTCCAATAGCATGCTAGTGATCTTGGTTAATACAAAATTTCCTGTGAAAAAGAATCAAATCTAAGAAAATGGAAAAATTATCATTGAAAAAAGATAAAGGTTATTACCTTTTGAACATTCCAATTATTCATACTTAACCTGTATAATAGGTAAAATTTAGCCCAAAAGCAAATGCATTAGCATAAAGACAAAGGTAAGCTATAGTAACTTCAAGATTCAGTTCACTTCTTTCTTTAAGGATTAAAAGTATGTATTATGCAATGCTAAAGGGAGCATAAGGATAAAAGTAAGGTATGGCAACCTCATGATTTGGTTCACTTCCTTTTTTAAGGATTAAAGGTATGTATTTTGCAATGTCAAAAGGAGCATTTAGCATTGGAATTAGTTTTGGATTAAAAGGAGGAGTTTAAGAAGGGCCAATATTAGGATTCTTTTAGAATGTTTTCTATCATTTTCTCCCATGATAGACATTATGATTGCTTATCTTTTTCATAAAGGATTTTTTGACATTGATTATGATAGCCTGCATATGCCAGTAATCATAAGTAACTTTGAAATAATTTTCAAAAGCAAGGATTTCTTGATAATGCATACTTATTGTCTTTTGAGGTGCTTCAGTAGTTTACATAGCAAGAATTCATGTTGCTTTATGTCTACCACCTTGGCAAAAAAATGATGGGTATGAGCAGTCTACCTATCCTAGAAATTCTTAGTATGAGCATAATAAGGAGAAAAGACATATAGCTTAAAAGTTCTCAATACATTTTGGTTCAATACTTCAATAGTTGTAAAGTCTAGTTAAGTCAGAGTTCAACCTTGATATTTAAAATCCAATGTAATTACTAGCCCACCTTATATAAGGACATGATGCTTAATAAGTGCCATTCAACCAATGAGGTCTTTTATAGTGGCAAGCCAATACATAAGTATTGTGGGCACAAAAAAATTGACCCAAATTTGAGTGCTTTTAGCATTGGAAGGATTAGGGGTCATTAGTAAGCCAAGCTAGGCTATTAGATTGAAAGGAAAAAGGAGAAAGATGATAATAGGACAATTAATAGAACAAGTATAAAAAGTCTAGAATACTTATGAAAAAGTTCTATTAGACTTAGGTTTAAATGAAAAAGGCAAAAAATGGCTTGAATGCACTTAAATCCTAAAATGGAACCATACAATGGTGCTTGATAATCCTTAGGTAAAGTGAATTGTTCCTAAAAATATGCTATTAGTTATAACTGAAAAATTCAAAAAAGGTTGCCTTAGTTTGAAAAAGATTATTAAGAATACATGGTTAGCACAACTTAATTAATACCTTCATAAAAGTTAGATATAATTAATCGTCTTAAAGTTATTTGCTAACCTTCATGCAAAAAAGTTACCAGTAAAAGGTAAGCAATCAAAACTTTCAAAGTATAAATACTAATTTTAGGTTTACAAAGTTAGGAAAATAAGAAGGCCATATGCTCAAGATTAAACATAATCAACCTTGATTAATTAATATAATTTTTTTCATTAAAGTTCAATAAACAAAATTGATGTAATTTTGATGACTATAGAAAAGTACTTACATCTATTTGAGGATCAATTACAAGGAATAAGGCAAAATAATGAAAGAGGCCTTTGAAGGACTTGTTTAATAAGCTTAAAAGCATAACAATGAAGACTTGGAAGGATCTAACAAGTGGATTTCTTGCATTTTGACCACTGAAGACTAGTAATCAAGTACTATACTCGAGTATTGTACGTAGAGTTCATCTCTACCTACAAGTACTTGACTATTGTACTCAAATACTACCTTAACTCTAGACATTACTCGAATGCCCTATTGTAGAATTCATTTATTTTAGCTGTTATGCTTTGGATTAATTGTTACTAATAGGTCATGCCATTTAGGCTTAATGCCAATTATGTATGTTTGGCCTATTATTTTTGGTACTTTATTTTAGACAAATTATAGTCTAATTAGTTTGCTTATGTTAGGCTTATTTATGTCTGATTGATACAAATTGGCCTAATTACAATTTTAGGTATATAAGGAGGCTTATTTCTTATTGAATACAACTTTAAATGATTAATTTAAGATCAAATTTTAGAAAAAGGTTTCTCTCTCGAGTTCTTACAAAAACTTCAAGACTTATTAAACGATTCATCCTTTATGGTATCTATATTTATCTCTTATCACTTCTTTGAAGCTTAATGTGATTCTACTATCCATTTTTTATTTTTAGAATAGTCCTTAGCATTTCTAAATATTTTGTAGATTCTCTACGATGAGTTTATATTGGGTTCACATCATTTCGTAATCATAACTTATTTCATAATCTTTAGACTTATCCTTGTTTACTTTTGTTTTCTACATTTTCCATTTTTATTTTGTTGATTTCTTGTGTTTGATTTTGTGTCTTGTTAATCTAATTCATTAGATCATGTTGTTGTTATTCAATTATAAGTTTATGTATCTTATTTTATGTCAATTATGCTTAGTTCTTGTTATTTTTGCATAATTCTTGTTTTTTTGTATTCTTATTTTATTCTTCATTTTGACCTAATTTGCTTTATTGATTGATTTTGTTTCTATGTTATTTTGATATCTAATTGTTGTTATTTTTGTTATCCTTCTTTCTTTGTGTTTCAATCCTTGAAAATCTAGTGTTAAAATTATGTTTAATTACATAAAAATTCATAGTTCCAATTTAAGTTTGAAAAGTGCTTTGGAATTGTTTGTCAAAAGTTCAAAATCAAAAGTTCAACTTATAATATTTAACTACTATACTCGAGTACTGCATAAATTTACATAGTACTTAATTATTATATTCAAATACTTGAAGGTAGAAAGCATTAGAATTTAAAGTATTTAACTCTAGTATTTGAGTACCCCTTAAGAAATTGACTTGTATATGAATTTTGTACTTAATTAGTTAAAGGCAAGGGCTACCCAAAATCATGGTAATAGACTACTATACTCAAATATACCATGATGTACTTATTGTATTTAACTATTGTAGTCACTTACTCCCTTGTTTCAATAAAATAAAAGTATTATAATATTATTTAGGGGATTCAAAAGAAAAGAAAGTCAAAAGAAAAGAAAAGCAATTGAATTAAAAGTAAAAAGAATTAAAAGAAAAAGCAAAAGTAAAGATCAAAAGAAGAAATTAAAGTGAAAAAAAAGAAAAATCAAAAGTAAAAAGAAATAGAAATCAAAGACAAAAAGTAAAAGAAAGTGTGTGACAAGAGAAGTTGTTTATGTATTGCTTACTCTTTTAAACTTCTTATTTTGAATTAAACTTTCCATTGCTTTTTACATTCATTTCAATCTTCCATTCTTAGCTCATTAATTTCATTCTTGTTTCTTTTATTTCAACTTAATTTGAATTTTGCCTTTATGTCTTTTCCTTGTTTGTCTAGTTTGTATCTTTAAATTCCTTGTTAAATTATTAGATGTGATTTTTGATAATTGACTGTTACAATTAGTGAATTTTATTGATTATGTCTTCTTAGCTCTTTAAAAAACCTTAAGAAGGAGAAGAGTGAAGAGTAAAAAAAAGGTAAGAGTGTGTGAGCTTATTTAAGGAAAAAAAACCTTAAAAATTAAAGGTAAGAGAAAGTTAAGCTTGCCACCATTGAGTTCATTGAATATGCCTTGATTTTGTAAGACTAAATCATGACTAATTTTTAAAGGAACCATGAAAGGGTAGTAAGAACTTGGGAGGAGTTAAAGTTTATCATGTGAAAAAAGTTTATTCTAATCCATTTCCATAGAGAATCATATAAAAAATTGCAAAACCATACTCAAGGGTCCAAGAGTGGGGAAGACTGCCATAAAAGGATGAAGATTACCATGATTAAAGCCACTACAGAAGAAGAATAAGAAGCTACTATGGCTAAATTTTTTTGTGAGTTAAATAGAAACATTGCCAATGTAGTGAAGTTTCACCATTATGTGGATTTGGAAAAAAATAGTACATATGGCTATAAAGGTGGAAAAATAATTCAAGAGGAAGAGTTCATTTAAGTATAGCCATGGTTTTAGTGCTTCATGAAAACCTAGGGATAAAAAGGTAGAAAAGAAATAGGACAAAGTCATTAAGTAGAAGGTTGAATAATCATCTAAACCTAAAGTAGAAGAACTTAAAGGCAAAGGAAAAATTAAAATGCCTTAAAGGCATGTTGCTGAAGGTGTGATTACATTTACAACAAGTGCCTTAACAAAAGATTGATGATGATAAGAGAAGATAGAGAGATAGAATTCACTAGGGATAATAGCGAAGAAGAATCATTTCCTTGCATAAAAGAAGGTGATAAAGAATTTAAAAGTGTTATAAATAGGGATGCTTTGGTGGTTAGAAAAGCACTAAGTGTTCAAACTAAGGAAGGCAATAAAAATCAAAGGGAGAATATATTCCATACTTGATGTCAAGTTATAGGAAAATTTTGTAACTTGATCATTGATAATGGTAGTTATGCCAATGTGCACTATGGTGGTCAAGAAATTAAATTTGCCTATCTTAAAATATCCCACACCTCACAAACTACAATGATTGAATGATAACTTAAAGGTTATAATAACTAAGCAAGTGTTGGTTGCATTCATCTTTGGTAGGTATAATGATGAGGTATTATATGATATGGTCGCATGCTTGTCATATATTACTTAAAAGACCATGACAATTTGATAAGAAAGTTACTTATGATAGAGTTCTATTAGCTTTAAGATGAAAGATAGAAAGGTGACTTTTTTTCCTTTATCACTAAAAGAAGAATAAAAAGATTTAATAAAAATGCAAAAGAAGAGAGAAGAAGAAGAAAAAGAAAAAGAGAAAAGAGTGAGAAGGAATGAAAATGGGAAAAAAGAAGAGAGTTTGAGAGAAAGCAAAAAGAAGAAAATAGGGAATGTGAGTATTTAAAATAAAGGAAAGAAAAAAAATGAATGTCTTTACAAGAATGAGTAATGTGAAAAGTTCCTACCATGATGATAGGCCAAATTTTGTACCCTTGTAGAAAGAATCCTACATAACTAATAACAGAGAAACTCTTCTTTTGCTTATTGTTATCCACTCTAGTTTGCAAGAATTTAAAAAGATATTCTTTAAAGATGCTTTAAGCGAATTGCCACCCAAGAGAAGAATTGAATATCAAATTGACTTCATTCCTAAATTGTCCCGCTTACAAGACAAACCTGGAAAAAGCTAAAGAGATCCAATGGCAAGTAGAAGATCTCATATCCAAAGGATATATTAGAGAAAGTATGAGCCATTATGTTGTGCTAGTGTTACTAGTGCCAAAGAAGAATAGATTTTAGGGAATATGGGTTAATTACCAGTTAATCAACAAAATCATTATAAAGTATACATATCTCATTCCTAAACTTAATGATATATTGGATGAATTGCATAGCTTATGTGTTTTTTTTAAATTGATTTGAAATAAGGTTATTATTAAATTAGAATGAGAGAGGGAAATAAGTGGAAAATCACTTTTAAGACAAAACATGGTTTGTATGAATAGCTTATGATGCCTTTTAGTTTGTCTGATGCATCGAGTACTTTTATGAGATTATTATGCCCTTTCATTGGAAAGTTTGTCGTTATTTTTTTTTATGACATCCTTCTTTATAGTAAAAATGTTGATGACTATGTTGTGCATTTGAAACATGTCTTGCTAGTTTTGAAAGAAGAAAAATATAATGCTAATATGAAGAAATTTTCTTTTTATTTAGAGAATTATTTTCTTAGGCTATATTATTAGTAGCCAAGGAATTGAAATAGATGAAAAGAAAGTTAGAGCAATTAGAGAATAGCTTATCCCTAAGAGTGCTAGTAAAGTAAGAAGTTTCCATGGGTTAGCTAGCTTTTATAGAAGGTTTGTTAAAGATTTTACCACCTTAGTTGCCCCTTTGAATGAATTGGTTAAGAAAAATATGAGTTTTCATTGAGGAGAAGAGTAAGAAGAGGCTTTTAATTTGTTGAAAAAAAGGTTGAGTTCCACACCTTGTGCTTCTTGATTTCACAAAAACTTTTAATATTGAAATGATGCCCTAGTTATAGGTATTGGAGTAGTATTATTGCAAGAAAAAAGGCCTATTACCTATTTTTGTGAAAACCTAAATGGAGTAACTCTCAAATACCCTATCTATGATAAAGAACTCTATGCTTTGGCTTGGCTTTAAAGACATGGCAA
This sequence comes from Sindora glabra, assembly GCA_020226215.1. Classification (NCBI taxonomy): domain Eukaryota; kingdom Viridiplantae; phylum Streptophyta; class Magnoliopsida; order Fabales; family Fabaceae; genus Sindora; species Sindora glabra. The sequence continues at coordinate 80,011,259 of CM035225.1, read as the reverse complement.
CATTACCTAATACTAGATGCAATTGGGCTTTATGATTAGTGTGATGGCTTTTAAGAAAAAGCTTTTAAATTGTTAAAGATTCCAGAGTGATACCACAAGATTTATATACCTTACTCCCCATTCTTAGTAAGCCTTAGATTAACATATCTAAAGATATTATTTTTGGTTTGCTTAGGTCCAAGAAGGGAAGAGACTTTCTATTTGTTATGGTTGATAAATGTTCAAAGATAGCTTACTTCATACCATGCCATAAAATTAAGGATGTAATAAACATAAGGGATTTTTTATTTAGAAAAGTGGTGAGACCTTATAAAGTGCTAAGGAGCATTACTTTAGATTAAGATGTGAATTTCTTAAGCTACTTTTGAAAAGTCCTATGAAAAAAGTTAGGAGTCAAATAATTATTTTTAAAAACTTGTCATCCATAAATGATAGACAAATCGAGATTTATATATAGGAATTTGAAAGATTGGGAGGATTATTTGCCTTATGTTAAAATTTTGTATATAATAAAAGTATTCATTCTACTATCTAGTTTTCCCTAGTTGATATTGTTTATGATTTTAATACATTAATTCCTTTAGATTTATTACCATTACCTGTTGATGAGAGATCTAACTTAAATAGGAAAAGGAAAGTAAAATTAATCACAAAGTTGCATGAACAAATAAGAGCAAATATTGACAAGAAGACTTCCTAATATGTCCAAAAAGATAACAAAGGATGAAAGAAAATTATATTTGAACTTAGAGACTTAGTTTGGGTACATATAAGAAAAGAAAGGTTTCTAGCTGAAAGGAAATCTAAATTACACCTTGAGATGATCAATAACAATGCTTACAGGCTAAAACTTCCTGGTGTATAGAGTCAGTGTTACATTTATTGTTGTAGATTTATCTCCATTTGATGTAGGTTTAGATTCGAGGATAAATTCTTTTCAAGAAGGGGGATGATCTAAGCTTAATGTCATAACCCAATTTTCAAGTATCATGACCGGCGTAATGATTTCTAATTAGCGTAGATCCACTAACTAAATACTTTTATAAGTCTTGACACCACTTCTACTATCATGCATATAGTAGGGAAATTCTTGTAGTTATATAAGCATTGAAATACAAATTGATACGTGTAACAAGAGAAATATATACATAAGTTTAGAGAGTATACAAAATATGATACTATTAGTATATACATAACACTCTGAGAAGGAATACTCTTTGACATATAAAACAAACTATCTCATGAAATTTTCCTTTGGCATGCCTCTATGGAGTAGAGGAAGGGTTTAGTACATATGTCAATTTGCTTTATCAAAACCACAATCAGCATCTACAAAAGAAACAATATACATGAGTGTGAGTAATAAAAATTACTTAGTGAATGACTACTTTCCTCTTTTTTTTAAGAATTTTTGCCATAATAATTTAAATATATATCGATACATTCAAATATTCATTATAAAATAAATTCTTAATAATATTTTCTCTAAAATGATATTTATTCAAATTATTAAGCTAAATGGCTATAATTGATATTGAGGTTTTCCTTCTTGTAACTTCGGTACCGCCTTATACCCCTTCTCCCCCTTATAACTTCAGTCCCACTTTATATCCCTTCTCCTAAAAATAAGTCGCATGAAGAATATATATTTTCTAATACCTAATAAATAAGTATTAAGCCATTATTGGCATTAACCAAGATAGGACACTATAGGTATCAACCATATTGGGATACCATAAACATTAATCATGCATTCCATTATCACATATCATAGGTATGGTCAAAATATCAACTTAGCCATAAGTGTTTTATTAATTATTTTAACAAAAAATATAGAATATGATATTTCAAGACTAAAAGTTATTTGAATAACAAGTGTGTGATATTAATTCAAAACATACTTCACTAATCCAAAAGCCTAATTAGGCCATAAAAGGGGTATTCATAAGTAAATCTCCCTTTCACCACTTAAACTTATTCTAATGTCTACTAAAAATTTATCTAATAACCTTGACATCTTATTAACCTATTATGAATCATCAAAGGTCAATTATCTTACACCATTATAGTTCTCTAGTACTGTTCACATAAAAGTGAAAGCACATTCTCTAAACAGCGTTAACATGGAGTGTCATGTAATAAAAAGGCCTTTTTAATATTTAAACTACTCCCATAAATTACTAAATTTTAATATAAAATCCCTAACATGTTAAATAATAAATAACTTAATTGTTGTATGATTAATTTCCTGAATTTCACTATGCACCAAAAACATAAACTTAAAGCTATGATCATAACAAATTTATCATTTTGACAATCAAAGGAACTCTAATTGTCACCAAAATTTGAAAAAAACTTGATAACATCCTAAATATAATATACTAAAATTTTTATAATTTTTATTAATTATTTGATGGTTCAAAAATTCCCAAACCCGAGCATATATAAACAAGGTCCAGAATCAGGACTACACTGGAGCATTTGAAATAGAAAATTTTGTTGGATAACTAGATAAGATTCAAATATAACCAAATTTGGCTGTGAGTTTCCTAACATATGGAAAAGTAAGTATACAAATATTTATAATTTTTCTCTTTCATTTGGTTGCTCAAATACCCCAAGAACAAAAGCAAAACTTACTAACATTCTATTCTGACTTCATTCCTCTTAAGCTTAAAAATACTCACTTTTCACATTTCTAAAATTTTTAAAAAATTTAAAAAATTTTCATGATTTTTCCTAAAATTATTTATGAATTTCCTAAAATTATTTATGAATTTAAAACATAAAAATTTGTAATTAAAATAAATCCTAAACATGAGTTCAAAAGGGGAAACAAAAACATGTGATAACCACCATAATAGAATTTTGTTTCAAACTTTCCTATGATCATCTTACAATCTATTTTGGTAAAACTTCTTCCACTAATTTTATGAACCCAATAACATCCTAACATTATTAAACAACATTTAAGAAAGGCACAAATCAGAACCATGTCTTCATACATGGCCATATATAAAATCACAACAATATCATCATAAATCACTAAATTCATCACTTTCCTCAAGAAAACTCTAAAGAAAAGAGGTAGTAGGCACTCACTTTAAATTTTTCACTCTTTGTCTTTCAATACCTCCTTAAAATAGCAAATGAGTGGCTTCATAACAAAATGTCAAAATTTTTAGAAATTTAGGAAGGTGAAGATTAAGAAATCTTGACAAAAATTGAAAGAAAATACCTAGTTACCTCACAAGATTTGAAACTATAAAATAAAGAATTCACTTAGATAACTTGAAGGTTTGGACTTTCTCACTAAACTTTCTCTTCTCTTGCATGTTGTGGCTAGCCAAGAAGCAGAAATTTTCTGCTCCAAATGGCCAACTAATGTTTATATAAAATGCCTAAAAAGTCTAACTACAAAAATCTACAAATGTCTACACTTTTTTTCTATTAGTAATCGAAATTTTTTGAGAAAAATCTTGGGACAATCATGATCATCTTGGATGTCCAAATGTCCCCCCAAATCAGAGAAATGATGATTCAAATACCTAATAAAAATAAGCCATCATGAAAGATAAAAATGAATTATCACAATTTAGCTTCTAGTTTTTCCTTTTCCCCTTTAAATCCTTTGCTTCATTTAGAAGCTTGGACCCATGTTTTTGGGCCTTAGAAATTAGATTTGTACCTTTAAAAATTGGGTCAAATCAGCCTAATACTAATAAAAATTAACCACTTAAAAAGATAAAAAGGGTTTATTACAATTTGATCTCAAATTTCTCACTTTCTTTGTATTTTTACCTCTAAAAATTTAGATATTTTGGGCCTTTATTTCTATACTTTCATATAAATTTTGGGTCTAAAAAAATTTATTTAGGTCAACTTAAGGGTTTTTAATTAATTTACTAAGTTTTCACCTTAATTTTTCACTTTTTGGTTTACCCAAATTTTAGAAAATTCAGGAAATTTTTGTACAAATTTTTCTAAAATTATTATTAGGTTTTTAATTGAATTTTAATCTATTTTGATATCTAATAAAATTCTTATAATAATTCTAGTTTGGTTCATATCAAAATTACTTTTACGATTCTTTCGAATTTCATTCGATTTTCCCATTAGGTTTTCTGATTTGGGAATTTTCTAATATAATACCTATTTGAAATTTCTAATCACTTGAGGTGTTTTATAAAAAAGATTCCTATGGGATATTACACTCGAGGACTATGGAAAAGCACTTATATTTTCCAGAAGGACCAATCACGAGGAGCAAGGCAAAAAGGATGAAAAAAGCCCTTTAAAGACTTGTTCAAAGAGCTTAGGAGCATAAGGGTGAAGGCTTGGAATGACCCAACAAGTAGATTTCTTGCATTTCATTAGTTAAAGACTAGTAGTCAAGTACTATATTGAAGTACTACACATGGAATTTGTCTTTGCTTATAAGTACTTAACTACTATAGTCAAGTACTGTCTCAATTCTAAATAATACTTGAATACCCAATTGTAGAATCTATTTATTTTAGAATTTAGGCTTTCGATTAATTATTTCTTTTGGGTTAAGCCATTTGGGCTTAATGTCAATTATGTATGCTTAGCTTGTTATTTTTGGTAATTTATTTTAGATAAATTATAGTTTAATTAATGTGCTAATGTCAAACCCTTTTGTGTTTAATTGAGCCCAATTAACCTAACTATATTTCTAGCTATATAAGGAAGCTTGTTTCTTATTGAACATAACTTTTGATGTATTAATATGAGATTAGGTCTCGAATAAGAGTTTCTTTCTAGGGTTCTTAAAAGAACTTCAAGACTTATTAAAGAATTCATCCTTTGTAGTGTCTACATTTATCACTGATCACTTTTTTAAAGTATGTTGTGATTCTTCTATCCATTTTTCATTTTTGTTTCTAATTTTTTGGGATAATCCTTAACATTTTTAGATTATTCATAAGTTTTCTATGATAGGTTTGTATTAGATTCATATCAAGAAGTTTTAAAATCTAATTTGAAATAATTTTTAAAGTCACTATTTGATTTTAAAAACAAAGTATTCTGGTTGCCAATAAAGGGTAGACTAATTAAAATTAAGAGATCAAAAGTGTAACTCCTATCATATCATAAGGCAGATAAAGGTAATTACTTAAAGGTGAACAAAAAGCAATAATTGAACTTACTAATGGCCAATTACCATTTTGTAAAAAATAAGAAAGTTCAATTAAGAAAATGCCCAAAATTTTTCATTATTCCTTTTTTGTTGCACTCACTTGATTAACCTAGCCTAAATATTCATTTGTAGGGTGGGGAAAATTTCTAAAAACTCTAAAACCTTTTATGATAAATGAGGATTTCATTGATAGTAAACATAGATTTTTAGGAAAAGAATTAAGGAGCATCTATGTCTATATTATCAATAATAATAGGACTTAAATAATGAAGAGGAGCTTCATCCTTATATAATTCAAAGGAAGAAGATGGGACTAATACCTTGTAGGTAAGCACAAAAGTCTCAAATAGGTTGGGGTCATTTAACTTCATTTGCTTAAAAGTGTAAGGGCATGAACCTTGAAAGGCCATGGTAAATTAGAGAAGATGAATATAGAGAAAATAGGATTTGTAATAGCATGGAGTAGATAGAGGTAAATGATTGTATAGGTAAATTCAATGAAAGCATAAAAAGGGCAATGAAGGGAGGATAGACATTTAAATAATAGAGGTGTGATATTAGGTTTTAATAGGCTTTAATCACAATATACCTAAAAGTCACCTTGAACAAAATGCATCTAGACACTCCTCATTATGACTTTCCTTAAGCCCTACAAACTACAGTTTGTGGAATAAGCCTAACTAACCATATTTCTTAACAAATGAGCAATGAAAGACATGTCTACTAGCAGCAACTAAAAAGATAACTCTTGTAAAGTGATGACATTTGAATGTGAGGCTTTAACATCCTTCAAGAACAAGTTTTCAACTTTGTATAAAGTCGAGCCTAACCTATTGACTTAGGTTAATTGATCTTTTTGATGACATTCGACAAAAAGTATTAGGGGAAAACCTTAGTTAGAAATCTCAACACATTTCAATATTAAGTCAAGATAACTTTCACAAATCTCAATAATTACAACAATCTTTAAACTTTGGCATTAACTCAAAAATTGAAGTTTTCTTATTCTACTTTTAGAAATTTTGGCATGCCTCAAGGGAATTTTCTATCAGTTAGTTTTATTTGCCTTAAAACTTGGTTATTGGAAATAAAACTAAAGGGCCTCCATTGCATACTGCCCATGGCATGCCAATGGATAGTATTAATCAATAAACTTCTTGGTCGATAACATGACAATTTATTTAGAAAAGGGTTCTTGTTTTATCAACCGTTAGAGCACTACCTTATTATGTGGTAGTTACTCATTATTAAGGGCTTATGACCTTTTATTGAGACAATTGTCGATTAGTGGAGCAATTTTTGAGAACACTTACACACTCTTTCCTAGAAAGTAGTTCCTATAATCACCCATATGGCATTGGCAACTACTAATGAACATCTATAAATATCCCAATGTCAACAGGCAAGAGGATCATTTCCACCAATTCAACATAAAACATTTATTTTGCACACACTCTACATTTCTAGCACTTTATTAGTCTTTCCAATTTTGCAACCATCATTGTTGCCTTTTTGAGTGATTCCAAGACACATCATCCACAATTTCTTCCACCTATTAAATAGAACAACAAGGCTACAGGAGTTTCCAATCAAATTAACATGCTCTTACCCACCAAGGGACTTATCAAACTACTGGAGGTCGAGTAGGTGATCTAACCAAATTGCTCAATTTTATTTCTTTTGTGGAAAATTTGTGTATCACTTGTGTGATTGCATTTTTGTGCACTTTTAGCTAGTTGCTATGAATGTATCTATGTTTTTTAAATATATCATTGCTCCAACCTATGAAATTATGTACATGAACCCTTCTCCATAATCCAAAATAAATTTTCTTCATTCACTGTATATTATAGAATTTCATTTAAGGATAAACACTGACTTTCTTGTCAATTTCAAATATAAAAAATAGAAAAAATAATATTTTAAAAAATATTCCCCTCAAAGGACCCACAACTAAAAATATAAATATGAAAAATTATAAAGCCTTGTTGGCACACTCTATAATGTAGTATAGGAACTATTATAGAGTATAGTATTATATAGAATAAAGCAGTATACTATACTTCATTTGATCTATTATAGTATAAGATAAAGGTTTATATAAAATTATCCTATCTTTCATTTATTATCATATTGCATAAGAATTTATATATTTAAAAAATAAATAATTTGACAAAAGCTCCCTTACATATAAAAAATTAATAAAATTATCCTAAATGATTTGAAATACGTAGCTAGAACAAAATGGCTCTCTAACAATTAATATCTTAAAAAAATGATAATATAAATTAAGCAATTTATGTTATAGAAAAAAGAGTAATATATGCTACCCTATAACACACATAATCGATGAAATATTTACAATGAAATAATAATTCAAACATAAAAATTCTACTAGAATTAGAAATGAGGCATTTTAATATAGATTTAAATTTAATCCAATGTTAGCATAAATTAACTTTATATTATCATCTACTCCAAGTAATGGTATGTTAATAAAAATTTGTTAAATTTTTTTAATTAATTATACTTTTCTAATGACATGTATTTTTCTAATTCACTAACAATGTAATACATTTTGTATTAGTAGTATACTAAATTTAAACTCTTTTAATATGGCGCAAACGTTGAATATATATATATATATATATATATTTTAATGTAGGAGAACGAGATGCAAGCAAAACGAGATAAAAATTATTTTTTAATAAATGAGAGAGATAAAGATATATATATATATATATATATATATATATATATATATATATATATATATATATATATTATAATTTTAATAAATTAGAATTTATTTTAATGTCATATTATTAGTTTTTATCATCTACCCCGTGAGGAAGATAACCTTATATAAAGAGCATTTTAAATAAATTATAAATTTATTTGAAAATTTTAAATATTATATAAATTTTAATTATATAATATAATTTATACTATACTATTATTTTAAATAAATTCTTAAATTTATAGGAGAAAAAAGTGATCCGGCTCTTCAGGGTCTATAATTACCCATGATTATTTTCGATTTTGTTTAACTTAAACATCTCTTTCAAACACTGCAAATTTCTCGTGAATGGCCCATCCTACCGATTTTATACATTTAAATGAATATGACCCGCCCCACTTCTAGAATTATTATTAATTTAAAGATTCTTCTAGATTATGGCTAACAAGTCAAGAACAAAAGCATCATCCACGTGCCAAGTTGACAGAGAGGAGCAAAATTCAACTGAGCGTCGTCACTAGAAAATTGCCATTACAACATGGACATGTATTTCAAGAATTATGATTCCTTGTGTGCTGGAAAGAACTCGGACTGACATGTACTTTTATGAATTTTCAAAAAATATTTTTTTTTATACTTTTGTTAAGTTTTCAGTAAAAATTATAATTTTTTATATAGAAATAAGAATTTTTTTTATAAAGAAACTAATGACCTTTTAATGATGAAGTTATAATTTTTATACATTTACATGTTAAATTGATATATATTTATAACTTATTAAAAAGAATCACAAATTTTATAAAAACTTACAACATATTTTAATTCGTATCAAAGCATATCCCATATTTTTCAATACATCAACGAATTTGGCATAATGTTTAAGCCGGCCGCTACAGTTCACCCCTCCTTTCTCGTTACACAATGAAACATATTTATCTTAGATGTTTCTTTGGTTTTATAAATTTCCGCAATCATATCCTATTATTGTAAAATGTAATTCAGAAAATAAAGTGTATTTATCTCAATTATTGATAAAAAATTAAAAGATAAAATAAATATAAATAAAAAATAATTTTTTAATCATTTATAATTTATTTAATTTTTAATTTTCTAATTAATAATTATTATCTATTCTATTTCTAAAGTGTAAAATTCTTCTCTTGGATACTATTGGCATCATATGTATGGAGACTAGGAAATTCTTTGGTATTTTTTACTTTCTAAGTCTCTATCTACATATCGTATGGACTATGAAGTCCATGTGCCTATGGCCGAATCTCCTTGATCGAATTCTTTTGAAGTTTTTCTCATTAATCTAGTTTTAGTAAATATTTTGATAAAAAGATTTTTAAAGGGGAAAAATCAGGCCGGTATCAATTGTAGTAATTTATTGCAGTTAAATATCAGACTTCCTCTTATTTAAGTGTACTCATGGAGTGTAATTTACCAAAATGACCATAAGTCTAAACGATATACTTGAAGTGCGTTCCGTAAAGAACAAAAGTACAAAAACAGAAATAGAAGAATCATATTCCATCACTGTGTAGCCTAGTCAAGCAAATATAATATAAATTAAAAATAAAAGATTAAAAATTTATAAAATTAAAATTTTGTGTTACTGTTTCAAAATAAAACAAAAACATGTTATTGTCTAGGTATTACTCTCTAGAAAATTAATAGTAACATACTATTTACCATTTATTTGAAATTTTTGCTTGGTATTACTATTTTAGAACGAGACAATAACATATTATTGTCTAGAGAATAGATAGTAATATACTATTATTTGGCAAATTAGTTATTAATTAAACTTGATTTATCTATTTATTTGAGATTTTTGATTAGTGATAGTAACATATTATTATCTTGGAATGAAATAGTAATATATTACTGTCTTAAAAAATAAATAGTTACATACTATTATCCATTGATTTAAAATTTTTTCCTTGGTGTTACTATTTTGAAATGAAATAGTAACATATTACTGTTTAGAGAAAAGATAATAACATGCTATCATTTGGCAATTTAATTATTAATTATACTTCATTTATTCATTTATTTGAAGTTTCTACTTGGTGTTACTATTTTGGACAGTAACATGTTATTATTTGACAGTTTAGTTATTAATTAGACTTGAAACGAAATAATATCGTGTTACTATCTAGAGAATAAACAGTAACATGTTATTATTTGATAATTTGATTATTAATTAGATTTAATTTATTCATTTATTTAGAGTTTTTGATTAATGTTATTATTTTAGAACGAAATAATAATATGTTACTATCTAAATAACAAATAGTAACATGCTATTATCATTTTAATTGGAGTTTTTACTTAGTGTTACTATTTTAGAATGAAATAGTAACATATTACTATGTAGAAAACAGATAGTAACGTGCTATTATTTAACAATTTGATTGTTAATTAAACTTGATTTATCCATTTATATCAAAATTTTGGTTGGTATTACTATTTTAAAATGAAATAGTAACATGCTATTATTTGACAATTTGGTTATTAATTAAACTTGATTTATTCATTTATTTTAGGGTTTTTAGTTGGTATTACTATTTTAGAATAAAATAGTGACATGTTACTGTCTAGAAAATAAATAGTGACATGCTATTATCCATTTATTTATAATTTTTGCTTGGTGTTATTATTTTAAAATGAAATAGTAGCATGTTACTGTCTAAAGAACAAACAATAACGTGCTATTATTTAATTATTTAGTTATTAATTAGACTTAATTTATCCATTTATTTAAAATTTTTAGTTAGTGTTACTATTTTGAAATGAAATAGTAACATCCTCTTCTTTAATAATTTGATTGTTAATTAAGTTTGAAATAAAATAGTAGCATGTTATTGTTTATAGAACAAATAGTAATATACTATTATTTAGTAATTTAATTATTAATTAAACTTATTTTATCCATTTATTTCAGATTTTTTATCGATATAACTATTTTGGAATGAAATAGTAATATATTATTGTCTAGAAAATAAATAATAACATACTATTATCTATTTATTTAGGTTTTTACTTGGCATTACTATTTTAAAATGAAATAATAATATCTTCTTCTTTAACAGTTTAGTTGTTAATTACACTTGAAACGAAATAGTAACATGTTACTGTTTAGAGAATAGATAGTAACATACTATTATTTAGTAATTTGATTATTAATTAGATTTAATTTATCTATTTATTTAAGAATTTTTTGTTAGTGTTACTATTTCGGAACGAAATAGTAACATGCTATTGTCTAGAAAATAGATAGTAACATACTATTATTTGATAGTTTGGTTGTAAATTAGACTTTATTTATTTATTTATTTGATATTTTTTTATTGGTGTTACTATTTTGAAACGAAATAGTAACATATTACTATTTAATCTATAAATAGTAATATATTATTCTTTAATAGTTTTATTTCTTAAGAAAATTATTATAACACCACTAGATACCAAAAGAGTTGGAAAACAAAAGTCTAATATAGGATTCGAATGAATTTGAATTGATAACAAGAAGATCAAAGTTAGAAAAATAACCAGAAAATTAAAAAAATTAAGAAAAATCATTGAAAAAGGTCTTTTATTGCCAAACTAGAGGCATTTTACAAGTATGTAGATCTCGAAAAATTATATGAAATAAAAAAATTCACTTAAAACAGACAACCAATCACAAAGTTACAGTCACTTAAAGTTTTGAACTCAATTTACACATTTTTAATCAAGTGGACTTCGTCAAATCCACATTTTCTTATTTTCTGTTGAAAGATTATATGAAGAAGATTGAAAACGAATGATCATATGTAAAAATTGGTTAACTAATGATGAATTTATGACTTTTTAAAGTTTCTAATTCACGACCATATTCTTATAATTAAAAAAAAGGTAATTTCAGTATATAATATTCATAAATCATAAAACTGGAACTTATTTAAAAAAAAGTCCAATGCTACCACCTTTTTGAAATAAAACCCATGAAGCACACCTCATTGCAATTTACCGATTTTTAAATAGGGAAGACACCACTAATTTAAGTTTTAATTGCGTTCATTAAACATGGCTAAGACACTACTGATTACAATAATAGTACCATTTTACCTAATATTGCTTTTGAAACTTAAAAAAAATAATTAAAATATAATTTAATAAAGTTTGCTTCAAGGAAATTATTAAAGCAAATGATATTTTCTAAATAAAAATATTTTTTGATAAAACAAATAGAACTTAAACATTATTAACTTTAAGGAAATTATTTATACTTTATCCTAAAGAAATATAGAAAGCAAATAATCTATATTTTTTAGGAAAATATTTTTTGAAGTATAACGTATACTTTTTTTTAATAGATGATAATATTTAAAGAACTATGAATCATATAAGGAGTAAATTGAATGAATTCATGGAAGTAAAAATAATATTATTTTATTTTTAAAAAGAGTAAAATCCACGTATTAATCTATTTTATGGTATCCAATTGCAGTTTAAAAAAATTATTGTCATTTTCAATGCGGAGCTACGTCTATTGTTTTGGCCTGTAGCCCCAAATTTTCAAAATTTAAAAAAACTCCTTTTGACAATATATATATTTTTATAAAATATATGCACTTGTGACGGCCTCAAGATTAGTGTTAAACTATTTTTACCTACAAGATGACAATCCACCCTATCACCGCCCCTCGAAGTTTCATTGTTGTTCCTTTTAACTCTATTATATGTCTCGCACCTCTGAGAAAGTCAATCCACTTCTACCTTCAAATTATACAAATGCCATAGCGAATGACATATGGAAGGGACTGAATTCAATTATAACCTGTTTTTCTTACTTCTGTCATTAAACAACAAAGAAGTGGCGGTTGTGAATTCGTATTTTCTTGACTTTATTCACAATCTTTTTAAATAAATATATGAATGACATAATTTAAAAAACTTTAGCTTTATTATTAGTTTTTTGCCTATTGAAGAGACTAATCCATTAAATGCATATATACAAAAATTTTAAATTAAATGCAAGATTGATAAAAAAAATAAAATTTTTAAAAAGTATTGAATATCACTTGAATTAAAAGCTTCTCCTAAATTTTATCTATTTTAAAACATATTAAATTAATTGGACATTTTGTCATACTTATGTAATCCATTTTGTAATTTATATTTTATGTTCAGATATGGTAGAAAGTCATGAGTTTGATCATAGCACGTGCTTTTACTGGGAGGGTTTTACTTATTGCCTCTAAGAATTAGCACCAAAAGTATGATAACAACTATTTTAATGATTGGTTCCTTAACTCTATATTTGGATATGGTAAAAAAAAAAAAAAGCAAAGAAAGAAAATAGATAGAAGAATAAAAATGGTATTGTTTGGATATATAACAAATATGTGAAAAGAAAATGATAAAAATATTATTTTTTTATTTGATTCAACTGAAAAATAAAAATAAGAAAGTAATTTATTAAATAATAAAATTACATATATTGCAAGCCAATGAAGCTGTTTAATAAGTTAAACAAATAAAAAAATTGTAATTATTAAAATTTTTATCCCTTTTCTACATTTATTTAATCAAAAAATATTTTGTTAATGATGCAGATACCTTTTTTCATTTTCTTTACATAAAAAATTTCATGATATCCAAATATTAAAAAATTTTACGTTAACAATTTTTCTTTCTACGTCTTCTCTTTTCATCTTTCTTCCAAATGTAAAACTATTACGTTGATGATTTTGAAGTTGAATTATTAGGCTTAATTTTGTTAGTTTCTCATATTAGAGTCAAACTAGAATTCGATAGGTTTCATTGCTCGATGAACCAACTTTTAAAATTGTGTCTGAGCAGGGGTATAGTCGTATTTATACAATAATTCTAAAAATCGAAGAATACCGCTGAACCTTAAACTTATACTATTGATATTGATGATTGTATTTTGTCAATGTCCAATTCAGGCGAAGCTAAGTTACCACAACATTTTATTTTATATTTTCTAAAAATTTATAATTAGTCCTCTAAAAAAATAATAAAAACCTTCACATAAATTCTTAATAAATTTTATTTCAGCCCCTCACTATTTTTTGGCCGAGCTTCGCGCCGATCCTGTCCCCATTTGGCGAGCTTCTCATCCCTTGGGGCAACAATTGCTAAAATATGAAAGATGTTAGTAGGAAACTCTATATGTATCAACTTTGATACATGTCCTTAATAATATTTATTGAAGCATAAAGTAAAATTGTAGGCAATAACTTTTATCTCAAATAGTATTCAATATTTTTTTTAAGGTATTGTTTCTTCCATTATATTTAAGATTTGATTCCTAACCCTACATACATATATTTAATTTAATGGTTTAATTATTTCTTGTTTTAAAAAAATCATAAAAGTGACGTTTATCTCATGTTTTAAAACTATTCACGTTATCATATACTCCACCCATTTCATCCCTGGCCATATTCAATCAATTCATTGCCTAAAAGATAAAAAGAAAGGAGGTGTTTTCACAATTAAAAATTGTGTAAATTATATTGATTTTTTTAATAAAAAAGTTGGTTTAATTACAATTGAAACTTTTTATTTTATGAAATTATGCTCTTTGGCCTTATGAAGGATTTCCACCATCATAAAATATAACTATTTTAATCTTTAAATTACAACTTTTTTCTTATATCATTTCTAAGTGATGGAAGATTATTTTTTTATATATATTTTTATGTACAAATGTATTCTTTCTTTGATAAATAAAAATAATTTCTTCTTTTTTATGTACATTTATCTTCTAATATTTTACATAAGAATATAGAAAAATACATTATAAGAAGAATAACAATTAGCATGAAAATATTTGTTGCTATCATTCAAAAATTCGTCATTAAAATAATTAAAGATGGAATTGGTGATAGAGAAAAAGCTATTAATATATATTGTGTCAATAATTTATTTAGGGATATACAAATTCTCTCTACAATTTGTATGTCATTTTGAGATGCAATGAGTAATAAAATGGATGATGAGTAAAATTAGTGATACTAATTCCATTGCTAAACTGATATTTATTGATGGACTATAAGTCGATAAATTTGAATTTAGCGATGGAACTATCTGTCACTAAATACACATATCATTATTTTTGTTAGTAAATTTGAGATTTATGATGGTGAATTTTGTCACTAAATTATAAGCAATTGCTATTTTGTGAAATTTAAAAATTTATTAGTGTTATTATTCATAAATTTGTCACTAATAAGGGAACTATTGCAACTCTTTTACCTCATTTTAAGGCAACATATACAACAAACATCCGTACATAAACATACTTTAATTATAGCAATACCAAATTCAATTGATAAATTTTCATAATTGAATTTTTTAATATTGAATATCATTTATATAGTTATTTAACATAAAAAAGGTCATATAAATAGTGAAACTTATGTACAAACTAAAAATTCAATCTAATGTTTCTAACAAATGACAAAAATCCTAATAGGTAGAGCTTAAGGATTCTTCATTGTGTCTTTTTGACCCTTTTAAATGTCTTTTGTTCTTGTTTGAATGAGAATTTTGCTTATTCCTTAATCTTTCAAGTACTTGAGTGTCTTCTTATTCAAACTTTTTCTATTATAGATTGCATCATGATGTTTATAAAGGTTGGGCATATAAAAACTTTTGCTAAATGATGACTTTACTACTTTCGACTATATTGTTTGTCACAAAGTGAAGTATGTATGACTAGTTTTTTAAAAGTGGATTACATAATTTAACAAAATTAGGAAATCAATTAAAATCATGCTATGAAATCAACCACTAATGTGTTATGAAACCTTCTCTGGCAGAGTCTACTATTGCAAACCTTGATAACAAATTGAGGCTTGCAATTAAGCCTTACCAAAGAGGGTTTCAAAAGATACTAGTGGTTAATTTTGTTACATGATTTTAGTAGACTCCCTAATTTTGTTGAATTCTATAATCTTTAGATATGTTATTTTTTTAAGAAACTTATTTACATGCTTCATCTTTGTGAAGAATAATATAGTTGAAAGCAATAAAGTCATCATCTAGCAGAAGCTCTTAAATTCCTAACCTCTATAAATACCATGGTGCATTATGAACCCATTGCCTAATCTACGCTTGATGAAGAATTAGTAACCTACACAAATGCAAATAATATTGATTTAGTATAATTTTTTGATCATAAAAGAAGACATATATGCACATGAAAATAGTAATCTATGTATACAAAATATAACCTAGTCCATGATGAGAACTCTTTTTCATCGTATTGAACTTCTTCATCATTTTTATTGATTTCTTTTACATTGTCTTCCTCTTTTTCATTTTCTTCCTTATCCTTTTAAACTTTTTCTTCACAATAGGGGTCAGCTAGGTTGTCATATATAATATCACCAGTGAGGATAAATTCTAGATACCCTAACTTTTCTCTCAATGTTCTAATCTTTTCATTACTAGTGTGTAATGGCACTTAGGTGCACTGTTAATCACCTAGGAAGGTATTTATAACATTATTTATTGATAAATCATCAATAACATTCCTTGTTTTGGTTTTAATGACAACTAACTAGTCATATGATCCTTTCCATGATTAGGATATGGAGAGTAATACACCTGTATAGCCTGTTAAGTAAGTATAAAGGGATTGTACTTGTTATAATGCTAAGACGCCATAACCTTAATAGTATCATATTATTTATGCCATACTATTCCCTTGTCAAGAGTGTGAAAAAACCATTCACAGTTAAATAAGACAAGTTTCTTCACTAGAAATCCACTATAGTATAACTTGATGAGAAGTTTTTTGTTATAATCATTTTTCAAGTGCCTATCACTAAATTCTTTGATGCACACATCGAAGTTAAAGGTGGACTTGTATTGGCTCCATTGTTATGTGTGAAATCTATAACCATTGACAAAATACATCAATTATATGCATACGTTTATACTCAAGCCTCATGTTATGTTACATATTTTCTCATGGTGACCACATTTTTCATAGTGAAAGCCTAATTATGAAATAAGTTTACATTGTTATTATGAATAAAACCTATGTGTAGGGCCTAGGAAATTCTAAATAAGGAGAAGTTTTAGAATTAATTACATAGATGTAAAGCCATTTAGAGGATTCACTTTCAATATACGTGTTCACCTTCTAATTGGTTATGGTTGGGAACATTTGTTCAAAAATATTGCAACTGATGCCATACCATTAAAAGGCCATCCAAAATTTATGAAATATATATAATTAATTACATTAATTGAACTTATTCCATTAAGCATTTACTTCATATACGATTATGTCTCATTATAATTCAATAATATGTATGTTTGGGTAACTTAGTACTCATGATTTGACAAATACCAGTGCTTGCATCCTTTTACCAAAAGACTAGAATAATTGAATATGGAACATACATAGTCACCATCTTCTACATCTTAGCCATTGCCATTCCTAGAAACTCTAGTCCTTTTGAAATGCATATGGGGTTCAAAGTAATACAAATAGAAAGTAAATGTCTCTCAGTGAGGGATGCTTCACATATGGACCCTTCTACATAGATTTTATTTTTTGCCTTCTTCTTTAATGTGTGAAGGAACCCACCAATCAACAAGACATACCAATTATGGATAGTTTGGAGATATAAATAAATGAATGACTCAATCATAAATTTTATCTCTTAAATAGATACATCCAATGGTATTAGATAAAGCTTCTTACTAGAATTTCATACAGTAAGTGCACTAAAAGGTGCTTATTTGAATTGAAAAAAACTTAGAGGAAATATTCATTTTAGCTTACAAATAATGACATGAATATTTTATTCCTTTTACAATAATTCCTTTTCTTGTAAGGTGTTTAAACATAAATCCTAAAAAATAAACTTAACTCAATTAGTATCCTCCAAATGGGCTTAGGCAAGTGATCATTCCATGAATATGTAACAATCATGATTTTTTATTCTCGACATCTTAAGTTTCAATATATCCATATATCTAACCAAGTTTGAAGCATAATTATTTGAAACTTTTAGGTTCTTTATCCATTCAAGCCCTTTTTTTCTTCTCCATATTCAATGAATATTGTACCTTAGGCTTAAATATCTCCTTATTAATTTGCTGAACTAGCTCAAGTTTAATGCACTTACACAATTAAGCTAAATTCATCCTAGTTTTCATATTATCCTTTATTTTTCTAATCACATATATCACTAGGTTGAACATATTGTTCTTAATATGTATGATATCCAAATTGTGAGAAGTAATATTTTGTTTGCTAGTATGGTAACTCATAAAAGATGTTTTGCTTTATCTAATTATAGGTTTCGCCATATTCTTTAATATGCATTGCACGCCCTTTGTCCATAACTTTGGCTATATACATAACTCTTTCTTAAAAGTTTTCATCATTAATTCTTAAGAGTGGACATGATCTATCCATCTTTGTTTATGACAATTAAAGAATGGAATTTTTTAACCATATTTTAATGTTAAAGCTTTAGAAAACTCCATACAAATAAGGCATGTTAGCCTTTCATATATTTGCCAACCATACAACATCCCGTATGCAAGAAAGTCATTAATGGTTCACAGCAATATAACTTATAAGATTAAATTTTAATTTTAAAGATACATTGTATGTATGTACAATATTTTCCCACAACACTTTCAGTTTTTCTATCAATGGTTGCAAGTATACATTGATATTAGCATTCAGATTGCTAGGACTCGAGATAATCAAACTTGGGAACATGTATTCTTGTTTAATACACATCCATAAAGGAGATTATAAAGGGTCACAATAACATGTTAACATGATTAGGTTTAACTAGATTAGCCAAAAGGAGTGAGGCCATCTAAACAAAAGCCTGGTCTCAGATTTCTAGGATCTATAACAACTTGAGGATGAGTAAGGTCAAAGTGTTTTCATGCTTTTTCATCTGATGTGTGATATAAAACCTCTAGTTTATGAGAGTTTTTATGATACCATCTCATTAATTTGCAACCTTCATACAAAAGTTATTAGCTCTTGGCCAACATATCATAAAATCTCTAAGTATTAGGGTTAAGAGCTTCTCCTATGTTCATATCTAAATTTTCTCTGAAATTTATATACATAGATTCCATTACCATTACCTCATATCTATTATATGAATTTTCAAACCTAATACTTGGCTTTCTTTACTCTGGATTACTAGATTTAACTTTAAATTGAGACATTTATAGGAAATTCACCACTAATAGTTAGGTTTAATTCCTTTCTTATAAAGATGCTCAATCATAGTATCAAGAACAAAAATCTTTTTGCATTCATACTTAGCATATGGACACCTAGTCTTTTGATTTTTTTTTTAAAATCTCATCTGTACAAACATATACAATGAACTTGTTCACTTCATTAATGAATTCAATTATTATTCTCAATTAATTAGGGCCTACTTTATTATACATCCACTATTTATGTTTAGGTACATAAATATCTATTCTACATCACACACACACACACAAATATATATATATATATATATATATATATATATATATATATATATATATATATATATATCTTTTCCAATAATTTATCAACTACTTTGCAAATAAAATTATATTGCAATATATGAGGGGAGTACTTTATTTTTAATTTACTAAAATGTTAGCTATTACGATTGTAACTCTACATGTAAACTTCATCTATATATAATAGGTAATCAAGTATAGATTAATTATAAAATTAATAAAATGAATGCAATCCTAAAAATAAAAATTTAATGTATACATTATAAAATATTAAGTAGTATTCAATCATCATTGTATAAAATTGAATCAAAACAAAATTCCAATTATGTAAAAACCCAAATTTACCTTCATCAAACCCTAAATCATGTGCTTTATAGATTCAACTTACATTTAAAGATCTAAAACATTTCATTACTTGTAAGTATGTGAAAAACATATGTTAAACTTTGGTTGGTGACAAATTTTTAAAGTTCCTTACAAAACTAAAAACCAAACCATAAGTAATAAAACTCACCTTCTGAGGAAAAACAATCGATTAAAAGAGAAAATGCGCAATAGAGAAGCTCCCAAAGGCAATAGAAGGCAATGTAAAGGCTTGAGGATGGTAATAGAGGTGTGAAGTGAAGCTTACTTTCTTTTTTGTTTCTCTTAAATGGGTGTTGGCTGAGAATAGAGTGGCTTTATCACACTACTAATATATATGAAGAATAGCAATGGCTAATTTTGTTTCAAAGTTGAACTTAGTAAATAGTGTACTCGAATTAAAGATGGATTCACTAACAGATTATTTATGTTCCATTAGTAAATCCATAGCAATTTTTTTGGCCAAAATTTAAATTTTCTGCTAAATAATTTCAAATTTTCCATAGATTTATCCACCACTAAATTTGTTGTCAAATTAAGAAGAATATTTTTATTCTGTTGCTAATTCCATAAGGAAATATGACATTTTATTTGGCAATGGAATTAGCAACAACACGTTAATGTTAAATCATTAATTCTATTGTTAAAATTAGTTTTTTTATAAAATTTTCAAACTTGAAAAATTGATTGATTTTGTGATTCTTTTGTGTTCATTAATTTTATCTCTAAAAATCTATTGCTAAATTATAAAATTCTTGTAGTAATAGTCTACCAGTTATCAGTAGTATATAGCATTAGAGAAAGATTTTCTTAACTGTGAATGTGCTCAAGAAGATAGAAATATAACTGTAAAAAAACGTGTTAAGTATTGAGTACAGTTGCGCAAGACTTTAGAGTAGTGTTGATAATTTGCCCATAAAAATTTGATGGTAAGATGCAATCGAAACAAAATCCATGCTACTAAACACTTTACAAGTTTGAACAGTTCATCAAGGGCTGTATACCCTTCAAATAAAATTTGTATTTTACAATTATCAAATTGCATTTTCGTGCACTTGAACCCTTCTTTCAAATAGTGTTGTTAACTGCAAGTTCAGAACAGCCATTGAAGTACAAAGCATGATTATTAAAATGAAAACATTTCACTCACTCATCAAAAAAAGGAAATGGAACTAATTTTCCATTCCTTTCAAAAAAACAAGTACAGGAAAGAGGAAACCTGTATGCAATACCTTTTGAGGCAGCATAATAAAGATTAGGGAACTTTCTCTCTCTACAATTCACTGTTTCTCTCTCTAACCAGTCCCTACCATCATCTTACCTTCTCATTTTTTACTGATAAATTTGTATCTACAGAAGAGGCCAACCTAATTTAAAAAACCAAAGGATCAGCCAATGCTATGTTCTGTTTTTGTTGTTCTTGAGATGTGAGCCTTACGACCAATATATCTAAGGCCTCCTTCATCCACCAATGCTGACAAGCCTCTCTGGCTTCGGCAACAGTCATCTACACAGCAATTGCAGGACAATTTGTAAATCGGATAAAAGTAAAGATTCACACAGTCATCTACACAGCAATTGCAGGACAATTTGTAAATCGGACAAAAGTAAAGATTCACACACACACACACACACACACACACAGAGTACAGCAATTGCAGAGAAAATTAGGACAATTTGTAAACACATACACACAGTACAGCAATTGCAGAGAAAATTAGGACAATTTGTAAATCGGATAAAAGGAAAAATTCACACACACACACACACAGAGTCATCTACACAGCAATTGCAGAGAAAATTAGGACAATTTGTAAATTGGATAAAAGTATGAATATGGTATTACAAAACGAAACAAAACAAATAAAATCTGCCATCAAAATTACTTTTTTAAAAAAATGATTTTGACGTGAACAATTTTACTTTCTCAACTATCATTTCCATTTTTTTTTTTAATAGCACATCCAATAAAATTTGAGTGATTAAACTCTTCTTGCTGACTTTGTAGCAAATGAGGCCAGTTTAATCGTTCCCCGTATTAGTGCACAATTATATATATTATCGTGAGAAGCCCTTTTTTCCAAGAATAGTTGTGATTAAACCAAATACTTTATAGTGCCCATAATAATGTTGGAGGGTAGCAAAAGCTCACCTTCCTTGCTCTCTTTTTCTCGTTAAATTTTATTTATTTCATCTAAAAATATTTTTATAAAAAAATATCATTTATGAATGGGTGTGTATATTAATAAAGAAGTTACATATTATTTATATTTATAATTAAAAATAATATTTAAACTCATAGTAATGGAAGAGAGAAGATTTCTCTTTAAAATAAAAAAAATATTTTACTAATTTTTCATATTCAATATTAAATTAATAAAATACTTTCATTCATATTAATAGTTTATATCTAAATTTTACAAAAAAAAAAATTCCCTGAAAATAAAAGGAGCCTCATCAAAAAAATGAATACTTTCCTTTAACGTATCTCTTTGTCCACTTGCAATAAGGAAGGGAGGGATCAAAATGCCAAGAAGGAGGGAGCAAGAGACTTACCCAAATTCTTCTCCTAACATTTTTCTCAGGCCAAAGATCAAGTTGCTCCTTCACAAACAAAGGAAACATGTGCCCTTCATAGTATGTGCCATGTCTCTTGCTGATGAAGTTCCATTGTCCCAATTCACACTGCCATAGCATAGAAAAATCGTATTTAAGTTACATTTTCAAACCGATAATTGTTCAGTTGACTTATATCATCATCATCATGACTATTTCATTTTTATTTCCTCTTCCAAACTGAAATATTTCTAATCATATTTTCAGTACTACTTAATTATTTTTATATTTTAATAAATATAATAAAAATTTATAATTAAATGGTTTTTAAAATTTAATAAGTAGATTCTTAATATGAAAATATAAGAGATAATAATATCAAAATTCTCGGCAACAGGGGGTAGAAATATTCCCTTATCAATCAGGCTAGTTATTTTCAAGAAGTCAAAGTTTTGAATACCTCAACAGTGCCAATAACTCCAGCTTCCTCAAGAGATTCCCTACAAGCTGCTTCTTCTGCAGATTCATCAAGTTCCCAACCTCCCTGAAATCAAAAGCAGGTTAATAATATACTAATAATCAATTTCGAGCAAGAAGTAAGAGAAAAAAATATTTTAATCAGTTTATAATTTTCAGTGGAAAATATGAATGATTGGAGGCAATTACCTTAGGGAACATTAATCCTTGACCTTTCTGTGAGCTAATGACAAGTACTTCCAATT
The DNA here is from genome assembly GCA_020226215.1 of Sindora glabra. NCBI lineage: Eukaryota > Viridiplantae > Streptophyta > Magnoliopsida > Fabales > Fabaceae > Sindora > Sindora glabra. The sequence continues at coordinate 79,988,182 of CM035225.1, read as the reverse complement.
CATTGCTTAATTTTCCATCCATGTCTTCTTTATATCTATATGGTATGCACCTGAGAAAATGAACATTGGAATCAAAATGAGTCAATGGAAGTACAAAAAATAGATGCAAAATAAGATATCAACATAATTAATTAGGGCTACCCATAATTGATTATATACTAATATAAATAAGCTAGGATAATTAATATATTGCCCCAATATTTTGGTACTACTGATATCCCATTTAGAATTTAGTGTACGTGTGTGCGTGCGCATGGGTGTGCGCGTGTGTTTATCACAACTTATAACTAAATCCCACCAGTCCATATCACTCCAAATTGGTGGATGATATGCCAAACTCAATAATTCTGACTCTAGTTTCCATTATATGACAAAAAAAAAAATGTATTTGGAATTGTTGAATTTTCTCTTTATTCCAACAAAAGAAATATAAATATTATATGATCGATGATGTCAATTTTTGTGAATCTTAACGATTACATTAATCCTAAAGGAGAGCAGGAATAAAGTACAGTTTTATTTTTCTAGAAGAAGCAGCTTTTAATTACGCACCATCATCATCATCATGGTCTTCTTCTTCTTCTCTCTCTCTCTCTTGCTTTTTATATATTTCATTAATTAATTGAGAGAGAAGAAGAAGATAACAGACAACAAGGTAGAAGGCAGAGGAGGAACACAAACAGAGACCACTAACAAAACAGGAAGATAAATACAATAAATGAAAAAACAGACATAACACCGGAAAAAAAATACAAAGGAGAAACACATAAAACTGATAAAAAATAAATAAATAAGGGAAACAAGAAATAAGATGCATGAGCGATGAATTGGAGTCTAACAGACTCAATTCAAACACCCATTAGTTCAACCAAAACTGCAAATAATAAAGTGGAAACATATCGGAACACACTAAGAAGCAACAAGTCAAATGTAGGGAACTAAAGAAACAAATCAAGAAGACAGCAGAGATAAAATCAAAGCACTTAATAAGACAAAACTCACCCCACAACTTGGCGACCTCCCATCTTGTTGTATCTCTGGAATTGCCTTCCTGAGCGAGATACCAAGCAAACCATCCCTCCAAAACTCAAATTATTCACTCAAACAAACAAAATTTGAAGAGAGAAAAAAGAGAGCAAGGAAAATATACAGTTGGGTTGAGAAAAAAAAAGCAGCTATAATTAATTGAGATTGATTTGCTGGACATGTAAGAGAAGGTAGGGAGGAGGAGCGGCAAAAGTGAGGCTATATATAGAAAGCCGGCCTTATATGGAGCCGTTCTGCCCGTGAGAAAGAGCGTGTAGTTTCAATACTCGAGACTGATGAAGCAAACTTTAAATAATAATATTTAAAACCGCGTAATTGTCGCCTTCCTCGTGGCATCTATCTATTAATAATTAATAAATTATTTAAAATGGATTATTGAGGCTTCCTTGTCGTTTCCTCCGCTCAGCTAAAAATACTTTCATTCTTTTCATTTATTTTCTATTTTTGTTTCTCACCATCCTCAATCCTCAATTGTATCCACACACAAGCAAGCATATTATAGTTATTGGTTTACAGAGATTCGAACGTTGAAAATATTTTTTATAAAAATAAGATTTGTTAATACTTTTAATATCTGGAGTAGTTCTCTATTTGATGTCAAATAAAAATTGAAAATAAAAAAGGCAAGAAAAGATATCAAATGAAACTACTAATTTTATATGAAAATGAAAAAAATGAATTGTAAAATCTTGTGAGAAATTTAGTAGTATATTGATGTGTTACTAGATTTTATTCCACATTAACTCTACTTTTTTAAAAGTCAAATTTAACAAGTTATATAATAATAAATTAATAATCAAATTTGATAGTGTACTATAATCATCTTCTTAAATCTTATATTAATAAATAAATTTAAAATATTATTATGAGGTGATATAATTATTTAAAAATATTGCACAACTTCTATGTTTCAATTCTAAACATAACACAAGGTCTGATAATTGCTCTTCCACCAATAATACTAATTTTCCCATTTGATATTTTTGATGCCGTATAGTACTCTCTTCTAACAGGGGCTTTTGTGAAGCTCATCTTTCTGTTATTTGGATTCCAACGTAAAAGAAGTGTATGCATGTGTGTTTTATTAGTTTGTCATTTATTTACTTGTTAGACTTTTTGTTTTTGGTTTAATTCATTTAATAATAAATAAAATGTAAAAGAATTGATTCAAAATTGAAGTAACTATCTAGTTAAATTTAAATGGTAATCTAATCTATTATTGTGACACCAGTTGATTTTTAGTAATGAATTGATCCACTTTCTATTACTTCCTCTGTTCCTTTTTATTTATCACATTTTGAAGAAAATTTTTATTCTTTTTATTTGTTGTTTTAGAAATTCAATAAGTATTAAATATTTTTTTTTCAAATATATCATTTTTTCTCATTAATAAATATTTTATTATTCTACACTATTAATCAATTTATATTTATTTCTTTAGATTTTTCTCTTTATTTTCAATTCTTGAATTTTACACATAAAGAGTTATCTTGTAAAATTTATTAAAAATAAATAAATTCAACTACTTTCTTAATATGTGTTAAATCGATTAATGATGATAAATAAATAAAAACGAAAGGAGTATAATATATATAAATAGAGGTTGTTTTTCTTAAATTTTAAGTTGATTTGTTCACTCTCCATTTATGATAGATTATCTTTCCAAAATTCTTTTTATTGACAGTTAGAACTAATAGGAAAAGTGAATCTTGTTCCCCGCTCATGCAATCGGAAGCAATGGGACTCTATTTTATATTAATCATGTATCATCGATCAATCCATTCAATATAGATTTATCAAATATGATTTATCATCTTTTTATCTGCGTATAGTACTGTATTTTTAATAGAATTTATCATTATTCAATTATAAAAAAATTTAAGATTAGAATTATATATACTTGTTGGACAATTTAAATTAAATTAAAATTTAGCTGAAAATATGTAAGAACTATTTAATTCTCAGGTCATATTATCGCTTTATTTGAAATCATAAAAGAAACAAATTTCAATCCATATATAGATTACTCGTGAATTGTATTACAAAGTTATATTAAATTTATGTTAAAAATTTGTAGCAGTTGCAACATTTTAACAAAATTTATTTATAAATATATTGAATTTCCATCTTTTTATTTGATTCAAAACAAGATTGAAATTAGTATAATTTTAAGAAGATTGTATACAATTACCAAAATTGCATTTGAGTTAGAATGTAAACACAAATTTTGCAGGGTCTTCAATTTTGGGAAGATCAAACACTTATGTAAAATTTTTTCATATAATTACATAATATTAATACATAATTATAAAAATTTCAGGAGGTTTTGACCGCTCTCGTTGCAATTATATAATACTACTTAACTAATAATTGTTCAACCTTATCTTTTTACACGCACACACAGATATATATATATAAGAATGACCAACTAAACTTACGTGAAAATAAGAATATCTGCGATGAAAAAAAATTATTGAATAAATACTAAGTGTGCTTGTGATAATATTAGCTCCTCTTTTTTTATACATTAATGATGAGATTGTTTGAACTAATAAATTTAATATATTTTTCGAATTCTCCATTGTTAGTCTATCATTAAGTCCTCCACCACAAACCAAACTCCTTATCCTTGTTATCTTCTCTAGTCGATAATGAGATTACGTACACTTTACTGTCTATAAGAATACGCAACTGTGGGGCGCCTGCAGTTACTCCTGAGAACACGCTTCAGCTGTGCTGAAAAGAAGACAATAATATTTTAGTGTCGCATTGTAGGCTACACGGTCCCAGATGATAGGCACTTTAACTTGTATAATATTGCACGAAAAATAATATCTCAACATTATGTTATTTTAAAACTATTTTCAAATATAATATTATTTTTAAAAAAATTTATTAGACAACGCCACCCCAATAAATTAATTTTTATAATAAATTGTAAAAATTTTTTAAATAAAAATTTTTAAGATGGCATTACCTCACCCAAATTCATTATTTTTAATGAATTTCAATTATTTTATAAATAAGATTTTGATATTTTTATGAATAAAATTGATATTTTTATTATTTACAAATTTTTTATTTTTATCAATATTTTTATAATTGTGCTTTTAAAATTTATTTTAAATTATAATTAACTTCCTACCCTCATTAAAATAAATTAATAAAACTTAAAATTATAATAATGAAATTATAAATTAAAATAAATTATAAAAAAAATTAAAAACTTAATTTAATCTATTTTTTTAAATGCATTACTGTGTTTTCATCTTAAAAAGAAAGAATCAACTAATTTACCAAAATTAACTTTTTATAAGAAATTAAACTTCTTATAAAATAAATTAAATTTCTCATAAACTTCAAATTTTATAACTAAATTATATATTACATAAATATTATTTTAATATATATATATAAATGGATAAGCATTTATAAAACTGACAAGTTAGAGAAATATTATTAGAATGAAATCTAGTTGTTTGCACATTTACAAACCTACAATTGGAAGTATTCTTTCTTTCTTTCTTTCTTTCTTTTTTTTTACAAATTTGCACATGCACAAACTTACAATCAGAGATATTACTTCTTTTTTTATAAATTTTAATTTTAAAATTTCTTTAACTATCAATTACTATATTACAACAAACTTAATAAATTTATTTCTTCATTGTCATTTACACATCCGACCATCTTTTTTTTTTTATCAAAATTATCTGTGATAACCGAAAATAATTTATTGTCATTCCTATACTTAAATGATCCATGCACAAGAATATTTCAAGAAATATATAAAATTATGAATACATAATAACAGAAAAAAGGCTTTATAAACACAACAGAATAAATATATTAAATAACTTTTTACTCAAAAAAATGAGTGGTCAAAATTTATTTATAAGAAGTTTTATTTCCTATGAAAACTTATTTTTTATGTGAATTAGATGACTCTTCTTTTTTAAGATAAAAATCTAACAATGGCTGTAAAAAGGTTAAGTTAATTTTTTAATCTTTATAATTTATTTTAATTTATAATTTTATTGTTATAATTTCAAATTTCATTAATTTATTATAATGGGTGTAAGAAATTACTTATAAATAAAAATAAATTTTAGATGAATAATTATAAGAAATATTAAAATAAAAATAAATAATTAAAATAACTAAACTATCAAAATTTATTTATAAAATCATCAAAATTTTATTTATAAAATATAGGCCACACCAATGATTTTAATTTTTAAAATTTATTATAAAATTTATTTATTGAAATGGCATTATCTCAAATAATGCCACCTCAATAGAATTTATTTTAAGAAAATATTACTTTAAAAATATATTTTTTCCATAACATTATACAAATTAAAGATCCCCAGAATATAATGATAAATGAGCCAAACAAAAGGAAAATGTTAAACGAGTTGACTTTGGGTAAAACGGAGCCGTCCATCTTGCATGGCCTTTTGTCTTTGGGTCCACCTCCACAACATCAGCCATATAAAATGGGGCAGGCAATGCCCGTACGGGTTTTCCTGTATAAATTTATTAGAAAATTTTGAAAAAGAAATTAATTATCATGTCTGCCGAAAATTCGCAGGTGCTTGCAGGCACTCGCAAACCCTTAGGTACACTGCCTTAGTTTTTTTTATTATTAGAACTAATTATATCATTAAAGGCGTAAAGATTTAATTTTGGATATAGAAAAGGGAAGAAATATTTAAGGAATATTGAATTAGATTAAATTAAAAAATTAATTTTTTTTATAAATTATAATTAGATAATTAATTTTTTTTATTTTATGTAATAAATTAATCAAGTAAAATTAAAAAAATTATATTATTCTATTAAATATTAGATCAAATTAAAAAAGTTTTTAAATATTTCAGGGATTATCATAAATTTTGATTAAAAAAATTAGATCCGTGGGCATATGATCTTTCCCTAAATTTGCCTACATTAACTCATAAACTCCAATATAAAGAATCTATCTTATTCCGCACCCACGAATTGCTCACATTACCCATCAACTTTGAGCCTGTTTTACTTGTTTAATATCACAATATGTAATATGCTATAATGTTCTAAAGCTGCGATGCACGAAGCTCAAGATGCTAAGTACTAGTTAACAAATAATAAGTAATTAAAATTATTATTTTAAGTATTAAATATGTTAAATATAATTTTTTTAATAAACTACATTCAACTATATATAAGTACTATTTGAAGTAGTAGTTTAATTATTTATTATTAATTAAATAAATTAAAAATATTATTTAAAATATGGTGTATAAAATTTTTAATCTTTGCACCGTAAATTCATCCATGAAACTATGGTTATGCTTTAGTTCATGTTCTTCGAGATTTATATTGATATTGATTGGCTGATTCTTGCAACTTTATTTTATTAAAATTTTTGATGTTTTGTATCAAAATTTTCATCTTTTCAATTAAATATTGCAACTTTTTTATAAAAAAAGTTAAAATTTTCTGAAAGTGTTTTTTTTTATAATTTAGGTTTTGTTTTCCATCGAATATTCTTTAAAATTAATTTTAATTTATTAATAAATAAATTGTATTATTTAAAAATTTTATCAAAAATAATTATTTCAATTCATTTGCAAATGAATTTTTTTATTTGAAATCTATTAAAAGACATATGAGATTCAATTCAAAAGCATATTTTAATTTACAATGATAAATATAATATTAGAAAGAGGATAGATTTTTTATATGATATTTATTTTAGGTCAAATAAAATGAATTTGATGGATTATAAAATATTACAAATGCAATTAAAATAAATATTGTAGGTGAAATAAAATTTCTTCTTATTTAAAGCTAATCACAATTTAAAAGGAAGATCACTAGAAAAATGAAATGAAATCTTATATTTAAGTATAAGAGAAAGTGATTGATTGGCGATGTCAAAGAGCGGCCAACTAAATAAAATTTAAACTAACAGTGGGAATGGCAATTTGATGAAATACCCTAAAAAAACAGCCTAACAACTAGGACTAGAACTTTATTCATCGGCCAAGTTATTTCATTGATAATTTCATGTGCGATTGGAAACTTGACATGGTTGATAAGAGAAATAGTTCAACCGAACTTCTATTAAAAAAATTGAGATCAGTCAGAGGTGAAATACAAAGGTACGTATAAATGGATGCCGCATTATATGCCGGTGGGAGAGAGATAAATATAAAATATATCATATCAAAAATATTATTGTAAAGTTTTATTTATGTGTAATTTTTTTAAGTAATGATAGAAATGATAATTTATTTAATGCAGATGTGCAAAATTTTAAATTAGAATCTTAAAAATGATATAAAGTAAAATTTTTAAAATAATATCAAATAATACTTCATTATTAAAATACTGATTCATTTTACGCTTTATATTATTTTTTACTAGTGTGATTTTGTCAAAGTTTGAGTAGAGTTTAAATGTAAGTGTAACAATTGTGATCTCCGCGATGCACAAGTTACTTGTACATAATTGTTTTGTATCTTGCGTTGTTCCCAAGTTGTGAGATGTTTCATGATGACTTTTATGCTAATCATGTACTCACAGTTGGAATATGACCTCAGTGAAATCCAAAATTTTATGAGGCTAGTTAACAAATGTATTCTATGAATTTCACACTGTAGCTTCATACACCAATCATATAATTGCGGTTGGGGCGTAACCTTTGCAAGCTCTTGTTTTAATAGTTCGAGACTAGTTAATAAATGTTTTGTATATTTACTTTTTCTTCATTACCATAGATAATGCCTACTTAACTATAATATTGTTGATTACAACCCACCTAGGTTTGATAACATAGGATTCAACCATTCAATCATTTTTTTTTATTTTTCGACTTTATTGAATACATCACAAAAAACAAGTTCTATTACGATGATATTTATTATCGCAATAAGTTAATATGTGTATATATATACTGATAATAATATCATTGAAAATATGTTATCATTATAGAGTCATACCTATAGGTCATATGATTTTATTACAATGATGAATCTCACTCTGTTGTTGATGTGCCATGTCAACAATATTTATAGTGACCATTTTATGTTGTTGTTATATATCTTGCTAATATGACAACTATTTTATTAATGACATTTGTTATTGCTAAATATGGAGATTTTTTTGAAATTTTAAAAATAAAAAAATTATAAATGATAATGTTAGTGTTATAATTTTTTATTTTTTAATTTGAATTTTTAAATTATCTTTCTATTATTGAAATTTGTAGGATATTATTAATCATTTATTTATTAAATTGGATATAATTTAAAATTAATTATTTATATTATATTATAATACTAAAATTAACAAAAAATGATATATATATATATATATATATATATATATATATATATATATAAATTATCAAAATGATATATAATAATGAAATTATATATATATACAAAAGAGTATGAAATAATGTCAAAATGAAGAAATAAAATGCAAAATAAAATCATTCAAACCCATCAAAAGATGGATAATAATCCTTCTACTTGTCACATTGCTACTTGACATATTAAGGTTAAGGCTTAAGTGCAAGCACAAGTGGTCGTGGAGTGAACCTACTTGGCAAGATTGGGGAGGGATGGGCTGAATGGTAGCAAGGGCAGTGGTGGAATGGTAGGCCTTACAACTAGCACCATAATCATATCAAATGGTCCATGGTCTATTACTGTTGAGAAAGAAGCTTTTGTTGATACTCCAAGTGCCCCTAACTTTAGATGATGTACTAGTGGACATCATTGAGCAAGGGTGCATTGCTTCACAACTGAGGTGGATATGTGATAGTCAATGAGGTGTTGGTGGGTTGCCATCATAGGATATCCCTCAAAGCACATGACTAACCCCTTTTTTGTGCCCTTAACAAGGAACTAATACCTCCTTGATAATACAAAACTCATTGAAGTGCATTGCAAGGGTACTTGATAAGGTAAACAGAGAACTTGCCTACCTCTGCAATTAAGTGGTCCGCTCTTACATTTGTATATACATATATATATTTAAAGATAAATTATTAGAATTATTAAATAAGTTGTCACAAATAATAAAAATTAGATGTGAAAAATATAATATGTCCCTTAATAGTCTAGTATGATAGTCCATGAAGTTGTCCATCATCAATTGCAACTAACCCATCATCCTATTTCTTTGGGTCAAGTTTTAAAAGAAAAAGATTAGTAGGAAAATTAAATTGTACTATACTAAATGTAACAAAGTGCTACTATGAGCTTCAATTGATATCAATCATTATACCTTCTTTGCATCTTGTTTTGCACATTTCTCTTAGCCTTATCCTGCAAGTTCAATGCACAAATAATAGGCATTACAAGAGTTATTGATAAACTTGGAATTTAAAAATTATAACCTATAATATGTAATTCTTTCTTACTAGGAACTTTGGGCTTTTGAACATGTCACAAGCTTGCAGCCAATACTTTTCAGGAATATTTGATGATATTGCCTTCCTAATGTGTTAAATATCGTGCTCGATATTGCCTATCATGCGTTAAGTAGTGATCGTGCAATTTATATTTCTAATCCCTATAGAGATTAGCTATATTGCACTAGATGCCATCATAGATGCACTACATCTTTTCCTTACGAACATTTATCCACTTAAAATATTTCTACATTAAAGACACGTAACAAAAAAAATCCATCAAAATTATCATAATTTTATATCATATGTTAATACACAAAATAAGCTAATACTTACATGGATGGACTCAATGATACAAGCCCTCTACTCCTCAAGTATTGCTCGCCAATTCTTATGGAATGGCTTATGATGCGTCCTAACTAGCATTCCTACCAATTATGGCAATTTCTCATGGTTTGGATTTAGAAGGCACCAGGTGGTAGGATGAAATTGCAAAGGCAGTGATTTATCTATTTTCTTTAATGTTTTATTAAGGTTAATGTTTCTATTTTTGGAGCCTTTTTAATAGTTGTTGTAAATTTAAAAAATATTTACCAAGTAAATAAATTGTATGTGTAGGAGAAAATCATATAATGTAATGATAAGCAATTCTACTTAACTTACACTAGTTGAGAAAATGAGTAGGGCTTGTTATAGGTCGTACCCTCTATTACCTCCATGATAGCGAGCATCAATAGCAGTCATAGTTATGAACAATTATTTTTATATCACATGAACAAACATTTATCATAATATATTAAAGTTAAATTTAAATGTAGCACTGTCCTTAACAAACATATTGTTAGACATGGAAGAGAGCCAATAGTTTCCACTAAACATAAATAATATTTATTAGAACATGACATTGAAGATAATGTTTATATATTAAAAAGTACAAGTGTCTAAACCTTAGATGATATTGTCATTTCACCATAGTGAACCCATTTTTTGTAAAATGGATCAAATTTATGGTCTAGCATCTATGCAAAATATAATTTCCACATTTTGAAATAACATATTTGTACACTTAGTGCAGGGGCATCTTCCTAACCTATTTTGATAGATGAAATTTTTGGTTTTCTTGACAAATATTATTGCACCATTCTAATACTCATCGAATATATGATCATATAAAGTTATTTAGTTCTTGTCAACAAACATGTTGTCATTAGTCATCAAGATGGTGAGTTATTAAGTAATTCATTTCATTATGTTAAAATTCTCATGTTAAAATTTTTTTTTGAAATTATAAAATTTCCTTGATTAATTAATAGAAAAGTGATTTTCATATTAAAATTTTTCCTTTTCAATTTTTTTTACTATTAAAGAAGGTACAACTTTTAATTTTTTTAATTTATCCCAAAGTATTGTCAATTTTATTTTTTATTAATTCTTCTTTTATATCATAATTTTTATAGGAATTGAGTATTTAAAATTTATGATAAAATTCTTCTTTTTACATTTTATTTTACATTCAATATGTTATATTTGATTTTTATGTTAAATTTTTTTTATGTTACTTTTAATTTGGACAATTATCTAAAAAGCATATTATATTATATTTTTCTCAATTTTTGTGTAAAAGAAATTTTTTAAAAAATATAATATAATATACAAAATTTTATGTTAAAATTCTTCTTTTTTGTTATATTTAAATTTTATATTATATTTTACTTCTAATATTATATTCAATGTCTTACATTCAATATAAGATACCTAACTTTGATGTTAAAATTCATATTTTATGTTACTTTCGTTATTTTTATCTTGCCCAAAAATATATTATAAGTTATTTTTTATTAATTCTTCTTTCAATATTTTATTACATTTTATATAAAAATTCAAATTTTTATTTATTATGTTAAGATTCTACTTCTATGTTATATTTTTTTTTATTAATAAAATTTGAATATAAAAAAATAAAGTAATCAATTTTTTTGACAAATAAAACATAATGTAAAAGAAGATTTTTGTCAAACCTTAAAATATAATATATTCAATTTTTATGTTAAAATTCTTCTTTTATGTTACAATTTATATGCAATATTTATTTTTTTCAACAATTCTTCTATCACATTACATTTTGTTTTTCTTTAAAATCTTATATTACATTATAACTCATAAAGAGTCTTTTATGTTTTGTATGTTATCACTGAAATATAATATTAATAATGAAATTCAACAATCCTATTCCAAGTGTAAGCATCCTAACATGCCTATACAACCATCAAGTGGACAAAAACTATGTCAAAATTAAAAATAACACAACCACTAATATATCATAATTATACAATATGCGCAAACATAAGGTCGTAATAATGATATCAAATGCAACACAACAATTCGATAACTAGTACTCTAAAAAATTATATATATGTATTCTACAAACATACTACAATCCATTTACAATAGCTAGCAATTAGCAAATATATAAAATTAATGTTATGAAATAAAATAAAGAATCACAACATGCATGAAATAATTAAAAAAATTATTATAAACTGACTTTAAATTGATGATCACCATCATCATCATCTTCTTCTTCTTAGCATCATATGAATGGCAGAAATGGCACTCTACATCTCTTATAGGATTTTCTATAACTGATAATATTTGATATTCAATTGTCAATAATTACAAATTTTGATCGTCATAAGAGGATTAGCTTGTATATTGGCAATATCCTGCACCCATTCACCTTGTATTAGCCTTATTACAATGATATGTTGTTGTAAATGAAATTCAATTTTTTTTAAAAAAAATTGAAATTTAATCAAAGATAATATTGTCATCGATAATAGTGCAACCATCATGATTGCTCTTTCAATGAAATTAACTACTCATCCTTATCAACTAACACTTCACCGATAATAATGTCATTACTGTGTACTAATGATTGAATAAAATAATTAAAATAAGTTTGATACAATATGCTACATATTTATATGTATTTTTATATTTATTAAACTCTAATAGTTACATATACATGAAAGGCATTTATAGTATTTTTATATGTAATTATAATTATAAATAATATGTGTAAGTTTTAAAAAAAGTTATTATGAAGAATTTAAAAGTTATGAATTACATTTGAAATATTTAATTAATTTCAATCAAAACTATATTAAATTGATCCTCCTAATATACAATTTGTTTGATTCGATCTCCGAAATCAAAATAATGAAATTTTAAATGTATTATTTTATTAATTTTGCATAAGTTGAATTTATAAAAAAGTTATATAGCAATGGAAGAGAAATATTTTTAACACTTACTAGAATATAAAATAAAAACAGAATTTTTTAATTTAACAATATAGTTAACCATAATTTATACACCATTACTTAATTTTATTAACTTTAATCATTCAATAATAAGACTTTTACTGAGAGGGGAGTCTATACTTTGAGGAATGACTGACACGTTAATGATGTACTCAAAATTATGTCTAAAAAAATGCCAAAATAACAAAACATTTTCAAAGTCTACGTTAATATTTTATTATTTAATTTATTTTAATTATTAATAATTGAAAAACTATTTTTGGAGTTTACTATTTTAGCATCTCTGAACTTTTGTATTAGCTCAAAAATTATTTAGGGTTTGAACATAAATATATTATTTTTAAATTAAAACTATTTTTAGATTTTTTTAAAAATATACTTTTGAGTTTAAGAAAAATAAATAAATAAGTGTGCTGGTTAAATAAATAAAAAAACTTATTTAATTAAAAATATCCTAAAAGATTAAGAAAATATTTAAAAATTATTTTATATCTTTATTTTTAATTTAAATATATTTTAAGTTGAATGTCTATTTGTAAAAATCATAAATATATTTTATATAAATGTATTTTTGATTAAGATAAAAGTACTTGTATGAAATGAATACAAATAGTAAGCTATAAAGTTAAAAAAATGCAAATTCATTAATAAGAATGATATAAAATTATAATACAATAAATTCTAAATGCATTGGAAGGCGTTCTATGTTTAATTGGGAAATAAATAAATAGTATTAGGATAGTGAAGCTCCTCATTACACTTAGCTCTTAATTTCTTTTCTTCCATTATGGAGCCGCTTTTAAATAATCAAGTGTGTGTACTGATAAGTGCACAAATACACCTAAATTCTATGTGTTTCATCCACTTATTTACTTAATATTTAGTGCAAATTGATTGAAAAGGACACTTAGATGCTCTATATTTTGTTTTCAGGTCATGAAATGACACATATGAGCATTAGAAAAGAATCCAGAGGCAAAACCATTCAAATCATGAAGAAATGAAGTAAATTTGTTCACTCAGAAAAGAACACGGGGTATGGGAACCCCATGTTCATGGCCGTGTTTCGTTCTGGACTGCTTCGAGACTTCACTGAGTCATCCAGAGAAGAACACGGGCCGTGTACTACCCCATGTATCTTGCTGCCATTCGCTTCTGAAGAACATGGGGGGTGTCACGCCCCGTGTAATATGCTGATCAGTCTTCGTTGAAGAACACGGGGTAGAACATGGGGCATGTAATACCCCGTGTACATTATTGCTTGACATTTCGTAGGAGAACACAAGGCATGTTGCACAACATGTTTCTTGCTACTCAAACTTTTGCTGAGAAACACAGGGTACAACACGGGCCGTGTTGTACCCCGTGTACATAAAAAATATAAGTTTTGCGCGAGATCTTGCACAGGGGGGAGGAGAAACTAAGAATTAACAAGGAGAGCTGCTGGGAGAAGCCCTAGGAGACTCAAACTCACCAAAGGTGCCTTCTAACACGGATTCAAGCAAGAAATTGAAGAATCAAGCAAGAAATTTGTAGATCTTCATGGATTGTTTGACTTCCCTCTCTGTTTTCTTGTTTTCTTCTGATCTTGTAATGTTCTCACACTAAACCTTTGTGCTTAGCTTAGGTGAACTTGTTCATGGAGTTATGGAACTGAATCTTATATAATCTAGCTTGATTTATTGTTGAATTATGATTTGATTATGTTGTTTTATCTGGAACAAGCCAATATATCCGGAATATTGGATTTATGTTATGGATTAGTTGATTCTAGGTTGAAATGACCAATTGATTAATCGGATCTTGCATGATTATTGGGAATATCAATTAAACTTAGGAATTAAGCTTATTGAATTCTTTTGCACAGGATGAAATGTCCAAGAATGGATTCTAAGCAGAGTTAATGCAACCTAGATTAGTGGTTACTAGAGTAATTCTGGACACTTAATCTCTTGGTTAGTAGCTAGTAGCCTTGCAATGAGGTATAGCTTAATTTTAGTAATTCAACAATCCTAATTAATAGTAAACCAAGTTAGAGAATTATATTCAGTCCATAATGAAATGTACAAGGGATCCTTAAGCTAAGTACGCTTTTATTCCATTGAATCAAACCTTATTTTGATAGCTAAGCTCTGTTTTACATTTAATTCTTAATTCACACTCTCAATTGATCCGCCTAGATAATTTACTTGAGATTTAGTTAGTACTCAACCTACAATCCCTGTGGAGAACGATAATCTTTTATATTATAACTAGACTTAACCTGTGCACTTGCGGGATTTAGAGGTCAAGTTTTTAGCGCCGTTGCCGGGGATTATATCCAGTTGATATTAACAACAAGTTTTAAGTGAATTAGACTAGGAAATTCTTTTTCTTTTAGTTCATAATTCCATTTGTTTTGATTTTTCTTACTTTAATAACATTTCTTTCTCACCTTGTTCTGTTTGAGTGCTACTTAATCTTTGTGCAGAAAATCTTTGTATATGCGAAGAAGTCTCGAAGGAATTCTTGACTTCGATCCAGAAATTGAAAGAACTTTGCATAGGAGAAGAAGAGAGCAGCAGTCAGTTCACATCCAAGAAGAAATCCATACTGAACTTGTAATTCAAGACATGGACAATAGATCACTTAGAGAGTTTGCAGCACCCGATGCCACTGGTCTTCAGTCCAGCATAAGGAGGCCTGCTGTTGAGGCCAATAACTTTAAATTGAAGCCAGCTTTGTTGTCTATGGTGCAGCAAAACCAATTCGGTGGATTGCTAATGGAGGATCCCAACCTCCACATCCAGATCTTCCTAGAATATTATGATACAATAAAGATCAATGGTGTACAAGCGGATGCCATCAAACTTAGACTCTTCCCTTTCTCCTTGAGGGATAGAGCAAGAGCTTGGTTGCATTCTTTACCAGCTGGATCAATTACCACATGGGAGGAGCTATTAAGGGCTTTCCTATCAAGATACTTTCCTCCAAGCAAGATTGCCCAATTGAGGAACGAGATTACTACATTTTCTCAGAGGGTAGGAGAATCCCTGTTTGATGCTTGGGATAGATACAAAGAGCTATTAAGGCTGTGTCCACATCACAGATTAGAAAAATGGCTTGTTCTTCATACCTTTTATAATGGTTTGAATTACAACACTAGACTTACTGTGGATGCTGCTGCTGGAGGTGCCTTAATGAATAAAAGATCGGATGAAGCTTATGAGTTGATTGAAGACATGGCTTTGAACCATTATCAATGGTCAAATGAGAGGGGACCATCAAGAAAAGCAGCAGGGAAGTATGAATTAGATGCCTTTAGTCATTTATCTGCTAAAGTAGATGCATTAGGAAGTTTAGGCAGCAATGTAGATGCTCTAATGGCTAAATTTGACAAATTTCATGTTAACAGTGTGAATACAACAGGTGCTACTGACATTCCTTGTGAGATTTGTGGAATACAGGGCATGTTGCAGCTGAATGCACCTTAGGCCAAGATTTTACTGAGCAAATGAATTATGTGAACAACAGTGGGTTTGGACAGAAAAACCAAAGTGAACCATTTGGAAACACTTACAATCCATCATGGAGGAATCATCCAAATTTCTCCTACAAGCCCACCCAACCATACAACACACAAACCACTACCAATAGACTGGGCACTCGTGTTTCTACTGATCAAAACTTGAGAGCGGATGAATCAAACGCCGGCCGGAAGGTACAGCGTCTCTACGGTATCCACACGGAGTGAACAACGACCTCTCACCCTCCACGTGTCTGCTAGGATGCGTTTTTCTCTCTAAGAATTAGGATTGGATGTTTTTGAGTGATTTAGGGTTTATATGGAAGCTTAAAACGTGATTATTAAGTGCTGCCCTCAAGTCCCTTTTTATAGAAC
This sequence comes from Sindora glabra, assembly GCA_020226215.1. Taxonomy (NCBI): domain Eukaryota; kingdom Viridiplantae; phylum Streptophyta; class Magnoliopsida; order Fabales; family Fabaceae; genus Sindora; species Sindora glabra. The sequence continues at coordinate 79,971,522 of CM035225.1, read as the reverse complement.
TTAGGCAAGCCATAATCCTAGTCCTACTAGGATAATGCTTCCAAAATCCTAATCACACTTAACAACTCATCTTATCCTTATCCTAGAGATAATGGGAAGAGATAAGACTTATCTATTAATTATCTAATATTAGATAATGATATTATCTCATAATATAAATATCTTAATATTAGATAATTGCATATAGTTATCAAATATCAAAATAATATTATCTCATAATATATTTATCTAATATCTGATAAGATAATTACTTGATATTACTTTAATATCAAATAATATCACATAATATATATATATATATATATATATATATATATATATATATATATATATATATATAAAACGTGAATTTATTATTCTTAATAATATATATGCACGAAAATAAGTCCAATTAATTGGATATTAATATAATTAAAGTCCAATTAATTATTGCCTTATTCCTACTCCTTTTGTGTGACCCTGTAGGTTCTTACTACGTTGACAATGACTTATTATTGAGCCATAGACAGCGAGCGGTATCTAGCAATACATCACTGCCACTCAAGTAGTAAGAATGTCTGTGATTCGACATCCACCTAATACATGATCAACGTTTTACATCATGACCCTTTTGTAATAATATCCAAATTGAACTGGAGGCATGGAATGTGTCATCCTCGTCAATGTTCAATTTATATTTCTTGATACTGAGTAGACTTAAAATAAATAATTAATATCACATATTAATTCAACTGAGCATGGCCATGCATTTCTAAGTCTCACTCGATCGATGAAGCTTATGAGTTGATTGAAGAATGGCTTTGAACCATTAATCAATGGTCAAATGAGAGGGGACCATCAAGAAAAGCAGCAGGGAAGTATGAATTAGATGCCTTTAGTCATTTATCTGGCTAATAAGTAGATGCATTAGGAAGTTTAGGCAGCAATGTAGATGCTCTAAGGCTAAATTTGACAAATTTCATGTTAACAGTGTGAATACAACAGGTGCTACTGACATTCCTTGTGAGATTTGTGGAATACAGGGCATGTTGCAGCTGAATGCACTTAGGCCAAGATTTTACTGAGCAAATGGAATTATGTGAACAACAGTGGGTTTGGACAGAAAAACAAAGTGAACCATTTGGAAACACTAAAACATAATACATTGTATATAACTTCAATCATCAATATGATTGGCTCTAGGACATACACCAACACACCACCACCTAGTTTCCAAGGTCAAAGATCATACAACCCACCAGCCCAACCATCCTCTACTACTGAAATTACAAGGCCTCTTGGAGAAATTTCTTATTTCTCAAGAGAAAACCAATGAGGAATTTAGACAACATGGAAGACACATGGAAGATTCAATTAGGCAACTGTCTTCTAAGGTAGATTCCTTGGCCACTCATGGAAAGATGCTGGAAACTCAAATTACTCAACAAGCTTCAGCATCTTCTTCAAGAGCTTATGGCCAACTCCCTGCTCAACCGGAATCAAATCCAAGGGAGCATTACAAGGCAATAACTCTTAGGAGTGGAAGATTATTGAATGATCCTATTGCCACTCAAGAAAGTGAAAAAGAGACAAGAGTGGAAGAAGAGCAAAAACAAGGCAACAAAGCCTCAATTTCTAAGGAAGCTGAAGAGAAAGAAGGAGAACTACTAGACAAATCAAAATATATTCCTCCGGAACCGTACAAACCGCCTATCCCTTATCCTCAAAGATTAGCCAAGGCTAAACTGGATAAGCAGTTTGGAAAGTTCTTGGAAATGCTGAAGAAATTGTACATCAATATTCCCTTCACTGATGTACTTTCACAAATGCCTTCATATGCTAAATTCTTGAAGGACATTCTCTCCAACAAGAGGAAGTTAGAGGAGCATGAAACTGTGGCTTTGACTGAGGAGTGTAGTGCCATCATTCAAAATAAGCTGCCTCCTAAGTTAAAGGACCTAGGAGGCTTCTCCATTCCTTGCGTTATAGGAAATGTCCCTATTAATCGGGCATTATGCGATTTGGGGGCGAGTGTGAGCCTTATGCCATTGTCGGTTGCTAAGAGATTGAACATTGAGGAGATGAAGCCCACCACGGTTTCACTTCAACTAGCCGACCGTTCAGTAAAATATCCAGTAGGTATTCTTGAGGATGTACCTATTAAAGTGGGTAAGTTTTTCATACCAGTTGATTTTATTGTACTTGAGATGGAAGAGGATTCTAAAATCCTTATCATTTTAGGTAGACCATTTCTTGCCACTGCTGGTGCTTTAATAGATGTTAAAAATGGTAAACTGTCATTATCTGTTGGGGATGAGAAGGTTGAATTTAATTTGAATGAATCAATCAAATTACCTGTTTATGAAGACTCCATATGCAGGATAAATGTGCTAGACAAAGCTGTGAAAGAAGACCATCAAAAGGGAAGCCTCCAAGATCCTCTTGAAGCATGTCTATTTACAAATGGAGTGGTTGAAACTGAAGAAGCTGCTGCATATGCCCAATTTTTGGAAGTAAGCCCACCACTTCCCCTTCCTGAAGCAGTTATTGAATCATTGGAAGTGGAGCCCAACAAAACCACAACTGAGGAAGACAAACCGCCAAAGGTAGAACTTAAACCTCTCCCATCTTCCCTCAGGTATGAATTTCTAGGACCCCATTCTACTTATCCTGTTATAGTTAATGCCAATCTAACTGCTATGGAAATAGAAAAATTACTTAGGCAGCTTAGATTTCATAGGAAAGCTTTGGGGTATTCTATTTCTGATTTGAAAGGGATTAGTCCTTCTATATGTATGCATAAGATATTGTTGGAGGATGACAGTAAGCCCTCCATTGAACACCAAAGAAGGCTGAATCCTAATATGAAAGATGTTGTGAAGAAGGAAATAATGAAGCTGTTAGATGCTAGGGTAATTTACTCAATTTTCGATAGCCAGTGGGTTAGCCCGGTTCATGTTGTGCCTAAGAAAGGGGGGCTAACTGTAGTGAAAAATGAAAACAATGAGCTAATTCCCACTAGGACTGTCACAGGTTGGAGAATGTGCATTGACTATAGGAAATTGAATAAGGCAACCCGGAAGGACCATTTCCCCCTTCCCTTCATTGATCAAACTTTGAAAAGATTAGCTAAGCATTCACATTTCTGTTATTTGGATGGCTATTCTAGTTTCTTCCAAATTCCTATCCATCCAAATGATCAGGAAAAGACCACATTTACGTGTCCTTATGGCACATTTGCATATAGAAGAATGCCTTTTGGTCTGTGCAATGCTCCAGCTACTTTTCAGCGTTGTATGATGGTAATCTTTTCTGATTTCATTGAAAATATCATGGAAGTTTTTATGGATGATTTTTCTGTATATGGCACTTCCTTTGATAACTGTTTAACCAATTTATCTCAAGTTTTGCAGAGATGTGAAGAGGTAAATTTGGTTCTCAATTGGGAGAAATGCCATTTTATGGTAAGAGAAGGGATTGTCCTTGGCCATCAAGTATCTGAGAATGGGATTGAAGTGGATAAGGCCAAAGTGGACATTATAGAGAAATTGCCTCTTCCAAATTTTGTCAAGGGAGTGAGGAGTTTTCTAGGACACGCCGGTTTCTACTGACGTTTCATTAAAGATTTCTCTAAAATAGCTAAACCATTGACTAACTTACTAGCTAAAGATGTTCCTTTTGATTTTGATCAAGATTGTTTGGATGCCTTTTGCAGGTTAAAGAAAGCCTTGATTTCTGCACCAATTATGCAGGCACCGGATTGGAATTTACCTTTTGAGGTGATGTGCGATGCTAGTGATTATGCAATAGGAGCGGTGCTTGGCCAAAGAAAGGACAGAAAGGTTCATGCAATTTATTATGCAAGCAAGACTCTTGATGAAGCTCAATTGAATTATGCCACCACCGAAAAGGAACTTCTTGCTGTGGTATATGCAATTGATAAGTTCAGATCTTACTTGGTGGATTCAAAGGTGATTGTTTTCACAGATCATGCAGCCATCTGGTACCTTCTAAGCAAGAAGGAAGCTAAACCTCGTCTCATCAGATGGATTCTTTTGTTGCAAGAATTCGATTTAGAAATTCGAGATAAGAAGGGTACCGAGAATGTTGTAGCTGATCACCTCTCAAGGCTGAAGCAAGAATTAGGAGATGAGGAAGACAAGGACATGGCAATCAATGATGCCCTTCCTGATGACTATTTGTTGGCTGTCTCTTCTTCCGCCATCCCTTGGTTTGCTGATTATGTGAACTACATTGTGAGTGGAGTTTTACCTCCGGATGTGGGGTATCAAAAGAAGAAGAAGTTTTTAGTTGAGGCAAAGCACTACTTTTGGGATGAGCCCCTTCTCTTTAGGAGATGTGCTGATGGCCTATTTAGAAGATGTGTGCCTGAGGAGGAAATTGCAAGTATCTTGTTCCACTGTCATTCCTCTCCATATGGAGGACATTTTGGTGCTTCAAGAACTGCTACAAAGATTGCCCAGGCGGGATTTTATTGGTCGACTCTTTTTAGAGATGTTCATCATTATGTCACTTCTTGTGACCAATGCCAAAGGGTTGGCAGCATATCAAAGAGACATGAGATGCCCTTGAATAACATTCTAGAGGTTGAAATATTTGATGTTTGGGGAATTGACTTCATGGGACCATTCCCACCTTCTTGCAGCAACAGATTCATACTAGTGGCAGTTGACTATGTATCCAAATGGGTGGAAGCAATTGCCACTCGAACTTGTGATGCCAAGGCTGTAGTTCGATTTTTCAAGAAGGTGTTGTTCCCTAGGTTTGGAATCCCTAGAGCTGTCATAAGTGATGGAGGGTCTCATTTCATTGCCCATCAGTTTCAGTCGCTCTTGAGAGGGTATGGAGTAACCCATAAGATTTCTACTCCATATCATCCTCAAACCAATGGACAAGTTGAGCTTTCCAACAGAGAAATTAAGTCCATCTTGAAAAAGACAATGTCTAGATTAAGGAAGAATTGGGCACTTAAGTTGGATAATGCTTTATGGGCCTATAGAACTGCCTTTAAAACTCCAATTGGAATGGCACCATTTAGGCTCATCTATGGGAAGAACTGTCACTTACCAGTAGAGATGGAACACAAGGCGTATTGGGCAATCAAGTTGCTCAACTTCGACTTACAATCTACTGGAGAGAAGAGAAAGCTCCAACTTCTTGAGCTTGAAGAATTGAGGAATGAAGCTTATGATAATGCTAAAATCTATAAAGAAAGAACAAAGGCTTGGCATGACAAGCGAATTCTTAGAAGGGAATTTCAAGAAGGAGACTCGGTGTTCTTGTTCAGTTCGAGATTCAAGCTATTTCCAGGGAAGTTAAAGACAAGATGGACTGGACCGTATCTTGTGAAGAAGGTGTATCCATTTGGAGCTGTGGAGATTTGGAGCGAAGGCACCGGCAACTTCAAGGTCAATGGCCAAAGATTGAAGAATTATGTTGCTGGGCCACCAATAATGGAAGCACCAGACTAATAAAGAAACAGGGGTCGAGCTTATGACCTTAAACAAGTGCTTCTTGGGAGGCAACCCAAGCTTGTTTTTCTGTTTTCTTGCCTTTTAATCCTTAGTTTTCTACTTTTCAATCTTAGTTACTGAGTAGTGGAGGAATTTAAGTCATTAAGTGTTGATGTTGAATGCTCATTTTTGCATGCGGACTTTGTCTTTGAGGTAGATTAGGCATGAATTCATGATTGTTGTCTGTTTTCTTACACAGAGGGCTCAAAACGCAGTCCAGTGAGATACACGGTGTAAAACACGGGCCGTGCACTACCCCGTGTACCTCACTGTCTGCCCAATTCTAAAGAACTTGTGATTTTCAACGCAGTCCAGTAAGAAACACGGTGTAAAACACGGAACGTGCTAGACCCTGTGTTCCTCACTGTCTGATTCGCATAAAAACTTTATGATTTTCATGGAAGTCCAGAGATATACACGGTGTTGAACACGGGACGTGTCCTATCCCGTGTACCTCTCTGGTTGAACCACTGATGAGAGCTTTTAAACTTGAGCCTTCCAGAGAGAAACACGGGGTACAACATGGATCGTGTTAAACCTCGTGTTCTATTACGCATTTTGTTAGTCTAATCCAGAGAGAAACACGGGACAGAACACGGGTTGTGTTTGATCCCGTGTACAATTGCGAGGATTGTTAACATGTTTTAGAGAGAAACACGGGGGATAACACGCGGTATTTCAGACCCCGTGTAAGTTGCGAAACCCAGAACACTCTGTTGGTGTGTGTCCTAGAACCAATCATATAAGATGATTAGAGTTATACACAATGTATTATATTTTATTTTAGGCAATTTAATTATTATATTTTATTTTTATTATTATTATGCGTAATTTATAACTTAATATAATAATTATCCTTGGAATAGCTTTGCTATTCCTAAAATGCCCCTAGTCAAGTATTATTATGAAAAAAGGATAGTAATAATACATCGAGACTAGCATGTATAGTGACTGATGATTACGAATCATGGATATGTGATATCAAGTCAATACATGAGTACATTGCTAGTGAACAATGTACTGGACTGACCCACTATGAGAATATTGCATGGATAAACGTGTCATAAGTTATTCTCATATGATCACAACTACGCATAAACCTTTGACCTGAAGTCACTACGGTTCCCTACATGAGGAATTACTCACTTTAATATTGTCCTATGTTACCTTTAATCAGGTGACAAGTAGGGCATTGATTGGGTGTGTCATAAATCATGCAGAGGGAAGTGAGTGATGTAAATGGGATTTTGTTACTCTTGTATAAAAGAGAAATATCCTTGGGCCCCTTGATTGAGTGAGACTTAGAAATGCATGGCCATGCTCAGTTGAATTAATATGTGATATTAATTATTTATTTTAAGTCTACTTAGTATCAAGAAATATAAATTGAACATTGACGAGGATGACACATTCCATGCCTCCAGTTCAATTTGGATATTATTACAAAAGGGTTATGATGTAAAACGTTGATCATGTATTAGGTGGATGTCGAATCATAGACATTCTTACTACTTGAGTGGCAGTGATGTATTGCTAGATACCGCTCGTTGTCTATGGCTCAATAATAAGTCATTGTCAACGTAGTAAGAACCTACAGGGTCACACAAAAGGAGTAGGAATAAGACAATAATTAATTGGACTTTAATTATATTAATATCCAATTAATTGGACTTATTTTCGTGCATATATATTATTAAGAATAATAAATTCACATTTTATATATATATATATATATATATTATGTGATATTATTTGATATTAAAGTAATATCAAGTAATTATCTTATCAGATATTAGATAAATATATTATGAGATAATATTATTTTGATATTTGATAACTATATGCAATTATCTAATATTAAGATATTTATATTATGAGATAATATCATTATCTAATATTAGATAATTAATAGATAAGTCTTATCTCTTCCCATTATCTCTAGGATAAGGATAAGATGAGTTGTTAAGTGTGATTAGGATTTTGGAAGCATTATCCTAGTAGGACTAGGATTATGGCTTGCCTAAGTTCTATAAAAAGGGACTTGAGGGCAGCACTTAATAATCACGTTTTAAACTTTCATATAAACCCTAAATCACTCAGAAAACATCCAATCCTAATTCTTAGAGAGAAAAATGCATCCTAGCAGACGCGTGGAGGGTGAGAGGTCGTTGTTCACTCTGTGTGGATACCGTAGAGACGCTGTACCTTCCGGCCGGCGTTTGATTCATCCGCTCTCAAGTTTTGATCAGTAGAAACACGAGTGCCCAATAGGTAAAACCCTAATCATTGAATTATACTTTTTGCATGGATCCTAGGTAGAATTCGGATCAAAAGATTAAAATTCCGCTGCATGTGATAATCCGAATTCCCAACACACTCATCCGCGCAGAAACATGGGGTACCACACGGGTCGTGTTTAACCCCGTGTTCCTGTGCGAGAGAGCTTTTAATTGTCAAAAAAACCCATATTTTTCCAGATTTTCCCCAAATTTCTTCTTCTTCCTTGCTGCACTAACCCTTCTCCTTGCATTTTCGCACTCCATATTGCCAAAATACACCGATCAAAGTGTTTCATTTTGCCATTTGAGGTTGTTTAGCTAATTGATTTGTGATTTAATCGATTGAAAAGCTGTGATTTGGATTCCTCTTCTCATTTCGACACAAACTAGGGTTTTTGTTCATCATCTCACGAGGTTAGTGCATTTCCTTTGAAATCCTTGGAGTTTATTGATATTTCTAATGATTATTAACTTCCATTACATGTTAGAATTCATAGGAATATTGAAATCCTTTGAAATTGATGTTTGATAGGTTGATTGAATGACTTTACAAAGCAATGTTCATGGAAATTCACTAGTTTTCTTGGTTGAATTTGCTTCTTTGATGATTAATCGATCAAAATAGAATCTTAGATTGATGAATTGAGTTTGAATCTTTCATTCATAGGACTTGTACTGCTGAATTGATGGATGAGTTTGATTAATTGACCTTGATATTCATTAAATTCCACTGATTGGATGTTGATTGATGGATTGCTTATGTGTATTGAATCTTTAACTGTTTGAATTGGAATTCTTTGATTACTTGGATTGCAAGCCTTTAAGGTTTACTGCTTGATTGCCTTATTGCCTGCCTTGCCTTATTGACATGACCACTCCATTGCTTTCATGGCATTGAACTTTAACTTGTTTTTCAGTTGATATTGGATGATATTGAAAATACATGCTGATCTATTGCATTTAAATCTACTGACTTGACCACTGTTAATAAACATGAGATTGATTGATTGAACATTGAATAATTGGATGTTAGCTATTGCTGAATTTTTATTCTTGGAATTTGCTGCTGATTGATATACTCTCAATACACTCTCTCAATTTGTTAATTCCTTTTGCAGACAATGTCTAAAAGATAAAAGACCACTGCGAGAAAGACTACCAAGGGTAGTACATCTAGAGGGACATCATCTAGAGGACCTTCACACCCCTTCTTAGATTTCACTGAAGAGGCTTACATCCAAGCCTATGATAGACACAAGGATAAGCTAATTGTAGAAAGGGAGATTCTTAGACTGGGGAGTGCTGAGGGAGTTTGGACTAGAGGAAGAGATACGTGAACTTATAAGTGTGGGAGCTTGGGAGACCTTCTTTGAGATTAGAGAGCCCACCTACAGGGAGCTTACCTTGGAGTTTCTCAGCACATTCTATTTAGAGAGGTATTTTGGGACGGTGGACTCACCTGATACAGTTCAGTTCAGGCTTGGAGGCGTTGCTTACTCTATGAGTGTGACCCAGCTGTCTGTTCGCCTGGGACTCTATTCTGTGGAGTTTGTGACTACTCCGGAGTACCAGGACATGCTGGTCGGACTGCCCCACGGGACCCAGGAGTGGCGGGTGTGGACCGACATAGCCACTGGACACACATATGATCCCACCAAGAGTAAGGCGTCTAGCCTTAGGAGGATTTCCTGGAGAGTCCTTCACTCCATTTTCAGTCATACTCTGAGTGGACGGGGGCACAGTCATGGAGTTGTGAGCACCTCTGATATTTTATTCCTCTACAACATGATTGAGAGGGTGCCTATCCACATTAAAGGAGCATTTGCCCACTTTTTCTCAGCCCAGGCCATGGATAGGAGAGTTAGTAGTATAGCTGCTGGCCCATACATCACTCGACTAGCCAGACGGTTAAGAGTCTTCGACCGGCCTTATGGTTCTCTGACCATAGTATCACACATGGCACCCCTTCGAAGGGGCATTCTTATAGCCATGGGGATCCAGCCGGTAGTGCAGCAGCAGCAGCATCCCCAGGAGGAGGAGCAGCAGCATATTCCAGGCGATAACACAGCTCCTGATGTTGGTCCTTCTTCTTCCACCGGGAGCAGAGTTCCACATGAGGCATATTTCAGAGACATCCTCTCTGGCCAGCAGCAGATCTTGGCCGAGCTCTGTCTGATATCTGAGCGTCAGACGCGGATCGAGGGACTCTATGATGACTTGGACAGGCGCTCCAGGCACATAGAGGGCATGGTGGAGCCCTTGTTCCACCTATTCCACCCTTCCTCCCCTGCTGACCCGGATCCCCCTACGCAGTAGTTTAGATTGATTACTGCACTTTTTATTTAGCTATTCTGTTTTTCTTTTTACTTATTCTTCATATCTATCCCCATTTATCTGGTCTGTACATATATTAACTATGCACTTTATTTTACTCTTTATTATATTACTTTCTTCTCTTTTATTTTCTTGCACTCTTGATGTTAATATATATAATAACTAACAGCATTTCTTTTCCAGTATTATATTTTCTTTCTTTTAGATTACCGGTTCTCTCTCTCTCTCTCCTACCTCATCTATCCTTCTGGATCTCCCTGTGATTTACTGGACAGCCATAATCCGTATGTCAGGGAAGTTTCAGTTCCCCAACTGTTTTCTGTCTCTTTTCCCATTTACTATTTTGTACATTAAGGACAATATCCACTTTTAAGTGTGGGGGAGCAGTGTTTTGCAATGCTTTGTACTTGAACTTGCTTGAATGATTTAGGGTACTGAAATTTGCTCCAATTTCAATGATATATATAAAAAAAATGAAATGATGAAAATAAATAATAATAATAATAAAAAAAAATGTAAGGCAATTCATTGAATAAAGTGATTGATTCATGCCTTGTTTCTTTAATGAATGTTTGGCAACTTGATAAGGAAAATCTAAAGCTTGAAGCTAAGAGTAATGAGCATAATTGACCCTTGTGAGATTTGAGCCTTTTGAGCTATTTTCTCATTACAAATTAAAGCTCATTTTTCTTCTTGAGGGATTATGTCATCACTCTTGTCTTTGTGCTCTAGAACTTGCATTTTCTCTTTTTGAGGCTACATTTTATGTATTGTGCATGTCAAATATGATGAGGCCATGTTTCTTTACCCTTCTTTTTATTTGTTTGGCCTATTTGAATTCTTTTCTTTAATTTTCCCTAAAACTTTTTCCCTAGTTAGCCACTTTGAGCCTTGGACCCTCATTTCTAGCCTAGCCATACCATGTTCATCCAAAGCCACTACCTAAGTGAACTTGAACCTTAGAGTTTGAAGGAACTTAGACACATTTTATAAGTTTGGCTATTTTTGAGGTCCTTACTTAGTGTTGCTAATTGGATAAGTTGATATACAACTTTAGTTGTTAAATAAAAAAATAAAAAAAAGGAGAGAAGAAAAAGAAAAAAGAAACAATCAAACAAATAAAAAAAAAAGAAGGTAACAAATCACCATAAAAAAAATGGTGTCAATTAAATAATCTGGGAAGAAGAAAAGGAAGAAAAGCTTGTTATGAATGAATAAAAAAAAATGTTGTGTTTGCTGATTTATTTGTATAAAAAAAATGATGATGAATGAAATAATGAAAATTAAAAGGAGAAGAATGGAGGTTGAAGCAAAGGGTGGAAGCAAGCTATCAAGCTGAGTAATGGAACTTGACAATGGTCAAATTCATGACTAATGTGTCTTCTTCCTTCAAACTCAGGGTTCTATCACTTTTCACCCCTTGATGTTCCTTCCCCCTATCCTCACCCTTTTTCCCTAATAAAGTCCTCTGATTTGCATGCATTTTACATTATAGTAGTGGAGATTAGAGTTTGTGCAAGCATATGGTAGCATTTAGTCATGAGTTGATTAACTTGAGAGTATACACAAGCCTTGTTTTGAGAGTGAGAGTAAACACTTTACTTGTGAGGCCATTCTCTTTTGCTTCTATGCTGAGGATTAACTTGTTTAGATGCTTTATTTTCATTTAGTTTCTTGGCATGACTTGATCCTAATCTTTGATTTGTTGAATGATTTCCTAATTATAAATAAAAAAAAAGAGAAGAAGAAAGAAAAGAAGAAAAAGAAGTGAATAAAATTGGAGTAGATTTTCTTGTTCTCTTACTTCCTTGCTCGATGACGAGCAAGATTCAAGTGTGGGGGAATTAATAAGTGCACAAATACACCTAAATTCTATGTGTTTCATCCACTTATTTACTTAGTATTTGGTACAAATTGATTGAAAAGGACACTTAGATGCTCTATATTTTGTTTTCAGGTCATGAAATGACACATATGAGCATTAGAAAAGAATCCAGAGGCAAAACCATTCAAATCATGAAGAAATGAAGCAAATTTGTTCACTCAGAAAAGAACACGGGGTATGGGAACCCCGTGTTCATGGCCGTGTTTCATTCTGGACTGCTTCGAGACTTCACTGAGTCATCCAGAGAAGAACACGGGGTTGAACACGGGCCGTGTACTACCCCGTGTATCTTGATGCCATTCGCTTCTGAAGAACACGGGGGGTGTCACACCCCGTGTAATATGCTGATCAGTCTTCGTTGAAGAACACGGGGTAGAACATGGGGCATGTAATACCCCGTGTACATTACTGCTTGACATTTCGTAGGAGAACACGGGGCGTGTTGCACAACGTGTTTCTTGCTGCTCAAACTTTCGCTGAGAAACACAGGGTACAACACGGGCCGTGTTGTACCCCGTGTACATCAAAAATATAAGTTTTGCGCGAGATCTTGCACAGGGGGGAGGAGAAACTGAGAATTAACAAGGAGAGCTGCTGGGAGAAGCCCTAGGAGACTCAAACTCACCAAAGGCGCCTTCTAACACGGATTCAAGCAAGAAATTAAAGAATCAAGCAAGAAATTTGTAGATCTTCATGGATTGTTTGACTTCCCTCTCTGTTTTCTTGTTTTCTTCTGATCTTGTAATGTTCTCACACTAAACCTTTGTGCTTAGCTTAGGTGAACTTGTTCATGGAGTTATGGAACTGAATCTTATATAATCTAGCTTGATTTACTGTTGAATTATGATTTGATTATGCTGTTTTATCTGGAACAAGCCAATATATCCGGAATATTGGATTTGTGTTATGGATTAGGTGATTCTAGGTTGAAATGACCAATTGATTAATCGGATCTTGTATGATCATTGGGAATATCAATTAGACTTAGGAATTAAGCTGATTGAATTCTTTTGCACAGGATGAAATGTCCAAGAATGGATTCTAAGCAGAGTTAATGCAACCTAGATTAGTGGTTACTAGAGTAATTCTGGACACTTAATCTCTTGGTTAGTAGCTAGTAGCCTTGCAATGAGGTATAGCTTAATTTTAGTAATCCAGCAATCCTAATTAACAGTAAACCAAGTTAGAGAATTATATTCAGTCCATAATGAAATGTACAAGGGATCCTTAAGCTAAGTACGCTTTTATTCCATTGAATCAAACCTTATTTTGATAGCTAAGCTCTATTTTACATTTAATTCTTAATTCACACTCTCAATTGATCCGCCTAGATAATTTACTTGAGATTCAGTTAGTACTCAACCTACAATCCCTGTGGAGAACGATAATCTTTTATACTATAACTAGACTTAACCTGTGCACTTGCGGGATCTAGAGATCATGTACATTTTCTTTAGAGCCACGAGTCTTGCACGAACTTCATTCTTGCACCTTTGAATTTGATGCTATTAACTTAAAAGTTAGGAATTGCTTTGAATGCCCAACGCATAACTGGATGCTTTATAAAAGTCAACAATTCTTAATTATTAAATTACAATAAAAAATTTTATATCAAAGGTACTCATAATATTTATATCTTATTCACTAACTTGACAATTTTTAACTTTAGGTTGTATAAATTTTTATAATTTTTAATAATTATAATTTTGACAAAATTTAATATATATACATATAAAGTTAAGATTTATTCAATTTTTAATATTAAGCACTTCCATTATATGTAATATTTAGTTTTTAATTTTATTATTTCTTAGGTTTTTTGCATCAAGTTATATAAGATTTACTATTAGTTTAACATTTTCTACATTCTTATATTTTTGTCAAATAAAATTTACCAAAATTTATAATATTCTTGCAATATATTTTGTCAAATTATAATCATATTATGAAAGTAACATTTAAAGCAAAAAAATTTTAAATTTTTTAAAAAATATTTTCTTCTATTGAAATATGTAAAAATGTTATGATTTTCCATATATAATTTCATAGTGTAGTATATATATCTTACTCTAAATTCTTAATATTTTTATAAATATTTGTATACATAGTTTTTTATCATTTAATAAATTCTTTTAGGAAGTTAAAATTTACTCATATTTTTTCATTATTTACATTCATATATTATCATTACATTAATATTTTATTAAATGCCTTACCTTTATATATGATTAATTTTCTCAATTTTAATTTTACAACGTAGTGGGTTTTTTTATTAGAATTACAATTTACTATTATTTTCTCATTTTTTACATTTATATATTCCCATTGTATAAATTAAAAAATTATAAATTTTTACCAGATTATATCAAATTACATTTACATTATAAAAAATTGCAATCAAAATAAAAATTATTATAAGAAATTGTATTATATTGTACAATAATAAAAAATTATATTCTACCATATATGAATTTTTATACTCTACAATAAACATAATATAAAATTTTTTATTACATAAATATCATATTATACTCTACCGCACACATTATATTATATTATGTCATACAACTATTACAATATTACAAAAATATCTTATTGTAAAAAAATCCTAAAAATAATGCAGCAACAACAATAGCAATAAAATTTTGTAAACCAAATATTGTAATGTAATATATAAAAATAATGTAACAACAACAATAACAATAAAATTTTTCAGATAAACATAATATTGTAAAAACAAAAATCAATAGTAGATACAAATTATGCAAAGCAAATAACAAATTAGTAGCAACTTAAGCTTATCTTCATTCAAAAATACTGAAGGCAAAGAAGACAATCAAAATGGCACATAAAAAAACCAATAAAAACTTTACATTTTATGCAAATAAAAAAAATATTACATACAAAAATACAAGAATGTTAAACAAACATAAAATAAATAAAAATATAATTTAAAAATTATAAGAAAAGAAATGCTCTCACTTTAGTTTCACTTTACTCTTTCTTTGACTTTCAAATGTTATTAAAAGAGAAAATGGTTGGCAGCTAGTTTTTATAGTGAAATCCCATGCATATTGCAATGATGAAGTTATTGCTATATTAAAAACTCAGTAATCATAATATGATCTCCAAAAATCTATTAATTTCTCTCTTTCCCAAGTAGACTTATTACAAGGACACTCTTATCAACATAAATCTATGTTTGTTGTCACTATATGGCGTGTAAAAACCTAGGACCTATTACAACAATATAATTATCATTATAGGAAAATTTTGATCATTGCTATATGGTTTCTGATTGCATTTTCTGATTTTCCCAAGCAATTGTATTATGATGACTTAATAATTAATATAAGCCAATATAATTGTCATTATATGCTCAAGTTAGACTACTGATTCTATAATTTCAAAGGACCAATTCATTGAAGATACAAGTGGTTGTTGAATGGTCATTTTTTTATATTTTTTAATTTTTATTTATTTTCAATTTATCTTTTGAATGTATACTGATGATATGTTATCATTATAGATTGTTTTTAAAATAAATAATTAATTTCTCTTACTAAAAATAATTTTCTTTTATATTTTCCTCTTTATAGCGATGATAATGTTATTAGTAAAAAGTTACCAAATTGCATTTTTGGCACCGAGTCCTTAATTCGTTCCATTTTATGCATTCAGTGAGGATTGACAAAATATCATTATAATGTGTTACTCTATTAGGTTCAATTTCTTATAGTGATAACGAAACATTAAATTACCCTTGAGCATGCCAAATTTCATCCTAATTCACACTATATAGGATCCAAATGTTTGAACAAAACATGAACGAAAATTTTTAGCAAATTATAGCAAACATTATAGAAAAAAGGAAGGTTATAACAACAATAACATAGGAATTTTGATAGAATGTTTGCAATTGGACAAAAATTTTCACAATTAGAATATTATAAGGACTAAAATTAGGGATCAAAGTTTATCATGTGGGGCCAAAACTAGTTTTTATTGGATTTTTTTTGCTATTTGGACCTCTTATAATTTATAGATTAAATTATTAATGTTAATATTTAAAAACCCAATAAGTGACATAAAAAGTAACGAGCATTTGGTACTTAGGTCCAGCCTAGTTATATAAGTATGAATTTTGTGATAGATAGAATCAATGACCCAATTAACTAATTATAAAAGGCTTCCACCTCTTTAACCCTCATAGTTTTTTTTTCTTCCATTAAAAAAATAGAAAGATTTTACTCTCTCCTAAAGAATACGAACATGAGAATTTAGTTGAAGGATGGATAACCCTAACATCTATTATCTACAAATGAGTTTATGGAAGTTTTTCACAATTAATTATTTAAGTAAAATTAGAGATAGTTGGATTAGTTCTTCGAAGCTTGGAAGCAATCTAATTTCAAATGAATAATCTTAACAATTAGGTAAGATTGATATAAAAAATTTCTCTTTTTTTATGCTTTATCCTTTATTTGTAAATTGCACTTTGACTCATGCTATGATTCATAATCATAGATCCGACAATCATGAAAAGTTATTAAATTTCCTTTAATTGGTATCAGAGCTTGGCATTGATTATGAATCATGGTTAAGTAATTAGAGTAATTGTGGGTAGACGGGTTACACTTGCATTTAATGAGTTAATGCATATCATGAATACATAAACATATGTGACATTTCCATACTTTCTTGAGCTATTTTATTCCAAATGAAAATCTCTCTGTCTCTTTCTTTCTCTTTGCCAATATGTATTACTTTAGTTAAAGTGTTGATATTATTATGCTATTTGCATATTAACACATAGTTTCTATTCTATTTATGCAAAAAAATGATTATAAAAACATATAAAGGTTTATGAAATAATTGTTATGTGTCAAAGTCAATCTATATTCTAATTGAAACATGAAATTTATATATATTTTAGCTTTTATAACATATTGGATGCAATTATGAGTTGATATGTGTTTATTATCCATATTGTACATTTGTGAGGTATACTCAATATAATAATAATTTTTTAGTTTCGAATATAAGATATCATGTGAATTTATGTTTGGTTATGTAAAATTTATATCATTATTGCATATGTGGCTTGAGCTAAAAGGTGTACTATTCTACTAACATGTTTTTTTTATAGAGTTGGTCTTAAGTCATAATGCATTGGATTTTTATAGCATCATGAAATATAAATTTTATTTGTGCTTCTAGAAAACATGTTGAATATGATGGCAACTAAGGACATGATATATTTAGGAAATTTTCAATTTTTTGTTCAAATTGTTGGCCTTTTTTAGGATTTTTGCAATTTAAAATTTTCACTTGTTTTAGATTAAATTTTGAATGGAACATGATAATCAGAAGCATGATTATAAGATTGAATTTAGTTATTCAAAGATAAAAAATAAAGGAGAATTAACAAGAATCGTTGGCTTTTTTTATTTTTTATTTTTGGAAATCATGATTTAGCACAATTTTGAACAAAATAAAGATTGGGTCAATTAGGAATTGAATTATAGAACAATTTCAGTTAAAAATCATACAAAAAATTGCACAAAATCATAATAATAACTTAAGTCAATTAAGGGTTGAAATTAAATCAAGCAAAATAAGTGAGGAAGATAATTTACAAGGCATCACTTGTAACATTCAATCGTGCCTCTAATATGTGAAAACCATGAAATGCCATCTTGACATCACACAATGGCAATGTTAGCACTAATATACTCCATTTTTTTACCACTATTTTATAGATATTTTTTAAAATTTTTTTAAACTAAAAAAATCTTTATTAAATTTTTCCTATTTATTTAAGCAAGCATTTGAATTTATTTTGAGCCAAAAATTTTCCCATATAATTCCTATGATGTAAGCCATTTTCTATAATGTTGTAGCATTTTTAGACTATATCTGTATAGTGTGATAATATTGATTATTATTGATTACATAGGAATTATTAATAACTCATTATGCCATGAAATTTTATGTACAATGTACTTGCCTTTTCATAGGACCAACTGAATGAAATTTTATTCAAATTTTTTTAAAGCGTAATGAGGAGAGTACTATATTAATAATACTAAACATACTTTGGTATTATATTATTATTTTTTAGTGATAATATGAGTATAAGGTTACCATTATATTTGTAGAATTTTTAAATACCATCGGTAATAGATTTTTAAAGTGTAATATTTAACTCTTATACTATGTTGTAAGGTTTTAAATACCTTTCATTATGAAGTCTTATAATGTAACACTATATGAAATAACATAGATTATTTTAAGAGAAAAATATAAGCATGATTAAAGTTATTACATGCATTAATCGGTTAATGCATTTTCCTTAACTTCATTGCCTATGTAATTGACCTTAGTAAAGATGCTAAATGGGATAAATTATAATAAATAGGCTAAATCCTTGAAATTGTATCTAACAATCATGAACTTACACATGGAGATCATAAAAAAGGAACCCATTATTGATGCGAACTTAAATGCAAAACAAAAGAAAAAATATGAAAATAGACACAATTAAACCGAATTTGTGTAATGGTCATGAAATATAATATGGATTGGACCATCAGAAAGAGTATCCTAGATTTTAAAGATGTTAAAACCTTTTTTAATTCTGTTAGTGAAAATTTTGTAAAATTTGACAAAGCACAAAAAGGTTACTATCTTACACTACTACTTGAAAAGATAACTTATGACAGACTTAGTGGAGTGAAAGAGCATATTTAGAAATTGATCAGCTACCATTATAAGCTAAAGTCCATGAATGTTGATATATAAGATAGTTTTCTGATCTAGTGAGCACAAGAGTCATTGCTTCCATAATTTAATATTTTAAAGGCCTTATATAATACTAAAAAATGTTAGTAGATAAGTAACAATATAATATCCGTTATCAATCAAGCAAAGAAAGATATAAGAAAGGGAAATGTTTAGATCGTTAACCTTGTTTCTTATGGTTTAACCTTAGAACAAGGAGTAAGAAAACATTTTAGGAACAACTATAGGAAATCCTCACATGATAGAAAAAAAGGATCAAATGAAAAATGACTGCCTGAAGCCCAATAAACCACAATTTAAAGGAAATAGTAGATTTTATAAAAAAGTATAGGCATAAGAAGATGGATTGCTTCAAGTACAAGAGATAAGCATAAAAAAATGAGAAAGATTTTAAGGAACTTGAGGAAGTGTATTAGAGATAGATATGGTTATTTGTATTTGTGATTGACTTTGCACCAAAAATACAATATTTTGCATCTTTCATTAAAAGAACTCTTTTTTTTCCAACTATCATGTTTTATCTTAATGAATATTTTAATATAATTCATTTTAGGTTTATCTCTTTGTTTTGGTACATTATGGATTATTTTGGCATTTCTTATTCAAGTTTTTTTGAACCCTTTGAAACTTAAAATCCTAAAACTATCTCTAGGTTTTTAAGTAACTATCCTTTTTGAAAATGTTTTGAATAGTGAGTGCTATAAAATACCTTAAAAGGTGGAAGTAAAAAAGAAAGTGTAGTGACTTTATTAAAAGCATAAATTGATGAATCATTTTTCATCATCTTATGATTTAATATAGTGCAACCAATAAAGCAAAAGGTTTATGAAACTCCCTTAAGGATATCCCATAAAGTTTAATATGATCTTTCAAAATGGGTTATAGTGAAAGAATATAAAATGGTCTTATTGTATAAGATTGAACATTTGATCAAGTTGAATTACTTATGAACAAGAAGCTAGTAAAAAATAAATGAAAATAAAGTTTTAAGATCAGGTCAGCAGTCAAAAGATTACACTTAGAAGGAAGGTGTAAACTATAAAGAGACTTCCTTACTAGTGACATTTTAAGACTTACTCTAAATTTTTGTAACATAAGTAGCTCATTTTGGTGAAAGCTACATCTATTAGAGATTAAAGTAACCTTCGTAGATGTTGACTATTGAAAATAATATAAAATAGACAAATAGTTTTTAAGATAGGGGTAAAGAACATTTTGCATAGAAAACAAAGATGTCTTTCTAGAAGATTATATTTTAATTTAATAAATTTGTAACCTCTCTCAAATTCAAGAAGAGTAACATAGACTAACATATAATGATTAATAAGGGCATTTTGATAATTTTAATTTTGCATAACGATGACATTTTTTTGTCAGTGATAATGTGGATATGTTGACTGAGATAAAGCAACTAAAATGATGAGACCTAGGAATACCTCCCTTATTTTAGATATTAAGATATTTTATAATGTGTCCCAAGAGTACTTGGCTTATCTTAATAATCATACAAAAGAGCTCAACATGTCAATATCTTATGTTTGTTCATTAATTTGAAAGGATAAGATTTTTTCAAAGGCTTAAAGTTTCTAAAATGATAAAGAAAATAAATAATAAAGACATCTTATATGTATTAATCATAATTAGCTTGATATATGCTTAGGTTAAAGATACTAGATTACTAATGATAAGGTACCTAGGTGGTATAAAAGGTTATATATGAACTTATTAGAGATTAAGAGATTTTATAGCAATAGGCTACTTAGACTTGTCTTGTTGTTTGTCCAAGACATTGTAAATCTATTTCTGGGTACATATTATGATAGTAAGAGGAACTATGACATGGAAAATGTTGAGTAAACATTTATAACAATGTTGATTATAGAGGTAGGGCATGTTGAGTAATATGAATGTGCTTGTAAAGCTATTTGGTTAAGGGATTTTTGTTTTGAACCATTTATGTTTATTGTAATGATATTGCTTTCACAGTCTTCTCTCTAAGCAATAAAGATTCTTCCTATAAAAAGGACTTCAATGTGAAATACCGATTTGTAAGAGAGAGAAGAAAACACAAGCATATTACTTGCATATTTTCATGAATGATATGCTTATAGATCTACTAACCAAAGTCTTAGGAGTTGGAAAAAAATCACGAACATGTAAATAATGTGGATTTGCTTAGCCTTTTGGTGTTCTAGCTTAGTGGGGATATTGATGTTATAAGCTCATTGTTATATCAAGATTTGTTTGATGAAATATTCATTTTGTATTGCCATATATTTTGTGCGCATTTTGATTATGGCATATTGCAGGAGACATTTAAACCCGATCTCATTATTGTATTGATAATATTAATTTTTATTAGGCATTTTTAGGCTAATGCTAGGGTTATTGTGTGGCAATTTATACATAATTATGTTAAAGTTATGTAAATTTTATTATACACATTTTAAACTAATATTCATATAGGATATTGATTATTTGGTCAATGAGGTATAAGCATTTAATATATTTGATATTAATATCCCTTTCAGTTAATGTTTTACATTGCTAGATGCTTATAATATTAATTTAGATATACGAATGTAATTGTACTATTTAATATTGGCATTAATATTAAAATGACCATTATTTATAAATTATGTGAGTTCAATTGGGGGATTATAAGATTTTTTTGCAATTTAGACCTCTCGTAATTTATATATCAAATTATTAATATCAATATTTAAAAGGCCTAATAAGTGACATAAAAAATAATGGGCATTTGGTACTTAGGTCCCACCTAATTGTATAGGTATGAATCCAATAATTATAAAGAGTCCTTACCTTTCTAATGCTTATAGTTTATTTTTATTCCATAATAATGTAGAAAAGATTTTACTGTCTGCTAGAGAATACGAACGTGAGAATTTAGTAGAGGGAGGGATACCCAAACATCTTTTATTTGTGATTGATTTCAGGAAAGTTTCTACCAATTAGTTGTTCGAGTAAAATTGGATATAATTGAATCATCTCTTGGAGGTCAGAAGCAGTCTGATTTCAAAGGGTTAGTCTAACGTATGGAACAATCAAGTAAGACAGATATCTACAATTCCTTTGGTTTGTGCTTCGTCCTTTCTTTGTAAACTGCTCTTTGACTCATGCTATGATACTTAGTCATAGATCCGATAATCATGGAAAAATTACTAAATTTCCTTCATTTTTAACCCAAAAATGGCAGCCCTTCGATATGAAATTAGCTTTGTAATGGGCGAACAATATGATACTTCTGTATATGGATATGCGAAAAGGAAAAATGAATAAATAATATATCATAATTGCATTATAAATTGTTTAAAAAAATAATATTGAACAACTTGAAATCTTTACTGTCAAAATATGAATTTAATCACCAATTATCTAGAATTATGGAAGTCAATATATCAACTACCTAGAAAATTATATATCGAAAAGTATATGCTTCCCAATTAATTATTAGCTTCATTTAAGATGCATGTTTAATCACGAATCTGTAACAATATAATTAATCTGGCAACTTAATTGCTTAATAATTGATGCTATTGAATTGGTCATCAATGTTGAGCTATCGGTGTTTTTAAGGTCACATGTCCCTCTAAGTGCTTTGAAATAATTGATGAAATTCATCAATCATTTTTTAAGATATATGGTAAGAAACATCCTTGGAGTTTCATTAAGTGGCAAATTACATCTTTCGATTTTAAAAACCTACAAATTAAATCAATATACTTCAAAAAAAAATTACAAACTAACTTCCTGATTAAAGTTTGGAAAAACTGTGAGAACAAAATTTGCTGTAAATTTTAACTCTAAATTAGTAAATGCGTACTAGAAGACAAGTAACTTCACCTGTAAGGCATAAAATTAAAATTTAATATCTTATTATATCACAAAATATAAGTTTTATCATTTAAAATTAAAAAATGATTGGAATTAATAATACATTTAACGTAGGCCTTGTACGTTATAGGATGGAAATTTTTTTAATTAGTATTAGGATTTGAGTATTGCATACTTTCATTTGTATTTTAATAAATAGGATGTTTTGACAATATAATTTGAGTATTATTTTTATTTGTAATTTTTAGTTCTACAATAGGATTAGAATTATTTCCTTTATAGAAGAAATATAACCTCACTAACGTATACGTGACATATTTAATACTTTATGATTAAATTTGACAACTAATTTAACCTTTTCAAAATTTTCTTTGAAATTTAAGGAATAATTTGTACATTTTTTAAGAAAAAAATTAAGAGTTTAATTTACAAATTCTTAAAATTTAACGGGGTAATTTGTTGCTTGTTGAAATTTTAAAATGTAAGGAGTATTTTTTCTAAGAAAAATAAGCCAGGTAATATAAAATAAATAAATAATTTTTTAATATTATTTTCTCAGATTGTGGCCAAACATGTGCTAGGTGATAGACAAGACGTGTGAACATAATCAAATATATTGGAATTAAAATGTTTCGATCTGAATCAAATGTGAAGGCTGACAAATCTTGAATGTATAATATAAGAACTTTTTCGGGTCCACGTTGTTTAATTTTCCCAAGTCATGTTTTAAATGCATGTGAAATTATAAAAAATTTAAGAAGTAAGAATAGAATGAGATTCCAATAAACTTTTGTGGCTTTAACTCTTTGAAAATAACAATTTCGGCTGCTCGAAATTTCTCGGGACGAAGGCATTATAATATTGAGTATATGAATTTTATAGAAATATATATGATATTAATACTAATACGTGCCGAACGAGCACAGTCGCAAATGAAGGTACTCGTAATTATACATAGTGGGGCAGGGCCGGGTGAAATTCTGGCCTGAGGAATCGGCCGTAATTAGAAAAAAAATTATTTTGATATATTTAAAAAAAAATATTCTTTTTGACAATTCTGATTCGGGATATTGAAATTTTTTATAAATTAAATATAAAATATTAAACAAAATTATAAAAATTTATTAATATAAAGGTTGTAACACAAAACGATTCAGACTTATATAAAAAAAGGTTACAATAAAAATTGGTAAAAAGAATGTAATTAATTTAATAAAGTTCATGTCAATGAATTTTTTTAGACATGTATAAATGTTTTATTGTGAAAATTTTGGATAATAAAATAAAAAAGAGAGTAAATAAGTGATAGTTCTAGTACAATTATGTTCTATCACTACTATAGAATTAGGATATAACATTGCCACATCAATGAAAGTGAAAACTAACATATATAATAGTGTAGTAGCTTTTGTAAAATACAAGCAAATTCTCATATCAATTCTAATAAAAAGTCAATGTTGTAAAACAATATCATCTTTTCTATATTAGTTATTAGTAAACCGATACCTAATTGAAGCTTAAGAGTTTATTCAAAAAGTGGGTTAAAAAAAAAAAGAAAAAACTTCTCACATTAGTTGTTTAGAAATTGACATGGAAAATGAAAGCAAAATGTTAGATTTGAAGATGTGCCAAACATTAGACGTCAGTTCATATATAAAGCTAACATTGAAAGTTTGTCTTGAGTGATATTTTTGTAATTATGCATAAGATATTAGATATCAATTTTAGTGATAATTAATGTGAAAATATATAGACATCGGTTGTTTATTAATAAGCAATGTCAAAAGAGCTACCACTAGAAAATCCTCATCTCTATTTCTTAGAATCACAAACAAACTTGTTTCACATGGCATTCTGCTTTGCACTTTTTTGCATTTTTCACTTGATTTTCTTCAATGATTTTGAGGTTTCATCTTTCTATTGTCTTTGAACATCTACTTCTATATATCTGAGGTATTTTTCTCAATTTTCTTATGCTTTGATTATTGTCTTCAAGGTTAAATAGATAGCATTGTCATATATAGTTGAAAATTTTTCAAATTTTTTAACTTCAAATTTACTCTTTAATCATTATGTGTATAGTTAGAGGCATTATTTAACATGTAGAGTTGATATACCCTTATCCATATCATATTATATGCTCATATTTTTTAAAATATCATTTTTTATGTTACATTTTTGGAGTCACTTTATACATTAGTACAACTTTATCAGTTTAATGTTATTTTTAAAAATATCAATTTATTGTTGGTAAAGTTTTATTTTAAAATTAAACTGAATGTGATAAAATGATATACAATTATTCCTTATTATTTAAGCTATCAAATATATGTGCTCTGTTGTTTATCAAATTTTTTTGGCACATTAACTAAATGCTTGTGTTGATTTTGTCAAAACTCTTTAAATAGAAGTGACATAGATTCAACTGATTCTAGTAAAAGTGGTTGGAAATGGAAAGGAGTTAGGGTTTCTACAATTTTGAAGGATATTATCCTCAAGCATGCTGAAAAGGAGAAGTAGAAAGTAAACTTTAATGACAAGGGCCATGCATGTCAACCTAATGGAAATGAACTTAGTAGCTAAATTGATTGCTTGGTACACACCAAGATGCCTATTGATGTTAAGAAATGACACTAAGTGCAATAAGACATCAAAGACACCTTCTGGAATGATATATTAGTAAGGAACCTTAATACTTATTTCCATTTTAATTTTTATGAATGCATAACAATCTTTCCGGATTACTAATCATATTTGTCATTCATTTATAGGTTGTCTTACATGCTACTTTTAGTATACACGAGCATTACAAAGATCATATCTTGATCATCTTGGTCAAGAAATGCAAGGATTTAAAGTATAAGTTAGGGAAGGAGTACATCGCCCTCATAAGGACAAAAGTAGGACCCCCCTTAAAAATATTATTGGATCGACACCTAAGCATGAGTGAAGCTTGTGGAGATATGCCATTTGGAGGAGTTTTAGGTAAATGTGGTCATCTCAGTCTTTTTATCTTTCTTTCATTATTGATAGTGAAGAATGTCTTCCCATATCCCATTTTTTTGTAGTAAGTGCATAGAATAAGATGATCCAAGCAAAAACTGTCTATAAGCATAGGTTGTCTCAAGAAAGTGTAGGAAATTCAAAGAAGAGCTCATGAAGAAAAAGACTAAAGCTAATAAGGAGGCTATTAATGTCATAACCCATCCTGATTGTGACCATCCCCTTATTGGTTTCCACAAGCCTTAACAATTTTTTACACTTTCTATCTAATAGGACTTTCCAAATTCTAGGAGAATTCAGAATTTCTTGCTTTAGAATTTTACAAAAAAATAGGCAGAGTCTTCCTTCTTTTTAGACACTTTCCGAAGGCCACACACCCTAAAATACAACACTTGTTTTGATCCAGATACAACAAAATCAACATACATATAGAACAATACAATTTTACACTTATACACATATAATCAATTCATCACATCATGTAATTCATTAAAACTTTAATTGATTACTGATTCTAATTCCAACTGTTAAATCCTCAATACAGGCGGTCTTTGCTTCTCCAAAGATACAACAAGCTCAAATATGCTCACCATAACCTGAAAACATTAAAGATACAACAAGTGAGTTACAAGAAGTTAGTAAGCATATAAATACCACTATCTTATCGATGATCATCTTTATAAATAATAATTACAAATTAATCGTATACTAAATTAGAAAATATTAGCAAACCCATTTCTTTAATTCTTTGAAACATACAAAATTGTGCCTTGAGATAGGAGTTCACCTATATATAACTTAAACTCTGTGTCTTATATCATAATTTATAAGATCTTAACTATTTACTAATACATATCATCTATATCATATCTCACACTACCTATTCTAGGTAGTCAGTACATTCACAAACAAATAATAAAAGCTCAGGCACAAACAAATCATTTCAATCACAACATCAATAGTATTCAATCATAGATAGTCATATTATATCACATGTTCAAGTACAGTAAACATACTTATTACTGCTCTTTGGTATCAAGGACAATCCTATACTTCTTTTTGCTGGAAATCGCGCATCATACATGCACAGCAGAATAAAATTTTGCATGATTTCCACCAAGGATCCATGCGAATTTAGAATGCCATAGATTAAGGATTAGGGTTTATACCTTTTGGCCAAAAATCTTCTGTCCGCTATACAGCAAATCCGATCTATTTCTATCCGTTTTCCAATCCAATCTACTCTCCAAATCACGAACCAGAATAGAAACTAGAAGATCATATCACCAGTGCAGCATTTAATGTGCTGTACCTCTATGGTATCCACACGAACCCATAAATCACCGATGAATGTCCACACAAACACCGGTTGGAATTGATCTCCTTTCACCTCGTAATGCTAGCTACACCTGTTCAAGAGTTTTAGTCAAGGAGAGGTGCTAGGATTTTTCTATGCCTTTTTGGGGTGCGTGAATAATGATAATAATCCTATTATTACCCAACAAGCCTATTTAAATAGGTGCATAAAAAAATCTAACCTATTTGGGCTTTATTCCATGTACAATTATAGGCTTACTATTACGCCTCTTCAAGGGTTTTGATCAAGGAAAGGTGCTAGGATTTTTCTATGCCTTTTTGGGGTGCATGAATAATGATAATAATCCTATTATTACCCAACAAGCCTATTTAAATAGGTGCATAAAAAATCTAACCTATTTGGACTTTATTTCATGTACAATTATAGGCTTACTATTGGGCCTTATAATTATGACATGAATTCTCAAATATTAAGCCCAAACAATTTGGTCCATTAATTTCAAATTCACTAGACTCTAAGTGTGCGACCCTACAGGCTCTCATTACGTTGGCAATGATCATTGATCATATTAATGATTATAAACAATGATTGGTGTCTAGCAACACATCATTGTTACCCAAGCAATGAGAAAGTCGGTGATTTAACTAAACCTTTACACGTGATCATCACCTATGTCCTTTTGTCCTATACATCTAGATTGAGCACGAGACATGGACCGTGTCATTCCCGTATAGCCCAATCTTAAGGTTTCTTGATTCCTAAGTAAGCTGATTGAAACAAATGTAATCGACATCCCATGTCAATTCATCTGAGCATGACCATGCATTTTTTCAGTTTTACTTAATCAAGGGGCCTATAGATGTTACTCCTGTTATATAGGAGGGACAAATCCCATCTTGATCACATAAACCCCTCCGCATGATATGTGACATATCCAATATCTACCCTTGCATTCACTTAACCATTAGTGACATAGAATAGTATCAAAATATGAAACTCACATGTAGAGAACTTTGGTGATCTCAAGTCAAAGGACCATATTAATAATGATCACTAAGAACCACTCATGACACTCATATAACGATCCATGTAGTGTTCTTAATATGGGTCGATCCAGTATACAAGTTCTCTAACTTGTACTCATGTGTAAACTTAATATCCCATATGAGTCTTCACACATGCTAATCTTAACATATCAAAGCAACCTAATCCACAATGATATATTATTAGGGGCATTTAAGAATACAATTATTCTAAGGTTATTATCATAATTGAATATATTACACAGATAATATATATAAATATAATAATTAGAATTGCCATTAAAATAACATGATTCAAAATTATAATCACCAATATGATTGGTTTTAGGGCATATACACTAACAATCTCCCACTTGCACTAAAGCCAATCATCCATGTATCTAATACCTATGGATCTCATATGACTATCATGCTTTTGCTGCGTTAGGGCTTTTGTTAGTGGATCGGCGACATTATCGTTAGTTGGTATTTTGCATATCCTGACATCATTTCTGTCAACAATATCTCTTATGAGATGATAGCGCCAGAGTATATGTTTAGATTTCTGGTGAGATCTAGGTTCCTTGGCTTGCGCAATGGCTCCATTATTGTCACAATAGAGCTTTACTGGGTCAGCAATGCTAGGAACAACTCCAAGTTCATTGATGAACTTCTTAATCCAAACAGCCTCTTTTTCGACATCTGATGCTGCAATGTATTCAGCTTCTATTGTAGAATCAGCCACTGTCCCTTACTTTGAACTCTTCCAGGTCACAGCGCCACCATTAAGGCAAAATACATAACCTGACTGCGACCTGAAGTCATCTTTATCGGTTTGAAAGTTAGCATCAGTATAACCATTTACAATGAGATCTTCCTCACCTCCATAAATCAAAAACATGTCTTTAGTTCTTCTTAAGTACTTAAGAATATTCTTGACAGCTGTCCAGTGACTTTCACCAGGATCTGATTGATATCTGCTCGTCATGCTTAAAATATACGAGACATCAGGACGAGTACATAACATGGCATACATGATAGACCCAATCGCAGATGCATAAGGGATCTTACTCATGCGCTATCTCTCATACTCTGTGGAAGGACATTGAGTTCTTAAGAGATTTATGCCATGTGACATCAGTAAGAATCCTCTTTTAGAATCTTGCATGCTAAACCTTTTTAGCACCTTGTTGATGTATGTACTCTGACTTAGGCCAAGCAATTTTCTTGATCTATCTCTATAGATCTTGATACCTAATACATAGGAGGCCTCACCTAAGTCTTTCATAGAAAAATAATTTTCTAACCAAATTTTTACAGACTGTAGTGTAGGAATGTCATTTCTAATGAGTAATATGTCATCTACATATAACACCAGAAAGACTATTGTGCTCCCACTAACCTTCTTGTACACACAGGGTCCATCTTCATTTTTTATGAAACCAAACTCTTTGATCGCATCATCGAAATGAAGATTGCAACTCCGAGAAGCTTACTTCAACCCATAAATGGATCGTTGCAATTTGCAAACTTTTCCAGCATTTTCAGGATTTACAAAACCTTCAGGTTGTGTCATGTACACATCCTCAAGAAGACTTCCATTAAGGAAAACAGTTTTGACATCCATTTGCCAGATTTCATAATCATAATATGCTGCTATAGCTAGAAGAATCCTGATGGATTTAAGCATGACAACTGGAGAAAAAGTCTCATCATAGTCAATACCATGAATTTGTTTGAAACCTTTTGCAACCAATCGTCCCTTAAAGGTATACACATTACCATCCATGTCAGTTTTCTTTTTGAAAACCCATTTGCACCCAATGGGTTTTACCCCTTCAGGTGGATTAACTAAAGTCCAAACTTGGTTTGAATATATGAAGTCCATCTCTGATTTCATAGCTTCTAGCCATTTCTCAGAATCTGGCCCCATCATAGCCTCTTGGTAGGTTGTGGGCTCATCTTGGTCCATGAGCAACACATCACCGTTATGAGTCACGAAAAAACCATATCTCTCGGGCTCACGACGTATCCTATTAGATCTACGTGGGTTCTATGTTACATGAGCAGGTTCTTTCACAACTGTTTGTGGAACTGATAAATGCACATTTGCACTTAGATTTTATGTGTTTCATCACCTATTTACTTAGTATCTTGTGCAAATTAATTGAAAATAAGAACTTAAATGCTTGATATTTTATTCTTAGGTTTTGTAGTGACCCATTTGAGCATTAGAGAAGGATCCGGAGTCAAAACTATGCAAATTGTGGAGAATTAAAGCAAACTCGCTCATCTGACAAAGAACACGGGGTATGGGAACCCTGTGTGGAAGGCCGTGTACCTTTCTGAAATACTTCGAAACTTCACTGAGCTGCTCGCAGAAGAACATGAGGTACAACATGGGACGTGTCATACCCCGTGTACCATACTGTCTAACACTTTATAAGTAAACACGGGGAGTGTCATACCCCGTGTATCATGCTACTCAACCTTCGCAGAGAAACACGGGGTACAACATGGGCCGTGTCATATCCCGTGTACATTACCTATATAAGTTTTGTGCGAAAAATCAAGAAAGGGGAGGAGAACCGAAAATTTGAAAGGGGAGCTGTGAGTAGAAACCCTAGGAGAGACCCAAACTCACCAAGGGCAACTGCTAACCATGGATTCAAGCAAAGGATTGAAGATTCAAGTAAGGAATTTGTAGAGCTTCATGATTTGTTTGATTTCCCTCTCTGTTTTCTGATTTTCTGCTAGTTGTGTAATGACTTCACACTAAACCCTAGTGCTCAGCTAGGGGTAAACTTGTTCATGAATTTATGGAATTGATTTTTATATAATCTAGCTAGATTTACTGTTGATTTATGATTTGATTATGCTGTTTTGTATTTCAACAGTTCAATACTTCCGGAATATTGGATTTGTGTGATAGATTAGTTAATTCTAGGTTGGAATGATCAATTAATTAATCGGACCTTGCATGATCATTGGGAATATCAATTAGACTTAGGAATTAAGCTAATTAGATTCTTTTGCACAAGATGAAATGCCTAAAATTGGATTCTCAAACAATGTTAATGCAACCTAGATGAGTGATTACTAGAGAAATTCTGGCACTTTATCTTTTGATTAGTAGCTAGTAGCCTTGCAATGAGGTATAGCTTATTTTTAGTAATCCAGCAATCTAAATTTACAGTAAACCAAGTTAGAGGATTATCTTCATTCCATAATGAAATGTACAAGGGAACCCTAAGCTGAGTATACTTTCATCTCATTTGAATTAAATCTTTTTAATAACTAAGCTCTATTTTGTATTTTACCTTTAATTCACAATATCAATCGGTACACCTAGATAATTTACCTCGAAATTCAGTTAGTATTCAACATTCAATCCCTGTGGAGACGATATCTTTTATACTATAACTCGACTAAACCCGTGCACTTGCGGGAACACGTCAAGTTTTTAGCGCCGTTGCCGGGAATTGCAACTAGTTGATATTAACAGAAACTTTGAGTGAATTAGACTAGGCAATTCATTTTCTTTTAGTTCTTAATTCATCTTGTTCTGATTTTCTTATTTTTATATATAGTATTTCTTTCTTATTTTGTTCTGTTCGAGTATTACCTACTCTTTTTGCAGAAAATCTTTGTATATGCAAAGGAGAAATCTTGAAGGAATTCTTGACTTAGACCTGGAGATTGAAAGAACATTGCTTAGGAGAAGGAGAGAGCAAAAATTAGTACATATCCAAGAGGCAATTGACATTGAATCAGTGATTGAAGACATGGATAACAGATCTCTTAGAGAATTTGCAGCACCCGACACCATTGGGCTTCAATCCAGTATAAGAAGGCCTGCTATTGAGGCTAACAACTTCGAATTGAAGCCAGCTCTTTTGTCTATGGTGCAGCAAAACCAGTTTGGTGGACTACCAATGAAGGATCCCAACCTCCATATTCAGATTTTCTTAGAGTACTGTGATACAATCAAGATAAATGGTGTAGCAGCGGATGCCATCAAGCTTAGACTCTTCCCATTCTCCTTGAGGGATAGAGCAAGGGCGTGGCTACACACTTTACCAGCAGGATCTATCACAACATGGGAAGAGCTACTGAGGGCTTTTCTATCACGATATCTCCCTCCAAGCAAGACTGCTCAATTGAGGAATGAAATTACCACATTTTGTCAGAGAGAAGGGGAATCTCTATTTGATGCTTGGGATAGATATAAGGAACTGTTGAGGTTGTGCCCACATCATAGGTTATAGAAATGGCTAGTTCTTCATACTTTCTACAATGGTTTGAACTACAATACTAAGCTTACTGTGGATGCTGCTGCTGGAGGTGCTTTGATGAACAAAAGGTTGGATAAAGCATATGAATTGATTGAGGATATGGCTTTGAACCACTACTAATGGTCAAATGAGAGGGGATCTTCAAGGAAAGCTCCAGGTAAGTATGAATTAGATGCTTTTAATCATTTGTCGGCTAAGGTAGATGCACTAGGAAGTCTAGGTAGCAAAGTAGATGCACTTATGGCTAAGTTTGATAAATTTTAAGTTAATAGTGTAAATGCAACAAGTGCTACTGACCTTCCTTGTGAGATTTGTGGTATGACAGGTCATATGGCAACTGAGTGTACATTGGGGCAGGATTTCACTGAGCAAGTGAACTATGTGCACAACAGTGGGTATGGACAAAAGAATCCGAATGAACCTTTTGGAAACACCTACAACCCATCATGGAGGAACCACCCAAATCTATCCTACAAGCCCAACCAGCCATACAACACTCAAAACACTCACAATAGGCCACCACCACCATCACCCGATTTTCAAAACCAAAGACCCTACAACCCACCAGCTCAACCCTCTTCCACTGCTAAATTAGAAGGCCTCCTAGAGAAATTTCTCATTTCCCAAGAGAAAACTAATGAAGAGTTTAGGCAGCATGGTAGAGCCATGGAGGATTCCATTAGGCAACTGTCCTCTAAAGTTAACTCATTGGCCACACATGGAAAAATATTGGAGACCCAAATAGCTCAACAAGCTTCTGCTTCTTCCTCTAGAGCTTTTGGTCAACTCCCTGCTCAACCTGAATCAAATCCTAGGGAGCATTATAAGGCAATCACTCTTAGGAGTGGGAGGCTATTGAAGGATCCTAATGCCACTCAAGAAGGTGAAGAAGAGACAAGTGTGGGGGAAGAGCAGAAAGAAGGCAAAAAGGCTTCAATTCCTGATGATGCTGAAGACAAAGAAGGGGAATTACCTAAAAAGTCAAAGTATGTTCCTCCAGAACCATACAAACCGCCTATCCCTTATCCTCAAAGACTAGCAAAGGCTAAACTTGATAAGTAGTTTAGGAAGTTCTTGGAAGTATTGAAGAAGTTGTATATCAATATCTCCTTCACTGATGCTCTTTCATAAATGCCGTCATATGCAAAGTTCTTGAAGGACATTCTCTCAAACAAAAGGAAGCTAGAAGAGCATGAGACTGTAGCTCTAACGAAGGAGTGTAGTGCCATCATCCAGAATAAACTACCTCCTAAGCTAAAGGACCCAGGCGGCTTCTCCATTCCTTATGTGATTGGAAATGTTCCTATTGACCAGGCATTGTGTGACTTAGGAGCAAGTGTGAGCCTCATGCCACTGTCAGTTGCAAAGAGACTGAACATAGAAGAAATGAAGCCCACCACAGTTTCACTTCAACTAGCTGACCGTTCGGTGAAATACCCAGTAGGTATACTTGAGGATATACCTATCAAGGTTGGTAAGTTTTTCATTCCTGTTGATTTTGTTGTGCTTGAAATGGAAGAGGATACACAGATCCCTATCATTTTGGGTAGACCCTTTTTAGCCACTGCGGATGCTTTGATTGATGTAAAAAATGGAAGGCTTTCATTATCTGTTGGAGATGAAAAAGTTGAGTTTAATTTGAATGAATCAATTAAATTACCTGTTTGTGAAGATTCAATATGCAAGATTGATGTGGTAGACAAAGTTGTAAAGGAAACCCTTCTCATGGGGTGCCTTCAAGATCCACTTGAAGTATGTCTAGTCACAAATGGAGTTGTTGAAAATGAGGAGACTGCTGCATATGCAGAGTTTTTGGAAGCAAGCCTACCACTTCCCCTCCCTGAAGCAATTGAATCATTGGAAGTGGAGTCTAACAATCCCACCACTGAGGAAGAAACACCACCTAAGGTAGAATTGAAACCTCTTCCATCTACCCTCAGATATGAGTTTCTAGGACCCCACTCCACTTATCTTGTGATAGTAAATGCAAATCTAATTACTCTTGAAACAGAAAAATTACTTAGGCAGCTTAGATCTCATAGAAAAACTTTAGGGTACACAATTTCTGAGTTGAAAGGGATTAGTCCTTCAATATGCATGCATAGGATATTGATGGAGGAAGATAGTAAGCCCTCCATTGAATATCAGAGAAGGCTGAACCTAAATATGAAAGAAGTTGTAAAAAAGGAAATAGTGAAGTTGCTAGATGCTGGGGTAATTTACCTAATTTCAGATAGTCAGTGAGTTAGTCCGGTACATGTTATTCCTAAGAAAGGAGGATTAACTGTAGTAAAAAAAGAAAAAAATGAGCTAATTCCCACTAGGACTGTCACGGGTTGGAGGATGTGTATAGATTATAGGAAATTGAACAAAGCAACCCGGAAAGATCATTTTCCTCTCCCTTTCATAGATCAAACTTTGGAAAGGTTAGCTAAGCATTCATATTTCTGTTATTTGGATGGTTATTCTGGTTTCTTCCAAATTCCTATACATCTAAATGATAAAGAAAAAACCACATTTACTTGTCCTTATGGCACTTTTGCATATAGAAGAATACCTTTTGGTTTATGCAATGCTCTTGCTACATTTCAGCGTTGTATGATGGCTATCTTCTCTGATTTTATTGAAAACATCATGGAAGTTTTTATGGATGATTTTTCTATATATGGTACTTCCTTTGATAACTGCTTGACTAATTTATCTCAAGTGTTGCAGAGATGTGAGGAGGTAAATTTGGTACTCAACTGGGAGAAATGCCATTTTATGGTAAGAGAAGGGATTGTCCTTGGCCATCAAGTATCCGAGCATGGTATTGAGGTAGACAAGGCTAAAGTGGACATCATAGAGAAATTGCCTCCCCTAACTTCTGTAAAGGGAGTGAGGAGTTTTCTAGGACACGCCGGTTTCTACCGACGCTTCATCAAAGATTTCTCTAAAATTGCCAAACCTTTAACTAACTTGCTTGCTAAAGATGTTGCTTTTGATTTTAATCAAGATTGTTTAGATGCATTCTGCAAGTTGAAGAAAGCCTTGATTTCTGCCCCAATCATGCAGGCACCAGATTGGAATCTACCATTTGAGGTGATGTACGATGCTAGCGACTATGCAATAGGAGCAGTACTTGGACAAAGGAAGGATAGAAAAGTTCATGCCATATACTATGCCAGCAAGACTTTGGATGAGGCTCAACTGAACTATGGCACAACTGAAAAGGAACTTCTTGCGGTAGTTTATGCAGTTGACAAGTTTCGATCCTATTTGGTGGATTCCAAGGTGATAGTCTTTATGGATCATGCAACAATCCGATACCTTTTGAGCAAGAAAGAAGCTAAACCTCGCCTGATCAAATGGATTCTTTTATTACAAGAATTCGATCTGAAAATTCGAGATAAGAAGGGTATCGAGAATGTTGTGGCTGATCACATCTCGAGGTTGAAGCAAGAGTTAGGAGATGAGGAAGATAAAGAGATGCCAATAAATGATTCCCTTCCAGATGATTATCTGTTGGCTGTCTCTTCTTCAGCTATCCCATGGTTTGCAAACTATGTAAATTACATCGTGAGTGGTGTTTTGCCTCCGGATGCAGAATATTAGCAGAAAAAGAAGTTCTTAGCAGAGGTGAAACATTACTTTTGGGATGAACCTCTTCTTTATAGAAGATGTGCCGATGGCTTGTTTAGAAGGTGTGTGCCTGAGGCAGAAATTGCTAGCATTCTGTTCCATTGTCACTCCTCCCCATATGGAGGACACTTCGGCACTTCAAGAATAGTTGCAAAGATTAGCCAGGCGGGTTTTTATTGGTCGACTCTATTCAAGGATGTTCACCACTATGTCACTTCATGTGACCAGTGCCAAAGAGTTGGTAGTATATCAAAAAGGCATGAGATGCCTTTGAATAACATTTTGGAAGTTGAAATATTCGATGTCTGGAGAATTGATTTTATGGGACCATTCCCACCTTCTTACAGCAACAAATATATACTTGTGGCGGTTGATTATGTTTCCAAATAGGTTGAAGCAATTGCCACTCGGACTTGTGATGCAAAAGTTGTAGTTCGATTCTTCAAGAAGGTGTTATTTCCTAGGTTCGGGATACCTAGGGCCGTCATCAGTGATGGAGGGTCTCACTTCATTGCCCATCAATTTCAATCGCTCTTGAAAGGGTATGGTGTAACCCATAAAATCTCTACTCCGTATCACCCACAAACCAGTGGGCAAGTGGAGCTTTCAAATAGAGAAATCAAGAGCATATTGGAGAAGACTGTGTCTAGATCAAGGAAGAATTGGGCACTCAAGTTGGATGACGCCTTATGGGCCAACAAGACTGCTTTTAAGACTCCCATTGGTATGGCACCATTTAGGCTTATTTATGGTAAGCATTGTCATTTGCCAGTAGAAATTGAACACAAGGCGTATTGGGCAATAAAGTTGCTCAACTTTGATTTGCAATCTGCTGGGGAGAAAAGAAAGCTTCAACTTCTTGAACTTGAAGAACTGAGAAATGAAGCTTACGATAATGCCAAGATATATAAAGAACGAACAAAGGCTTGGCACGACAAGCACATCATTAGAAGGGAATTTCATGAAGGAGACTTGGTGTTGTTGTTCAGTTCTAGATTTAAGCTCTTTCTAGGGAAGCTCAAAACAAGGTGGACTGGACCATTTCTTGTGAGGAAGGTGTATCCATTTGGAGTGAAAGCACCAGCAATTTCAAAGTTAATGGCCAAAGATTGAAGCATTATGTTGCCGGACTACCAATAATGGCAACTCCAAGATGATTGAAACAGGGGTTGAGTTTATGACCTTAAACAAGCACTTCTTGGGAGGTAATCCAAGCTTATTTTTCTATTTTTCTTGCTTTTAAATCTTAGTTTTCCCATTTTCATTTTGAGTTTCTGAGTAGTTTGAGGCATATAAGTCATTAGTTGTTGATTTAGGATATTCATTTTTGCACTTGGTCTCTGTCTCTGGGGTAAATTAGGCATATATGCATGTTTGTTGTTCATTTTCTTGCACAGAAGGCTCAAAATGCAGTCCAGTGAGATACACGATGTACAACACGGGTCGTGTCATACAACATGTACTTCACTATCTTGTTAGTATAAAAGATTAATGATTTTTATGGCATTCCAGTGAGATACACGGTGTCGAACACGGGTCGTGTCTAACACCGTGTACCTCACTGACTGAACCACTGAAAAGGATTTTTGAACATGAGCCTTCCAGAGAGGAACACGGGACGTGTCATACTCCGTGTACTATTGCGAAGTCTGTTAGTATCTTTCAGAGAGAAACACGGGGAAGAACACAGGGTATGTCAAACCCCGTGTATGTTTACGAAACCCAGAACACTCATTCGCAGAGAAACACGGGGTACAACACGGGCCGTGTCGGACCCCGTGTTCCTGGGCGAACGAGCTTTTAATGGCGAAAACCCTCCATTTTCCTTCATTCTCTGCATCTTCCTCCGTGCTCTCATCTCTCTATACTCATTTTCGGCCATTGTCTTGCCAAAATACACTGATTAAAGTGCTTTATTTGGCTATTTGAAGTGATTTTGCTGCTTGATCTTCAATTTAATCGGTTTAATTTCAACATTTGGATTCCTCTTATGCTTTAACCAAGAACTTAGGGTTTCTATCTGAAATTCACGAGGTAAGAGCATTTTCCTTGAAATCTTTGGAGTTATTTGCAATTTCTTGTGTTTATTGAACTTCAATGCACGTTAGGACTTATAGGAATGCTCATATTCTTTAAAATTTTTCCTTGGCTAGATTTGATTGATTGAATTTAAATCCTTTAAGGTTTAATGTTTGTTTGGGGGACCTGATTGCATGATTTACCTTATTGATATGCTCACTTATTTGCATTCATGGCATCGAACTTTGAATTGCAATTCAATTGACATTGGATGGATATTGGAAATTGCTTGCTGAACCTTTGCCCTTGAAATCTGCTGACTGACAAACTCT
Source organism: Sindora glabra (assembly GCA_020226215.1). Classification (NCBI taxonomy): domain Eukaryota; kingdom Viridiplantae; phylum Streptophyta; class Magnoliopsida; order Fabales; family Fabaceae; genus Sindora; species Sindora glabra. The sequence continues at coordinate 79,933,242 of CM035225.1, read as the reverse complement.
CAACACTCTCTCTCACATTGTTATTTTCTTTTGCAGATCATGTCAAAGAGACAAAATATAACTGCTAGGAAGACTACTAAGGGTAGTACTTCTAGAGGGACCTCCTCTAGAGGACCAACATCCCTATTTTTATAGTTCACAGATGAGGGCTATATTCAAGCATTTAATAGGCATAAAGACTGGTCATTTGTAGAAGGCCGATACCTAGATTGGGCTATATTAAGAGAGTTTAGCCTAGAGGATGAGATTCGTGAGCTCATAAGTGTCGATGCTTGGGAGACGTTCTTTCAAATTATAGAGCCTACCTACAGAGAGCTTACTCTGGAGTTTCTCAGCACTTTCTATTTAGAGAGGTACTTTGGCACTGTCGATTCGGCTGACACAGTGCAGTTTCACCTCGGGGGAGTCACATATTCCATGAACGTGACCCAGCTCTCAGTGCACATGGGACTTTACTCTGAAGAATTTGTGACCACTCCTGAGTATCATGACATTCTGATAGGGCTGCCTCATGGGACCCAGGAGTGGCGAGTATGGTTTGATATTGCTACCGGAAACACTTATGATCCTACCAAGAGCAAGGCGTTTAGCCTCAGAAGAGTTGCCTGGCAAGTCATCCACTCCATCTTCAGTCACACTTTGAGTGGTCGGGGGCATAGTCATGGAGTCGTGAGCACTGCTGATGTACTCTTCTTGTATAGCATGATCCAGAGAGTCCCCATTCATATTGGAGGTGCATTTGCACATTTCTTTTCGACTCAAGCATCAGATAGACGAGCTGGGAGCATTGCTGCCGGTCCATATATCACTAGACTAGTCAGGCGGTTAGGAGTATTTGATCGACCTTATGGATCCCTCACTATAGCATCTCACATGACACCCCTCCGAAGGGGCATTCTTCTAGCTATGGGGATCCAGCCTGTGCAGCAGCCACCCCATACGGCAGAGCATGATTCTTCAGGAGATGGTGGCGATGGTGATGCCGCTCGTGATATCGGACCATCATCTTCTGCGGGGAATAGAGTTTCATCCAAGGCTTACTTCCGAGACATATTATCTGACCAGCAGCAGATTTTGGCTGAGCTCCAACACATCTCTGAGCATCAGATGAGGATAGAGGGCCTTTTTGACCACTTGGACAGGAGATCCAGACACATCGAGAGCATGGTCGAGCCCCTGTTCAAGCTTTTCCACCCCTCTTCCCCAGCTGATCCAGATCCTCCTGCTTAGTAGCTTGGATTGTTTCTTTTTCCTTTTATTCATATATTCTGCTTTTTACTTATTTCTCCTCTCTATATCCATTTATCTAGTTTGTACTTATATTGGCTATGCACTTTCATTTACTTTCTATTATTTTAACTATTTCTCTTTAATTTTCTTGCACCCTTAATATTCATGTATGTAATAACTAACAGCATATTTTTTCCACTATTGCATCTTCTTTCTTTTAGATTAGCAGTCTCCTCTTTCTCTCTTCATCTGTCTTTGCTTCTGGATCTCCCTGAAGTCATGATCTATACTGAATAACAATGCTCCACTTGTCAGGGAAGTTCTAGTCTCCCATCTATTCTTTGTCTCTTTTCCATTTAATTTTTTGTACATTGAGGACAATGTCCAATTTTAAGTGTGCGGGAGCAGCGTTTAGAATGTTTTGCACCTAAACCTGCTTGATTGATTTAGATACTGAAATTTACTCTAAATTCAATGATATGTAAAATAAAAAAAAATTGATTAGGGCAATCTTTTGATTAAAGTGATTTGTTCATGCCTTACTCCTTTAATGATTAACTAGTAACTTAATAAGGAAAATCTGAAGCTTAAAGCTAAGAGAAATAAGCATAATTGATCCTCGTGAGATTTGAGCCTTTTTGAGCAACTTTCACATTAGAATTTGAAGCTCATTTTTATCTTCTTGAGGGATTATGTCTCACTCTTGAATTTTTGCTCTAGAACTTGCAATTGCTCTTTTTGAGGCTACATTTTATGTATTTTGCATGTCAAAAATGATGAAGCCATGTTTCTTCACCCTTTTTATTTGTTTCGCTTATTTGAATCCTTTTCTTTGATATACCCTAAACTATTTTCAGCTTTGCCCCTAGTTAGCCACTTTGAGCCTTGGACCCTCATTTCTAGACCAGCCCATCCCATCCTATGTGCATCTAAAGCCACTGCCTAAATGAACTTGAACCTTAGAGTTTAAGGGAACTTAGATACATTATATGAGTTTGGCTATCACTTAGAGGTCCTTACTTAGAGCTACTAGTTGGATAAGTTGATTTATAACTTTGATTTTCCCCAAAAAATAAAAAAATAAAAAAAACAAACAAACAAACAAAAAAATGGTGTTAAATAAATAATTTGGGAAGAAGAAGAGGAAGAAAAGCTTTTTGGGAAATAAAAAAAAAGAGAAATAAAAAGAGAAGAGAATGGGGGTTGAAGCAAGGTAATATGCTAAGTTAAGGAATGGAACTCGACAATGGTCAAACTCAAGACCAATGTATTTTTTTTCCCTTCTCTGACTCTATCACTCTTCATCCATTGATTTTCCTTTCCTCTATCCTCACCATTTTCCCTAATAAAGTCCTCTAATTTGCATGCATTTTACAATATAGTAGTGGAGATTAGAGTTTTTGCAAGCATATGGTAGCATTAAGTCCTGAGCTGATTGATTTGAGAGTATACATAAGCCTTATCTTGAGAGTTTGAGCAAACACTTTACCTGTGAGGCTATTCTCTTTTGCTTTTATGCTAAGGATTGACTTATTTAGTTGCTTTATTTTCATTTAGTTGCTTGGCATGACTTGATCCTAATTTCTGATTCGTTGAATTATTGCTCGATGTTGATTTTTATATAAAATAAATAAATAAATTTGGAGTAGATTTTTTGTTCTCTTACTTTCTTACTCGATGACGAGCAAGATTCAAGTGTGGGGGAATTGATAAATGCATATTTGCACTTAGATTTTATGTGTTTCATCACCTATTTACTTAGTATCTTATGCAAATTAATTGAAAATAGGGACTTAAATGCTTGATATTTTGTTCTCAGGTTTTGTAGTGACCCATTTGAGCATTAGAGAAGGATCTGGAGTCAAAACCATGCAAATTGTAGAGAATTGCAGCAAACTCGCTCATCTGACAAAGAACACGGGGTATGGGAACCCTGTGTGGAAGGCCGTGTACCTTTCTGGAATGCTTCGAAGCTTCACTGAGCTGCTCGCAGAAGAACACGGGGTACAACACGGGACGTGTCATACCCCGTTTACCATACTGCCTGACATTTCATAAGTAAACATGGGGAGTGTCATACCCCGCGTATCATGCTGCTCAACCTTCGTAGAGAAACACGGGGTACAACATGGGCCGTGTCATACCCCATGTACATTACCCATATAAGTTTTGTGCGAAAAATCAAGAAAGGGGAGGAGAACCGAAAATTTGAAAGGGGAACCGTGAGTAGAAACCCTAGGAGAGACCCAAACTCACCAAGGGCAACTGCTAACCATGGATTCAAGCAAAGGATTGAAGATTCAAGCAAGGAATTTGTAGAGCTTCATGATTTGTTTGATTTCCTTCTCTGTTTTCTGGTTTTCTGCTAGTTGTGTAATGACTTCACACTAAACCCTAGTGCTCAGCTAGGGGTAAACTTGTTCATGGTTTTATGGAATTGGTTTTTATATAATCTAGCTAGATTTACTGTTAATTTATGATTTGATTATGCTGTTTTGTATTTCAACAGTTCAATACTTCCGAAATATTGGATTTGTGTGATAGATTAGTTAATTCTAGGTTGGAATGACCAATTAATTAATTGGACCTTGCATGATCATTGGGAATATCAATTAGACTTAGGAATTAAGCTAATTGGATTCTTTTGCACAGGATGAAATGTCTAAAATTGGATTCTCAAACAATGTTAATGCAACCTAGATGAGTGATTACTAGAGAAATTCTGGGCACTTTATCTTTTGGTTAGTAGCTAGTAGCCTTGCAATGAGGTATAGCTTATTTTTGATAATCCAGCAATCTAAATTAACAGTAAACCAAGTGAAAGGATTATCTTCATTCCATAATGAAATGTACAAGGGAACCCTAAGCTGAGTACACTTTCATCTCGTTTGAATTAAATCTTTTTAATAACTAAGCTCTGTTTTGCATTTTACCTTTAATTTACAATATCAATCGGTACACCTAGATAATTTACCTCGAAATTCAGTTAGTATTCAACATTCAATCCTTGTGGAGACGATATCTTTTATACTATAACTCGACTAAACCCGTGCACTTGCGGGAACACGTTAAGAACCAGCTCAGGTTCCATCTCAAGTTCAATGTTTTCTCGTTGATCTTGAATTTCTTCAAGTTCTATTCTTCTCCCACTTATTCTTTTAGAGATAAATTCTCTCTCTAGAAAAACACCAGTTCGAGCAATAAATACTTTTTGCTCGGTTGGATTATAGAAATAATATCCTTTTATTTCCTTAGGATATCCAACGAAAAAATATTTATCATATTTAGGTCCAAGTTTATCAGAAGCCTAATGTCTTACGTAAGCTTCACAGGCCCAAATCTTCATAAAAGACAAATTAGGACGTTTCCCTGTCCATATCTCATATGGTGTCTTTTGAATTGATTTTGATGGAACACGATTTAGTGTGAAAGTTGCAGTCTCTAGAGCATGTCCCCAGAAGGAATTTGGAAGGTCAGCCTGACTCATCATTAACCGAACCATGTCTAACAAAGTTCGATTCCTCCTTTCAGAAACACCATTCCATTGAGGTGTTCCTGGTGGAGTGAGTTGTGATATAATGCCACACTCCTTTAGATGATTAAGGAACTCTCGGTCTAAGTATTCACCACCTCGATCTGATCGAAGTGCTTTAATACTTTTACCAAGTTAGTTTTGTACTTCATTTTTGAACTCTTTGAACTTTTCAAAAGATTCAGACTTGTGTTTCATAAGAAACACGTAACCATATCTACTGAAATCATCAGTAAAAGTAATGAAGTATTGATAATCTCCTCTAGCTTGTGTGTTTAAAGGTCCACATACATCACTATGTATAAGGCCCAATAAATCACTAGCCCTTTCACCTTTCCCAGCAAAAAGGGCTTTAGTCATCTTACCTAATAAACATGACTCACATACCTCATATGATTCGAAATCAAATGAGTCCAAAAATCCATCCTTATGAAGTTTGAAGATGCGTATCTCATTTATATGGTCTAAACGACAATGCCAAAGATAGGTTGGATTTAAATCATTAGTTTTGACCTTCTTCTGTTTATGTTATAGATTGGATTTTCAAGGTCCAGAACATAAAGATCATTCATTAATTGTGCACTTCCATAAAACATTTCATTTAAATAAATAGAGCAACATTTGTCCTTTATTATAAATGAAAAACCTTTCTTGTCTAAATAAGAAACAGAAATCAAATTTCTACTAACAGTAGGCATAAAATAACAATTGTCCAATTCTAAAACTAATCCACTAGGTAAAGATAAATAATAAGTCCCTACAGCTAATGCAGCAACTTTTGCTCCATTTCCAACGTGCAGGTCCACTTCACCTTTGGCCAATGATCTACTTTCTTTAAGATCCTACACATTTACACAAATGTGAGTACCACATCCAGTATCTAATACCCAAGATGTAGAAGTAGATAAATTAACCTTTATAACATAAATACCTGAGTTGGAAGTCCAACTTTCCTTTTGCTTCTTAAGCTCTTCCAGGTAAATATTGCAATTTCACTTCCAATGTCCTGGTTCTTTACAATGGAACCATTGCCCTTCCTTGGCCACGCCACCTTTGGGCTTCAGTGCACAGGAACTTGACTTGGACTTTCCATTGGTCTTTTCCTTTTTCTTTTTATTCTTGGCCTTAGACTTGCCTTTTCCTTTGCCCTTTTGAACCATCATAATGGTATTGGGCTTGGACTTTTTCAAGTTCTGCTCAGCAGTTCTCAACATGTTAAGCAGTTCAGGCAAAGTCTTATCAATTTCGTTCATGTTGTAATTCATGACGAATTGACTATAGCTCTCAGGCAACGATTGCAGAACTATATCAGTGGCTAATTCTTGCTGCAAAGGAAAACCCAATCTTTCAAGGCTATTGATGTACCTAATCATTTTAAGCACATGTGTAGCAACGGGTGTTCCTTCAGCCATCTTACACTGAAACAATGCTTTAGATACATCATATCTTTCATGTCTTGCTTGCTCTTGGTAGAGCTGTTTAAGGTGATCAATCATATTGAACGCCTCCATGTTCTTATGTTGCTTCTGAAGCTCAGAGTTCATGGTAGCAAGCATGAGACAACTGACATCCAGAGCATCTTCTAGATGCTTCTTATAAGCATCCTTTTCTGCTCGAGGAGCATTAGCAGCAGGCTCATCTGGAGTAGGTTGCTCTAGGACATACTATTTTTTCTCATGTTTGAGGACAATCCTTAAGTTTCGATACCAATCGAGAAAATTCATCCCATTCAGTTTTTCCTTCTCAAGGATAGATCGCAGTGATAAATTTGATGCATTTGATGCCATGGTTATCTACAATAGAAAAATATGCAAAATGAGAATCATGTATTTTATTTATTTAATAAGGTCTTTTATTAAATAATACTCCCACTATTTTTCTCAAAATAATAGCCCTCACTATTATTTTGAAAAATCGTAGCATTTGAGATTCTCTAGTGGGCCAAGATCCATATTTCACCTAGACTTAAGTCAGCTTTGGCTGATCACTCAAGTTTTGGCTATTTAGGTAGGCAACTCCTTGCCAATTACATCTTATGTAACTCTTGGATAGTTGGGTGAACAACACTTATTCAAATCCATCTCATGGACTTAAGCCCAACTCCGTGCCTCTTGGCCTCCAATCCTATTGAGATGGCCTAGTTAAGTCAAAAATCCAATTATTGGCATTTGGACATCACTATTATCCTATCGTGTCTCACCAAGATAAACTAGGCACTTTACTTTGGCAAACCTACCTTATGTTGATCAAGGCCTTAACAAGTGCCATTCATTGGAAGGCATCACTTTTATTACTGACTTAATATTTGCATTGAGGGATTTAAATATCTATTTTAGATCTCACCATTATTTGCCATCCATACATGCCTATATCTAACATATCATATACATTAATATAAAGCATGCAATAAAGCATAAAATAAATGTGCATAGTTATGGCCCAACTACATTGGTTTTCCCAAGCCAATGAGAAAACCAAAAGGTCAACCTAGGGTAAAGATATCTTCTTTAAGCATCTTCCATGGTTGTCCTCATATTGATTTTGGCTCCTTGTCTCCATGGCAGCAAGCTCTAGGCTTAAACATGTTGTACATTTGAAAGTAAACTATTCTAGCTTTACAATACATAGTGAAGGAGAAAACTCGAGTTACATTCGAGGGGAGTATGGTGAGAGAAAGAATGTACAACTAGAATTTATAGAGAAAGGCATGACACACAAGCCGTATTTAATTACAATAAAACCAAAAATAATAAATGAAAGATAACCATACATTATAGTGTAAGGGCCATAACTATGCATCATGCAGTAAACATCACATGTAAGCATACAAACAACCATAGGTATTCATTGAAATTGATCTTGTTTCCAATTTTAACTTGTTTAAAATTATAAGGTTATGAAAAGATTGATTTTAAAACGCAGCTTAGATTCAAGCTATCAATTATTGCGCTACGCAGAGTTAGTACGGCGGTCTCGCTAGCTGGTTAGTAGGCGGGGGTTGAGGGGAGGCCGCCCCTCACCCCGCCCCCTTACCAAAATTTTTCATGCATCTTACATTCAAAATTTTGAAGACTTTCGGGTAAAATCCAGAAAATTTTGAATGTTTCAGTTTCTGTATTAACCATTAAAACAATCGGCCAAAATTAGAATTTATCAAGAACCCTAATTCCAGAACTGTTCCGAAATCCTACTTCTTGATGTTTCGCCATATTAACTCAAACATTAGTCCATGTTTTTGTTTAATTTAATCTCATTAAATGAAACAGAATGCATACATCACATGTATACGATCAGACATGTTTCTGTTCGAATTTTAATCTCATTAAAATGAAACCTTCATCAGCTACGTTTCCAGTTTTTAATCTCATTAAAACTAAATCATTAATTATGTATGTTTCAATCTAATTTTAATCTAATCAAAACTGATTCATCAACATACAGAATTACATTGATCCAGAACCCTAATTGCATCATGCATGATCTGATTAAACATGAATTATCCAGATTTAAACGCATAACATAAAAAACTAATCTATGGATTCGCAAGCGGCTCTGATACCACTGCTGGAAATCGCGCATCTTACATGCACAGCGGAATAAAATTTTGCATGATTTCCACCAAGGATCCATGCGAATTTAGAACGCCATAGATTAAGGATTAGGGTTTATACCTTTTGGCCAAAAATCTTTTGTCCGCTACACAGCAAATCCGATCTGCTTCTGTCCGTTTTCCAATCCAATCTACTCTTTAAATCACGAACCAGAATAGAAACTAGAAGATCATATCACTAGTGCAGCGTTTAATGTGCTGCACCTCTATGGTATCCATACGAACCTGTGAATCACCAATGAATGTCCACAGAAACACCGATTGGAATTGATCTCCTTTCACCTCGTAGTGCTAGCTACGCCTCTTCAAGGGTTTTGGTCAAGGAGAGGTGCTAGGATTTTTCTATGCCTTTTTGGGGTGCGTGAATAATGATAATAATCCTATTATTACCTAACAAGCCTATTTAAATAGGTGCATAAAAAAACCTAACCTATTTGGGCTTTATTCCATTTACAATTATAGGCTTACTATTAGGCCTTATAATTATGACATGAATTCCCAAATATTAAGCCCAAATAATTTGGTCCATTAATTCCAAATTCACTAGACTCTAAGTGTGCGACCCTACAGGCGCTCATTACGTTGGCAATGACCATTGATCATATTAATGATCATAAACAATGATTAGTATCTAGCAATACATCATTGTTACCCAAGCAATGAGAAAATCGGTGATTTGACTAAACCTTTACACGTGATCATCACCTATGTCCTTTTGTCCTATACATCTAGATTGAGCACGAGACATGGACCATGTCATTCCCGTATAGCCCAATCTTAAGGTTTCTTGATTCCTAAGTAAGCTGACTGAAACAAATGTAATCGACATCCCATGTCAATTCATCTGAGCATGGCCATGTATTTTCTCAACTTTACTTGATCAAGGGGCCCACAGATGTTACTCCTGTTATATAGGAGGGACAAATCCCATCTTGATCACACAAACCCCTCCGCATGATATGTGACATATCAAATATCTACCCTTGCATTCACTCAACTATTAGTGACATAGAATAGTATCAAAATATGAAACTCACATGTAAGGAACCTTGATGATCTCAGGTCAAAGGACCATATTAATAATGATCACTAAAAACCACTCATGACACTCATATAACGATCCATGTAGTGTTTTTAATATGGGTCGGTCCAGTATACAAGTTCTCTAACTTGTACTCATGTGTAAACTTAATATCCCATATGAGTCTTCACACATGCTAATCTTAACATATCAAAGCAACCTAATCCACAATGATATATGATTAGGGACATTTAAGAATATAATTATTGTAAGGTTATTGTCATAATTGAATATATTATTCAGATAATATATATAAATATAATAATTAGAATTACCATTAAAATAACATGATTCAAAATTACAATCACCAATATGATTGGTTTTAGTGCATATACACTAATACTCTTAACTGCTCATCGAAAATTTTCCCTTCGGCCCTCAAGTCAATCTTATATTGTTCTCAATTGTTAGCTGAAAATTTCCCATCCAGCTCTATATCCTTTTTTCATCACAACCCAATATTATTGCTTTAACACAATTCATAATTTTCAATGCCATCCATGGAAGAATGCATAAATAGTATATACATGAGAGCTTAACTCTCAAATCACATTTCACTCTATCATTTCTAGCATACAAGTGATAAACAGTTCAACTATAAATATTTGGCTATCATTAATAATATCATCATGGTTTCACTGCATACTTTAATCAACTAGTAATCATTTAATAACTAACTGCTCTTATACCAAGAAATTGAGTTTATATATAAATATATATAGATATGAATGTGAATATAAAATTTGTAATATCAACAAGAATATAATTTACAATATCTAAATTATCTTTTCTTAAAATAAAAAAAATAATGGTGAGATATATACTCATATGGGATTATTTATCCATTTCAAGGAGCTTCAATGCACCTATACTTATCATCTCTTCTCCCTCTTTTGCAAATTACTAGAATAATTTATAAATACATTAGATTTATTCATTTTTTTACCCAAATTACCATTTGAAAATCTAACCATAACATTTTAATTTCCTATAATGTATCTCATTATCTTTTCTTAGGTTTACCTCAGGAAACTACAAATATACTATGATATAGAAATTCTCAAATCAAACCATATAAACAATATATTAGAACTTAAAGTCATAAAAAGTATCTATTTACTTTATTTTATCATTTTATTGCATAAAGCCTTTATTTTACAAAAGATTATCATATGTTTCATGTGTATATGAAATGGACTTTCTTATATCAAATTAGAATAATTCCAAGTATAAGAATGCAACATTTTATAAATATCCTAACCATGGCATTTAGTATCATATAGCACAATTTCACAAAAGGATTACCATACATTCCAAACAAGTATTTATAGGTTTTCTCTAAAATACAACTACCATAAAAAATATTATCAATTATCTCACTTATACATAATTAAGCTTTCTAGCTCAATTCTGAATCATTTAAAAATCACAAATTAAGATATAATATTTTAGAAATTCCACCACTATAATGATTTAATAATCCATGGCATAAAAACTATTTATTTATTTAAGCTAGCATTTTGCACTTAAATGTATATACAAAATGGGTTTCCCTTGATTCTTGCATGAATCTTCTATAATAGTAAAACAAAATATCCAATTCATACCTCAACCATTCTATTTTAGCCTTTTATAACATATAATTTTATATTATGCATATAACCCATCATGTAAACCACAATACCTAAATGTGTTTTCCTAAATCATTCAACAAATTAGCATAAATATTAAACTCTTATGCTATAAAGATGTTCACCTACAACTGAGGTGTTTGGATGGAGCTTGTCAGTGGTGAACTATTGTCAAAAAATATCGAGAAGCTATTCCAATTTAGTTTCAATCAACGATTTTGTTTTAAGCCATGAAGCTTCCTAGCTGACAAGCTAGCAACCCCTAGTTGTACATTAGCTTATAATGGCTGTGAATGTTGATCAGAGATCGCATGCTTGATGGCTTTGCGTAGTTCCCTATGTGCCATTATTGCATCTTCTCCTTACAAATGTGGGTTGCAGTCACAGCAAACAATTACAGTGAGCTAAGCTAGTATTCAATGTTGCTCACAACAACTAGGAAAAATGCTAGCAACAAGAGAGAAACAGGAGTTAGGATAGAGAGAAAGAAGAAGAAGTTAGTAGAAAAAAGAGAAAATGGAAGAAAAAAATCTATAAAGAAGAAGTTATTTTTGAAGAAATAATAAGAAGGGAGATGATGACAAGAAATAAAAGGGGGAAATAAAAATTAAAAAATGCCACAAAAAGACAATATCTAACATAAAAAATAAAAAGGAGAAAGGCAAAAATTGAGACAAAGTGAGAGATTTTTGAAAAAATTAAAATGAGAGCAGCTAAGGGATATAATCCCATACTTCTCACCCCTACTATAGGATCATTCTCGTATAAAATTTTAACCATTGTTTCATAAAAATTAGTCTTAGCCCTTCATTTAAATAAAAATCCAATTTTTGTAAAACTTATATTATTAAAATACCAACTTCATCATTTCCAATTTTCCCCTCAATAGATGAAAATATATATATTGTAATAATTTGATAAATTTTGAAATCCTAAAATGAATATTTTAATATTTCTCAATTCCCTAAAATAATTTATTTTAAACTCTCATAATTCCTAAAAATAATATATCAAATAGCATAAATTAATTCATAAATCCATGCACTCTTACTTGTTAAAAAAATATTTTTGAATTTATGAAAAATTTTCTTATAATATTATTTTAATCAAATCTTGAATCAATAATCGTAATAAAATAAATATTTTTCAAATATTATCATTAATATTATTTTAATACTCCAAAATCTTTTAAAATCAAATATTAATCTAATGATAACCTTTAAAATTATAGAAACTTAAATATTAGCTAACCAAATAATTATTAATGAGTATTGAAATTTATAAAATTTAAATATTGTTTCAGAATATTATAACTAATAAACTAGAATAAATAAGAAAGGTGAATTCATGATAAAGGAGACTCAACAAGTTACCCAATAAATAGTAAATGGTATTATTATTTTATTTGTTAAATACAGAGTGTTGTTTAGTTACTAGCATATGATTAATAATGTTTAATTATGCTATGCTAAGATGAGGTCATGTAACATCCACCTGGGGAAAGTTTCAACCAAGAAGAAAGATGGACATTTTGATTATTGCCCTTAGACATTAGAAGCATCTTAGATGTGTTAGGGGGTGTTAGAGGATTAATAGGTTTTAAGTCATACTTCGGGGGAGTTTCAAGATGTCTTCGTAGTAAAGGACTATCCAATATAGATAAGGCAAAGCTTTTTAGTAATATAAGGGAGAATTTGAGAAGAGAATTCTAGAGGATGTGATAGCCATGATTTGGTAAAATGATAAAACACTGACTAGCTTGAGAGTGGAGATGGAGGTATGGATAGCTACCTTTATGCTACAGTAAGTAGTTACTGCCCTGCTCACCTTAAACTTGTTGCCCAATTGCCATAATTAAATTCTTTTCACCCTATTACTTGTTAGTAATTATTGTTTAATAATATTGTAATTTTAAATGATGTTGATCAATTAGTTTATTTGTCATTGCAAGTTAGATGTAAATGTGTACTTATGATTAAGGGTCCTTTTGGTAGGCATGTGGTGAAAGGCATGGTTTTCCCAAACCATGTGCTCCACACTATTGCACTACTAAAAGACAAGTGTAAGGTTATGGTAGATATTTTAATGATGCCATGGCTAACAATCTATTATCAACAAATGAGGTAACCATGGTGGCCTAACTAATTGACATCTACCTAACTTGGTCAAATGCCTTGATTTCATTCTTTACAGAAGTGAGATTTTCTATTATTTCAAGTTAATTGTTTTAGATAAAATAAAATATTACCCAACATTTCTAATTCTAATTTTTTTGTAATCTATTTTTAGGTATCTTTATGGAAAAAATCATAAAGAGTTTAACAAAGGCAGATAAGGACAAGGATGACAAGTCCAAAAAAATTAAAGAATTTGGTAGCTCATCCTTAATAAAAAAGCAAAGGTTGGCATATCTCAGGAAGAGCTCCCATTTGTAGCACAAGAAATGTCAAATAATGATATTATTTTGTTAGAGATGAGCTTAGATGTCATGGGATATGAATATATCATTCTCCTATCCAAAGATCTCATCTTGCAACTTCGAAGCATGGAAGAGATAAATGTTAATAATGTAAAAACTTAGATCAAATGTGTTTGTCTTTGCCCCTCAAGTCTTTCATTTTCTTGTACACATGTTAGACATTATGAATTTTAGTACTTATGCATTCTAGAAATCATTGGTACTTTCACTGTATCTTCTAAGATAGGAAATTAAGTTCTTACTTCAATTTCCTAAATTGAAACTTTAATTAAAAGGTGAGGATAATGTTGGATTTTTAAAACAAGTATATAGATGAGGCTATGTTAATAAACAAGAAATGACAATGCTACATGATACCATACTATAAGTGATATATGTGTGTAAAAATGATCAATCCATCTTTGCACTATTGTAGAAATCCTACTTTATATCAGTTAATAGGCATCAATTCACATTAGCAATGACATTTATTTTAACATGGAGCTATTTTGAAATTGTATAAAAACTTAAGATAATAAACAAGAATATGATCAATATCTATATTGATAATAGGAAACTTACTATGTTGATTATAAAATAACTAATATCTAATCCTTGTACGAAAACTCAAAATATCAATTTTTTACTTAACCATTATCTAAAAGGCATTTTAAAGTCACATTGGAAATAATAGATGAATAAGACATTAGTTTTAGTTCATAACCATTGTCTAAAAAGAATTTCAAAAGTCACATTAGAAATCACATATGCATAGGACATCAATTTTAGTTAATGACCATCATTTAAAAGGCTTTGCAAGAGTCATATTGAAAATCACAGATATATAAAATGTAATTTTATTTAATAATCAATATTTTTATTTTTCTATAAAATTTTTCTTTAACTTTCTCTTTTTATATGAAACACTTTTAACATCTCACTTTCCAATATTTTGATATCTATTTGATGATTAACCACTATTATCACTTGAGTATATAATATAGTCTAGTGATAAGGCAAAGAAAAATAAGTAACAAATTGGAATTCGCATCAAATATGATGGTTTTGCTATACTCCAACTCGACCTTCATCAAAAGTGTGTATAATTGAAGAATCATAACTTTTGATTTTCTTATTGAGTACTCTCTTGATTAAAATAAAGTAAAATTAGAATGAAAAAGCTGGTGGATGATAATTTGATACATAATGGTTCTTCTATACTCTCACTTCATTTTCACATTGCTAAAGTGTACAAACTAGAGAAATTTAAGTAACAAACTAAAGTTTGAATCATCGATAAAGATTTTGATACATAACAGTTCTTTTGTTATTTTTATGTATTCATGCAGGCACTTAGCCTCTGTTTATCGAAGATTTAGTGTAGTTTTTATCTATAAATTTATGAATATTATTTCTTTTTACTTATTTGTTTTTACTTTCATTATGAACAAAGCTCTAACAATTAAAATTGTATAAATTGTCTTTCTTTGCTCATCTATAGGTTATTTTTATAATAAAATTCTATAATTAGCATTTAGATTATATAGCTTACAAAAGAGAAGACATCAAAATAAATATAAATTTATGTGTTAAATTGGTTCAAAAATAGCTTTCTTTTCATATTTGTAATATCTACTTGGATATATTATGAAATTCATATGAAAATTTTCACAATGTTAAGGCATCAGTTAAAAATGTTTATAGCATCAATTATTTACCTAGAATAAATCCGAAGATAATTGAAATATCTTTGTTGAGGAAATAACAAATATAAAAAATGTTAAATTTGGCATTAACTAACATCTATTATGATGGTGTTTCACATCTAAATGAATGGCATTTATGAAAAAACCTGAATGAATGGAACTAGATGACTAAATGCATGACATTATGAGAATTTTGAATGAATGGAATAAAAAACAAATGAATGACATTTATAAAGGTGAGGGGCTTACAAAGTTAATTTTTTGTGGTTACCTTTATTTAAGTCCATTTTAATCATCATAATAGTTTATCAATAATTTACACGTCATTTTAGTACTTCATTGACATCTTAAGGTATTGCAATTGTATATATGACCAAACTTTCAACATCAATTTGAAATTAATAATTGATGTCTAATGATTTGTTCTTACCCTATAAATAAGACTCTGCCTAATTATTTTGAAACAAATCGATGATTTATAAAGATGGTTTTCCTTCTATTAAAAAAAAAGGCTTCTTAGTTAGGGCTGTGGATCTTAGTATTCAACATTGTTAGAGCCATTTGGAAGGTTTAGGAATCTTTTAGAGTCTTTTTCAAGGACTTGTACCCATACTTTGATCATGAATTCGAGAATTCTATAAAGTATTTGGAAGGACTCCAAATAAGAATCCTTCAAAATACTTTATAGAATCCTTGTACTTATTATTGAAAGTACCAATATAATTCTTTGGAAGAAACTTAAGAGATTATTGAATTTTCTTACTAGCCTAGGTAATGTTAATACTATGATCTATACCCTTAGTCTCAGAACACATCTCTATTGATGTATTATAAAAAATAGTGCTTTTAAAAGGTTATAGAACCAATTAGAGTTCCTTCTAAGAACTTATACCCATACTTCAGTCATAAATACAAGATTTCTACATAGCATTTGGAAAGACTCCATATAAGAATCCTTCCAAGTTTTTCATAAAATGCTTGTGTTCATCACTAAAGTGAAGGTACAAGTCCTTGGAAGGAATTCTAAGAGATTCTAATATCTTAATATATTGAATACTATAATCTATACATTTTATCTTAAAAGCCTTCTATGTTGATGAGTTGCAAAATTGATGATCAATTGTAGTGAGAAGAAGTTGTATGCCCATTTTTGCATTAATAAATGCGAAAATGGTTAAGTAAATTTTATTTTCACTATAATTTATTATCATTTTGCAACCATCTACACCTTCTAAGTTAAAAGTCATCAAGCCATATGAAGGATTTACGAGCAAAAAATAACCACTTTTTCTTTTAATTTGGGTAGGAATACTATGTATGTAAAGATGTAAAATAGGTTCAAGGCTTTATGAGTAGCCCATAAGTATAGTATATGGTGGTCCGAACTTCATTTTTTAAGCTTATTTTTATTATAGGCTTATGCATACAAGCTTGCATGGGCTTGCTTATAGGCCTCCACAAGCTTATATAATTTTTTTATTCTTATTTTTTTAATAATCCTTTAAATGTTTAGTGGTTTTCTTAATCCAATCCAATTTCTAGTCCAATATGCAATGAACTAATATAATTTTTTTTAGACTTATTTGATTAACTCATTACATAAAATAAAACAAATCTAATTAGTCAATTATAATTTATGAAGATAGACATATTTTTAATCTAACTCAATCCAATATCTTTTAAATGTTCCTTTCTTAATGTCTAGGGTTCGATCTTTGATCTTTATGTGTGTGTGCTTTTAATAGTTTGATTATTTTTAATAGTGAAAATAAAATATGCAAGTTACCCATGGGCAACTGTGGTCCTAGCTAATTTTACCCACTTAGGATGTGAGCTTATATAAGTTAACCTATGTGAGCTTCGTTTGCACCATTATAATATCCCAAATCAATATTTAAAGTTTTATAAATTTTAATGCTTTTGAAAATTTATTGTATTTATTTGGTAAATATTTGATATTAAATTTCTTTCCTTTTTAAAAGCTCTAAAATATTAAAAATAATATTAATGATTATATTTGAAAAATATAATTATTTTTATATGGCCATTATTAAGTCGAGGTTTATTTTAATAATTTCTATGAAGATTTTCTCACAAGTAGAAAATAATCTTAGTGAACGTGGATATAAAGATTTATGAATAATTTGTTTGTAATTGATAAATTATTTTGGGAGTGGTAGACGTTTGAAATAATTATTTTAGGAAAATTTAAATTTATCAAGTGGAGGATCGAAAATACATGAAATGAGATTTTAAATAAAATCAATTTTATGAAGAATGTTTAGAAATAAATTAATGGCTCAAATTGAATTAAATAAAGTTAGAAGGTTGAGATTTTGTATAAGGGAAAATAAGTTTAAAGTGTGAGAAGCATGGAAATATTTCCTACAACTCACTTTTAAGCATTTGTCTTTCTTCCTTTTTTGGTTACAATTTTTGGATAGCCCCTTTCTTTTCTTAGTTTTTGTGCCTTTTCCCTTTATTTTTGTATCTTCTAGTTACTATCACTCATTCTCATCTCTTTGGATTTTTCCTTTTTTCTTTTTCTCTATCACAATTAACTTTTCTCTCTTCTCTCACTTGATTTTTTTAGGTATAACTCAGCTCCCCTTCCTTTCACATTTTTCCATATTTCTCTCTATCCTTTCTACCCATCCAACATTGCTTCTCTCATTCCTTTCCCCTCCTTTCTTCTTGTCGCAATTTCCCTTCATTTATGGATCTCATTTTCAATTGTTGTATGCTACTATTTTGACCCTCACTTTTTTTTGTCTATCTTATTATAGCTATCATGACCGAAACTACTACTGGTACAAGGAGTTATCATCATTGTGTCAGCTACTTGTGAGGTTGCCATTCAATAGCTATAGTGCGTAAAGAAGAAAAGCTGTGATCCACAATTGGTCTTGGACGTATTAGTAAATCCATAGGATGATAGTACTATAGTGTGTCATATCTATTACTTCTCTCTTGCTTCCTTAGTAATCTGGTGCACCTCTACCATTGGCAAGCAAATAAAGGTCTTTTAGGACACCAGAGGAAAATATAAAAAAAATGAATATAGATACTTTGAAATTTTTTAGGATAGATCAATGTTATCAGGTGAGTATATATCTCACCACATATTTTATCTTAATATAGGATGACTTAAATGTGATGAACTATATTCTACTTATTAATATTATAGATTTCATATTCATATACATATATATGTTAATATATATAAACTTAATTTTATAGTAAAGTATAATTAGCTATTGAGTGAATGTAAATTGATTAGAGTCCATAATGAAAACATAATGACGATGTCTCTAACTATTGTTAGATGGTGATTAAGTCCAATGATATTTGTAAGTTATAGTCATATGTGGTTATATGCTTGGTATTGTTTAGTAATAAATTAAAGTACTTACATTGAAGTTTTATAAATAATTGTAATATGAGAGTTGACTCTCATGTATATATATTATTTATGAATTATGCCATGGTTAGCATTGGAAGTTATAAATTATGTTAGAGCAATGACTTTAGGAATATTGAATTATAATGAAAAGATGCCTTAAAAATTGAAAAAAGAATCCTTGGCAAGTAGCTGAAAAGGGTATAAAATTAATTCAAGAACTAAATGGGAAATTCCTGGTGAACAATCAAGAAAAGTATTTAAATGATCCTAATATTAAGAAGTAGCTATATGTATGTTCATTATAACTGAATGTGTGAAATGATGTGATACTAGAAATTATTTGTGATTGAATATTACTATTAGTGTGATTGAGATAAGTTATTTAAACCTTAATGGCTATTTGTGATTGTGAAATTTACTCGGAACAGGTAGTATGTGATATGATAATTATATTATGTATTAATGGATAGTTGAAATTTTTATAAATTTTGTTATGGGATATGGAGTTTAAGTTATATGCAGGTGAACCCTCAATTTGAGGCATAGTTTATATATTTTAGAAATCCAAGAAAAATAGGTTTGTTAATAATTTCTAATCTAGAATATGATTAACTTGCAATTATTATTTGCAAAATTATTTCCTATAAGATAGTGATAGATATATGCTCACTAAGTTCTCATAACTCACTTTATCTTACATGAACACTTGGATTAAAAAATTTAGTAGTTAGGATTAGAGTCAATATTAAGAATAGAGATTTCTTGATTCATGGGATATCTTGAATTGTTTGTATATGTACATATATTTTGAGTTTGTATAGTATTACATGAATGATTAATGTTGTCATATTTGAAAATATATACAAGTTTTGTATTATAAGGTATGTGACCTTCGAGAAGTGTTCAAAAATAGGGGAGATTTTATCCTTTTTTTTAAGCAAAATTTAAACTGAATTTTAAGTCCCCTTTGAAATTTGAAAATTTCCATTAGATAGAAAGAGTAAAAGGTGTTAAGGCTTATGGAAATTAAGTATCAAGATCCATACCAATCATAATTGGAAGTAGGTCATGACAAAAGTGGTATTAAAGCATAGTTTAGGTACCTTGTGATAAATAGGTTAGAATGATCTAATTGTTAAATCTGAGTGAGCAAGTTAAATATACTATGAGGCATATCTTTGAAGATCTCCATGGATTTCTATTATATAAGTGTTAGCCATTGTTTGTTACTTTATTAAGCTTAATCATATTTTATCTTGTAAGATGAACTATTCCTTTAGTGAATTGTTTCTGATTTGATTGTTAAAGGTATGTGATGATTTGAGTTATGTGACATGACTTTGAATTGTAATTTATGATTAATGTTATGTGAAATGAATGATTTGAATTATGTGAAATGAAATTGAGTTATAATTTATGATTGATGTTGACAACTGTGATATTTCTTCTTTGTTAATTGAGAAAGTAAATATATTTGAGATTATGCATTGAATTATGTAATTCATTGATTTAAAGTGGTTGATGACATGAGAATGGAAAATTTTATTAATAAAACCCTTATGGTATAGTTAATGTTCTAAACACACCTTGTGATATGAAACAATGAAATAAACAATTAATGCTTATGGTGTCCCATTGTGGTGATGCAATGCCTATGGTGTCTTATTATTGTTCACTGGTATAAGTGATAATGAAATGAATGATTACTACCTATAATGGCCATTATGAGAATGAATACTCATCTTGTATATGATCTATGATGGGGGGAGATAAACATCCTCTATAGAGGAGGAAATGAGTGGTTAGCAATGGTGGGAAAAGGTTAGTGGCCTTGGGCTTAGGGTGGTAGGGGATAAAGTTAGACCAAAGATATAAGAAGAAATCCTGCATATAAACTATGCCCATTTAGTGAATTCTTATTAAAAGCTACTATAGCCATTCTCTATATTGCTATATATTGTATCCAATTACAAAAACTTCTTTTTTAGTGGGTACACTTTCTTTTTGTGGTATTCCACCCTTTGCTTGTTTTTAGTCCAAAGATGAAATTCTTAATGATATTTCGTTGTATTCACCAATGTTTGCAATAATAGCTTTTTCAACTGCAAGATTAATTGCATTTTATATGTTTCGGATCTATTTACTTGTTTTTGAGGGACATTTAAATGTTCATTTTAAAAATTACAATGGAAAAAAAACTAGCTCAATCTATTCAATATCTTGTTGGGGTAAAGATGGATATTTAGTTGATTTTGGATCTTTCAGTCTAATGTGAATGTGATTGAGCTTTATTAGTTGTTTGAATGATTAATGGTTACCCAAGATGGATTGAGTGTGAAATTTATGGTTGTAGTAATACTTAATGAGAATAAAAGTATGAGTTTATAATTTCATGAATGATTACTATTGAACTTTAGTAATTTGTGTGATCTGTTATCAAGTATATACAAATAAGATTTGTAATTATTAACTATAAATTTCATTAGTTGATTAAATGAAGTGTAAGTTTAATTATAGTATGGAATGAAGCCAAGTTCTAGGCTTATTTGCATGATTGAATCTTTGGTTAAAATCCTTAATTGTGAATTGTTAGCTATGCTTTGTTTCCATAATGATTACTAGAATTATTCATTGATTGTGTCTAGAGTGTAACGAGATTATAGTGAATGACCAATGCTGATGTAAATAACATTTCTTATTTGATTAGCTAAAAGATAAGATATATGTTTACAGATTACACATTGAATTTTAAAATTACATGTAAGGCACTTATTTGTGTTTAATCTACCTAAATGTGTTTAGCATATAAATAAACATGTTAGTAATGTATAGTGAAAGTGATTTACTAAATTATTTAAATACTAAAGGATTGTATGATTGTGTTCAACATAAGTAGTATGTGAAATCACTTAAAATGATTTAGTTTACATAATGATGCACTAAATTGATAAATAGGTCAGTGATAAATTAATGAAAAAAATATTTACTATTTTATTTGCCCTTATTTTATATCTCTTAGGTGTTACATTTGCTTAATTTTAGAGAATAAACCTTGTTTTATAATTTGCGGTCAATTTTATAATATTATGAATTTATTCGATAAATGTTGGATTTTGACACTATTTCTATTTTTCAATCATATCTTAGCCTCCAAATGTCAGATTAAGACAAATTTTATATTATTGGAAAGCCAAAAGAGATAACTACAACTTTTATGTTTTGGTCAAAGCCTAGTTTGAACTTTTTCAAGCTTTTATTCAGCTGAGAAGCTGAAGTCATGTTTTTGCCCCAACTGAACCCACTTTTGTATTTGGGCCATATTTGGAGCTGTAGTGGTCTGATTAACCTTAATACAGTGCCCAAATTCTCACAAGACACAGGATTACATGTTTCATGTTTTATAGGTTCTTCAAATTACATTGATTTGGTGGTCTAAATCGGGTTGAAAGGCAGACCTATGCGAATTCACTAATGTATCTATTAAATTTAATTAATTTGTAAAAAATAGATTTGGACTTTTAAAAATTAGGAAGGCCTTATTATTGTAATCCTAAGAGTCATCTAATCCTATTCCAATAAGGTTTTAGGCTAATTAGGTTATATAAATAGGAAAGAGAGCTGAAGAGAATAGGACATTCAGACTACACATAGAAAACTCAGCAGATAGCCTTCTTCTTCTCTTTACTTTCTTTGTTCTTCATTAATGGAAGTCTAAATTTGTAGTTGATTCAAGGATTTTGAGGCTCTCCTCTTGAGAATTATGAGATCATGATTTGTAATGTTGATCTTTCTTAATTAATTTTCTTTTTTCTCTATTTACTTGTGTTGAAAGTCTTCTTGAGATTCCTTGTGTTGGATGTTGATTTGATATTCACCCTTGTGATTTCTGATTTCTTTGCTGCTTTGATGTGAAATTATGATTGATAAATCATAGTTTCATACATAGGAATAGAGGGTTAAGGGATTAATTGGGGATTTCTAATTTAGTTTCTTAAATTAATTGAATTTTATTTATAAATAAATTTCAATCTAGTGTAGGGATTATAGTGATTGCTTAATTCAACTAATTTTAATTGATCAAATCCTAAGTGATTATCTAGCATAGAATTCATGAATAATTAGAAGAAATCAAATCCTAATTGATCTATGATTAATTAAGTTTAGGGCTCTCAATTTCCTTGAATCGGTTGTATGATTCTATTGAATTCTCCTCTATTTTATTTCTATTTTGCTTCTGTCTTGTGCTTAATTTTATGCTTATTACATTGTTTAATTTTATGCAGCCAAGCTCCCAATTCTAATTCTATTTTGCATATAGCACATTATTGCATTCTGCATTTTGGTTCTGCATAACATTATGTTTCATTTCATTATCATTCTATTTGCATTAGTTTTCTTTGTTTTCATCACATAAATAATTTAAAAATTATTTATATATTTTTAGGAAATCATTATCATTTAGAAAAGGTAAAATCAATGGATCACTAGGGATACAACCTAGTTGTGCCAGTACATAACATTATATTTTCAATTCACCATTTTATTCTAATGTTGGTGCATTGTGACGTGCACATCAAAATTTTGGTGTCGTTGCTTGGGATCCTCTTAAATTTATTTTTTCCCATATGTTTTTAGTAGTATATTATACAATTAGGCAAGCATATCAGTCAATCATTGCATCCACTAATTGTGTTTCTTACGTTTTATGGTAATTCTTATTTTCTACATTATCTTAGATTCCACTGCATTCCTTGTTTTCTTTTCATACCTCCACCTCAATTCATCATATTTTATCATAATAAACATTATCAAGCATTAAAACAAAGGTTTTTGGCCTAAGAAATCCAATTTTACATAATTTTGTATTCATACCTTGTTTTAGGCATAACTTGGTCATCCTAGTTCCAATTAAGCTGAAATTTTTATGGGAGCTAGATCTCATTTTTCTCATCAAAATTCACTAGCCATAAGCTTGTGAATGCCCTAGTTTTTTAGCTAAATTCCATTGTTTTAACAATTTTTTTAATTTTTTTAAAAAAATTTATTGCATTTTTGGGTTTTGTATAGTTGTAGAAAACTTTTTGTTGTGATTCTATAATTTTTAAAAATGTATAGATAGGTTAATTAAATGTGTTTAAGTTAATTTTTCATAGTGCTTTGCATTTTAGTGTTTATGTACTCCTATAGTGCTTTTCTCTTCTATTCTGTGTAGTGCTATGTAATGTTATGCAAGACAAGAAGAAATCCTACTAAATTACTTAATTTTGATTCTGAAATAGAAAGGATATTCATTCCCTCTATAGGAATAAAAACATAAGTAGTTCCATCTTTCTTGCACCTTTAGATAAACTAGAAAACATGACAAATAACAATAGGACTTTGAAGAAATTGGCTGCCCTTGATGTCACATACCAACCATTAGGCATCCAATATCCTAATTTAGATGTTGATTTTAAATTAAAGTCTGGACTGATACACTTGCTTCCAAGGTTTCATAGTCTTGCACGTGAAGATCCACACAAACACTTAAAGGTGTTTCATGTGGTGTGTTCAACAATGAAGCCTCAAGGCATATTAAAAGATCAAATCAAGCTAAGAGCATTCCCTTTCTCCTTAACTGATGTAGCCAAGGATTGGTTGTATTACTTGTAACTTAGTTTTATTACATGCTAGACAGACATAAAGTAATAATTCTTAGAGAAATTCTTTCCTGCATCTAGAGGTGCTACCATAAGAAAAAAGATTCATGGCATTAGGAAAATCAATAGGGAGACATTTTATGAGTATTGGGAGAGATTCAAGAAATTATGTGCTAGTTATCTACATTACCAAATAAGTGAGCAACTTCTGATTCAATACTTTCATAAAGGCCTTCTTCCCATAGATAGAAGCATGATAAATGCTGCAAGTGGTGGAGCTTTAATGGACAAAACACATATGGCAGCAAGGGATTTAATTGCAAATATGGTAGCTAATTCATAGCGTTTTAGCACCAGAATGCTCCCTGCTAGTAGAAGTGTGCACAAGATAAGCCTTCCATCCTATGCAAACCAGTAGAGAATAAAGCTTAGGATTGATGAATTAACTTCCTTAGTAAGGCAACTAGTTGTAGGATAACAATACTAGCAATTACAGACCTTTCCACCTGCCAGACTTTGTGGAATTTATTCCTGCTCAAACCATTCTACTAATTCATGTCTAACATTGCAAGAAGATAATGGCCAATGCCAAGCTTATGCTACAATAATTTTCTCTGGGAAGCCATTATACTAGCAATAACAAAATTAGTATCGACAGCAACAACCTAAATATGATCCTTACTTAAATTTTTATAATCCTAACTAGAGGGACCATCTTAATTTTAAATATGATAATGCACTAGTACAACAAACCAAACTAGCACCATATGAGAATAGAACTCCATTCCAATAGCCTTCCAAGCTAATCCAGCAATAGTAAAACTTCCAGAACCAACAAGCAAAAGTATCCTCATCTTTTCAATCACCCCTTAAGGACTTGGTTAAGCAAATGGCTACGAATAATTTACAATTCCAATAAAGGCAAATGCTACAATGCAGGACCTATAAATGCAAATTGGTCATCTTGCTTCCACCTTAAGCCAACTTAAATCACAAGGTTCTGATAAATTACCCTCCTAAACAAATCCTAATCCTAGAAGTAGCGTCTATGCTATCATGCTATAAAGTGGCAAGGAGGTTCATGCTTCCAACAATCCAGAACCAGTATACCAGTAACATAAGGCTAAATAACCAATAGTTACTGAAGATTCTGCAAAAAGCTCTTTTCAACCCAGCTAGAATTTGGACAAACCAGAAGTAGTATAGAAGGTAGAAGTGGTGCAGAAACTAGAAAATTTCATAAGATCACTTCCTTTTCCTTAATAGAATAACTCAGTTTAGGAAAAGAGAAGAAATTAACATAGACAAGGAGATCCTGGAAATTTTTAGGAAGGTGAAAATCAACATCCCATTACTAGAAGCTATCAAACAAATGAGTTACGCACATAAGAAAGAAAGTTTTTCGGCAATGAAAGAGTGAGTTTAAGCCAAAATATCTTAACTATTCTTCAACCAAGCCTGCGCTAAAAGTGCAAGGATCCAAGGACATTTGACATACCTTATGTAATATGCAAGAATAGATTTGAGCATGCTTTAATTAACCTGGGAGCCTCCATAAACGGGATGTCAATGTCTGTATTCTCCTTTTTATAGTTTGGTCCCTTGAAGTAAATGTAGGGTTGCACACTTAGAGCCTAGTGAATTTGGAATTAATGGACCAAATTATTTAGGCTTAATATTTGGGAATTCATGTTATAATTATAAGGCCCAATAGTAAGCCTATAATTATACATGGAATAAAGCCCAAATAGGTTAGATTTTTTTATGCACCTATTTAAATAGGCTTATTGGGTAATAATAGGATGACTATTACTATTCATGCACCCCAAGCAAAAGCATAGAAAACCCTAGCACCTCTCCTTGACCAAAATCCCTGAAGAGGCGTAGCTAGCACTATGAGGTGTAAGGAGATCAATTCCAACCGGTGTGTGTAGCGGACATTCATCGGTGATTCACGGGTTTGTGTGGATACCACAGAGGTGCAGCCACATAAACGTTATACTGGTGATATGATTTACTGGTTTCCATTCCGGTTCGTGATTTGGAAGCAGATCGGACTTGGTGTAGCGGTCAGAAGAATTTTGCCAAAAGGTATAAACCCTAATCCCTAATCTATGATGTTCTAAATTCGCATGGATCCTTGGTGGAAATCGTGCAAAAATTTTATTCCACTATGCATGTATGATGCGCGATTTCCAGCAGTGGTATCAGAGCCACTTGCGAATCCATAAATTAGTTTTCTGTGTTATGCGTTTAAATCTGGATAATTCATGTTTAATCAGATCAGGCATGATGCAATTAGGGTTTTGGATCAATGTAATTCTATATGTTAATTAATCGATTTTGATTAGATTAAAATTAGATTAACACATACATAATTAATGATTCAATTTTAATGAGATTAAAAAAAACTGGAAACGTAGCTGATGAAGGTTTCGTTTTAATGAGATTAAAATTCGAACAGAAACATGTCTGGTTGTATACATGTGATGTATGCATTCTATTTCGTTTAATGAGATTAAATTAAATAGAACATGGACTAATGTTTGAGTTAATAGGGCGGAACATCAAGAAGTAGGATTTTGGAACAGTTCTGGAATTAGGGTTCTTGATAAATTCTAATTTTGGCCGATTGTTTTAATGGTTAAAACAAAAACCAAAATGTTCAAAATTTTCTGGATTTTTGCCTAAAAGTTTTCAAAATTTTGAAGGTAAGATGCATGAAAATTTTTGGTAAGGGGGCGGGGTGAGGGGCGGCCTCCCCTCGACCCCTGCCTGCTAACCGGCTAGCAGGACCGCCGTACTAACTCTGCGTAGCGCAATAATTGATAGCCTGAATCTAAGCTGCATTTTAAAATCAATCTTTTCATAACCTTCTAATTTTAAACAAGTTAAAATTGGAAACAAGATCAATTTCAATAAATACCTATGGTCGTTTGTATGCTTACATGTGATGTTTGCTGCATGATGCATAGTTATGGCCCTTACACCATAATGTATGGCTATATTTCATTTATTGGTTTTGGTTTTATTGTAATTAAATACGGCCTGCGTGTCGTGCCTTTCTCTATAAATTCTAGTTGTACATTCTTTCTCTCACCTTACTCCCCTGGAATGTAACTCGAGTTTTCTCCTTCATTATGTATTGTAAAGTTAGAATAGTTTACTTTCAAATGTACAATATGTTTAAGCCTGGAGCTTGCTGCCATGGAGACAAGGAGCCAAAATCAATATGAGGACAACCGTGGAAGATGCTTAAAGAAGATATCTTTACCCTAGGTTGACCTTTTGGTTTTCTCATTGGCTTGGGAAAACCAATATAGTTGGGCCATAACTATGCACATTTATTTTATGCTTTATTGCATGCTTTATATTAATGTATATGATATGTTAGATATAGGCATGTATGGATGGCAAATAATGGTGAGATCTAAATAAACATTTAAATCCCTTAATGCAAATATTAAGTCAGTAATAAAAGTGATGCCTTCCAATGAATGGCACTTGTCAAGGCCTTGATCAACATAAGGCAGGTTTGCCAAAGTAAAGTGCCTAGTTTATCTTGGTGAGACACAATAGGATAATAGTGATATCCAAATGCCAATAATTAGGTTTTTGACTTAACTAGGCCATCTCAATAGGATTGGGGCCTAGAGGCATGGAGTTGGGCTTAAGTCCATGAGATGGATTTGAACAAGTGTTGTTCACCCAACTATCCAAGAGTTACATAAGATGTAATTGGCAAGGAGTTGCCTACCTAAATAGCCAAAACATGAGTGATCAGCCAAAGCTGACTTAAGTCTAGGTGAAACATGGATCTTGGCCCACTAGAGAATCTCAAACGCTACGATTTTCCGAAATAATAGTGAGGGTTATTAATTTGAGAAAAATAGTGGGAGCATTATTTAATAAAAGACCTTATTAAATAAGTAAAATACATGATTCTCATTTTGCATATTTTTCTATTGTAGATAACTATGGCATCAAATGCATCAAATTTATCACTGCGATCTATCCTTGAGAAGGATAAGCTGAATGGGATGAATTTTCTTGATTGGTATCGAAACTTGAGGATTGTCCTCAAGCATGAGAAAAAGCAATATGTCCTAGAGCAACCTACTCCAAATGAGCCTGCTGCTAATGCTCCTCAAGCAGAAAAGGATGCTTATAAGAAGCATCTAGAAGATGCTCTGGATGTCAGTTGTCTCATGCTTGCTACCATGAACTCTGAGCTTCAGAAGCAACATGAGAACATGGAGGCGTTCAATATGATTGATCACCTTAAATAGCTTTACCAAGAGCAAGCAAGACATGAAAGATATGATGTATCTAAAGCATTGTTTCAGTGTAAGATGGCTGAAGGAACACCCATTGCTACACATGTGCTTAAAATGATTAAGTACATCAATAGCCTTCAAAGATTGGGTTTTCCTTTGCAGCAAGAATTGGCCACTGATATAGTTCTGCAATCGTTGCTTGAGAGCTATAGTCAATTCGTCATGAATTACAACATGAACGAAATTGATAAGACTTTGCCTGAACTGCTTAACATGTTAAGAACTGTTGAGCAGAACTTGAAAAAGTCCAAGCCCAATTCCATTATGATGGTTCAAAAGGGCAAAGGAAAAGGCAAGTCTAAGGCCAAGAATAAAAAGAAAAAGGACAAGACTGATGGAAAGTCCAAGTCAAGTTCCTCTGCACTGAAGCCCATAGGTGGCGTGGCCAAGGAAGGACAATGCTTCCATTGTAAAGAACCAGGACATTGGAAGCGAAATTGCAAGATTTACCTGGAAGAGCTTAAGAAGCAAAAGGAAAGTGGGAATTCCAACTCAGGTATTTATGTTATAGAGGTTAATTTATCTACTTCTACATCTTGGGTATTAGATACTGGATGTGGTACTCACATTTGTGTAAATGTGCAGGATCTTAAAGAAAGTAGATCATTAGCCAAAGGTGAAGTGGACCTGCGCGTTGGAAATGGAGCAAAAGTTACTGCATTAGCTGTAGGGACTTATTATTTATCTTTACCTAGTGGATTAGTTTTAGAATTGGACAATTATTATTTTATGCCTACTGTTAATAGATATTTGATTTCTGTTTCTTGTTTAGACAAGAAAGGTTTTTCAGTTATAATAAAGGACAAATGTTACTCTATTTATTTAAATGAAATGTTTTATGGTAGTGCACAATTAATGAATGGTCTTTATGTTCTAGACTTTGAAAATCCAATCTATAACATAAACACGAAGAAGGTCAAAACTAATGATTCAAATCCAACCTATCTTTGGCATTGTCGTTTAGGCCATATAAATGAGACACACATCTCCAAACTTCATAAGGATGGATTTTTGGACTCATTTGATTTCGAATCATATGAGGTATGTGAGTCATGTTTATTAGGTAAGATGACTAAAGCCTCTTTTACTGGGAAAGGTGAAAGGGCTAGTGATTTATTGGGCCTTATACATAGTGATGTATGTGGACCTTTAAACACACAAGCTAGAGGAGGTTATCAGTACTTCATTACTTTTACTGATGATTTCAGTAGATATGGTTACGTGTTTCTTATGAAACACAAGTCTGAATCTTTTGAAAAGTTCAAAGAGTTCAAAAATGAAGTACAAAACTAACTTGGTAAAAGTACTAAAGCACTTCGATCAGATTGAGGTGGTGAATACTTAGACCGAGAGTTCCTTAATCATCTAAAGGAGTGTGGCATTGTATCACAACTCACTCCACCAAGAACACCTTAATGGAATGGTGTTTCTGAAAGGAGGAATCGAACTTTGTTAGACATGGTTCAGTCAATGATGAGTCAGGCTGACCTTCCAAATTCCTTCTGGGGACATGCTCTAGAGACTGCAACTTTCACACTAAACCGTGTTCCATCAAAATCAGTTCAAAAGACACCATATGAGATATGGACTGGGAAACATCCTAGTTTGTCTTTTATGAAGATTTGGGGCTGCGAAGCTTACGTAAGACGTCAGGCTTCTGATAAACTTGGACCCAAATCTAATAAATATTTTTTCGTTGGATATCCTAAGGAAACAAAAGGATATTATTTCTATAATCCAACCGAGCAAAAAGTGTTTATTGCTCGAACTGGTGTTTTTCTAGAGAGAGAATTTATCTCTAAAAGAATTAGTGGGAGAAGAATAGAACTTAAAGAAATTCAAGATCAATGAGAAAACATTGAACTTGAGATGGAAC
This sequence comes from Sindora glabra, assembly GCA_020226215.1. NCBI lineage: Eukaryota > Viridiplantae > Streptophyta > Magnoliopsida > Fabales > Fabaceae > Sindora > Sindora glabra. Next base: position 79,902,739 of record CM035225.1, on the reverse strand, counting down.
CTGAGCCGGTTCCACAAACAGTTGTGGAAGAACCTGCTCCTGTAACACAGAACCCACGTAGATCTAGTAGGATACGTCATGAGCCCGAGAGATATGGTTTTCTCGTGACTCATAACGGTGATGTGTTGCTCATGGAACAAGATGAGCCCACAACCTACCAAAAGGCTATGATGGGGCCAGATTCTGAGAAATGACTAGAAGTTATGAAATCAGAGATGGACTCCATGTATTCAAACCAAGTTTGGACTTTGGTTGATCCACCTGAAGGGGTAAAACCCATTGGGTGCAAATGGGTTTTCAAAAAGAAAACTGACATGGATGGTAATGTGTGTACCTTTAAGGGACGATTGGTTGCAAAAGGTTTCAAACAAATTCATGGTATTGACTATGATGAGTCCTTTTCTCCAGTTGTCATGCTTAAATCCATCAGGATTCTTCTAACTATAGCAGCATATTATGATTATGAAATTTGGCAAATGGATGTCAAAACTGCTTTCCTTAATGGAAATCTTCTTGAGGATGTGTACATGACACAACCTGAAGGTTTTGTAAATCCTGAAAATGCTGGAAAAGTTTGCAAATTGCAACGATCCATTTATGGGTTGAAGCAAGCTTCTCGGAGTTGGAATCTTCGTTTCGATGATGCAATCAAAGAGTTTGGTTTCATCGAAAATGAAGATGAACCCTGTGTATACAAGAAGGTTAGTGGGAGCACAATAGTCTTTCTGGTGTTGTATGTAGATGACATATTACTCATTGGAAATGACATTCCTACACTACAGTCTGTAAAAACTTGGTTAGGAAATTATTTTTCTATGAAAGACTTAGGTGAGGCCTCCTATGTATTAGGTATCAAGATTTATAGAGATAGATCGCGAAAATTGCTTGGCCTAAGTCAGAGTACATACATCAACAAGGTGCTAAAAAGGTTTAGCATGCAAGATTCTAAAAGAGGATTCTTGCTGATGTCACATGGTATAAGTTTCTCAAGAACTCAATGTCCTTCCACAGAGTATGAGAGACAGCGCATGAGTAAGATCCCTTATGCATCTGCGATTGGATCTATCATGTATGCCATGTTATGTACTCGTCCTGATGTCTCGTATGCTTTAAGCATGACGAGCAGATACCAATCAGATCCTGGTGAAAGTCACTGGATAGCTGTCAAGAATATTCTTAAGTACTTAAGAAGAACTAAAGATATGTTTTTGATATATGGAGGTGAGGAAGAGCTCATTGTAAATGGTTACACTGATGCTAGCTTTCAAACTGATAAAGATGACTTCAGGTCGCAGTCAGGTTATGTATTTTGCCTTAATGGTGGCGCTGTGACCTGGAAGAGTTCAAAGTAAGGGACAGTGGCTGATTCTACAACAGAAGCTGAATACATTGCAGCATCAGATGCCGCAAAAGAGGCTGTTTGGATTAAGAAGTTCATCAATGAACTTGGAGTTGTTCCTAGCATTGCTGACCCAGTAGAGCTCTATTGTGACAATAATAGAGCCATTGCGCAAGCCAAGGAACCTAGATCGCACCAGAAATCCAAACATATACTCTGGCGCTATCATCTCATAAGAGATATTGTTGACAGAAATGATGTCAAGATATGCAAAATACCGACTGACGATAATGTCGCCGATCCACTGACAAAAGCCCTGACGCAGCAAAAACATGATAGTCATATGAGATCCATAGGTATTAGATACATGGATGATTGGCTTTAGTGCAAGTGGGAGATTGTTAGTGTATATACCCTAAAACCAATTGTATTGGTGATTGTAATTTTAAATCATATTATTTTAATGGCAATTCCAATTATTATATTTATATATATTATCTGTGTAATATATTTAATTATAATAATAACCTTAGAATAATTATATTTTTAAATGTCCCTAGTCATATATCATTGTGGATTAGGTTGCTTTGATATGTTAAGACTAGCATGTGTGAAGACTTATATGGGATATTAAGTTTACACATGAGTACAAGTTAGAGAACTTGTATACTGGACCGACCCATATTAAGAACACTACATGGATCGTTATATGAGTGTCATAAGTGGTTCTTAGTGATCATTATTAATATGATCCTTTGACCTGAGATCACCAAGGTTCCCTACATGTGAGTTTCATATTTTGATACTATTCTATATCACTAATGGTTAAGTGAATGCAAGGGTAGATATTGGATATGTCACATATCATGCAGAGGGGTTTGTGTGATCAAGATGGGATTTGTCCCTCCTATATAACAGGAGTAACATCTATGGGCCCCCTGATTAAGTAAAGCTGAGAAAATGCATGGCCATGCTCAGATGAATTGACATGAGATGTCGATTACATTTATTTCTGTCAGCTTACTTAGGAATCAAGAAACCTCAAGATTGGGCTATACGAGAATGACACGGTCCATGTCTCATGCTCAATCTAGATGTATAGGACAAAAGGACATAAGTGATAATCACGTGTAAAGGTTTAGTCAAATCATTGACTTTCACATTACTTGGGTAACAATGATGTGTTGCTAGACACCAATCATTGTTTATGATCATTAATATGATTAATGGTCATTGCCAACGTAATGAGAGCCTATAGGGTCGCACATTTAGAGCCTAGTGAATTTGGAATTAATGGACCAAATTGTTTAGGCTTAATATTTGAGAATTCATGTTATAATTATAAGGCCCAATAGTAAGCCTATAATTATACATGGAATAAAGCCCAAATAGGTTAGGTTTTTCTATGCACCTATTTAAATAGGCTTATTGGGTAATAATAGGATGACTATTACTATTCACGCACCCCAAGCAAAAGCATAAAAAACCCTAGCACCTCTCCTTGACCAAAATCCCTGAAGAGGCGTAGCTAGCACTACGAGGTGTAAGGAGATCAATTCCAACTGGTGTGTGTAGCGGACATTCATCAGTGATTCACAGGTTCGTGTGGATACCACAGAGGTGCAGCCACATAAACGTTGTACTGGTGATCTGATTTACTGGTTTCCATTCCGGTTCGTGATTTGGAAGCAGATCGGACTTGGTGTAGCGGTCAGAAGAATTTTGCCGAAAGGTATAAACCCTAATCCCAAATCTATGGCATTCTAAATTCGCATGGATCCTTGGTGGAAATCGTGCAAAAATTTTATTCCGCTGTGCATGTATGATGCGCAATTTCCAGCAGTAAATAAGAGTCATCATCTAACTAGCCAATATAAGTACTACATAACCTATTAGAGTTATTAAGGATATGCTGGTTCAAATGAAGGAATTAATATTCCCAGTGGATTTTTACATTTTATCAATGGAGGATGAATCAACTAATAACCTTGCACCTTTGATTCTAGGAAGACCTTTCCTCAAAATAGCAAAGATAAAAAATTGATGTTGATGCAAGCACTTTTTCTATGGAAGTTAGAGATACATTAATGACTTTTAACATCTTTGAAGCTATGAGATTTCCTACTAAAGACCATTTTGTATTCCAAATAGAAGTTCTCAATGAGCTTGCTGAAAATGCTCTTCAAGACATGCTTTTTTTATTTTTCCAATAATTTTGAGTTTATGGAATACATTGATGATCATGAATGTACTTACTGTGATGGTGATAGCTAATGTGCTATATGTAGAGAGATTTTTGCATTCTTAAGTGAAGAAACTAGTATTGTTCCAAAAAAGGTAGAAAATGCAAAATTCTCTATCCAAGAAGGATTTCACCTTGCTAGAGTGACCTCTACACAAAATTACTTCCCTCTATCACCCAATCACCAACAATAGAGCTCAAACCTCTCCCAAACCATTTGAAATATGCATTTTTAGAGAAGAATGAGAAGCTACCAGTCATTGTAGCAAAGAAGTTACAAGCTAACCAAGAAGAGATATTGTTGCAGATTTTGAGAGCTTACAAACAAGCAATAGGATGGACACTTGCAAACTTTCCTAGAATTAACCTTTCAACTTGTATGCATAGAATTTTGCTAGAAGGAGTCAAACCAATGAGACAACCATAGAGAAGACTCAATCCCATGATTTTGAATGTGGTAAAGAAGGAGATTACTAAGCTTTTGGAGGCTGAAATTATATATTCAATTTTAGACAGTAACTGGGTGAGTTCAATCCAAGTTGTTCCTGAAAAAATGGCTTAATAGTAGTAAAAAACTAGAATAATGACTTACTCCTTACTAAAGTACAGAATAGTTGGAGAGTCTGCATTGATTATAGGAAGTTGAATTAAGCAATCATAAAAGACCACTTTCCACTACCTTTCATTGATCAAATGCTTGAGAGATTGGCTGGAAAATCATAATATTGCTTCCCAGATAGCTACACTAGTTATTTTCAAATTCGCATTGCACTAGAAGATCAAGGGAAGATAATATTCACATGTCCTTTTGGCACTTTAGCTTATAGAAGGATGTCTTTTGGCTTATGCAATGCACCTGGTACATTCCAAAGGTGTATGATGAGCATTTTTTTTGAATTTTTAGAAGATTGTGTTGAAGTCTTCACTGATGACTTTTCTATTTATGGTTCCTTCTTTGATGCATGCTTAAATAATCTTTCTAGGGTGTTAGATAAATGTATTGAGACAAACTATGTGCTGAATTTTGAAAAGTGTTATTTCATAGTAGAGCATGGCATAGTTTTAAGACATATAGTAAGTAAAAATGGCATTGGAGTAGATCTTGCCAACATTAATGTGATTTCTACCTTACCTTACCCCACTTGTATGCATGAAGTGCATTCTTAGTCATGCAAGTTTCTAGAGGAGATTTATTAGAGATTTTGGCAAGATTGCCCTCCAATTGTCTAAGCTACTCCAAAAAGAAGCAGATTTCAACTTTAATGAATATTACAAAGAGGCTTTTGATAAGTTAAAGCAAGCTCTCACTACCACTCTAACTATCCAACCACCATTATGGGATTTACTTTTTGAGTTGATGTGTGATGCTTCTAATTATGTAATTGGTGCTGTTCTTGCACAAAGAATAGGAAAACTACCTAATGCAATCTATTATTCTTCAAGGACTTTGGATGCTACCTAAGCAAATTACACTACAATAGAAAAAGAACTTTTAGCTATTGTGTTTGCTTTAGATAAATTTAGACCAAATTTGCTTAGTTTTAAGGTGATTGTGTTTTCTGATCATGCAGCTTTGAAGCTCCTTTTGAAGAAACCAGAGGCAAAACCCCGCTTGATTAGATAAATGTTACTTTTGCTAAAGTTTGACATTGAGATCAGAGATAGGAATGGAGCTGAAAACCTGGTGGCTGATCATTTGAATAGAATTTCAAGAAATGTTGACACTCTCCCTATTCATGACACCTTTCTAGATAAGCAACTTTTTCAACTGCTAGGTAAAGACCCTTGGTATACTGATTTAATGAATTATTTAGCTACTAATGAGTTGCTTGCATATGATAAGAAAACTCAAATTGATAAGTTCAAGAGTGAGGCTAAGTATTATGCATGGGATGATCTTTATTTGTGGAGATTTTGTGATGATCAAATAATTAGGAGATGTGTACATAATTTTGAGTTTCATTCCATACTTGCATTTTGTCATGATCATACTTGTGGAAGTCACTTTAGACTTAAGAGAATAGCAAGGAAAGTGTTAGATTATGGTTTTTATTGGCCTACTTTATTCCATGATACTTGCATGTTTTGTAAAAATTATGAACAATATCAAAAGATAGGGAATTTAACTTGTAGACATGAGATGCCTCAATCTCCTATACTTTTTTATGAAATTTTTTCTGTATGGAACATTGATTTTATGGGTCTTTTTCCTTCATCTTTTAGCTTTGTTTACATTCTTCTTGCTGTTGATTATGTTTCTAAGTGGGTGGAAGCTAAAGCTACCAAAATTGATGATTCTAAAGTTGTTACAGATTTTGTTAGATTTCATATCTTTAGCAAGTTTGGCATTCCGTATACTTTGATTAGCGATCAAAAAATTCATTTTTACAATAGAGTATTTGAGACTTTATTAAAGAAATATGAGGTTTGTCATAGAATTTCCACACCATATTATCCTCAAACAAATTGGCAAGCAAAAATTTCTAATAGAGAAGTGAAGTTAATCTTGGAAAAAACTGTGAAACATAATAGATAGGATTTAAGCCTTAGATTGGATGATGCACTTTAGGCTTATAGGATCATATACAAAAACTCCTATTAGGATGTCTCCATACTAGATTATTTTTGGTAAAGCATGTCATCTTTTAGTGGAGTTGGAGCATCAAGCATTTTGGGCTATCAAAAGATGCAACATGGATTTGAAAGCATGTAGAAATAAGAGGAAATTACAATTGCAAGAATTAGAGGATCTTAGACTTGAAGCCTATGAGAATTCTAGGTTTTACAAAGAGAAAACAAAGGCATTCCATGATAAATTCATTCTTAGAAAAAATTTTGAGATTGACCAAAAAGTTTTGTTCTTTAATTGAAGGCTTAAATTAATGCTAGGTAAACTCTGTTCCTATTAGGATGGATCTTTTATTATCACTAACATTTTTCCTTATGGTGCAATTAAGCTCAAGAGTGTGGAAAACAACAAAGTGTTCAAGGTCAATGGGCATAGGATTAAAACATTCTATAAAGGTTTTCAAGAACAAGTGGTGGAAGCAATGGAGTTGGGGATCCTAGTTTATTGTTGATAAGCTTTAGCATGATGTCTAGTCAAAGATATTAAAGAAAGGCACTTCTTCAAAAGTAACCCAAGGCATTTAGATTTTCTTTCTCTTATCTTTCTCTTTTATTTTCCATGTCCTTTATCCTTCTTGATGTTATTTTTGATGATATTGATATGCTTTATATTGAGGATAATATAAAATTTAAGTGTGAGAGGGAGACTTTTAGGATTTACCTTATGCTTTTCAATTTTATGCTTTAAAAAAAATAAAAAGTGTGTGTTTTACACTTGATTTTGAGTCTGTTTTACTTGCTTTCCACTAATGGAGATTTTGCATTTTCATAAGTAGGATTCAATTGAAGTTAGATAGCATTTAGAATATGATTGAATGAAATATTTTGCTTCTTGAAATTAATTGATGTAATAATGGATTTTGAATTAGTAGATTGAAATTGGTAGCATGACCTACTTTGTGAGATTTTGAGCCTTTTGTTAAAAATTTATACTATGATATTATCTTTCCTTCTTGTGTGATGTTCCTTCATGATTTGTTTCTTTAGAACTTGCTTTGAATCTTTTTGAGATTACATTTAGCACATGCATACACAAACATGATTAAGGCATTTTTTCTTTATTTAAGCTAGAGCCAAAAAGCTAATATTGAAGTTTCTACCTTTGTTAAGCCCCTTTGAGCTTTTATTGCCTTTTCTTTGTTGATTAACCCATGAGCATATTTTCCAACTAAATACAAATATCTTTACCTAACTTTAAGGATTGGTAGAGCATTTGAATTTTCATAAGATGAGTTCTTGAATAAATGCGGGGATATATGAGTTTATATGTTGTGAAAAGTTATCATCAAAGGTTAGTTAAAAAAAAGAGAAAAAATGATGAAAAAAGAAAAGAAGAGAAGAAAGAAAAGTGAAAAAATGGCAAAAAGGGAATTAAAATAAAATAAAAATAAAAATAAAAATAAAAAAATTAAATTAAAAAATAAAGAAATTGATGAGTATTTGAGTTTGAATTTGTCTCGATGTGTCAAGTTGTAATTGTTTATGATTTGCCTAAATGTTTTTAATTCAAGTGCTCTATTAATTTCTTTTGTTTCTAACTTTCCATATTCTTACTTTTCCTACCTTTACCTTTGCCGCATTATAATCTTGAATAAAGTCCTTTTGATTTGTGTTGTACATGTAATTTAAGTAGTGGAGATTAGATAATTAGCAAACTTATGGTAGAAAATTTTATGGAATGAACTTAAGTGAAACACTTTACTTTAAACACTTAAAAGTTGAAGAGCAAATCTTGTAAAGAATCTACCAATTTAATCTACTCTTTTTGCATAAAATTACTATGCTAGTTAGTTTTAAGTTTGTTAAGATTTTTCTTCATCATGTATTATGTTTCTTGCTACCTTTAGTTAGTTCTTCCTTATAGATTTGTGAATTTGAAGTTTTTGGAAAGTAAAGTCTTTTATGTCTTAATTTTAAATAAAGTTTTGTCTTACTCGAAGACGTGCAAGGGATAAGTGTCGGCGAATTTAATGAGAAAAATATTTACTATTTTATTTTCCTATATTTTATGTCTCTTAAGTGTTACATTTGCTTAATTTTATAAAATAAACCTAGTTTTATAATTTGTGGTCAATTTTACAATAATGTGAATTTATTCGATAAATATTGTATTTTGATATTGTTTTTGTTTTTCAATCATATCTTAGGTTTCGGATGTCGAATTGAGGCAAATTTTATATTGTTAGAAAGCTAAAAGAGATAACTATAATTTTATGTTTTAGTCAAAGCCCAGTTCGGACTTCTTCAAGCCTTTATTTGGCTAAGAAGCTAAAGTTGTATTTTTGTTCCAACTGAACCCGCTTCTATATTTAGGCCATATTTAGAGCTATAATGGTCCAATTAACTTGAATCCACTGCTCAAATTCTTACAAGATATAGGCTTACATGTTTCATATTTTATGAGTTCTTCAAATTACATTGATTTGGTGGCCAAAATTAGGTTGAAAGGCAAACCTGCAAAAATTCACTAATATATCTGTTAAACTTAATTGATTTGTAAAAAATAGATTTGGACTTTTAGAAATTAGGAAGGCCTTATTATTGTAATTCTAGGAGACATTTAATCTTATTCTAATAGGGCTTTAGGCTAATTAGGTTATATAAATAGGAAAGAAAGCTAAAGAGAAGAGGACATTCAAACTACTCACAGAAAACTGAGCAGACAACCTTTTTCTTCTCTTTGCTTTCTTTATTCTTCATCAATAAAAGCCTAAATTCGTGGTTGATTCAAGGCGTTTAAGGCTCTCCTCTTGAGGATTATGAGATCATGATTTGTAATATTGACCTTTCTTAATTAATTTTTTCTTTATTTATTTATGCTGAAAGTCTTCTTAAGATTCCTTATGTTGGATGTTAATTTGATATAATTGATATTCACCTTTGTGATTTTTAATTTCATTACTACTTTGATGTGAAATTATGATTGAAAAATCATAGTTTTATACATAGAGATAGAGGGTTCAGGGATTAATTAGAGATTTCTAATTTGGTTTCTCAAGTTAACTGAATTCTATTTATAAATTAATTTTAATCTAGTATAGGGATTATAATGATTGCTTAATTCAAGTAATTTTAATTGATCAAATCCTAGGCGATTGTTGATACGTAAAATATTTACATATTTATTTTCCCTTGTATGATGCATTTTTGGATGTTATCTTGTTAAATTAAATAAATTTAGTTGCATTTTGTGAATGGATCTTGAATTTGAAATGAAATCAAATATTTTAGATAATGCTGTAATCCGACACTGTTTCAGGTTTTAGGCCATATCTGGAATTCTGGATGTCTGATTGGGCTGTTCTTTATATGGATGGAAAGCTAAGAAGAAGCCCTAAAACTTTCATGTTTTAAGAAAAGTCCAGTTCGGGACCTAAGGATCTCAAATTCTGCTTGGAAGATGAAACAGTGATTCTGACGGAATCTGACATATGGCTACTAATCTAATCACAACTTGAGCTAGATATGTCCAAATTAGGAGTTCTTTATATGAAAATTGAATATAAGATCCAGCCCTACAACTCCTATGTTGACATAAAGATGTAAATCAGCCATTTCGGTGGTCAAAAGTTGCCAACAAAGTGAAACAACTTGTGCTGCGAAAATAAAAAATGTTGGCTGCGTGTGATTGGTAGCAACTTGTCAAATTGGATGGCTTGCAGCTGGTTTATTTACCTATAAATAGGTGGAAGTAGAGAGCATTCAGGATGCCAAGCATTGAATCATTCATTCATGCATCTTAGATAGTAGTTTAGTTTATGCAATTTTTAGTTCTTGTTTGCCTCCTACATGGAAGGCTAGGTTCTCCTCCTACATGGATGGTTCTACCTCCTAATGGATGGATAGTATTTTCGTTTTTATGCATTTGTAATTATATCCTTATGTTCTCCTCCTACATGGATGGTTCTACCTCCTAATGGATGGATAGTATTTCTATTTTCATGCATTTGTAATTATAATTTTGTGTTCATGAATGTGATGATGTTTTTATTCTATGTTTGTGTTTAATTTCATTATGTTCTAATTTTATCTTCCTAGGGTGATGGCGTAACTTGATAATAACGGATTGAATTCTAGTCTATTGAAACTAATTTCATTTTTATTTCCTAGATTGAGTTTTAATTATTGCTCTTAATGCTTTCGATTGATTGGCCACCTTTTGAATGAACTCAATATGCATGTTGAGACCGGAAGGAGATACATGTGTGTAGAACCTATAATTGAAACCGTAAATTGCATATGAAATAGGAATATATTCATATGGTTTATGTAGTCTTAATGAGTTCCATAAATCCTAATGCATGATTAGTTGTTGCAATTCACATAGGAATATAGTGAATTGGCAATTAATTATAGAATTACTTGACCTTGGAAGAGGCTAGTAATTAATTTAGGGAAACTCGACTATCAATTAAGGGAATAAAATTGGATTAGTGTAGATAGGTGATTCAATCCGAAATTATTACGTGAAGTCTGATCCCTAGGTCTTTTATTCATCTTCATCTTTACTCCAATTGCATCCATATTTATTTTAAGTATTTTCTGCATACATCTTTATTTAATTGCTTCAAATCCAACTTAACAATTTGCCAAATAGTGTTAGGATTATAAATTTTGGTACTTAGTGAAACAATCCTCGTGGGAACGATACTTACTTATCACTTTATTACTTGTTTACGATAGTGTGCACTTGCGCTAATTGATAAACCATTTCACACGTAACAATTGTCTAGCATAAAATTCATGAATTAACATGGTCACTATTAATTTGAAGTTTATTTTAATAATTTCTATAAATATTTTCTCATGAGTAGTAAATAATCTTAGTGAATGTGGATATAAAGGTTTATGAATAATTTATTTGTAATTGATAAATTATTTTGGAAGAGGTCAAAAGACCAAAAATATATGAAATGAGATTTTAAATAAAATTAATTTTATGGAGAATGTTTGGAAATAAATTAATGGCTAAAATTGAATTATATAAATTTGGAAGGTTGAGATTTTATATGAGGGAAAATGAGCTTAAAGTATGAGAAGTGTAGAATCCTTTCTTGCAGTTCACTTTTAAGCATTTCTCTATCTTCCATTTTTTATTACAATTTTTAGACAAACATTTTCTTTTCTTAATTACCGTGCATTTTCCCTTTATTTTTATTTTTTCTGATTGCTGTCCCTCACTCTTATCTTTTTGGATTTTTCTCTCTTTCTTTTCTCCACCACTATTGATTTCTCTCTTTTTTCTCTCTCTTAATTTTTTTACTTTTTTTGGTATAACTCAACTCCCTTCCTTTTACATTTTCCATATTTCTCTCTATCCTTTCTACCCACCCGACATTGCTTCTCTCACTCCTTTCTCATCTTTTCTTCCTTTCTTCTTGCCATGGTTTCCTCTCATTCGTAGTTTTCATTTTCAACTGTTTTATATGATCATCTTAACCCTTGCTCTTTTTTGTCTCTCTCATTGTGGTCATTTCAATCAAAGTTGCTACTGGCATAAGTAGCTACCATTATTTTGTTAGTTGCTTGTAGGGTTTTTATTTGATGGCTATAGCACGATGAAGAAGAAAAGCTACGATTTGTAGCTAGTCTTAGACGTAATAACAAATCCATAGGATGATGGTACTATAGTGCATTATAATTGTTACTTCTTTCTTGCTTTGCTAATGATTTGGTGCATTTTTGCTACCACACAAGCTGATGGAGGTCTTTCAGGACACCAAAAGAAAATATGAAAAAATGAATATAAATGCTTCAAGATTTCCAAGGATGGATCAACATCACCGGGTGAGTATATATCTCACAATAAATTTTGTCTTAATAAAAGATGACTTAAATGTGATAACTATATTCTACTTATTGATATTACAGATTTCATATTCATATGGATGTATATATATATTCATATATTTATAAACTTAGTTTTATGGTAAAGTGTAATTACTATTGAGTGACTGCAAATTATTAAAGTGTGCAATAAAAGCATAGTGGTGATGTCTCTAACTATTGTTGGATAATGACTGAGTCCAATGATATCTGAAAGTTATGGTTGTATGTTGTTGTGTGCTTAGTATTGTCCAACAATAAATTTAAGTACTTGCATTGAAGTTTTACAAATAATCGTGATATGAGAGTTGAGCTCTCATGCATATATATTATTTATGAATTATTCCATGGATGGCATTGGATGTTATGAATTGTGTTAGAGTAATGATGTTAGGAATTATGAATTGTAATGAAGAGATACTCTAAAAGTCAAAAGAGAAATTCCTAAGAAATAGCTGAAAAGGTTATAAAAGTTATCTGAGAGCTGAATGGGAAATTCCTGATGAATAGTCAAGAAAAGAATTTAAATGACCCTGATATTAAGAAGTGGCTATATCTATGTGTTGGGATCGGGAGCCATACGAGCGCAGCAGAATAAGTCGATCCCATCCACCGGATTCATGCAAAAATGTTAAATTGGAATAAGGGTTCGTTCAATATCTTTGTTGATGACTCTAGAACTCGGTCGTTGATCACCTCTTCAGCTTCCTTTCGGCCAAAGACTCTGAAGTATCCACACGAACCCATGAATCACCGATGAATGTTCACATAAACACCGGTTGGAATTAATCTCCTTTCACCTCGTAGTGCTAGCTACGCTTCTTCAGGAGTTTTGGTCAAGGAGAGGTGCTAGGGTTTTTCTGTGCCTTTTTGGTGTGTGTGAATAATGATAATCATATCAACTATTATTACCTAACAAGCCTATTTAAATAGGTGCATAGAAAAACCTAACCTATTTGGGCTTTATTCCATGTACAATTATAGGCTTACTATTGAGCCTTATAATTATAACATGAATTCCTAAATATTAGGCCCAAACAATTTAGTCAATTAATTCCAAATTCACTAGGCTCTAAGTGTGCGACCCTACAGGCTCTCATTACGTTGGCAATGACCATTGATCATAAATAATGATCGGTGTCTAACAACACATCATTGTTACCCAAGTAATGAGAAAGTTGATGATTTGACTAAACCTTTACACGTGACCATCACCTATGTCCTTTTGTCCTATACATCTAGATTGAGCACGAGACATGAACCATGTCATTCCCGTATAGCCCAATCTTAAGGTTTCTTGATTCCTAAGTAAGCTGACTGAAACAAATGTAATCGACATCCCATGTCAATTCATCTGAGCATGGCCATGTATTTTCTCAACTTTACTTGATCAAGGGGCCCACAGATGTTACTCCTGTTATATAGGAGGGACAAATCCCATCTTGATCACACAAACCCCTCCGCATGATATGTGACATATCAAATATCTACCCTTGCATTCACTCAACTATTAGTGACATAGAATAGTATCAAAATATGAAAGTCACATGTAAGGAACCTTGATGATCTCAGGTCAAAGGACCATATTAATAATGATCACTAAAAACCACTCATGACACTCATATAACGATCCATGTAGTGTTTTTAATATGGGTCGGTCCAGTATACAAGTTCTCTAACTTGTACTCATGTGTAAACTTAATATCCCATATGAGTCTTCACACATGCTAGTCTTAACATATCAAAGCAACTTAATCCACAATGATATATGACTAGGGACATTTAAGAATACAATTATTCTAAGGTTATTATCATAATTGAATATATTACGCAGACATTATATATAAATATAATAATTGAAATTGTCATTAAAATAACATGATTCAAAATTACAATCACCAATATGATTGGTTTTAGGGCATATACACTAACACTTTATTCATTATAACTAAATGTGTGATATGATGTGATTCTGGAAATTATTTGTGATTGAATATTACTATTGGTATGATTGGGATAAGTTATTTAAGCCTTAATGACTATGTGATTGTAAAATTTACTCGAAATGGATAGTATATAATATGATAATTATGTTGTGTATTAATAGATAGTTCAAATTTCTATGAATTATGTTATAGGATATAGAGTTTAAGTTATGTGTAGGTGAACCCTCAATTCAAGTATGGTTTTGTATATTTAGAAATCCAGGAAAAATGGGTTTATTAATATTTTCTAATCCGATATATAATTAACCTGCAATTATTTTTGGAAAATTATTTCCCTATAAGATACTGATAGATATATGCTCATTGAGTTTTTATAACCCACTTTGCCTTATTTTTAATATTTTCAAGTCAGGATTCGAGTCTTGTAATATCCATGGAGAAACAACAATCATTTGGATTAAAAAATTTGATAGTTGGGATCATAATCAATATTAAGAATAGAGATTTGTTAATTCATGAAATGTGTTAAATTATTTGTATGTGTACATATATTTTAAGTTTGTATAATAGTGCATGAATGATCAATGCTATCATATGTAAAAATATAAATAAGTTTGTATTATAGAGCATATGGTCCTTGAGAAGCATCCAAAAAACAAGGGAGATTCTATTCATCTTTTTTTGTAAAAATTTAAAGTGAATTTTAAGTCCCCTTGAAAATTTGAAAACTATCGTTGGATAAAAGAAGTAAAAAGTGTTAAGGCTTGTGGAAACTAAGTATCAAGATTCATGCTAATCACAATTAGAAGTGAGTTGCCCCACCCGTCCACCCACCCTACCCGCCTTATTTTACATGGTTACATGTATGTTTATTATAAATGAAAATTTTGTCGTTCATAATAAATAATAATCTTTCCATTGTATATGTTCATGTATTTATATAGAAATGAATAAAATGACATAATTAGTTTTCATAATAGATTATTTCCTTTCTTATATGTTTCATTTCAATTCAGTATGTTGTTGTTTATATTTGTTTAATTGTATAAGAAAAATATCATAATTTAAAAAATAATTTTAATGATATCAATTTCAATTAGAGTGAGTTCAAAAAATGCTTGGTTTTTTTCCTAAAAGCCTTATCTTTTCTATATATTTATTTTGAATTTAAAATTTTAATTTCACTTTTTACCATAGAAAAAATGATAACAACTTTTTTCAATTCCTAGGCAAAGTTTTGTAACAAAATATTCACTTACTCATAGACAGAGCTTTGCAACAATGATGGCTTCAATTTTCCTTTAATGATTGTTTGTAATTCCTATATGAACAATTTTGTTTTCAATCAGACTTGCTTAAGGTTCTTGCTTCTTCAACCTTGTAATGTACAATGCTTTATCTACTTC
Source organism: Sindora glabra (assembly GCA_020226215.1). Classification (NCBI taxonomy): domain Eukaryota; kingdom Viridiplantae; phylum Streptophyta; class Magnoliopsida; order Fabales; family Fabaceae; genus Sindora; species Sindora glabra. The sequence goes on along the minus strand of CM035225.1, from coordinate 79,887,352 downwards.
TTTTAAGGTTCTTCCTCTTTTAAGATTCGAAGATTATTTTGCTAAAATTTAATTTTAGATTTTTGAAGTTGTTATTCCTTTATATTGATTACGCTTTGCTTTTATTTAATTAAGAATTTTTTGTTTAACTTCTTTAGTATGAACTTTTTCACATAATTTTAGATCTAGTGATTTCATTTACTTTTAATATATATGATTGGTTGATGACACTTCAAATTTAGCCTTTAAAGTAATTTTTCATTATTAATTTTAGAACATTTGTAAGTTGAATGAGAAAAAAAATCAACTTATTTTAGTTTTTCCTAATTTTTGAATTGCTCTCAAATGCATTTTCTAATCAACTTAATATAATGAATTATTAATATTAAATGTTAGTCATCCTATTTATATCTTTATGTTTTCTTTTAGCTATTTAATAAGCTTTTTAGAAAAATAGGTAAATAAATACCTTGTTTATTTCATCTTCCTCTTGCCTCACTTTTTTTGGCAGTACAAATATGCAGCGTGCTTAGAACACTATATATACACATTGTAAAAGATGGCATACATTCATTTGTCTTTAGTTGCATAATTACTTTTCTTTTTAGTTTTTTTTTTTTTGACAAATCCCTTTAGTTTAGATGCAAAAGGATTCATTGCATCATGTTTTCATTCTTGGCATGTAAGTAAATTGAAAATACTTTTTGATATACTTGAAATTGGTTTTAACATAAAAGTTTGGAACCTATTGTAAATAGTATCCCACCTAACATAATAAAAAGGTAATGAAGCCTCCTAGAATAATTGAATTATGTGTACTTTTTTAAAGACTTGTTTTCTAAGGTATTAACTATGAAGAAGTTGGAACAAATAAAATCTCAAATTGCAATAACTTTATGGAAGCTTGAGATGATATTTCCTTATTCTTTCTTTGATGTTATGATGCATTTACTTATTCACCTTACTAGTGAGGCTAAGATTGTAGGTCCAATCACTAGTATTGGATTTATCCAATTAACAAGTACTCTATATCATTTAAAATTTGTTTTCATAATTAATACCTTTCTATATTTATTATTCATAATTTTCATACTAGTTTTTCATGGACTTTATGTATGCAATCAAGCTTATCCTGAAGGTTCAATTATTAAACGTTACATCGTAAATGAGTGTTTGACATTCTGTTAAAGGCACTTTTATGGTATTGAGACTAAATTCAATCAATCGGGATAAAATTAGGATGGTAGTTTCCACTTATTTATAAGTGTTATCTATTTTTGCTCAAAAATAGCCATCTCACACAAAGAAGTAAGTCACTAGAGAATTTTAGTTTAGAAAAATGGAAGCAAGCCTATCTTTATGTCTTAAGAAATTTTGATGAAGTTCTTCTATTCATAAAGTAAGTTATTATATGCTCAGTCTTCTCAATTATATTGTATATGCATGTTTACTAGATAATTTTACTAATATAAATTTATATATGTAATTAGGAAGCACAAATTGGAAATACAATAAGAGAATTTTACAAATGCTAAAAAATGACATGAGCAAGAGTTTATTAAATAGTTTAAGAGTCATGTAATTATCTTGCTTTTTATAAGTTATTGAATGGTTTCATGTAAAGCACTCTTATATTCCTTTTCAAATCAAGACAAAATTGATATTGATTTAAATTTTTCTATTTATTATTATATTGAAATAAAATAAATAATTTATTAGATATGGATTAGCATTAATTAATTTATTGGAATATTCATTGAAGTAATTAATTTTGTATTTTAATATTAAGCATAAAATAGATTGGGTCCTGATTCAATGTATATGGTCTGTGATAAGTTGGATCATATATAAGCTCATATGAGTAGAAGTCCCAATATGCTGCCCTTTAGCGGTCAATGGTTTCTTATTACAAGTCTGACCATATATATAAAAAGATTAGATTGTTATTCAAGTAGAATAAGGATTATCATTCTTGTAAAATCTCTCTATCTCTTTTCTCTGAATAACCAAAGGGATAAAATAGGTTACAAACTTTACCCGTTATTATAAAGATCAATCATGGCAACATGAGAATCTACACCAGGTATGCACATAATATGATTAAGAATGATTTATACTGTTCTCATATTATATTCCTACTTTCAACAGATAGTATTAGAGCAATATTGATAGTATGAATTATCCGATAATGAGTAATTTTAATTAATCTTAGCAAAATTTATAAAATTCCTAATTTTCTCTTTACTTTTTCATACATGGAATTGTCAAAATTAGGGATTTTGATTCTAAAACAATTTGGATTTGTTTTTCTTTCAATTGAATCATGAATTTTGTTCTTATGTAAGTCTAGAATATTATGCTATTATTTGATTATATTTGAATTTTGTGATTATTGCAGTGCACCAAGCATGAGGTTTCAAATTTTATAGGAAATTCATAGCCTTTTATTTACATAATTTTTAAACTTTTTTTATTAATACATGGATTAGTGTTGAAAATTAGAATAGATGAACTTTTTTTATATTGAAAAGGGCTAAAACATTTTTTTTAGAGCTTGAAAAACCTTAGCAATGGTAGAAAATGCCATAGATGAATGCGAAGCATGGGTTGAAAAACAACCTAGCTCTAACAATTCTTCAAGCACAAGGGCCACGCTCCTAAAAGTGTGTGTACCCTACATGCCAGTATTCATCGATTATAGCTTTAACTGGTTCTTGTGCGTGGGGTTATATGCTAGGAAGCGCATAAGCCTTATGCAGCATTTGACCAATCTAACTCTAGTTGTTTGGGTGCACGTGGGCCACACATGTGAGAGCATGTGAGCCTTACGCGTAAGGTCTATTAACCCATTCTAGCTCCAACTAGGCCAACACATGAGCCAATGCATGTGTGAGCCTATGTAGCTCATGCATTGGGCTTTTTGACCCATTTTTTAGCTTAATCGCCTTAAAATTAATTTCTATTTATTTATTATTTTTTCAAAATTTTTTGTGACCAATGAATATTTATTTTGAATTTTATAAGATTTACATAGTGTGAAAATATATTTTATTTATGGATTTATAGCTTATAAAAATTTATGAATATTTTTCACAATATTTCTAAACTTGGTGATGCACCACTCTTTCTGGTTATGAGTTTAGCTATGTCTAATAAATTGTTCGACCTTTAATTATGTAGTTTTCATACATATGTGAGTGCCAATAAATTATTTGATTCGCACCAATGGATGTTTAGGATTATAATAAGGATGTTTTACACAAATAAAATGTTATCCTTTTGGGAGGTTTAAGAACATATTGCAGTAACAATGAATACACCTTATCGGTGTGATATTTTTAATATAATTTTAGAGGTTGGATTCTTTTAGATAGGCATATAGCATTTATAATGTTTCAATATTTCTTATACTCTATCGGTATGCCTATATTGATTACATTCCTGTGTAAACTCTTGTACAAGCTAAATCATATAGTATATATAATTTTGTTGATGCCACTTTGTCACAGAGTTGCTTGACTGATTTTTATTTTGATTGGAAATCTTGTATAATAATAATTATGTTGTGCACGCATAATTAATATTTCCTAATTTCATAGCATCAGTCTCAGCCTTTTAGTAATTATCTATGATGAGGACTCTTAATTGAATAAACTATGATGAGTCAAAAGAGTATTTGAACATGTACTTAACAATTTCTAAGGAAGATTTAGCTCTTAGAGAATTGAAGCTGACTAATATCCTACCTGAGTCTAGTGCTATAGATAAAACCTATCACAAGCAATGATTTGAGTCAAATCGGATCATTTTGACAGTGATCAAGTTCATTATTAAGAAAGGAATTAAAGAGAGTATCCTAAACAAGGACATTGTTGTGGAATACATAAAAGCTATTAGAGAGAAATTCAAGAAAAGTGGTGAAAAGGGCAAAGGATAATAGAAGAAATTTAAAGGTAAGATCCCTAGACACAAGATTTCTGAATACTGTAACCTAAAGAACAAAGGTGAGAAGGAAGGTACATATTCCATTTTTACCTCTCTAGCTCTAGTGTGTTTTGAGTCCAATAATCTTGAGACATTTTTTGAATTTTGGTTGTTAGATTTTAGTGCAACTATTCATATTATAAATTCTTTGAAAAGGCTTAAAAACTAGTAAATCCCAAGTGAGAGAGAGAATACTGTCTTAGAAGTAGCAGGGAGTAAGGTTGAAGTTCAATATATAGGATTAGTTTCTTTATGTTTATCTTCTAGACACATTTTAGATCTAAATAATGTCGTTTATGTACATTCTGTGAGAAGGAATTTGATTTCTAGTTCTGTTTTGGACAATTATGGTTATTCCTTTTAGCAAGGAAATAGAAAGATTGAAATTTATTATGATTCTACTATTGTTGGTATTGCCACTTTACAAAATAGTCTATATTGTTTGAATTTAAATAATTGTCTTGTTATGTCTTTTGGTGTTCCTATCAATGTTATGATTAGGCATGAACATCCAAAAATGAATGATAATTCTTCCATTTTGTGGCATCGATGATTGGGCCACATTTCTAGAGAGAGATTAGAAAAAATTGATCAAGCAAGAGATTTTGAGACTTGCATTGACTGCATTAAAGGAAAATTTCTTGCTAGAGCTAGAAGTAAAGGAACATGAAGGTTTGAAAACATCTTGGACCTAATACATATTGAAATATGTGGAGCTATCACACCAATAACTATTGGTGGTTTTAAGTACTTCATTACATTTATAAATGACCATTCCAGATGTGGTTGGATGGACCTTATATATGAGAAATCAAAATCTCTAGATGCTTTCAAGAAGTTTAAGGTAGCAATTGAGTTGAAGACTAGTAAGGCTATAAAGTGTGTTAGACCGAATAGGGGTGGAGAGTATTATGGAAGATATACTAAAGCAAGCAAAAATCCTAGTCCATTTGCTCTATTTTTGCAAGAACATGGAATTGAAGCCTAATATATAATGCCTGACACCCCACAACAAAATAAGGTTCTAGAGAGGCATAACCATACTCTAATGGACATGGTTAGAAGCATGATTAATCACTTCTTATTGCTAGAATTATTGTGGGATGAGGCCTTAAAGACTACAGTATATATTTTGAACCAAGTACCCAATAAGTTAATTCCAAAGATTCCATATGAGCTCTTTACTAGAAAGAAGCTCAGTTTGAAACATTTTTTAGTACAAGGTTATAAGGAAGAGGTGAAGCTATATAATCCCCAATTGAAGAAATTAGACTCTAAAATAATCAGTAGTTTCTTCATTGGGTACTGTACTAGATTTAGAAGTTGTAGATTTTATTATCTTATTCACACTACTAAAATTATCAAGTCTGATCGGGCATTCTATGTTGAAGATGACTTAGATAGTAGGAGTTCGGTACCTAGAGCTATCAATATGTATGATGAGACCACTATTTTACTCATACCTATTTGACATACCTTTACCCACTAAAGGTGATAATAATGAAAATCTGAATCAAATAGAAGAAAAACCTTATATGGTAAAACCTAATGAGCTAACCATTAAATTAAGATGATCTTAAAGAGTTCACAAGCTTGCAATACTGAACGACTATATCGTGTACTTGTAAGAATTTGAATAAGATACTATTGATGGGACAAACCCTATATCTTTTTAGCAAATAATGTTAAGTCCTCATTCTTCTAAGTGACAAAAGGCTATAAATGATGAAATTTTCTTAATGTATCACAATCACATGTGAGGGCTTGCTAAGTTACCAAATGGATACAAGCTAGTTGGTTGTAAATAGGTCTTCAAAATGAAATTGGGCACCACTGGTGAGATTGAAAGATGTAAAGCCAGACTTGTAGCTAAAGACTATAATAAAAAGGAAGGCATTGATTAAAAAAAGACCTTCTCTCTTTTGTTTACTAACGATGCTTTCAGAGTTATCATAGTACTTGTTGCATAATTTAACCTTGAACTACATTAGATAGATGTCAAGACTACTTTTTTAAATGAAAACTTGTACGAAGAAGTTTACATGACTCAGCTAGATGGTTTTGTTGAACCCAATAAAGAGTACTTGGTGTGCAGATTATGCAGATCCATCTATAGGATAAAACAAGCCTCCAAGCAATGGCACTTGAAGTTCCATGAGGTCATTACCTCTCTTGGATTCATTGAGAATGCTTTGGATCAATATATCTATTAGAAACTTAAAAATAATTTTGTCATCTTTATGCTTTATGTTGATGATATTTTATTAGCCAGCAACTCAATGAATTTTCTAGATGAGTCAAAATGCATGTTGTCATGCCATTTTGATATGAAGGATCTTGGCGAAGCATCTTTTGTTCTTAAAATTTAGATCCACTTTGACAAAACTCATGGCATTTTATGTTTGTCTTAAGCTAATTACATTAAATGGGTCCTTAAAAGATTTAAAATGAATACTTGTACTTCTAGTCATGCACCTTCTTAGAAAGATGATACATTGTCTCAATTGCAATACCCTCAAATTGATATTGAAAGGGTTGAAATGGATAAGATTCCTTATGCTTTTTCTGTTAGTAGTCTTATGTATGCACAAGTATGCATTCATCTGGATATAACTTTTGCTATTAGTGTGCTTGGGAAATACTTGAGTAACCTTGGGATGGATCATTGGAAAGTAGCTAAAAAGGTAATAAAGTATCTTCAAGGTCCCAAGAATCACATGTTGACTTATAGAAGATCTAATTCACTTAAAGTTATTAGTTATTTAGATTCAGATTATGTTTCATGTATAGATGATTATAAGTTAACATCCGAATACATCTTTATGATGTCTAAAGGGGTTGTCTCATAGAAAAATGTTAAACAAACACTCACAGCTACCTTAACTATAGAGGCAAAGTATATTGTATGTTATAAGGCCACTTGTCAAGCTATATGGTTGAAGAGATTGATATTTGGTATGCATTTGGTTGATTCCATATCATAACCTCTAATGATTTTTTCAATGATTCTTCTATTATGTACTTCTCTCAAAACCACAAGAATTCTAATCATGCTAAATATTTTGATGTTAAACTCCTATTCATTAGAGAGAAGACTATTGAATCTCATACTCGCATTGAACATATCTCTAGTAGAGACATGCTAACAGATCCGTTGACTAAAGACTTACCTATATAAGTATTTAAGAATCATGTAATTCATACAAGTCTTGTTAAATCTTTTAATGAAGCCTAGGTTTAGTGAAAGTCTAAAATATACTTATTTTATTTTGTTACTATCTGAGACTACTAATGTAATCATTGCTCAATTTGGATATTGAAAAATTGGTGATGTGTTTTATATATATATCATTTGTTTTGCTATTGAATTAATGATTTTGAGGTTTTTTATCTAAACTATGGTATAAAGACTAACTTTATATATTCAATTCATTTTAGATTATGAGATATTATATTTAAATATCACTTGTCTCCCTATTAGATTCAGTAATTTTATATGGTCTTATTCTTTGAATTAAGTTTATAACTTAATGTATACCAATTGTTTAATTATTATTATTTTAAATATTCCATGTAATTAACTAATACTATCCAAGTGGGAGATTATTATATTAAAATAAAATAAATAATTTATTAGATATGGATTACTATTAATTAATTTATTGGAATATCTATTTAAGTAATTAATTTTGTATTTTAACATTAAACATAAAATAGATTAGGTCCTGTTTCAATATGTGTTGTCCATGATAGGTTAGATCATACATAAGCTCATATGAGTAGAGGTCTTAACTTATAGCCCTTTAGTAGTCAATGGTTTCCTATCACAAGTCTAACTATATATATAAAAAGATCAGATTGTCATTCAAGTAGAATAAGGATTACCACTCTTGTAAAATCTCTATATCTCTTTTCTCTAAATAACCAAAAGGAAGAAGTAGGTTACAAATTATATCTATCATTATAAAGGTCAATCATGGCAACATTAGAATCCGTACTAAGTATGCACATAATTTGATTAAGAATGATTTATATTGTTCTTGTATTATATTCATACTTTCAACATTTATATGTTACAAGTTAGTTCGATGAAGAAAATAACTAAGAAAATGAATCCTTTTTTGTATTTAGCACAAGGTCCATCATAACAAGTTATTTGTTATAAGGGATTTATCATTACTAGTTTTAAATTTCATACTAATGAATGTTACAACCATAAAAAAAACTTAAAGTAGTAGAATTGTAGTGAAGGGAGATCATCCAAATAATTAAGAATATTATAGATCATCACAAAAATTTTAAAATTAGAATATATAAGAGATAATAAGGTGGTCATGTTCAAGTGTGATTGGTGGGATATGGAAAGTTATCAAAAGGGAATCAAAGTTAATTAACTTGGGGTTACTATTATGAATAGGAGATGTAAGTTAAATACAAATAAGCCATTTGTATTAGCTTGTTAAGCAGAGTAAGTTTTCTATGTTAAGGACATTAGTAATGCTAATTGGATATGTGTCATGAAAGTTGCTTTAAATGATTTTCATGATATTCCTATTTATAAAGATGAGGGAAAAGATGATGAAACAATTAATTTAAAAGCATGCCAACAATGCATGCTATATGATGACTGAGGGGATAGTTCAAACAATTTGGCTAGTAATGATAATATTATGTTTATATGGAACTGAGTTGATACACTCGAGATAATATTAGAAGCAAATACAATTATTATGGGTGAAGAGGACATGGATAAGGACATCCATGAGAATAATTAATTACTTTATGTGAGATTCATGAGGATATAGGGTTTGTATGCATTGGTTTAGCAATTGTTTGTATTTCAATTATTATTTTTTTTAGTTTTTATATTTAATCATATCTTTTGAAGAATTTCAAGTTGAAGACAAGGTAGAAAGATTTGTAAGTTTTCAAATTTCATGTTGAATATATTTTTTTCTTTTTTTTCTTTTTTTTCCTTATTCTATCTTTTAACACTTATTTGTTATGTAGGAAAAAATAATCATGATTAATGGAAGTAAAGGAAAAAAATATCAATTATTCAAGTGTTACAAAAGGAAAGTACTTAATTGCTCATCAAAGGCCATTAACTAGAGGAGGAGTTAGTGGCAAAGACAATTAGTACATCAAATTGAAGCTCTTTATTTTTTAACCTAGCCTTGCAATAAAGACTCAATCTTTTGTTCAAGAAATAGATGAAAGTATTTTAAGAGAAATGTGCCTAATACCCAAGTTACTTGTAAAACTACTATCAATGGTATCCTTGAAATATCTATAACTTTATTATTTCAACCATGACAAGAACTTTTATAATCCTTTTATAGATAGTTGTAGTTTGTGTGAAAGTTGAGTTATTTGATATTGCTTTTATATAGTCACTTATTAAATGAATGTAATTTATGGTAGCTCTTCCCATCCTACATTGTTATAAAACTATATATTTTCATGCCTTAATTTCATTTTTGGTCTCTATAATATACATTTTATTTGTATTCGGTGCTCTTAAAACACAAAATTTTTTTTTGGTCCCTTTAAGATAAAAATTTAAATAATTTTAGTTTAAAAGTCATATTTCCATTAAATGACTAATGAAAATTGACGTTAGGAAAAAAAGAAAGAAAAAGGAAAAAGAAAGAAAGGAAAATAAAAAAATAAATATGTAATTTATTTATTTTTAAAAAATAAGCAAGTAAAAATAAAAAGAAAAGGGAAAAAATAGAAAAAAATTTAATTATTGGTAGGAGTAAATGATATATTAAAATATTTAAAATAATAATAAGTAATTTATTTATTTTAAAAGTAATTAATAAATCTGCTAAATATTTTAAAATCATATTTAATTAAAATTTTAAAATTTGTTATGAAATTTTTTATACTTTCCTTATATTATAGTAAATTAGAAATTATTTTATGAAGAAAGAATACTTGAAGTAACTAATAAATTCGATTTCGCTTAGAATTTTATGTATAAAATATAAAATAGGATAAAATTGATAAAATAAAGATTATGAGAATATGAATTTGGTAAAATTTTGATAAGAAATATTTATTTGAATCATGAAGTATAAAATTTTAAATTGATATAAGTAAATATATAAATATAGAAGAGATTTATGACCATTTTTTTAAAATGCCTTGAAGACACTATTCCTCTTTTTTTTTAGCCCAACCCTTATTTTCTTATATTCCTTTCATCTCTCTCTATTTTCTCTAACTTTCTCTATGCAATCTTTACCACCACTCCATTAATCAAACAATGAAAGCCTCAATTCTTCTTCGTTTCTTCATCCAATCAAAGTAAAAACATTGCTTTAATCAAGAAACCCTCCCAATTCTTCTTAGTTGATGAAAAAATTTAAGGTTATTTATTTTTATTAGGAATTCTAAATCTTAACTCTAGAACCCATAAATTTTAATATAATTAGGATTGAAAGATTGTCAAACTAGGTTCCTAACATCCTCTTTCATACAAGGTGAGTGCATAATTTAGTTAAATTTATGAATTTGTGATTATATGATGCTATTGATGAAATATTAGTTATTTTATGATTTTACTTAAAATATGTTTGATTTGATATGGCGGGTATAATAAATAATGAAGATAGATAATTGAGATGTTAAATAAGTGTATTAATGATTATATCAAAGTTTGGTGTGTAATACATCTGTTTGGAGAGCATTTATGGTCAAGTGAACATGCAAATTTTCATAAAAAATGTGATTTCATGTGTGAATTGACTTGTCATGGTCTAAAGGCAAATCTAAGAATAAGAATTTAGTGTACAATCAATTCTCGCTATGCAAATGCAAGTTTAGGGCAGGTGAATCGATTGCATAATTGATTCACCATCCCTGTAATTTTATTCCAAATTTAAAGAGGTATAACTCTTTTGTTTTATACCCGTTTTAAGTTAATCACCTATCATTGGAATGGTAATTGAGTCTACCTTCAAATGAAATTAGTTTCAATTGATATCTTATGTATATTTTGAGATATCACTAAAATAATGGGTATAGGTAAAAAATACAAGATTTCAAAAAATGAATTTTTTGTATTTAGCTTCTAAAGGGCATAACACTTTCAAATCTTAACTAATTTAAGTGAATGACTAGTCTATGAAAAGCTAATTATTTCAACTTTCATATGAAATAAGTTTCATATATAACATATTCATAATTTTTTAGTTATTTATAAAACATCATTTAAATCCACAACTATGTTGACCATATAGTATACTATACCTAATATATGTTATATTTTTGTGGTTGTCTAAAATAGGGCGTTCGATCTCTTAACATCAAAGATAAAGTAGTTTATGATATTTATATGATAAGTACATAATGAGGTAATCACAAAATGAGTAATATTAATGTTTATAAATTATCTTTATAAACTATGAATTAGAAAAGAAAAGGAGAAAATAAAAAAAATACTTAGGGATCCTTGAAGCAAATGGGCATTCCAAGGTGAGTATATATCTATTTAAGGAACTCTTTTACTTAATTTCCATGCATACTATTCATTTTATATACTAAGATGATGTGTTGTGAAACCATGAGATTGAATGTGTATAGCTATACACCTTAACATGAATACGTAAGGAACTTATAATCTCAATTGTTTCTTATTATGCTAAAGATTGTGGCATGTAATTATCCTTCCAGAGCACCATTTATTTTTTATCAAATTACTATTGATTGACTTTTTGTAAATAATACAATAAAGGCCTTATACAGGTTATTACTAGGTTATGATGAATATATATTTTAATTGAGATTTTTTATTATGATAGTACTTGGCTTATAACCATAAATGAGAAGTGCAAAATAACTATTTAATAATTAGGTGTGCTTGTATTAGAATGTGAAGGTGCTTGAAGTCATGATGTTGTGAATAAGGATGATTATGTTGATAAATTGATTACCATATATTATGGTTAAATTGAGATTGTGATAATGCAAGATGTGAAATTTATGTGATATGTAATGATGTGATTTAATTCATATTGCTATTATAAAACTAGTAACAATGTGATAAAAATGGCTTAGAGCTAGATATAAGAAATGTGATTGGGTGTCTTTATTGAAGTAAAGTTAGAAATATTATCAACTTAATGTATAGTTTCATAAAATGATGTAAATTGAATGTTTTTATAGCATAAAATTTTAATAATTCAATTATCTTATGCTATAATTAGAAAAAGAAATCCTATTTTATTATCTTATTTTAATTACTTGACATAGAACTATAAAATAAGGATTTAGCACTTTAGAATGTTAAACTAGTATTCTTAGAGTAAATTAGTATCATAAAAATTTAATATTTTCAGTGTTTGAATTTTAATTCAAGCAAATTCTTAAAATGTAATATTTGATTTCTTTAAAATAAAGTTAAAATTAATAAAAATCAAGTGTTTAATTTTATAATATAATATGATGTAGGCTTTCTTATAGCATAAAGATCTAATATTTTGATTATTTTACATTTGACATGGAAAGTTCTCATTTATGAAAATCTCTAAATTTCTTTATGATAATTTTAAGAATATAAGAAAGTGATAATATAGTATAATAGATAGGTATAATAAAGTATGTTAAGAGCATTACATTTTAATATTATTTATATAAGTTCAATTCCAAAAATCACTCTATAAAGGCATATTTTAATTTTAAAAGCTAACATTGAAAAAAATGTAAGAAGTAAATGACTTAAAGTATTATTATGTTATAATTTAAATTTAGAATAAGAATATTTGGAAATAAGATAAGCAATGCTCTTATTTTTATAATTTATGATTATGAATGGTGAAATGAGAAGGGATTGAAAAATAACTATGGATGTCCTGAAGTGTTTAAAAGTAGGTAGACGTCATTAGGTGAGTATATATCATCCCTAAATAAATATTCTAATACTATTTTATCTAAATGACATGTTTCATATACACATTCACCCATAAATCATTAAAAGCATAATTATGTATTATGGATTATTATTAAATTACCTTTAAGGCCATGCATGAGTGATATAGAAATGATGTCTATGATAAGGCAGTGAATATTGGTTTAAGTGAATGTTGATTAATTGTACTTAGAAGGCATAATAGTATTATTTGATGAGAAAAAATTTATTATTTTATTTTTCCTTATTTTAGTCTCTTAGGTATTACATTTGCTTAATTTCACTTATTAGGCCTTATTTTATAATTTATGGTTAATTTTATAATATTTTAAATTTATTTGGTAAATGTTGGATTTCGATACTATTTTTATTTTTTAGTTATATCTTATGCTATAGATGTTAGATTGAGGAAAATTTTATATTGCTGGAAAGCTTAAAAAGAGGAATGTTTTGCCCTAAGCCCAATTTAGAAGTTTTAGAGGTCAAATATGGCTAAGAAACTAAAGTCCTATTTCTGTCATAGCTAAGCTTGCCTAAATTTTAGGAAACTATAAAAGTTTTATTAATAGGAAACTAGTGCCTAAATTTTACTAAGACATAGGTATACAACTTTCATGTTTATGGGTTTTCTAAATTACCTCATTTTAATGGTCTTATAGTGGGTGGAGGCTAGACTAGCAAGAATTCACTACTATAACTATTAGATTTAATTACTTTGTTAAAAATAGGTTTGGGCCTCTAAAAATTAGAAAGGCCTTATATTTATAATCCTAAGAGGCATAGGAGTCTCTTCTAGTAGGCTTTTGGATTAATTAGATTAAATAAATAGGGAGAACTTATTAGACATTCATACTTCTACACAACATTCAGCAGCACAACTCTCCTCTTTCCCTTTTTCTTTTAGTTTTCTCTTTTGTTCTTCATCAATAGAAGCTTAAATTTAGAGTCGATTCAAGGAGTTTGAGGCTCTCCTCCGCTAGATTATGAGATTATGATTTGTAATATTTATTTTCTCTAATTAATTTTCCTTTTTCTCTTATTACTTGTGCTAATTATTTCAAATTATATGTGTTGAATATTGATTTGGCATAACTAATGTTCATCCTTGTGGTTTCAAATCTTTTTCTATTTTAATATGGATATATGGTTAGTTAATCATGATTTTATACATAGGGGCAAAGGATTGAGGGATTAATTTGGAGGTTTCTAGATTGATTTCTTAATTTAACTGAATTTTATCTTTAAATCAGTTTCAATCTAGCTAACAGGTTATTGTAGTTGCTTAATATAGCTAATCTTAATTGACCAAACTCTAGATGGTCATCTAGTATAGGATTCATGAATTATTGCAAGGGTTCTAAGTAATTCAAGGTTGAAGAATTAATTATAAAAGTTAAATCCTAATTGATCAATGATTAATCCAACTTAAAGCTCTTAATTCTTTGAATCAACTACTTTATTACATTAAGTTCCTTTTTGTTTTCTTTTTATTTTGCTTCTATTTTGTATTTGCTTAGTTTATTGCTATTGTTTTAATTTTGTTTAAACAATTCCCCTAATTTTGCATCTTGTGTTTGCATTTGTTAGTGTATATGCCCTAAAATCAATCATATTGATGATTGTAATTTTGAATCATGTTATTTTAATGGCAATTCTAATTATTATATTTATATATATTATCTGCGTAATATATTTAATTATGATAATAACCTTAGAATAATTATATTCTTAAATATCCTTAGTCATATATCATTGTGGATTAGGTTGCTTTGATATGTTAAGACTAGCATGTGTAGTGACTTATATGAGATATTAAGCTTACATATGAGTACAAGTTAGAGAACTTGTATACTGAACCGACCTATCCTAAGAACACTACATGGATTTTTATATGAGTGTCATGAGTGATTCTTAGTTATCATTATTATTATGGTCCTTTGACTTGAGATCACCAAAGTTCCCTACATGTGAGTTTCATATTTTGATATTATTCTGTCACTCATGCTTGAGTGAATACAAGGGTAGTTATTGAATATGTCACATATCATGTGGAGGGGTTTGTGTGATCAAGATGGAATTTGTCCTTCCTATATAACAGGAGTAACATCTGTGGACCCCTTGATTAAGTAAAGTTGAGAAAATGCATAGCCATGCTTAAAT
Source organism: Sindora glabra (assembly GCA_020226215.1). Classification (NCBI taxonomy): domain Eukaryota; kingdom Viridiplantae; phylum Streptophyta; class Magnoliopsida; order Fabales; family Fabaceae; genus Sindora; species Sindora glabra. The sequence continues at coordinate 79,872,312 of CM035225.1, read as the reverse complement.
GAATTAACATGGGATATCAATTACATTTGCTTCAGTCAGCTTACTTAGGGATCAAGAAACCTCGAGATTGGACTATGCGGGAATGACACGGTCCATGTCTCGTGCTCAATCTAGATGTTTAGGACAAAAGGATATAGATGATGATCACATATAAAGGTTCAGTTGAATCACCGACTTTCTCATCACTTGGGTAATAATGATGTGTTGCTAGACACTGCTCATTGTTTATGATCATTAATATGATTAATGATTATTGCCAATGTAATGAGAGCCTGAAGGGTCACATACTTAGAGCTTAGTGGATTTGGAATTAATGGACTAAATTATTTGGGCCTAATACTTAGGAATTCTATGTTATAATTATAAGGCCCAATAATAAGCCTATAATTATACATAGACCAAAGCCCAAATTAGTTAGGGTTTTTCTATGTTGCTATTTAAATAGGCTTGTTGGGTAATAATAAGGTTGATTCATTATTCATGCATCTCATACAGCATAGAAAAACCCTAGCACCTCTCCTTGACCATAATCCTTGAAGAAACGTAGCTAGCACTACGAGGCTAAGGAAACGAATTCCAACCAGTGATCATAAGGACGTTCATTGGTGATCTACTGGTTCGTGTGGATACCTCAGAGTCTTTGACCGAAAGAAAGTCGAAGAGGTGATCAACGAACAAAATCTGGAATCATATAAAGGTATAACCTGAATCCTATATTCTAATTTAACGTTTTGCATGGATCCGTTGGCTGGGATCAGTTTATTCCGCTGCGGTCGTATGGCTCCTGATCCCAACAACATTTTACTAGTAATTCATAATAAAATATAATATCAAGAGATAACTAGGGATATGACTTGATTTGTGCCACTATATTACATTATTTTATATCAAACCAAATTTTAATCTAATTTTGGTGCATTGGAATATTCATATCAAAATTTTGGCACTGTTGTTAAGGATCCACTTGATATCATCCTTCTCTATCTTTTATTATTATTTTTTTGCACAATTAGTCTAAATTTCTAATTAGTAGTTGTATATTTTTTTAGCTCACTTTGATCATTGTTGTTTTTGCTATCTCTAATTTTGCTAATGTTATTTTTGCTATCTCTAATATTGCTATTGTTATTTCTATGATTTCTAATTTTGCTATTACTATTTCAACTATCTCTAATTTTACTATTGCTATTTCTGCTATGTCTGATTTTATTATTGCTATTTCTAATTTTATTGTTGCTATTTTTGACATTTTTGTTTCTAATTTTGCTATTTTTAATTTCTCCATGTCTAATTTGGCTGATTTTAAGCTTGTTAATTTTGATTTACATGTTGCTAATATTCATAATGACATACATGTTGAATTTCCTGAAATTTCTCAATCTATAGATTGTGTAAATAACCATGAATGCACTTGTACACATAATGATGTTAAATGTGATATTTGTGTTGAAATTTTTATATTTATAAGTGATGAAAATAACAATATTATTTCAAAAATTACAAGAAAACATCATGATAAGGACATCCCACCTTTTGAGGAAAAAGGGTTCTTTCATATTAACTGTAACTCCCTTACTTATTAACGTCTTATTCCTCATTTACTAGATGACTAATACGTACTCATTCGCCATCTATCTCAAATTAATACGGAATATCTCAAATTCTTTGTATTCTATACACATGATCAAAAGTCATATAATTATGCATAAGTTCAACTTAACAAAGTGTACATCCATCATATACAAGGTCACCAACTATACAATTATTTACAACTTCAAACATCATTGCCCTTTATCATGAGAGCCTTTGGAAGCATCACCTGGAATGGTTAGTCACAATACAGAAAACATAAGAAACAAAGTTTCCCAGTAGCTAGCTATTGCCATAAAAACATTTCAAGCCATTCCAGATCCTCAAGCAAATAAAACGTACATTTTTAAAATCAATCAATCATATGTCACCTCATTCATTACCATTGTAAGAAATGTGCATCACACATAGCAAACATCATGTCCATTCAAGGACTCTTATCAATATCTAGATGGCCATCACTAATAATCGTACCTAGGCCTATATACAGCATCACGCTGTCTTCCCGGGGTACTCGAGCCAAAAGGCCTAACACAGTATCACACTGTCTTCCCGAGGTATCGAGCCATAGGTACCACACACAGCAAATTCATACACATTCCGTACAATGGCATAAAATACAGAGAATCATATAAATAGAAAACAGCTTAAGGATAAAGCTAGCTACCTTTCACAAGCTTCCAATGTGATGTTCCCTTTGCTCTCACCAAAAACTCCTTTACACTTCCTCTTGCCTTTGCAAGTTAGCAAGTTGTCACTCTTTAGTCTATACAAATACACATCATAGCTTATATTAGAACATTATCATTTTCCCTAATCCTCATGTATTCTTTACTTTCTCCACTTAATTAAATGCATACTTAGATGCTCTATACTTTGTTTTCAAGCCTTGTGATGACACATAAGAACATTAGAAAAGGACCCAGGGATAAAGCTATGCAAAACATGAAGAATTAAAGCTAAAAAGTTCACTTAACAAAGAACACGGGGGTCCCATACCCCGTGTTCAGGGCGGTGTTCCTTACTGGTTCACTACTGGGCTACTCGACAAAGAACACGAGGGTGAACACGGGCCGTGTTCTACCCCGTGTACCTTACTGCCCTTCAGTCCTGAGATAAACACGGGGAGTGTTGCACCCCGTGTAGCACACTGATCAGCTTCGACGAGGAACACGGGGTACAACACGGGCCGTGTTCTACCCCGTGTACCTTGTTGATCCTCCGAAAACCCATTAAACACTAAAACTCCTTCCTTCCTTCTTTTCCATTTCATGGTTTTGGCTTCTCAAAATGAAAAATACACACAAACACTTTCATAACTTCAAAGTTTCATCTTCCATGGGCTTCATCATTCATAAAACTTATTCTAACTTCACTAACTTAGCCAAGTTCTAAACATATCATGCCCATACTACACATGCACCATTATACCTCTAAAACCCAAGTGTGTAATCATGGTTTCTTGTTATTTTTACACCAAACCAAAGCCATAAATCAACACTACAACATCTAAAACACCATCAAACATGTTCAAATCATCCTAAACTCCATGTTCCATCACCCTTGGCTACATCAATCTCAAGATTTCAAGAAACTAAGAAGAGTACATCAAAGAGCTCTTAGAGGAGATCATTTTTACCTCTTGATGCAACTTGAGAATCCTCACTTGGAGCTCCCCAAACTTGATCAAACTTGGGCTTTTCTTCAATCTAGGGACATCAATAGATAGAGCTTGATGAGAGGAGCAATTTTTCCTTCTACACCTTAGCTTGAATCTTGGTATTTTAGAGTGAAAAACTCAAAAGAAACTTTCTCTCTCTTCCTTCTCTCTCTCACACGTCCAGCTTGCTTTCATGGAGGATTTTCTGCAGCTTTTTAGAGAATGGAGAAGGTAGTAGAGTCTTCATGAAGCTTTAGGGGTATTTTGGTCATTTTTAAGATTTCCAATGGTATTTTAGTCCTTTTTTCACCAAAAGTAAGGCTATTCTTGCCCTTAATTTTCTAACAATGACACTTGTCATAAATCCATTGGTCACACTAATTAAAATCACATATTGCACCCCAAACTCTTAGTTATTCATATTAGATCCCAAATCCTTAATTATTTTCACTTTAACCACACCCGATTCTACACTTTTACAAATTAGTCCATAGGGTTCCTGTCTATTTAAAATTCCTTACACTATCAGACTTAGACAACTTCCCTTTTTAGGGTTTTCTAACCTCCTCTGATCATTCACACTATTTAGGGAAATTAATTATTTCCCTACTATCCTTTTCCTTCAAAATTTCATTTACCCTTACACTTAATTCCTTTCAGCTTAAGATTCACCCACCAGGCTAATTCAAACATGCTCTTCGTTTTTACAGCCTCAGAAATTAAAGATTCAAATAATAGAATTGAAAATTCGGGACATTACATTAACCATTCTAACTATTTTATTGATCATGTTGAATTTGTTGTCTAAGAGAATTTTGGACATTCAAGCAAAAATGATTTAAGAATAATACTTAGAGTATTTATAGTGGATGATTCTAATTTCCAAATTACCTTTTTGATGGATGACTTAAAGTTTAGCAGTGTGGAAAGAAAAGGAGGTAGCCAATTTTCATATAAATCTTGGATGAAGAAATTGAAGCCATGGTCTAACTAAACATTAAAGAAAGACACTTCTTGGGAGACAATCCAAGCCACTTTAGAGATTTGCTTTCTTTTATCATTCTTTTTTATTTTTCATGTCCTTTATCTTTCTTGATGTTATTCTCAATGATATTAATATGTTTTACATTGAGGACAATGCAAAATTTAAGTGTGGGGGGAGACTTTTAAGATTTATTTTATGCTTTTATGTCTTCTTCTAATGCTTTTTATGCTTCTCAATTTTATACTTTAAAAAAATAGAAAAAATTTTGTTTTTCACTTGCTTTTGAGTCATTTAATTGCTTTCCATTGATGAAGATTTTGCATTTTCATTAGTAAGATTCAATTGAAGTTAAATAGGATACATAACATGATTGAATGAATAATTTTGCTTCTTGAAATTGATTGATATAGTGATAGATTTTAAATTGATAGATTTAACTTGGTAGTTTAACTTACCTTGTGAGATTTTAAGCTTTTTGTTGAAAATTTATACCATGATATTGTCTTTCCTTCTTGTGTGATATTCTTCTATAATTAGTTCCTCTAAAACTTGCTTTGAAATTTTTTAAGATTACATTTTGCACATGCATGCATAAACATGATTAAGGCATTCTTTCTTTGTTTTAAGCTAAAACCATAAAGCTAACTATGAAATTTTTACCTTTATTAAGCCCCCTTGAGCTTTTATTGCCTTTTCTTTGTGATTATCCTATAAGCATATTTTTTTGATGTAAAACAAATATCTTTACCTAACCTTAGGGATTAGTAGAGCATTTGAATTTTATGAGATGAGCTCTTGAATAAATGTAGGGATGAGTAAGTTTATATGTTATGAAAAGTCATCATTAAAGGTTAGTTGAAAAAAATGAAAAAAAATTAAAGTAAAAAAAAGGAAAAGAAGAAAAGGAAAAGGAAAAGGAAAAAAAAGAAAAAAAGAAGCAAAGGAAAAAAATAAGAAGAATTAACTAAAATGAAAAAAAAGAAGTTAATGAGTATTTGAATTTGAATTTAGCTTGATGTGTTCAGTTGTAATTGTTTATAATTTGCCCATATATCTTTGATTCAAGTGCTCTATTAATTTTTTTAGTTTCTAACCTTCCATATCCTTACTTTTCCTACCCTTAGCTTAGCTACATTACAACCATGAATAAAGTTCTTTTGATTTGTGTTGTGCATGTGATTTAAGTAATGGAGATTTAGTTATTAGCAAGCTTATGACAGAATAATTTCATGAAAAGAATTTAAATGAAACACTTACCTAAACACTTAAGAGTTGGTAAGTGAAGTTTATGAGAATTTACTAATTTGATTTACTCTTTTTGAATAAAGTTGCTATGTTAGTTAGTTCCAAGTTTATCAAGATTTTTCTTTATGATGTGTTATATCTCTTATTGGCTTTTATTTGTCTCATGCTTGTGGATTTGTGATTTTAAAGTTTTTGGAAAGTAAAGTTTTTTATTTCTTAGTTTATGAATATTCCAAATTACCTCGTTTTAATGGTCTTATATTGGGTGGAAACCAAACCAGTGAGAATTCACTGTTGTAACTATTAGACTTAATTGTCTTGTTAAAAATAGGTTTGGGCTTCTAAAAATTAGAAAAGCCCTATATTTGTAATCCTCAGAAGCATAGGAGTCTGGTCTAGTAGGGTTTTAAGTTAATTAGGTCAAATAAATAGAGAGAACACATTAGACATTCAAACTTTTACACTACATTCAGCAACATAGCTCTTCTCTTCTCCTTCTTCTTCTAGTTTTTTCTTTTGTTCTTCATCAATAGAAGCTTAAATTTAGAGTTAATTCAAGGAGTTTGAGGCTCTCTTCCACTAGATTATGAGATTATAATTTGTAATATTGATTTTCTCTAATTAATTTTTCTCTTTCCTTAATTACTTGTGTTAATTTCTTGAAATTGCATGTGTCAAATGTTGATTTGGTATAATTGATATTCATCCTTGTGGTTTCTAATATTTTTCTATTTTAATATGGACTTATGGTTAGTTAATCACAGTTTTATACATAAGGGTAGAGGATTGAGGGATTCATTTGGAAGTTTCTAAATTAATTTCTCAATTTAACTGAATTCTATCTTTAAGTTAGTTTTGAACTAGCTAACAAGTTATGGTGATTGCTTAATCTAGCTAATCTTAATTAGCTATAACTCTAGATAGTCATCTAGCATATGATTCATGAATTATTACAAGGGTTTTGGATAATTCAAGATTGAAGAATTAATTATACAAGCCAAATCCTAATTGATCAATGATTAATCCAACTTAGAGCTCTTAATTCCTTGAATCGACTACTTTATTACATTAAGTTCCTTTTTATTTACTTTTTGTTTTGCTTCTATCTTGTATTCACTTAGTTTGTTGCTATTATTTTAATTTCATTCAAACAATCCCCCTAATTTTGCATGTTGTGTTTGCATTCTACTAGTAATTCATAATAAAAGATAATATTAAGGGATCACTAGGGGTACGACCTAATTTGTACTATTATATTGCATTATTTCATAACAAACTAGTTTTTAATCTAATTTTGGTGTATTGCAATATGCATATCATTATCATTAACTATTGATTGATTGTGATTAGATTGCAATGTTAAATGATATAATTGTGTTGCAATCAAAATTATGTTGTTATGTGTATGATGGAAATGTGTTAGAAGATATAACATGAATCATTTGCAATGAGACTAAATATTTGTGGTCATGTAAGAGAGCATGGTGGTGCTATTATATACCATTATATATTCTAATATGGGTTCGTGAAGTTGAATTAATTATCTAATTCATATAGAAATTGAATTGAAATTTTAATATGTGGAACTTAAGCTCTAGTGTGTAAATTATACTATGAATTATGCCATAAGCAACATTGGAATTGAAAATTTTGTGAAAAGGAGTTATATGAAAAATAGATGAAAAATTCTTGACAAAAAGGTGGGTAAGATGTAAGGTTGGCCTAAGAGGAAAAAGGATAGAAAGATAGGCAGAGCATAAGATTGGATTAGGAGTTAAAAGGTGGGTGTATGTAATTTATTATAAATTATTATGCAATATGTTATAAAATTATAATCTATCTATCCTTAAATGTTTTCATTTAATGTTATGGTGATTATGTGATTGGCTATGATTGAGTTTTCTAGATTGATTTGATATGGAAAATGTTGAGTGTGGATGGTTATGTGTGAAACAATGTAATTGAAAGGGAGCCTTACTCCACTTATAATGTTAAATTGACTTCTCCTTGATATTATAATTGAATTAAGTGATGGTGAAATTGTGAAAAACTTCTTTTCAATTTTATTATTTGTGTGTGATTGTTGACATAAGTATAGGTATGGAAGTATAACTATTAGATTTTAAACAAGTTAAATCATATATCCATATTTTTGTTATTGACATGCTTTATGCTTTGATGTTTAGAATTTGATATTCATTTTTACTTTTAAAAGTGATTTGATCTTCTTTCCTTGTTTATTTTTAATAAATCCTTTCCCAATGAAACAAATTTTTCTAAGAAAAGAGGAAGATAGTCCACTTGTAACCTTGCATAAGCTAGAAAGAAAAAATGTGATAAATATCAACTTAGTTAGAGGTAACTACTTAAGATTATTCAAGTCAAAATCCACAATTGAAGTTAGAAGTCCAAAATGCACCAATAGATAGAAAGAGTGGCTAGAAATTACTAAGAAAAGAAAGAAAAGATGTTCAAACTTGTAGTAGTATGAAAATAAATCCTTACTTCATAATTTTTTTATTAAAACACCATTTTATTCCTTTAACATTCTTCAAAAATTAGTGTAATAGTTGTTGATTAGTTGAGTAACATGTCTTAACATCTTTTTACATGATTTTCATTTTAGAATGATTTCAATGTTGAAAATCATAAGTAATGGGCACAGGCGCAACTAAATAGGTCCTTGAAGAATTATAGGTTTTCTTTTAAGAAAAAATATTTTAAATCATATGAAGAACCAAATGAAGCACATTTAAATGTTCCACCAAATGTTGACAAAGAAAATTGGAACTATCATGTGAATTTGTGGAATTCAAGTGATTAGCAAGTTAGTATATATCTTGCTTCGTGATTTTAACAATTGTATCTCTCATTTTTTTTATTGTTGTCTTGATGTATATTTTAAAATTTTTTAAATATAGTGAATAGAAAGTAAGTTTTAGGAACAAGGATAATCAAGGATTAGACATCATTGGTCATATTTTTGGGTTAGAAAGCTTTATGCAAAGGTAGAAGAAGAGGTATCTATCTATTGATCTTGTGACTAATTTTTCTTTTCACAATATAAAAGAAATATACTCTAAATGAGACTCTTCATTTTTGTTGTTATGTCTATTATGATTTATTAGATAAGTGTATGCTATAAAAACAATTGAAGAGCTAAAGAAGTATTTCTTATTTATCAGCTTGTCTACTGCTTCTTCTTTCAATTATTTATTTTTATCCATTTTTACTATCTAACCCATTTTGTAATAATAAATATATATGTCAATATTGGCTCTTGTTCAATTATTTCTTCTTTGTTATGGTTGCCTTTCTCTTCTTTGGATAAATGTAGCTGAAAATATGCAATCACATATGTAGCATATGTCAAGCACATTAATAGGAGAATATGACAAAATAAAGTACTCTGTTTATAACTTTCAGAGAGATACATTTCTATTTAGTGGTACCATAACTTGTTATTCATGTTTCTCTTTCACTATTGATTTCATTCCATGGTTACCATTAGAAAACAAGTGTAATGTAATATGGTCTAATTTATTGGAAATGGAATGTGACAAAGATGTAATCAATGTTGCTTAATTATGGCATAAAGTAGAAGAAATAAGGGCTTAGGATGATAAGATTCCTTTTCATTGAGTGGTCCTTATTTTGGCCCTAACTTTTAATTATCTAATTTAATCTTATTTGATTAAGTAATTTATGAACACCATTTAAATACAAGAAAAATGAAGAATAGGATATGCTACTTTCTTGCAAAATGAGAAAAAGGTACAAGGTCTTTTCAAAAGTTTAAATGATGTTCATAAATTACTTAATCAAATAAGATTAAAACTCTATTGTTATAGTGTTCAACACATTTTCCACACCAGAAGAAATATATTCTAAACGATACTAGTTTATTCATTTAGTGATTATTATTTTGAATCAATTTTAACTATAGGCTCCTAATAACAACACTAATAGCATTTAAAGTTGGATTCATTTCACATTGTTATGTATATTCTATTTTTTATATTATATAAAAAAAGGTTTAGGCAAGAAATTGGTCAAATCTACTTATGGGAAATCACACACACAATGTTTAATGGTAGGGCAACTCATTAAAATACATAAGAAAAACTTATAAGTATGATTCTAGGATTAAAATATAGTAAAATCATTTGCAATTTTGAATTATATTCATGTGTAAATTATGTTTAAATGTAGGATAAGCTTAAAAGTCTCTTAACTGAAGTGAATGAAGGATCTTCTTAAATGACTAAAAATAAGATTATGATAATGACTTTTGGACTAGAAAGGCATAATAGGGTGCATAGTTTTGGAGCTAGTGCAACCCTAACATATTTATAAGGCTTTAAAGGATCATCAATTTTTATTCATGAACTCAAATCTAAGCTTCAAAAAATGAACCAAAAATTACAAAACTCAAAAAGGAGGCATGAACAATTTATTGCTAAGGTGAAAAGTTTAGAGGACAAAGTTAAACACATGGAATAACTTTTAGAAAAATTATTAGCAAGGTCAATGTTGAATACTACAACACATAATTCCTTCAATGTTGATGTTACCATAAAGGTATAGTATACCTCTTAAAGTAAGCTCATAAATAATTTCTTGTTAGTTTTGTTTAATTTGATTATATAAACTGATTAAAATGTAAAATATGTATTTTAGGGATAACATGCTTATTTAAGTAATTATGATTGCATGATTTTATAAGGACATTATGTATTGTTATACCATCATATGTTGATAATTATAAGAGTTATACTTGTTACTTGCCATGTTGGAACATCCTATTTTACTTTCTTATGTTGAATCTTCAACTAGACATAACTAATATTTTATTATTGCTTTAACTATGTAAAGACAATATTAGCCATTCATATTAACTATTTTTACTATTAACCTTTTAGGATGATAACACCTTCCAAAGTTAATTGTATTGAAGTAAATTTGTTTTTTGGTAGCATGTAGACAATTGTAAATGACATAAAGATACACCATTGTTTACTAGTTATATAAAAGGAAAATGAGCATATTAGCATAAATTTGGTTTTTAACAATATGTAGACAATTGTAAATGACAAGGATCATGATCATTTACTAGTTATACTAACAAAATATAAGTGTATCCTTTTTGTGATATATTAAGTGAATATAATACTCACTTATTGCTTATATAAATACTATAACATGTAACTACAATATGCATCTTACATTAGTGGTTTGAATCAGTTGGTAGGACTTTTATAATTTTTTTAAAAAGACTAAAATCAATTATGGTCATAATGAGTTTAAAAAATGACTATATATTTTGAAAATTATAATAGGTTAAAAAATTATTACAATTTTTTATGGTTAATGACTGTCACTAAGAATAAGTTAAAAATGATTACAAATTTTAACAATTAGTGATTGTCACTAATATTTATGAACTAAATTCATTATGTAACTATTTTTTATAGTTAAACATGTCAAAAAAATATTACTTTATCTTTTAAATGTCTTGGCTATCAAAAATTAGAGGTGCATATTGTGACAATTATGATTCTCAATAATTATAAAATATTATTTATGATATTTAATGACCATTGATGTTAAAATTTGTGACGCCTTTTATTATAACAATCATTGATGACTAGATCATTATCAATAACTCTATTTTTTTTATGATCAATTTTTGTTTTGTCAACATCTATAACCATCGATAAAAATGCTTTTTCTTGTAATAAGAGAGAAATAAGCATCGGTTTGAAAAGACTACCAAATGTATAAATTATTAGGTTCAATTATAAATGAAAATGTATATATGATTGTGTTTATAAGACTCTAAGGAATTACTTATAAATGTATATATTGTTTTATATGCTTTATTAAAGTCATTTATAAGTGTTATTGTATAATTTAATGTTATTTAAAAAGTGGTGCTCTTTTACATAAGCAAGTGTGTCTACCTTACTGCTTATGTAATAGATGTAGTTTATAGTTTTCAAATGATAATAAAAGTGATTTAAAAAAAAACTAAGGAACAATATCGATTGTTATTAATAACTAACATTGATAATATATGACATTGATTTTATACAAATGCCTTACTTAGAAAAGTAAAATTATGTCTTACCTAAAATCAGGTAGTAAAAGTAATAATTTGATAAAAAAATAGTAAAATAATGTTGACTTTGGTATATATTGATAAGGAATATTTAAATGACACTAATTTTATTTCCTCAAAACTAATAAAAATGAAAGCGGGAGTTAAAATACAAGAGAAACCTGTCCTAATGCCAATTTGTAAATTGGAGAGCAAGAGCATCTTTCTCTTAAAATTCGTAATGCCCTACAAAGAGCACAACCTATTGATTTTCTTTTGTAAGTAAGAATTCCACTTTAATTTCTTTACATACAGGATAACTATAACTCATGTTCAGTCATCTCTTTACTCTTGCTAATATATTCTTCTCAATGTTAAGGTCCATTTGAATACTTTATTTTTCCTTTAAATTTAATGAAGAACATCAATTTATTATGTATTGTGTTGATATGTGTGGATTCTGAGTTTTTTATTTTATTACTTAAGGTTTTAGATGGTATGGATTTCTTTAAAAAAAAGATAGTGGATTTTTTGCTTAGGTGGTAAGGATTTCCCCTAATCAAAGCACTATGCAAACAACATATGATACCACTAAAGTTTATGGAATAAGCTAAGTAATAAATTTTTTTTCAATAGAATATATTGTATTAATGTTCCACCTATAACATCAATTCCAACATACTTTTACCTCTCTTTTGTTATGGTGCGATTCACAAGTATTTCTATTAATAGTCATATCACTAAAAGATAATGTAACTTCCTTTTGTACATTTAGAGATATTACTTCTAGTTTTTGTATCATGTACATACACCACTATAGAATAGCCAATTAATGTTAGGTTTTTAGAGGATTTAACATTGAAAATTAAGCAATGTTTAATCAAGCATCCTTGTATATTTATTTTTAATGTTAGTTTTGAAATTATTGTAAAATATAACAATAATGTTAGTTTTTTATCAAAAACAATTAACATCATTTTTTAACCTATCATCCTAGAAAATAACATTAATCATCATTTATTTTCAAATAATCAATTTTTAATTTCAATAATACCACATGGTTTATTTTCATTACTAATATGTTATTCCCCACCTACCCACCTAAACCCTATCCCTGTCCTTTAATTTTTGTCACTCTTACATCTCAAACCTGAATTCTATCACCCTATTCTTCACTCTCTCATCCTCTCTATTTCCTTTATATTCCTAACTAGATATAGAAGCCAACATTTTATATGGTTCTAGAAAATCTTAATTTAAACAATTTTAAAGAATAAATTAAATAATAAAAAATTAAAAATAGTCAAGGGTTGTGTATAATACATTAATTAGAGATAGGTACTCCACTAAATCTATCTTGATACCATTGCATAATATGTAAGGTTTGCACTTCCCAAAAAAGGCTCTTAAATACAATACATGAAGGTGCAATGAGCATTCATTAAAAATTAGTATATAATATTACATATTTTCATATGAAAAAGGATGAAGGTGCAATAGAGTTTGCACTTCCTAAAAAAGCCTCTTAAATATAATACATAAAGATGCAATGAGCATTCATTAAAAATTGGTGTATAATATTACAAATTTTCATATGAATAAATAGTAGATAATATGACAAAATGCTAGAAAAGATAAATGAGATCAGATTTCTTACCTATGCAAACCTATAAAAAAATACACCAAAATGATAGGCAAAAAAGTAGTATCAATTAGGAAACTAAAAACTAAATTGCAAAGACAAATACAAAAGTAGAAAAAAGATTCTTACATTTATATATTATGCTTTTTCAATGAGTGACAAAATTCATATATTTAGCTACAGGCTAATTAAGCTTTAGTCCTACAAAATAATTAGTGAGTATGAACACAAAACCAAAATGAATCATCTTAAAATTAGAAGGAAAGCATACCTCATCAAACAAAGAATTGTTTTATCATTAGAAAAGTTTCAAGGTGAAATTTACAAATAGCGCTATCCTTTATTCTTTTTATTTTTAACTTGCACCTTGCTTTAAACTTTTTATTTTCAATATGCACTCAGCGACTAAGTTTCCATATTGATTAGTACAAAAAACTACCATTTAGAATTAAATATTAGACATTGATTTTGAAAAAAACATTATAATCTTTAATGCAACAATATTATCCTATTAAGTAAAATTTAATATCAATTACTACACAAAAACCAACATCATAATGAATAAATATTTTTTAATTAAAAAATAGATTCTTTTCTCTTACTTAAGTAACTTTTTCCATAACTATTCCTAAACAATTCCAGAACTTTTTTTGAATCATTGTAAAATGGCCAAATATCAAAAACATATGCAACTAAATAAAGTTAATTCACTTATGCACTTCATATGTAATAGAATTTACAATTTCTAATTCACATATACATCACACATATATTAAACTAGAATCTGGAATACAATTTATATATATCACACACATACACACATATACAAGCAATAAGAAACATATATTAAGTTTAAATCATAATACCAATATCAATTTATGAACTAAAATATTTTGTTTCAATTTACTCTAAGTGAAATTAATAGCATTGAAATTATTTTTTGTATTACAACCTTTTTATTATATGATTAAATAAAATAATAACAAATTGAATGTAAATAAACTAAATGAGAAAGGAGACAATCTATTATGAAAATATATTCTTCCACTTTATTTATTTCAATATCATTACATTGACATATACAACTAAAAAACTATTATTTATAATGCATAACAAAATTTATTTATAAGAAATATACATGACATCTTTACACAAATGAAAAGAAAAAGTAAGTATCCTCTACTCGTAATTCCTTCATATTGCTTCAGAACTTTTGAGTTAAAAGGTGTAAATAGTTGTAAACTAATAATAAATTATAATAAAAAAGTAGCATTACCATTTATGCAATAAACACAAGCCTATTAATGCAAGAATGGTCCTACTACTTCTTTTCATTATAATTTATCATCACTTTTCAACTCATCTTTGCATTTTCTTAATATAAAACAATATAGACAGCTTCTGAGATGGAGGATGTAAATGGTTGCAATATGATGATAAATTATAAGAAGAAAAAGTAACACTATCATTCATGCATTGAAAACAAGCCTCTTGAAGGATTCTAGATAACATTGATCTAAACCCTTTAACTTTTTTTTAATGTATCATTGATTTGTTTCAAAATGGTAAGGAGAGAGATATTTATAAGGGGTGGGAAAACATTATAGGTCGATTATTAGTTAAAAATTAATGTTTAATGAAATTTACAATATGGTAGTGGTATACCTTAAGACATCAATCAAGTACCTTGCTAATGTGTAAACTTATGACATAAATTATCACGATAATTAAATTGTCCTTGGATAATAATCAAGTGTAGAAAAAAAAATAACATGTTAATTTTTCACAATTTTATGCAATTTAATATGTCTTTTGATGTTCAATCTTTCCTACCTTAGACATTGGTATTTTTAATAAAAAATTAACATCATAAGTTCTTCAACTTCATAAATATTATTCATTTAGTCATCTTTAGTTCTATTTATTTAGACTTTTTCACAAAGCCATTCATTTAAACTTATGCCATTCATTTAGGCATCTATAGTTCTATTTATTTAAACTTCTTCATAAATGTCATTCATTTAGATATCTTCAGCTTTGGAGGAAATGCCATCATATTAGATATTGATTATTCTCAAAACCAATGTTTTTATGTTTGTCATTTCCTTAAAAAAGAACTTTCAATTATTTTTAGATTTTTTATATGCAAATAGTTGATGCTATAAGCATCTTCAACCAATTCCTTAACATTACAAATTAATTTCATATAAAGTTTATAATATATTTGAGTAGAAATTATGAATATAAAAAGAAAGTTATTTTTTGAACCAATTTAACATTGAAAGTTATATTTGTTTTGATGTCTTCTCTTTGATAATTTATGTAATCCAAATGCCGACTATAAAAGTTTAAGGTATAACATACAAATAAGCAAGAAAAATAATTTATACAATTTTAATTATTATTGCTATCTTTATAATGAAAGTACAAATACATAGGTAAAGAGAAATAACATTTACAAATTTATACATAATAACTACATTAAATTATCAATAAATAAAAATTACATATCTATATAAATAGAAAAAAGAACAACAAAATCACTATATATCAAAATCTTCATCGATGATGCAAACTCCAATTTATTACTTAATTTTCTTTAGTTTGTACATGAAAGTGTAATGAGAGTACAGAAAGACCACTATATATCAAATTGCTATCCATTTGTTCTTCTATTCTAATTTTACTCCATTTCAATCAAGAAAGTATACAATGAGAGAATTGAAAATTAAGGTTCTTCCATTATACACTCCCTCAACAAAAGTGGAGTGAGAGTATAGTAGAATTATTATGTATTAAAATCATTATACTCAACACAAATTCTAATTTGTTGCTTTCTTTTCTCCACCTTAATTATGAAAGTATATTTGATACTTTAAGGATGAAAATGGTTTATTTCTAGATAGATACTAAGAGAATATCAGAAAATGAGATGTCATAATTGTTTTATAAGTAAAGTGAGAGTTAGAACAAAAATTTATAAGAAAATAATAGACATCTAGTCTTAATTAAAATCAATGTCTTATGCATTTGTGGTTTTCATTGAAGCTAGCATTTCAAATAAGGCTAGTGGTCCTAATGAATTTGGTTACTTTTCCAGAGAGACATTTGAAATGCTTTTTATACAGCAATTTCTAAAAAAATAGAAATCTTAATTAAAGATATAAACATTAGTTTATTAACTAAAATCGATGTCCTATCCAATAAAATTGGAAAGTGATATCTAATAAAATTTTTTGAAATGTCTTTTAGATGATAGTTAAGGAAAAATCAATGTTTATTGACCAAATTATTATTATGTAGTAATGATATTATATACCTTCTATTATTTAGACCTAATTAAATGTATGGAATTTTTATTGTATTTGGAATGTTATTTTTTGTCATAGAAAAAATTAAGATAGGGCTTAAATACTATTGTCTTATTACTTGCATAATAGTATGACTTGTTAGATTCCATAATTAGGTTTGGGTATAGCTATAAAGATAGTAGGGCTTGGGAGAATTCTAATGGATTAAAAAAATGAATAAGTAAATGACATTACTTATTTTATAAAACTGTTGTCCTATCCTACATTACATGTTGGTTATTTGATAGAAATTAATGTACTATATGAATTTTAAGATATGAAAAAAGTTAATTTTCATCAATGCTCTATAGATCAATGTTTAATATAAACAATAATATCTGTTATCAAATCAAAAAACTAATATCTTATTTCAATTATTTAACAATATATAGGAGCTAAATATGTTGATTTTCATGTAAAAAAATTGACATTGCTAACTATATTCAACTTCTGTAAAAAAACCGATGCTAAATGTACCAAACATATAACGACACTTATATATATGTTAGTAAATAACCGACATGAATAGGTTGAACAATCAAAGTTATAATACATTTCTATAGTAGTGTATGTTTAATGTAAATAAGTATGTATGTGAATTTCAATGCATATAATATTTTTTAAAATGTAAAATTGGAGTTAGATAGAAGTTAGAAAAATATTTTGTAAGTCATATAAATTTTTTATTTGAATTAAACATATAAAGTATTTTTAAAGTACAATGCAATAAAAAAAGTTCATAATTATCAAGAAGATCAAAAGACATGAAATTAAACTATGAGTTATTTATAATTATTTAATTATAGAGAAACTATAATTTTACGCCTTGTATTTATATTTCTATCTTTTTTATAAAGTATATTTTTATTACATAAACACATTTTTCTTATTAGGACTGAATCTATTTTAAAATTTTGAGGAGCAGGAATGTGTAATAACGCGCGGATACAAGAGAACGGATAAAACTTTGGGAGGCCGAGGCTACTCCGAGCCTTCTTGGTTCCATTGTTTACTATACGCATAGTGCTCTAAGGAGCATCTAATCATTATATATTGATAGGTCATAATACCAAATTAATATAAGCAGTTTACCTTAGATCTTGTGCCAAAGGCCGGTAAAGAAAATGGCTGACCTGCTTATGGAGGTTTGGGCAAACTTTCACCTAAATTAGGTGGCAGTCCTTTATTCAGTCACGTTGTCATCTTCCATTAATCGTATGCCATCTCCGATCCTTAAAAAGAACTAAAGTACTGCCGAATTGTACTTTTAACGCTCACCAGATGTATACTTTACTCGTACTGTCTCACTCTCTAACTTGAACGTTAAAGTAGTACTGGCAGAGATACCACATGGACCTTTGTTGTAGGATCAGAGCACCACCATGAATCACCATTTAAAAAAGATTCAACATCATTTAGCGTCGTCAGTGATCCTACAATTTTTCAGAATATTTAATCTCTTTTTCTAATACATATTCATTATGCTTTATTTATTGTTGCTTCTCCATTCTTTTTGCCTTTCTCTGTGGTTAATCTTTAATTTTCTATGATACTAGCACTGAGTAAGTAGAAGGTTCCATAATTTCAAGCCGTTGTTTAGCATCTGCTTCGAATTTCATCAAACATTCAAGATCATTAAGGTGTTTTTACCGATTTAACTTTTAACCAAAATGGATCTCATAACATTCGTTTTTTACTAACAATATGGAGACCCGATAGTTTTGGTGCTCCTATTCAAAAAAGTTTGCTTTAACAGCATGAATCAGTAGCAAATACTATTATTACTTAGAAAGTTCTTCTAAAATTTGTAAAATCATCACTTCTAATGCTATTATGCTTAGAATCTTGCTGTGATGACATGAATTTTAAGACATTTACACAAGTTTCACTTGACTCGCATAATAGTGTGGCTGCAATTTTGCAATGTTTTGTTTTCATGAATTCTTATTTGTGCGTTTGTACTCATTTAATTGATATTTACTGTTAAGGAGCGTAATGCATTTTGATATTTCAGTGTCTATTCTCATGACAGCGTAATTGGATATTCTTATTTAATGTTTGTGGTTGGCACTAACTAAAACCTCTCTTTATAAGGAAATCATATGAGATTTTTCAGTGATTCTTGATCCGTGTGGATATATGAACAAAGTTATATGAAATATTAACAAAATATGATCATCTATGAAATTTTAAACTTGTATTTCTTTCATGATACTCATCAATAATCGCATCTTTCTGCAAAAATGCAATATGGTGACAGTCATCCTTATATTTAAAGATTTGGTGCTAATGATGATCAATGATTTGTCCATTGCAGATTGCCTCTAAGGAAAGGAAACACTGTTGAGGAGGAATGTTGACAAAAATGATCAAGATCCCTAAGGCAACAATCGCTAACTCAAAGCTAAACCCGACCGTTTAAGTTAAGCAGTTCAATGCCACTCCAAAGACCAACACTAAGATTATCATCATAACAGAAGGTCGAGAGAGAAGTTCTAAGCATTCCCATGAAAGTACAAACTACTCTTATGTTGAAGGCAATGCCTTTTACCACCGTTCCTATATGATTATAGCCATGAGGTCCATTTCTCTGAGAATGAAAATGGTCAAAGTAGAAGCAGATACTATCATGAGCAAGAAATTGATGAAAATGCTCATCCTTTCATTACAACTACCATCAAAGTACCAGTACATCAAAATTTCAAAGCTCCGACCAATTTGGAGTCATATGATGGACCGACCAATCCACAGGAGTCACATTGAAGCCTTCTAAGCATTCTTTTATTTAAAGCTTCAAATTCGATCATGTGTAAAGAAATTTTCATAACCTTGAAAAGGACAAGACATCGACCGTTATTAGTCTGAAGCCAAACTCCATAGCTAGATCGACGGTTATTAGTCTGAAGCCAAACTCCATAGCTAGATTCAGGGATTTGACTAATCAATTTTTGTTACATGTTGTGACCTCCAAAGCTTATAAGAAGACCGGTGCATCTTTGATGACAGTAAAACAAGGGAAGAATGGGTTTTTTAAGGAATACTTCGATCGATTTAGATCGGCTACCTTGGAGATCAACGACCTTTAAGAAGTTGTTATTCATTTGATCCTAGTTGAATTGATGTCAGGGGGCTTTTCCAATTCACTAGCCAAGAAGCCTGCATAGATCCTATTAGAACTCGTGGCTTAGTCGACGAAATTCATTAATGCTAAAGAAGGGTTGCAGGCTGAGTAGTGGGTTGCCAAAAAACACTGATAATCAGAGTAAGAATGGTAAAATCAATTGGAAAGATAGATATACTCCCCAGATTATACTATACTAACCATGAGTTTGAAGAAGATCATGGATAACGTAAAAGTAGTAGAGATGATAAAATGCCTTGATTTTACAAAACTTCTCAAGGATTACTTCGATGGTTTGGGGATCGAATAATTTTTTGTTTTGCAAGGTGAAGCATAGAACAAGTTTTCATTTCGAGTGAAACTAGGGGACTAAGGCAATAATGCCTTCCATTGCTCCACAAGGCCCTGCTCATGAAATTATATATATATGCCCCGCATGCGCATGTACATATGTATAATATTTTTAACCGATTTAGTAATTTAATTATATAAAAAAATAAACTACAATCATTTTAAGACTTTATTAAAGATGAATAAGGTAGGAAAGAATAGCACTTTGTTAATTATGTATCAATTTATTTTTCTTGAAGTTTGATATTTTTTAAATTAATTATATGTGACTTTGAACCTTTTATTATGCATTCTATTAATTAGGTATGGTTTGTATTCCCCTCCCTTTTTTGCCTCCTACTTTATAGTGGGATTTAAAAAATATTATTTTATTTTTATTTTGTAATATATAATACATTTTAAATAAAAATAATCAAGTATTTTTAAATTATATCACTATAACAAATCATCAACTTATGCCACAATTAAGATGTTGATACAAGATTAAAATTTCTATGATTATGTTACTTAGCCACATGAATATTAGTTGGATGAACCCATAGTAGGAAACATAAACTGGCAGGCATGGCAATGGAGATCAGAGAATGACCTCTTCATGAATGGAGTTTTCTACGTGGAATCCGGTGAACCTTGCACTACGATGCCGTTTTCCATAAAGGAGCCAATTACACCCAAGGAAGGAACTTGCGTCACAAGACTTACAAGATTTGCAGGTGCAATCTATTGCAAGATTGGTCAGCCTTGTTAGAAGATTCATTTCTTCATGAAATGAAGGGAAACAAAAGAAAAAAAAAGGCCTGAAATTAAGAAGATATAGTAGAATACTCATGTTTTAAGAATCTTCAATTGAAGATTCTAATGTAGAGACAAAATTGAGTATGGTAAGGAAATTATTGTGGAAAAAAGATCTTGTGATATTAACGAAGCCTTGGCTAATAAATTTTTCCAACCACGAATACAAATATATTAAGAAGGTAAATTTGTAACTAATAACTCATACTATCAAGAATAGAATCATGATAAAAAAATAAAATAAAATTACTACAAAAATTAACATAGCTAGCAAAAATAATTTTTATATATCCAAATTAAATTAATTATCTAATTGATTTAACTGGGTACTAGTCCATCATCAATCTCCAAGTTAAGGAATATCAAGCTTTACCATTACTTCTGTTTACTTTTTTAGTATTCTAGAATAATGTATTTTATACAAAGTTTTAGTTGATTAATTGACTTTACGTATAAAATTTCACTCATGCTATTCTAATTATATAATAATAAAAATACAACATAGATACACATAATAAAAATACAGTTATGTTAAAAAACTTTATGACTTTTTTTTAAAAATTATATAATATAGACTAAAGCCTCATTTGTTTAGTTATTAATTTTGCTTGTATTAAATTTGTCTCTCACAAATATTTAATATCATTTTTATCTCTCACAAATAAAGAATTAGTTAATTTTTATCCCTCTGCTAATTTTTTTTATTAATTGTTGTTAAATAATTTATTACAAGATAAAAGTAAAATTTTTATACCTCTCAAGTAAATTTTTATTATTTTCTAAAGATTCCTTTAGCAAAAGTTAAATTATATAAACAAATACCCATATAAATCATAACTTTGAAATATCATTCATATATGAATTTTAATTATAAATTAACATATAAATTATTATAAATTTATTTAATTTTATTTTTTATTTATAATATCTATTTTTGTCATTTACAAATATAAAATAAATTATTAGATCCTTCACAAATTTTTAGTATCAATTTTATCCTCAAATATTATTTATTTATTATTTTTATCTTTCTATTTATCAAGTATTAACCTATCAATAAAAATACAAATGGATGGATCAAATTAATTAAATTATTATTTATAAAGCACAAAATTGATGCAGTTGAAATTGATGAAGAACCAAAATGAGATTTTATACTATTCTATATATACCACTTCCTAAAATATAATTTGTTTAGATAATTTTTTGCTATAATGATTTAATTATTATTAAATTATACATAATTTTATATAATTATTATTTTCAATTTTTTAATGAAAGTTTCTTAATATTACAATAATAAATTTAAAATTTGTTATAACATATTTCTATGATAGAATTCATTATCACTTATGCCAGGAATCATTCTATTTATATATATTATAATGGTTTTTAATATTTTCATAATATATATATCTTCTTCATTATATTTTTTAAGAAAAATAAAATTTGATTAAAAATAAATTCTTTTATAATGTATCGTACCTTGAATGATCTATTTTTATTTAAACAATATTTTAAAATTTTGACCAAACAATGAACTAAAAAAATTTGTTGTGTATGTATATATTATATATATAAATTAATCTTATTAATTTTTACTTTTAATATATAAAGAATTTAAATTTATTAAATAATTGAATAATACAATTTTTAACATATTATAATTTATTTGGCTGATGTATATTAATTCCATTATATAAATTTAATTAATGAAAAGTCAAATAGTTATTTATTATGTATGAATAACTATTACACTCTAATATATATTAAGTTAGTACTTAAATAAAAAAAATATTTAAGAGCCTATTGGTTGAGCTTTCTCTTAAATATCCTAAGGTTTAGGGTTCAATTTTTTCTCTTTATCATTTTTAAGCAAAATAATAAATGTACATAGTTATACAATTTAGGAATAGTTTTATTTTTTTTACATACATTTTATGAATTAACTAATTAAAAATGTTAGGTCCTATAGTTTTTATATTTTATCTTATTAGAAGCTGATCAATTGATTAAATAAGTTGTTACCAAATATTTAAAATAAATGTTTGATATAATCAATCAATTAAAGGCCTTCAACTTAGCTAAAAGTTGATAAATCTTTTATTTGCTAAACACCCTTAACCTATAAATATTTTTATTTTTTTTAATTATCTGCTACCTTACAACATGTTATACCTATTATAAGTGGCCTTATATATATACATATATTTTTCACAAGAATGATATATTTTGCTATAGCTTTATCCACAAAATTAGTCTATGACAGAAATAAAACTTCACTATAGATATTTTTTTTATTTATATGATAGAAAAAGTGATACTTTACCATAAAAAATATGTTCCCATAGTTTAATTTATAATATAAGTGATATTTTTCACTAGTAAATTTTTTCATAGCATAGGTGATATGTTGTCACAAAAATGTGTTCTTATAGCTTAGTTCATGGCATAAGTGGTATTTTGCCACAAGTGAAATTTTTTCATGACATAAATTTTTTTAATTTTTTTATATTTATTTAAATTTTTTATTCTTATGACAAGAGATAAAATTACCATAATTTTTGAATTCCTGTGGCATAATTCATGGCACAAGTATGAATTTATTGTAATATATGCTTATGAATTTATTATATTTTATATGAATTAATTATCATTAAAAATTACATAATGCATAAACATCTCAATTTAAGATAAATAATTTAAAATAATTGTGAGTATATTTAAATTTAAAGTTTTTCTTACTTCTATTTGAGATTACTTAGTAATTAAGTGTAAGTTTGTAATACTCAATTTCAATATTTACATTTTTTCTTTAGTTTTTTTTTCCAATTTTTATCATTTTTGCAAGTTCTTGTGGAGTCTTGTTACCCATTGGGGCATAGAGATATGGCAAATTTTATCCTTAAGAATGGGGCATAAAGTAAGTTAATATTTTGTCCCTAACAATGAGACATACACTACCACAAAAAAAAACTAATTAGCAATGGAAATATTGATCACTAATTAAGAAAATTTTGTCACTAAAATATTTAACAACAAAAAATAAGGCATCAATAAATAGTGCATTGGCAATTAATTAATGACAAATTATTTTCTTTCCTCATTAAAGTTATCACAATTTGCAAGGACAATGACAAAAAGAATACATGACAAGATGGAATTAAAGATGTATTTTTTGGTTACTAAATTTGTATATAGTGAAGGAATCTTCATCCTTAAAACTTGAATTAATGATGAATTTTTCCATTGCTATTTTTTATTCATTGTCAAATTAAAATTTAGCCCTGGATAAACCTATCCTTAATGTCAAATCATTGGTAAACCTTTTACTAATCTAGTGTGGAAAACTTGTGACATCATATTTAAAATGCCATTACTAATTCCATCACTAATATTAAGCATTTTGTTAATACATTATTCATTTTTGTAGCAATCCAAACAATGAAAATCCTACCTAATAAAATTTCATAAAGCCTAAATCTTTTTAACAATGGAATGTTCCAATCAAATTTCATAAAATAAAATTGATTCATAAAACAAAATTGAATGTGAATATTTTATTTATATTAATTAAAAATAAAATAAAATAAATAAATTTCAATATATATCTTCAAAAAATTGATGTCCAAGCTTTACACATATGAAAACAAAAACAAATGCAAAAAATTACTAGCTCTAGAGCAACATGTTGATGTTGCATTCATGTTACTCGATCATCAACTATTGAAATGCAAATTGCTGCTTAAAAACTTTAAATTGCTAGCTCTCAAAGAACTTATTGATATTAGGCTCACGCTACTTGATTATCAACTATTGAGATGTAAATCTTTGTCCTTAGGTTGTCTTTTCTTTTAATCACAATTTGTGTCAAAATATCATTTCAAAATAGATAAAGATGACCTAATTTCAATTCATTCGTTATAACTCAATAAAGTGAATTTGATAGTACTGTTAGAAGAATGAGCAGGTATTTTTACAAAGATTCATTAATAAAATCCTTAAGGATTAAAACTATTGCTATAGAGATGAAAGCAAAGAATTGCTTCAAGAACTTCATAATAAAGGGGAATTTTCATCACTATTCACTACTTCCAATCCAATTGTCTGCACATGTTTTTCAAAGCTATGATATCCACACTAGGCTTCTTGGTTGTTTAGGTTATAAGCATGTAGAAGCATGATCTCCTCCTATAATTAGGAAGCCATAAGATAGTAATACTCAATAATTACATACTTCCTAGTATTTTCACTTGTAAATTTCCTAAGATTTAAACAAATGAACAAATACAAATTACATATAAGTATGTAATAAGAAATAATGCACTTGCATAAATTATTTTAAAAGATAGAGTGATAATCTTTACTCTATTAACCTACTTAAATAAATTAATGGCATTCAAATATACATTACACCTTTCATATTTCCCAAATACCTATATCTATCCTCCCTAAATAAAGGAAGCTTGCAAAAGAAATTTCTAAGTGCAACTAATATTATAAGAGAGAAGAAAATCAAATATGAGTCAAAAATAAAAATAGTTATTTCTAAATCTTCCTTAACATGAAATTTCCTTTTCTCTCATACTTAATTTCATTTAACTTTTTTCTGACAAGAGAGAAGAAAATCAAATATAAGTTAAAAATAAAAATAGTTATTTCTAAATCTTCCTTAACATGAAATTTCCTTTTCTCTCATACTTAATTTCATTTAACTTTTTTCTGACAAGCTTTCCTTTTGTGGAGAATGTAGATGTGAACATTTCTGACAAATATGAACGACGTAATGTGAATATAAATGCTATTAATTTATTTAAATAGATTGGTAAAGCAAACATTATCATCTTATCTTCTAAATTAAAATCTATAATTGTACTTTTTCTTATTGCATACTTGTATGCAATTTATATTTGTTAATTTGTTTAAATCTTAGGAAATAAGCATGTAGAAAAACTAAGTACATAATCATTGTGTGTGATTAGTTAATACTTTTCTATTTGTAGGAGGAAGATGTACTTCTAGATGCTCATAACATCAGTAACTAAGGAGTCTAGTGTAGGTCTTATGGCTTTGAAGAAAAGGTAAATGATGACCAATGATAAATGCACAAATGCACCTAAATTCTATGTGTTTCATCACTCATTTACTTAGTATTTTGTGCAAATTGATTGAAAAGAATACTTAGATGCTCTATATTTTGTTTTCAGCTCTTGAAATGACACATATGAGCATTAGAAAAGGATCCGGAAGCAAAACCATTCAAATTATGAAGAATTGAAGCAAATTTGTTCACTTGACAAAGAACACGGGGTATGGGAACCCCGTGTTTAGGGTCGTGTTCCCTTCTGGAATGCTTCGAGGCTTCACTGAGCTACTCAGAGAAGAACACGGTGGTAAACACGGGCCGTGTCATACCCCATGTATCTTACTGCCATTCGCTTCTGAGGTAAACATAGGGAGTGTCACACCCCATGTAACATGCTGATCAGTCTTCATTGAAGAACACGGGGTACAACATGGGCCGTGTACTACCCCGTGTACATTACTGCTCGACACTTCGGACAAGAACACGGGGCGTGTCGCACAACGTGTTTCGTGCTGCTCAACTTTCGCTGAGAAACACGGGGTACAACACGGGCTGTGTTGACCCCCGTGTACATCACCAATATAAGTTTTGCGCAAAATTTTGAAAGGGGAAGAGGAGAAATTGAGAATTAACAAGGAGAGCTGGTGGGAGAAACCTTAGAGGAGACCCAAAACTCACCAAGGGCATCTTCTAATGTGGATTCAAGCAAGGAATTTGTAGATCTTCATGAATTATTTGACTTCCCTCTTTGTTTTCTAGTTTTCTTCTGATTTTGTAATGTTTTCACACTAAACCCTTGTGCTCAGCTTGGGTGAACTTGTTCATGGAGTTATGGAACTGAATTTTATATAATCTAGCTTGATTTACTGTTGAATTATGATTTGATTATGCTATTTTGTGCTAGAGCAAAACCAATATATCTGGAATATTGGATTTGTGCTATGGATTAATTGATTCTAGGTTGAAATGACTAATTAATTAATCGGACCTTGCATGATCATTGGGAATGTCAATTAGACTTAGTAATTAAGCTAATTGGATTCTTTTACACAGGATGAAATGTCCAAGAATGGATTCTAAGCAAGTTAATGCAACTTAGATGAGTGATTACTAGAGTAATTCTAGGCACTTAATCTCTTGGTTAGTAGCTAGTAACCTTGCAATGAGGTATAGCTTAATTTTGGTAATCCAGCAATCTTAATTAACAGTAAACCAAGTTAGAGAATTATATTCATTCCATAGTGAAATGTACAAGAGATCCTTAAGTTGAGTACGCTTTTATTACATTGAATAAAACCTTATTTTTGATAGCTAAGCTCTGTTTTACATTTCACTCTTGATTCTCAAAATCAATTGATCCGCCTAGATAATTTTACTTGAGATTTAGTTAGTACTCAACCTACAATCTCTGTGGAGAACGATAATCTTTTATACTATAACTCGACTTAACCCGTGCACTTGCGGGATTGTAAGGTCAAGTTTTTGGCGCCGTTGTCGGGGATTGTATCCAGTTGATATTAACAGCAAGTTTTGAGTGAATTAGACTAGGCAATTCATTTTCTTTTAGTTTTTAATTCATCCTGTTCTGATTTTTCTTATTTTTACAGCATTACTTTCTTATCTTGTTCTGTTCGAGTGTTACCTAATCATTTTGCAGAAAATCTTTTATATGCGAAGGAGAAGTCTTGAAGGAATTCTTGACTTAGATCCAGAAATTGAAAGGACTTTGCTTAGGAGAAGAAGAGAGCAGAAATCAGTTCATACTTAAGAAGAAATTGACACTGAACCAGAGATTCAAGACATAGATAACAGATCACTTAAAGAGTTTGCAGCACCCGATGCCACTGGTCTTCAATCCAGTATAAGGAGGCCTACTGTTGAGGCTAATAACTTTGAATTGAAGCCAGCTTTGTTGTCTATGGTGCAGCAAAACCAATTTGGTGGACTGCCAATAGAGGATCCCAACCTCCATATCCAGATTTTCTTGGAATATTGTGATACAATCAAAATCAATGGCATAGCAGCGGATGCTATTAAGCTTAGGCTTTTTCCATTCTCCTTGAGGGATAGAGCGAGGGCTTGGTTACATTCTTTACCGGCTAGATCAATCACAACATGGGAAGAGCTACTGAGGGCTTTCCTATCAAGATACTTTCCTCCAAGCAAGACTGCCCAATTGAGGAATGAAATCACTACCTTTTCTCAAAGAGAAGGAGAATCACTGTTTGATGCTTGGGATAGATACAAGGAACTGTTGAGGCTGTGTCCACACCATGGGTTAGAAAAATGGCTAGTTCTCCATACTTTCTACAATGGTTTGAACTACAATACTAGGCTTACTGTGGATGCTGCTGCTGGAGGTGCTTTGATGAATAAAAGGCTGGATGAAGCTTATGAATTGATTGAAGATATGGCTTTGAACCATTATCAATGGTCAAATGAGAGGGGACCTTCAAGGAAAGCAGTAGGTAAGTATGAATTAGATGCTTTTAACCATTTATCAGCTAAAGTAGATGCACTAGGAAGTTTAGGTAGCAAGGTAGATGCACTTATGGCTAAGTTTGATAAATTTCATGTTAACAGTGTAAATACAACAGGTGCTACCGACATTCCTTGTGAGATTTGTGGTATTACAGGGCATATGGCAGCTGAGTGTACATTGGGACAAGATTTTACTGAGCAAATGAACTATGTGAATAACAGTGGGTTTGGACAAAAAAATTCAAATGAACCATTTGGAAACACTTACAACTCATCATGGAGGAATCACCCAAATTTCTCCTACAAGCCCACCCAGCCATACAACACACAAAACACTCCAATAGACCACCACCACCCGGTTTCCAAAACCAAAGACCCTATAACCTACCAGCCCAAGCCTCTTCCATTACCAAATTAGAAGGCCTCTTGGAGAAATTTCTTATTTCCCAAGAGAAGACTAATGAAGAGTTTAGACAGCATGGAAGAGCCATGGAAGATTCAATTAGGAAATTATCCTCTAAGGTAGATTCATTGGCCACTCATGGCAAGATGTTAGAAACTCAAATTGCTTAACAAGCTTCTGCATCTTCTTCTAGAGCTTATGGCCAACTCCCTGCTCAACCTGAATCAAACCCAAGGGAGCATTGCAAGGCAATAACTCTTAGGAGTGGAAGATTATTGAATGATCCAATTGCCATTCAAGAAGGTGAAAAAGAAATAAGTGTGGGGGAAGAGCAAAAAGAAAGCAAAAAGGCCTCAATTCCCATTGATACTGAAGAGAAAGAAGGGGAACTACTAGAAAAATCCAAATATATCCCTCCGGAACCATACAAACCGCCTATCCCTTATCCTCAAAGATTAGCTAAGGCTAAACTTGATAAGCAGTTTGGAAAGTTCTTGGAAGTGCTGAAGAAGCTGTACATCAATATCCCCTTCACTGATGCACTCTCACAAATGTCGTCATATGCAAAATTTTTGAAGGACATTCTCTCCAACAAGAGGAAGCTAGAGGAGCATGAAACTATAGCTTTAACTGAGGAGTGTAGTGCCATTATCCAGAATAAGCTACCTCCTAAGTTAAAGGACCCAAGCGGCTTCCCCATTCCTTGTGTTATAGGAAATGTCCCTATTGATCGGGCATTATGTGACTTGGGAGCGAGTGTAAGCCTTATGCCACTGTCAGTTGCTAGGAGACTGAACATTGAGGAGATGAAGCCCACCACAGTTTCTCTCCAATTAGCCGACTGTTCAGTGAAATATCCAGTAGGTATTCTTGAAGATATACCTATGAAAGTTAGTAAGTTTTTCATACCTGTTGATTTTGTTGTGCTTGAAATGGAAGAAGATTCATAAATCCATATCATTTTAGGTAGACCATTTTTAGCCACTGCTGGTGCTTTAATTGATGTTAAAAATGGTAGACTTTCATTATCTGTTGGGGATGAAAAGGTTGAATTTAATTTGAATGAATCCATTAAATTACCTATTTGTGAAGACTCAATTTGCAGGGTAGATGTGCTAGACAAAGCTGTGAAAGAAAACCTTCTAAAAGGGAGCCTCCAAGATCCTCTTGAAGCATGTCTAGTCACAAAAGGAGTGATTGAAGATGAAGAAACTGCTGCATATACACAGTTTTTGGAAGCAAGCCCACCACTTCCCCTCCCTGAAGCAGTAGTTGAACAATTGGAAGTGGAGTCCAGCAAAACCACCACTGAGGAAGACACACCACCAAAGGTAGAATTGAAACCTCTCCAATCTTCCCTCAGGTATGAATTTCTAGGACCCCATTCCACTTATCCTGTGATAGTTAATGCAAATCTAACTGCTATTGAAATAGAAAAATTAATTAGGCAGCTTAGATCTCATAGAAAAGCTTTGGGGTATACAATTTTTGATTTGAAAGGGATTAGTCCTTCTATATGCATGCATAGGATATTGATGGAGGAAAATAATAAGCCCTCCATTGAACACCAAAGAAGGTTGAACCCCAATATGAAAGAAGTTGTGAAGAAGGAAATAATGAAACTGTTAGATGTTGGGGTAATTTACCCAATTTCAGATAGTCAGTGGGTTAGCCCAGTTCATGTTGTACCTAAGAAAGGGGGGTTAACTGTGGTAAAAAATAAAAACAATGAGTTAATTCCCACTAGGACTGTCACGGGTTGGAGAATGTGCATTGATTATAGGAAATTAAATAAGATAACCCGGAAAGATCATTTCCTTCTTCCATTCATTGATCAAACTTTGGAAAGATTAGCTAAGCATTCACATTTCTATTATTTGGATGGTTATTCTGGTTTCTTCCAAATTCCTATACATCCAAATGATCAGGAAAAGACCACATTTACATGTCCTTACGGTACTTTTGCATATAGAAGAATGCCTTTTGGTCTGTGTAATGCTCCTGCTACTTTTCAACGTTGTATGATGGCTATCTTCTCTGATTTTATTGAAAATATCATGGAAGTTTTTATGGATGATTTTTCTGTATATGGCACCTCCTTTGATAACTGTTTGACCAATTTATCTCAAGTGTTGTAGAGATGTGAAGAGGTAAATTTGGTTCTCAACTGGGAGAAATGCCATTTTATGGTAAGAGAAGGGATTGTTCTTGGCCATCAAGTATCTGAACATGGGATTGCAGTTGATAAGGCCAAAGTGGACATCATAGAGAAATTGCCTCCCCCAAATTCTATTAAGGGAGTGAGGAGTTTTCTAGGACACGCCGGTTTCTACTGATGTTTCATCAAATATTTCTCTAAAATTGCAAAACCTTTGACTAACTTGCTTGCTAAAAATGTTCCTTTTGATTTTAATCAAGATTGTTTGGATGCATTTTGCAGGTTAAAGAAAGCCTTGATTTCCGCCCTAATTATGCAAGCACCGAATTGGAATCTACCATTTGAGGTGATGTGCGATGCTAGTGACTATGCAATAGGAGCGGTGCTTGGCCAAAGAAAGGATAAGAAGGTTCATGCAATCTACTATGCTAGCAAGACTCTAGATGAAGCTCAATTGAACTATGCCACAACCGAAAAGGAACTCTTTGCGGTAGTTTATGCAGTTGATAAGTTCATATCCTATTTGGTGGATTCAAAGGTGATTGTCTTCACAGATCATGCAGCCATCCGGTACCTTTTAAGCAAGAAGGAAGCTAAACCTCGTCTTATCAGATGGATTCTTTTATTACAAGAATTCAATTTGGAAATTCAAGATAAGAAAGGTACTGAGAATGTTGTAGCTGATCATCTCTCCAGATTGAAGCAAGAGTTATGAGATGAGGAAGATAAGGACATGCCAATCAATGATTCCCTTCCTGATGATTATTTGTTAGCTGTCTCTTCTTCAGCCATCCCATGGTTTACGGATTATGTGAATTACATTGTGAGTAGAGTTTTACCTCCGGATGCGGGGTATCAAACGAAGAAGAAGTTCTTGGTAGAGGTAAAGCACTACTTTTGGGATGAGCCTCTTCTCTTTAGGAGATGTGCAGATGGCCTGTTTAGAAGATGTGTGCCTGAGGAAGAAATTGCAAGCATCTTGTTCCACTGTCACTCCTCTCCATATGGAGGACACTTTGGTGCTTCAAGAACAGCTGCAAAGATTGCCCAGGCAAGTTTTTATTGGCCGACTCTTTTCAGAGATGTTCACCATTATGTCACTTCTTATGACCAGTGCCAAAGGGTTGGTAACATATCAAAGAGACATGAGATGCCTTTAAACAATATTCTGGAGGTTGAAATCTTTGATGTCTGGGGAATTGACTTCATGGGACCATTCCCACCTTCTTGCAGCAACAGATATATCCTTGTGGCGGTTGACTATGTTTCCAAATGGGTGGAAGCAGTTGCCACTCGTACTTGTGATGCCAAGGCTGTGGTTCGATTCTTCAAGAAGGTGTTGTTTCCTAGATTTGGCATACCCAGGGCTGTCATTAGTGATGGAGGGTCTCATTTCATTGCCCATCAATTCCAATCACTCTTAAGAGGGTATGGAGTAACCCATAAGATCTCTACTCCATATCACCCTCAAACAAGTGGGCAAGTTGAGCTTTCCAATAGAGAAATTAAGTCCATATTGGAGAAGACTGTATCTAGATCAAGGAGGATTTGGTCACTCAAGTTAGATGATGCTTTATGGGCCTACCGAATTGCTTTTAAGACTCATTAGTATGGCACCGTTTCGGCTCATCTATGGAAAGCATTGTCATCTACCAGTGGAGGTTGAACACAAAGCGTATTGGGTAATCAAGTTGCTCAACTTCGATTTACAATCTGCTGGGGAGACAAGGAAGCTCCAACTTCTCGAGCTTGAAGAACTGAGGAATGAAGCTTACGACAATGCCAAGATTTATAAAGAAAGAACAAAGGCTTGGCATGACAAGCGTATTCTTCGAAGGGAATTTCAAGAAGGAGATTTGGTGCTGTTATTCAGTTCAAGATTCAAGCTCTTTCCAGGGAAGCTTAAGACAAGATGGACTGGACCGTATCTTGTGAAGAAGGTGTATCCATTCGGAGCTGTGGAGATTTGGAGTGAAGGCACCAGCAATTTCAAAGTAAATGGCCAGAGATTGAAGCATTATGTTGCTGGACCACCAATAATGGAAGCACCAGACTAATTAAAATAGGGGTCGAGCTTATGACCTTAAACAAGCGCTTCTTAGGAGGCAACCCAAGCTTATTTCTCTGTTTTCTTGCTTTTAATTCTTAGTTTTCTACTTTTCAATCTGAGTTTCTGAGTAATTGAGGAATTTAAGTCATGAAGTGTTGCTTTAAGATGTTCATTTTTGCATGTGGTCTCTGTCTCTAAGGTAAATTAGGCATGAATGTATGTTTGTTGTCTGTTTTCTTGCACAGAGGGCTCAAAACACAGTCCAGTGAGAAACACGGTGTACAACACGTGACGTGTACTACCCCGTGTTCCTCATTGTCTGACCAATTTAAAAGAACTTGTGATTTTCATCAAAGTCCAGTGAGAAACACGATGTTGAACACGTACCGTGTACAACCCCGTGTTCCTCACTATCTGATTTGCATAAAAACTTTATGATTTTCATCGAAGTCCAGAGAGATACACGGTGTTGAACACGGGTAGTATCCTACCCCGTGTACCTCACTGGATGAACCAATGATGAGAACTTTTGAACATGACCTTCCAGAGAGAAATACGGGGAATAACACGGATCGTGTTAATCCCCGTGTACTATTACGCATTTTGTTAGTGTCATTCAGAGAGAAACACGAGACAAAACACAGGTCGTGTTTGACACCATGTACAATTGCGAGGATTGTTAACATGTTTCAGAGAGAAACACGGGGAATGTCAGACCCCGTGTAAGTTTGCAAAACCCAGAGCACTCATCCGCAGAGAAACACGGGGTACCACATGGGACATGTTGAACCCCGTGTTCCTGTGCGGGCGAGCTTTTAATGGGCAAAAACCCAGATTTTTCCAGATTTCCCCCAAATTTCTTCTTCTTCCTTACTGCCCTAACCTTTCTCCCTGCATTTTTGCACACCATCTCACCGAAATCCACCGATTAAAGTGTTTGATTTGGCCATTTGAAGTTGTTTTGCTGTTTGATTTGCAATCTAATCGGCTGAAAGTTGAGATTTGGATTCTTCTTGTCATTTCAACACGAACTTAGGGTTTTCTTCATCTTCTCACGAGGTAAGTGCATTTTCTTTGAATTCTTTGAAGTTTATTGCAATTACTTATGATTATTAACTTCCAATACATGTTAGAATTCATAGGAATGTTGATACTCTGTTTGATTGGTTGATTAAATGAATTTACATAGCCATTTTCATAGGAATTCACAAGTTTTATTGATTGAATTTGCATCTTTGATGATTGCTTGGTTGAATTAGACTCTTTGATTGATGGTTTGAGTTTGAATCTCTGCTTTATAAGACTTGAATTGTTTGATTAGTTGAATTTGATGTTCATTGAACTCCAATGCCATTGCTTATGTTTATTGTAACTTTGATTGATCAAACTTAAACCCTTTGATTGCTTGAATTGAAATCCTTTGAAGCTTACTGATTGCTTGACCAATTGCCTGCTTTGCTTCATAGTCATGACCACTCAATTGCATTCATGGCATTGACCTTTGACTTATTTTTCATTTGATATTGGATGATATTGAAAATACATGCTAAATTATTGCCTTTGAATCTGCTGACTGATACACTGTTAATAAACATAAGATTGATTGATTGGATATTGGATTTTGAATTGTTCTGCATTTTGAATTGTGCTTCATATCGAATGATTGGATATCGAATGATTGAATGTTGGCTATTGCTGAATTTTTGTTCTTGGAATTTGCTGCTAGCTGATATACTCTCAATACACTCTCTCACTTTGTCAATCCCTTTTGCAGATAATGTCTAAAAGGCAAAAGACCACTTCTAGGAAAACTACCAAGGGTAGTACCTCTAGAGGGACCTCCTCTAGAGGACCGATACACTCATTCTTGGAGTTTACTGAAGAAGCCCACATTCAAGCCTATGATAGACACAAGGATAGACCATTTGTGGAGGGGAGATACTTAGACTGGGGAGTGTTAAGGGAGTTTAGACTGGAGGAGGAGATTCATGAGCTTATCAGTGTTGGAGCTTGGGAGACTTTCTTTGATATCAGAGAGCCCACCTACAGGGAGCTCACTTTGGAGTTCCTTAGCACCTTTTATTTGGAGAGGTATTTCGATTTAGTTGATTCAACTGATACTATTCAGTTTAGGCTAGGAGGAGTTGCTTATTCGATGAGTGTGACCCAACTGTCTGTCCGCCTGGGACTTTATTCTGTGGAGTTTGTGACTACTCCAGAGTATCAGGACATGCTGGTAGGATTGCCCCATGGGACCTAGGAGTGGCGGGTATGGACTGACATAACTACTGGGCATACTTATGATCCCACCAAGAGCAAGGCATTTAGCCTTAGGAGGGTTACCTGGCGAGTGCTCCACTCTATTTTCAGCCATACTTTGAGTGGACGGGGGCACAGTCACGGAGTTGTGAGCACCTCTGATATACTCTTCCTATACAGCATGATTGAGAGAGTGCCTATTCATATCGGATGAGCATTTGCCCACTTCTTCTCAGCCCAGGCCTCAGACAGGAGAGCTGCTAGCATAGCTACTGGTCCGTATATCACTCGACTAGCCAGGCGGTTAGGAGTCTTTGACTGGCCGTATGGTTCCCTGACCATAGTATCACACATGGCACCCCTTCGAAGGGGCATTCTTATAGCTATGGGGATCCAACCTGTGCAGCAGTAGCAGCAGCCCCATGAGGAGGAGCAGCAGCATATCCCAGGAGATGATCCAGCTCCTGATGTGGGTCCTTCATCTTCTGCGGGGAGTCGAGTTCCATTAAAGGCATATTTTAGAGATATCCTATCTAGCCAGCAGCAGATTCTAGCAAAGCTCCGGCTGATATCTGAGCGTCAGACGAGGATCGAGGGACTTTATGATGATTTGGACAAGCGCTCTAGGCACATCGAGAGCATGGTCGAGCCCCTGTTCCACCTTTTCCATCCTTCCTCTCCGGCTGACCAGGATCCCCCTACTCAGTAGCTTAGATTATTTACTGTTTACTTAGTTATTCTATTTTCTTTTTACTTTGATATACTTTCTATTTCTATTTCTATTGGTCTGTACATATATTGACTATACACTTTCATTTACTCTTTCTTATATTACCTATTTCTCTTTTATTTTCTTGCACTTTTGATATTAATATCTGTAATAACTAACAGCATTTCTTTTCTAGTATTGCATTTTCTTTCTTTTAGATTACCAGTCTCCTCTCTCTCTCTCCTAATCTGTCTCCGCTTCTGGATCTCCCTGCGATATACTGGGCCACCATACTCCACTTGTCACAGAAGTTTCAGTCCCCCAACTATTATCTCTCTCTTTTCCCATTTACTATTTTGTACATTGAGGACAATGTCCAATTTTAAGTGTGGGGGAGTAGTGTTTGCAATGTTCTGCACTTGAACTTGCTTGATTGATTTAGAGTACTGAAATTTGCTCCAATTTCAATGATATATAAAAAAATAATAAAAATAAAAATAAAAAAAATGAATGAAAATAAAAAAAATGTGTAAAAATTTCAGGCAATTCTTTTAAATAAAGTGATTGATTCATGCCTTGTTTCTTTAATGAATATTTGGCAACTTAATAAGGAAAATCTAAAGCTTGAAGTTAAGAGTAATGAGCATAATTGATCCTTGTGAGATTTGAGCCTTTTGAGCTATTTTCTCATTAGAAATTAAAGCTCATTTTTCTTCTTAAGGGATTATGTCATCACTCTTGACTTCTTGCTCTAAAACTTGCATTTACTCTTTTTGAGGCTACATTTTATATATTCTGCATGTCAAAAATGATAAGGCCATGTTTCTTTACCCTTTTTATTTGCTTGACTTATTTGAATCCTTTTCTTTAATTTACCCTAAACTTTTCAATTTTTTCCCTAGTTAGCCACCTTGAGCCTTGGACCCTCATTTCCATGTACATCCAAAGCCACTACCCAAGTGAACTTGAACCTTAGAGTTTAAGGGAACTTAGACACATTATATGAGTTTGGCTATCTTAGAGGTCCTTACTTAGTACTGCTAGTTGGATAAGTTGATTTATAGTTTTGGTTGTTAAAAAAAAAACAAAACAAAACAAGCAAAAACGAAAAAAAAGCAACAAAACACCATAAAATAAATGGTGTCAAATAAATAATTTGGGGAAGAAGAAAAGGAAGAAAAGCTTGTTGGGAATAAAAAAAAATATGTTGTGTTTGTTGATTAATTTGTATAAAAAAAATGAAAATGATGAAAATCAAAAGAAGAAGAATGGAGGTTGAAGCAAGGATAGAAGTAGGATATTATGTTAAGCTGAGTAATGGAACTCAACAATGGTCAAATTCATGACCAATATGTCTTTTTCCTACAAACTCAGGGTTCTATCACTTTTCACCCCATGATGTTCCTTTCCCTTATCCTTACCTTTTTCCCTAATAAAGTCCTCTGATTTGCATGCATTTTACATTATAGTAGTGGAGATTAGAGTTTGTACAAGCATATGGTAGCATTAAGTCATGAGCTGATTGACTTGAGAGTAAACACAAGCCTTGTTTTGAGAGTGAGAGTAAACACTTTACCTGTGAGGCTATTCTCTTTTGCTTCTATGTTGAGGATTGACTTGTTTAGTTGCTTTATTTTCATTTAGTTGCTTGGCATGACTTGATCCTAATCTTTGATTTGTTGAATGAATGCCTGATTATATATATATATATAAAGAGAGAAGAAAAAGAAGAAAATAAAAATTGGAGTAGATTTTCTTGTTCTCTTACTTCCTTGCTCGAGGACGAGCAAGATTCAAGTGTGGGGGAATTGATAAATACACAAATGCACCTAAATTCTATGTGTTTCATCACTCATTTATTTAGTATTTTGTGCAAATTGATTGAAAAGAATACTTAGATGCTCTATATTTTGTTTTCAGCTCTTGAAATAACACATATGAGCATTAGAAAAGGATCCGGAAGCAAAACCATTCAAATTGTGAAGAATTGAAGCAAATTTGTTCACTTGACAAAGAACACGGGGTATGGGAACCCCGTGTTTAGGGTCGTGTTCCCTTCTGGAATGCTTCGAGGCTTCACTGAGCTACTCAGAGAAGAACATGGTGGTAAACACGGGCCGTGTCATACCCCATGTATCTTACTGCCATTTGCTTCTAAGGTAAACACGAGGAGTGTCACACCCCGTGTAACATGCTGATCAGTCTTCATTGAAGAACACGGGGTACAACATGGGCCGTGTACTACCCCGTGTACATTACTGCTCGACACTTCGGACAAGAACATGGGGCATGTCGCACAACGTGTTTCGTGCTGCTCAACTTTCGCTGAGAAACACAGGGTACAACACGGGCTGTGTTGACCCCCGTGTACATCACCAATATAAGTTTTGCGTGAAATTTTGAAAGGGGAAGAGGAGAAACTAAGAATTAACAAGGAGAGCTGCTGGGAGAAACCCTAGGGGAGACCCAAAACTCACCAAGGGCATCTTCTAACGTGGATTCAAGCAAGAAATTGAAGAATCAAGCAAGGAATTTGTAGATCTTCATGAATTTTTGACTTCCCTCTCTGTTTTCTGGTTTTCTTCTGATTTTGTAATGTTTTCACACTAAACCCTTGTGCTCATCTTGGGTGAACTTGTTCATGGAGTTATGGAACTGAATTTTATATAATCTAGCTTGATTTACTGTTGAAATATGATTTGATTATGCTGTTTTATGTTGGAGCAAAACCAATATATCTGGAATATTGGATTTGTGCTATGGATTAATTGATTCTAGGTTGAAATGACTAATTAATTAATCGGACCTTGCATGATCATTGGGAATGTCAATTAGACTTAGTAATTAAGCTAATTGGATTCTTTTGCACAGGATGAAATGTCCAAGAATGGATTCTAAGCAAGTTAATGCAACCTAGATGAGTGATTACTAGAGTAATTCTGGGCACTTAATCTCTTGGTTAGTAGCTAGTAGCCTTACAATGAGGTATAGCTTAATTTTGGTAATCCAGCAATCTTAATTAACAGTAAACCAAGTTAGAGAATTATATTCATTCCATAATAAAATGTACAAGGGATCCTTAAGCTGAGTACGCTTTTATTACATTGAATCAAACCTTATTTTTTATAGCTAAGCTCTGTTTCACATTTCACTCTTGATTCTCAAAATCAATTGATCCACCTAGATAATTTTACTTGAGATTTAGTTAGTACTCAACCTACAATCCCTGTGGAGAACGATAATCTTTTATACTATAACTCGACTTAACCCGTGCACTTACGGGATTGTAAGGTCACCAAGTATTTGGATGTAGCCACATAATGGAGGAAATAAATAGGTATGAAAATTTCCCATACTATGATATCCTTAAAGCAGTTCATTACTTTCATATCCATAGTAAACATTTTAATTCTTAAGACCATTATTAGCAAACCTAGTTGAATATGGGTTTTATAGTACTTAATAAAAATCCTATAGATAGAAATAGTTAGAATTAAGTCAAACAATATTTCTTAATGAAAATTTAATAAAAATATTTACTAGTGGAAGTATTTATTAGTACTAGTAGATAGAGAATCTACTAGAAGTTTTTTGAAAAAAAAAAAAGAAAGATTAGAAGTATTCAAAGTCCAAGGATAATAAAGATTAGAAAAAATTAATGTCTTTCTTCAAACACCTTAAAATTAACCTTAGGTGGAAAAAATCTAAATTTTCACCCATTTTAAAAGATATGCATGGTCACATAGGGTTGGCTAAGTTGAAAGGAGGAAGGAAGAAATTTGGCTTAATTAAAAGGCATTTGAGCAAAACTTAGACATAGAAGGAATTTTTGTTTAATCAAAAGACTTAGGAGCAAAAACTTGGAGGGAAAGTATAGATTATTCCAAGAATAAGAATATTCCTAAGAATTATGCTAAGATGATGCAAGCAAGATGTCACTATTATTGGTGGCTACTTTTTCATATTTTATAAATAGATAAACTTAAACATTTCTTACAAACACCATAAAGTGTGTGGGTAAAGAGAGAAAAGGAGAAAGGAAGTTGAATTCTTAAGTGATTTTATCTTTTTCTACACTTAAAAGAGATAGTGATAAGTACTAGAGAGATTCTTGAAGAAGTAGCAAAGTTTTAGCTCGAGAAATTATGTAGGAGGAAATGAAAGAAACAAGTGCTATTAGCTTTTAGTTTGACTAGAGATCCACCTTTTTTTCTTCTTGGTTTTCTTTTTAATGATATTTATATATGAGATATATATATACATACATACATACATACATATATATATATATATATATATATATATATGTATATATATATTTATTGTTCTTATTATATGATTGATGGTGTGCTAAAGCCATAACTATCATGGCAAATTGATTGAAAAGCTTTCTTGAAAAGTTTCTAAATTTTTGCAAGTGATTTCTTTAAAATAATTAAGTTTTGAAAAAATGATTTCACATGAAAATGGAAAAAATGAGAAAAACAAGGGGAAGCATCTTGAGCTTTCACACCTAAAATTAGGCAAGATTCTATTTTTAATACTCAAAAGATAGTACACTATGTTCTATTCTAAAATAAAGATGATAGAGTACATGAATATCAAGTTCTAAAAATAGAATTTGGATGGGTTTTACTCTTAAAGGCTAATAGGTTTTCTCATGATTTAAATGAAATGATGTTTAATATTTTTTAAACGAGGCTAGAAAATTTTTTGGATTTTTATTAGAAGTTACATCAAAAGATGGTTTTCCTTGAAAAGGTGTTGCTTTCTTTGAAAGGACTTGATAGTTACCAAAAGAGATAAGTAGTGCAACATATTTTGAGTATGGAAAAGATTGAAAATAGTCTTTTACATCATTTTTTCAATTTTGGAAATTTTTAGAAGTTTTCTTAAAGGTTTGCATGTCAAAGTGGGATTTTGAAGCTAATTATGTCCCTTTCAAAATATTTGGATTGTTGGATGTGTGAGCAACCTATGTAACATGTTTAAGCATGAAAAAGGTTTGAAAATAGTATTTAAATGTTGGTTTTCAATTTTGTAAATTTTTTATAAAAGTATAAAGAAAAAATGATATTTTAATTGGTATTTACAAGTTTGAGATGCTTACTATACCTTTATAAATCTTAGCCCAAAAAAGGCCTTGGAGTATTTGAAGAACTAACTTTACATTTAAGATACTAGGACATGGCATTTAAACACTCAAAAACTTGAAATTAAAGAGCAAATATAACTTCTAAATGAAAAAAAATATGTAGGTTAGGAAAGATTAATTAAGGTAGAGTACAACTTAAGTAATACTCATGATTAAAATGCTTTGTGAAAAATGAAGAATGTGCTTGCAATGCTAAAATAAAAAATTGGGGGATTACCCTTATCATTATGCCTAGCCCTAAATTATTGATAATAAAATATTAAGGAAATTAAAATATAGTAAGAGAAAGTGAAAATTCAAAACTAATTAAGAGGAATCATACTTAACAAATTTAAGCAACATCATAATAATAAAAGTGGTTAGTCATCTTTATGAGTAAGTAACCAAGAAAAACCAAATTGTTAACTTGGTTGTTCCTTACACTTGAATAAATTTTACCCTTATAATGAAGGGAAACAAGTGATAAATACTTATACATGCTAAACAAACATATATATAATGCATCTAAAGGCAATCGTAGCAATACATTGGACACTTTAAGGAATATTTGATCATTGTGCCTAGTAGGTAGGCCATTATGTCTAGTTGGAAGAGGCACTTACCTTAGATCTTGTCTCCTTGAAAGGCTAATTAAACTTTAACAAAAACCAAGAGGCAAACCTTTATTTATTCGTATGGTTTTCTCCAATTAGTTATGGGCTATCTCCAATCATTATAAATAGCCTAATACTCTTGACTTACTTTTCCAATCCTCACCTCACACTTTACTTTTGCTCTCTCATTCTTTAACTTCAATGTCAAAGTTACCTTGGCAAAAACACTAGTTGAGCCTTTGTTACAAGATTAAAGCACCATCATGAACCACCATATGAGGAAAACTTAACACCAATATGTGTAAAAATATAGAGAATATAGGATATATTCAATTTCTATTAAGTTATAAAGGATAATATTATGTATTTCAAGTTAGTGATTTTATATTAGATAAAAAGGATTTCTTATGCTTTCAAAGGTTAATTTAATTGTTATTGTTTTAATATACATATTGATTTTATTTTCTTCCACTTAGTTATCCATACATCTTTTTTACTAGGAATGTTCAAGGAAAGGAGTAGCAAATGGTAAACCCCCAACAAGATGCATCTGTGAATTGAATTTAGGACCCTTTACCAAAATTAGAAGATCTTAGAACTCAATTTGCTTCCATTGAACTAATCAATTGTTAGATATGTTGGATATTCCTTTAAATATAATACTTTGTTTTCATTAACCTAACATAAAAATTAGATCAAAATAGGTTTAGATTGGTAACCTCAATTAAATTAAAGGTAAAATTCTAATTAGGACACATCACTCTAGTGTGATTTTAAGTTGAAATTTTTTTAGAGAAAAATTGGTGTACATTTTTTGCTAAATCAAAAAAATCATGTAACTCTCTCAAGGAGCAAAAATACCTCCAATTTAGCAATTAACATCATTAATCCATTTATTCCCTTCAATAGGTGACAATACAAGTGTCCATTTTTTTTATGAAAAATAGATATAATTTTATTAAACTGATGTTATCTAAATTGACTAATTTTTATATATTTTATAAGTTTCTTATTGTTTACAACTATATATTTACCTACACTCCATTTTTGTTTTTTGGTCTTTTTTATCTTTCCACTTGTCAGGATCCACTTATTTCCATTTACCCACTATCCACTCACTCTTTATCACCACTATCCATATTTTCTCTTTGCTTTTTATCTATATAAGCTAGTGGTTCCATTTTCTTGTTAATCTTACAAACTTATATGATATGCATTCATCTACTCTAGCATAATTGAGTTTATAGCTTTAATTGCTCTAATTTCATTCTATCTCTCAATTCTTTTTCTTCACAATATACTTGCTTCATGATTTGAAGTTGCAAGTCTATTGCTATGGCTAAAAGATGCTTCATTTTAGCTCTTAGGCAAATTCTTTTATTATGAACATTTATAATGTTATTTTTGTATTTTTAAACATAAATCAAATGTATAGTCATTTATATAATTTGACATGTAAAATGCTTAACTAACTTTTTCAAATCCACTAGTTTTTCCAAATTTACTATTCTATTTTTTAGATCTACTACTCTAGTTACTTACAAATTACCCAATCTTACTTTTTCAAACTAACAAAAAGTATCATTATCTCAATTTGATATGTTGTTATGAAAATAACGGTTAATATCAAATGATTACTTTTGCAATTTAATTATGTTCAATCAATTAAATTTTTGTTTCAAAACCAATTCAATCTAAACTATACCTAGCCTAGGGTGCTAGCTTGGAGCCTTATTCATTATATATACCAATTAGGATTGTAATCTCAATTTGATAAAAATTACTTATTGATGCCTTCTTCACTTTATATGCCAAGTAGGCTCTTAATCACAATTTGATGAAAATTACTTATGTAGTTGTATGGATTCATTTTATTCTAATTTATATATTAAGAAAAAAATATATCTAAAATAACTAGAAAAAACTAATGTTATTATTAGACTTTTTTAAATAACTGATAAGCCATTATGAGTTACACATGCATATACTTTGGTTTTAATTAATAAATGAAAAGGAAGAAAATCTTAAAATCTATATTAAGCATCATTATAGTATAAAAAATACTAACAAATCTTAATATTAATTTGTTATTATAATTTTAATTTCATCATATTTTAATGTAACTCATTAAT
Source organism: Sindora glabra (assembly GCA_020226215.1). Classification (NCBI taxonomy): domain Eukaryota; kingdom Viridiplantae; phylum Streptophyta; class Magnoliopsida; order Fabales; family Fabaceae; genus Sindora; species Sindora glabra. The sequence goes on along the minus strand of CM035225.1, from coordinate 79,828,450 downwards.
ATTATAGGATTTCTCTACACCTAACTTGAAACCAAGTTTTAACCCTAAAAAAAAGTGATGGGAATTAGGTAATGATTACATAACAATCTACCATTTGATAGCATATGATTGTAACTCACATTCCACTAGCATAACTGGTTATCTATTTTGCATTTTATATTTTATTTTCTTTCTAAAAAAAATCACTTTATATCATTTGCTACGTTATTTAGCCTTACCAATAACTTACTAATTGACATTGAGAAAATGTTTGTAACTTATGTGCCATTCATTGGAATAATTAGTCATCTTATTTTCAAATCTGATCTTTTTATTTGATTCCCACACCCTTTCATAAAAAATTGGATCTCAATATAGATCTTGTATCTTTTATTAAAAAGTGTGGCATGTGTATATCCACTTTTGAATGTAAAAATAAATTTATTATAGAAAAATCATATTTCACTTTTTATTAATTCATTCAAACATGTTGAGTTTAATCTAATTCATGTTAATTTCCTATTTCAAGTTATCTTCCTATTCAAATAAGGTTTTTGCATTAGAATTGGGTTTTACATTCTTATCATGTAGATAGGCATGAGAAAGATAATGATATGAGTCCCTATAGGGGATTATGTAAGAACCTTTATTAAAGTTCAAGAAAATTATAAGGATAATGGTTAGAAGTTGTAAAGCTATGGTTGAAAGCCTTCATAAACATTATCTTGTAATCTTGATTTATAATAGAACTCTTCTCATTAGTGGTATTTCCTTAAAGTTTGGCATTTTCTTTCCATATTAGATTGCCTATGTATTATTACATTATTTTAATTTTTTTAATTGCTAATTGCTTATTTGTTTGAAGATAGGATATTTTTCTCAATGGTTGGCTTCAATACTGAGTTTAGCCTTATATAATAGTGGCAATTTGAGATGGTAAAAGTATGATTTGATGTTGCATGATAATTAAGCATACTAAATGGAGATGATATAAAGTTAGTTTAATTACACTAAAAAGTTAGGATAAATGATGATGCATGTTATAAAGATAGTTAGTTTGATTGTATGTGAGTTGAAAAAGATGAATGATAATGTATAAAAGTAGTTAATTTGATTCATTATATAACGATGGTGAATAGTATTGCATAGGACAGTTAAAGGTTGATATTTTTTGCCCAGCCAAAGAATGGACACTAAAGTTAATGATAAAACTCAACTACAAAATATCCCTTTAACGTCAGTTGTTTTACGGATTTAACGTCAATTCCTACCTAACATAAACATCAATTCAAACTCCATGGAATATAGGTAATAATTATAGGAATATTATTGTAGAAATGCTATTTATTATACAAAAATGTTACATATTATAAACATTATTAGAAATTATTTAATAATTCAAATTTATTACCTATTATATACATAATATGGGCATGAGAAATATGAATATAATTATTTTCAATTTTTCCTAACATGTATAGAAGGATCCTCAACCTATATCCCTTCAGTATGATTATCTTATGTATAGAACTTTTCCGCCTCACCTTCATCATCCACCGGAGGTATTCTTATGGGAAAAGAGGAATCTTCTCAACATCATCTCCTAAGTCTTTTTCATCCTTATTACTAACAATTTATCTCTTCCTTACTAAGGCTACACACTTCTTATAATCGAATGGGTCTGCAACAAAGATCACTTATTTTGCTTGGAATGCTATTATAAATGGATCCTCTTTGTGAACATCCTTATTAACATCCACCAACTTGAATCTTAACTCATTAACCTAAATGTTATTCTTTTTCTCAACCTATTTATATTGAAACATCGGCTCCCTGAATATAACATAGTCAAGCTTCTAAATGTCTAAGGGATATATGATTGTTATACCTATTATTATGCATAGTGCTCCTATCACTCTAACCTTTTGTATAAAATAATATCCATTGATATCATATCCATGATAAAAAAATGATAACTATATGTGGCCTATGCACTAGCCACTTAATGGTTTTAGAAATAGTATCTAGTGGTCCTTGCAACATCCAGTGATGAACTCAACTCTCAAACCAATTAAGGAATAATTAATTATATTCAGTTTGGATTCATTAATGATTTCTTATGTAATTTTATCCCTTTGGAAATGTCATATGCTCATCCATGTAAGCCTGAACTTTATTAATATAATGCAAGATGTAAAGGTAGGCCTATATACATATTTCAAGGATTATGCTTCTCACTTGAGTATCCAATGTGCCCTTTCCTATAATTCTATCCTTATGATGAGACTTTGGAGCTTAGATAGCATCCACAAGTGATAGGTAGTCACTAAAAAATCTAGCCATCTTTTTAATAATATAACTTTCAATAATGCATCTTTCTAATCAATGTTTATTCTGTACATACCCTTTTACGATTTTTATATATTGCTTAAAAGGATACATCCACCTCAAGTAAGCCATCCCACATAGTTTTATATCTTTTACTAAATGGATAACTAAATACATTATGATATTAAAGAATAAATCTGAAAGTACATCTTTAATTGATATAGCAAAACTATAAATTGTCTTTACAAGTCTCTAACTTCTTAAGGTCAATGACTTTGCTATATATTGCATTGAAGAAGAAATAAAGTCTAATAATAACATGTGTTGGCATGTTTGGAAAGATTCATCGAATAGCCACTAGTAGTAGTCACTACATTAGAGTATGGCTATTATGAGACTTCAAACTGACTAGCTTTGAGTTTTTCATTAAGATTAGGCTTTTGATATTTAAAGAATATCCATGTGGTACTTTAACACTAAATAAACACTTATAGAAACTTATCTTCTCTTTTCTAGAAAGAATATGGCAAAGAAGAAAAAGATACACACATTAATTTACAATGCTAGTTCTTTTCAAATGGATATTTTAACCAAATCTATCCTAGCTTTGACTCCATCCTTGATTTTTCATAGTATGATTAATAGTGTTCTAACAAGACTATCATAAATCTTTTTCTCCATATGCATGACATTAACATTATGTCTTATATAGTTTTTTTCTAGTATGGAAGATTAAAGGATATAGACCTTTTCTTCCATAAAATGTACCTACTTGTAGGCTTATAAGGTTTACTAATAATGACATTAATATTTTTAACCCATTTATAAACCTAAAGTAGAGAATCACACATAACGAATAAATTAAAGATACTATTTAGTTGCCAATAATAAAATGAGTACCACTTTTGAAAATTCAATTACACTTGTTCATTCATACATGATCACTAATTAAAGGAGTTAAAACCATTACTTCTTTTGGTGACCCATTGAAAGCCTTTCTTTAACTTGTGATATCAGTGGTCATAATGTAAAAATCTCTATTGACTAAGATACACCATTTACTTACCATGCTTCAATTGATAAAAACAAATGCAATTTTCATAAATAAGAAATGCTCTATGCCTTTTGATGTTATATCCAAATAAACTTTCATAAGTTAGGGAGTCATTGTAGTGCAAAAAAGCATGGCATGCAAAACAAAAAATTCCTCATGATATGCATCAAAGATGAAGATATCTTTTTTCCACATCATCTTCAAGTCTTTAATAAGTGCTACTAAGAACATATCTATGTTATTTCCTAATTATTTTGGCCCTTAAAATCAACAAAGACAACATAATATACTTGTGCTTCATGCACAACTAAAAAGGTAAATTTTATATCACCAATATAATAAGTCATTTATTATGTTTGCTAATTATGTTACTGTGAGGGTTCATTCCATTGGTGCAAAGTAAAAGCTAAATTTTTTAACTCACTACCAAATGCAAGAAATAATGCATCAATTATTCGCTATTTAGAAAAATTGGATATCAAAGTGTGCCATCGAATAGTATTCGATTCATATGCCATGGTAAATTCTTAGCATCTTTTGCATCAGTAAACATTTATTTAAAATTTAGTATTATTGGAAGATACCATAATACCTTAGCTGAAGTCCTTTTATAGTTAATGCTATCGTTTGACCTCATTTTCTAATATGATGCTACACATTTTAGACAATCCTCTAAATCTATGTTCTCGTTTTAATACAATATGCAACCATTAGAGAAAGTATATGTCTTCTTGTACTCTATGCCTATTTGGAACATAACTTTTTTGGCCTTATAAGTATGATCTAATAATTTATTATCTTAGGGAAGCATTTCTTTCAACAATTGTAGCAATGTCATGAAGCACTTATCACTCTAACCATTCCTTACCTTCAAGTTTAACATTCTCAACAAAGCAGATAAGTGTGTAAATTTAATGTAACTTAAATACAAAAGCTTCTTCGCATCACTCAACAACTTATAAAGAACATGCAAATACTCAATGAAATTATTTTCAACATTATGAACCATGTACTCTAATTGATTATTCACCTCCATATCTATGCCATCATCTTCATTAGCTCTCTTTCGTCTATAGGTATGAAATGAACTATACCATATTCATTACTTATAACCTTGGTCAATGCTATAGAAAAATATATGCACTCTTGTCCCTACTAAATTGAGTATCTTGGCATGAACACATTCCTTATAAGAACACGATATGAGCTCATTTCTAATTTCCTCCTTTTGCTCTTTACCTATAGTAAATCTAATAAACTTATTAGCACCTTTAGCATATTCAAGGATTAAACAATCAGTAGACATTCATCAACATCCATAACTACCTAATCTAAAGTAGAAATATAATAAATACAAGAAATCCACATATAAAAGAATACACATACAAACATTTAAATAAAATGAGAGTTTTAATGAAGCTATTAAACATATTTCTACAACTAGTTTACCCAGAAACCTAGAAGAAAACATTAAAGAGAATCCAAATAAAAATAGAGCCATATAATTACATCAATATACAGTTCTTCCTTATGATTAGAAGAAAAATAAGCATCACTAATATATCTTAACACAATGAAGAAGACATTAACAAGCTAGAAGAAAAACAAGAAGTCAAACATGACTTTTTCTAAGCTTTAGTGAGAGTATCTCCTTAGGGTAGAATGAATCTCAAGAGAAAGATTAGAAAACTTTACACTCTGCTCTTTGGCACCAAGTTAGAGATAACTATATATTTCAACTCTCACCTATAGATGTCAAATGAGCAATTCGTCATGAATACAAAAGGATTCATGATGGATTAGGTTAGTGATAAATTAATTTGTATTGCTTGCATATGAAGTGGACCAAATTTTAAAAAGTCCAAATGCGTAAAAAACATAAAATAAACATAGACTAACCCATGAACTTAACCATAAGTCTATAAACTAAGAATATATGAATCAATCCATATTACCCATAGGACCTAATTTTGAAAGATCCAAACCTACCAAAACCTATAATAGATGTAGAATAGCCGATGGACTTTAACCTATTTGTTACCTTTACTCCCTCATTTTAGTGAATTATTTAAATAGGAAAATGACATTGTTGAATATTCTATGTTGGTTGTATACTAAAGCTAACATTTAATATATGATATTTTAATGTAAGAATTTTAATAATGAATATAACACATCAATTAACAACTAATCACCATCTTATATAATACCTTCCGCATTGATTAAATACAAACACCCAATGTGATTTCATGGTTTTTTTTTATTGTAGAATGATTTCCTAAATATACGATGTATAGTTTAATTCATCAATTTTTAGAAAGAAACTATTATAGTTTATTTATTTTTTCACATCATAACAAAATATTTTATTCTCAGAAAAAATTTATATTCTTCATAGATTAATATACAGAATAAATTAATATATCAAAATTTTGAAAATTATATCAAATGGTTATTTTAAAATATTTTAAAAAGAAATAGTAATATTTTTGACCCATTATTCATTGAAATTAACATATATTTAAAAATAATAAGCCATCTAAGCTTAAAAAATTGTGAATGTGAGATAAGAAATATATAAGAAAGGAAAAATATATATGGAGTTGTAATTTTATTCATTTTCATAAACTTCTTTACATCATTATATCGATAAAATACAATAAACAGCTAATTTTTCAATACATCATCAACTTGGTGATGCTAAGAGAAAACTGAGGTGGAGGAAGGCTCCCATCTCAATAATTACAAATACACTAATTATCTTTAACATGTTTCTTATTGCTAATTCTTTTTTATTGAATATTTTTCATTCATAATTTTAAGGGCCAATTATATGATACAAGTTGGTATTATTGAGAAAAGAGACTTGCACCACCCCTATGGAGAAATCGGGGTAGAGGAAGGCTTCTATCTTAGCAATAACAAATGCAAATGTTGAACATATTAATGATATATTTTCCTCCATTGTCAACACTAGAGTTTGGAATTTCTTTCATTTCAAGAAGCCTATTTGGAGAAGGCTACAAATCTTATCAAAGGATTTACCTCTCTCCTATAATTTAAAACTCAAATATTCGCCTTTAATAAAAGGATCTTTAATTAAAGGACACACCCTATGAGACTTGAGATGTCAAAGGAAAGGCATATCCTTTGACAAGATTTGTGACCTCCTCTAATTGAGATTCGTGAGATGAAAAGGGGCCTATCTTTAAATCAAAACTAAACTCTAAAATTAGATAACGGAGGTTAAGGCATCACAAAAATATTTTAAATGGAGACCAGAGCACAATTTATAGGCACTATAAGATATTATACATCAATTATTAACATATAATCGACATATTAAAAATGAATTATTTAATACTAGGTCTATTAATATACCTTTTAGATATTAATTATTTTAATAGCTAATGTTGTAAATGTTCACTTTGTGAATACTATTATGCATTTTAAATGAGTTAATTATTGAAATACAAACAAGTTTTTATAGTTTTCAATAACACCATAAATACAAACATTAATTGTTTGAAAATAACTTTTAGATGTTGGTTTTCAAGCAAAACCAAAGTCTAAAAATTTAAAGTTTCCAAAAAAAATAGCAAATATAAACATTGATTAGCTTTTAGGATGTCAATTTAAAATGAAACTGACATCTCAAATAGAAATATCCTTTATAATTTTTAATAATATTATAAGTACAAATATTAATTATCTATTAACATTATTTTAGATGATGGTTTAGTGTAAAATTGATATTTAACATTCCACGTGATATTTATTTAGATGATAGTTAATTGAGAATTGATATGGTATTCATATTCAACATTTATTTAATACATAACCATCATCTTAAGTTTCTCTATGTCAAGCCTTTCAAATTCCATTAAAAAATAAGGTTTTATAATGTTGGCTTATTATTATAATTAATGTAGACTTATTTATAAAAGTGTTACCATATTATCATATACATTGGTTTCATTTTAACTAATGTAAATGGGACAACATTAACAGGCAAATTTGTAGTAGTGGAGATGATGATTTGAAAAGATTATACTAGTTCATAAAAGTGTTTATAAAGTTTTGTGTGTTCTCTAAATGATGTGAGATGCTTGTAGATAAGAAGATAGATGATAGATTTCAATAAAGCTTATAACACTTAATTGAAGTGGAATAATTTTATAAGAAGATAGTTATTGTATTTTTTTAAAGAAATTATAATGATAGTGAACTTTTATGATTAATGCCCCATGATTAGAATCATTTAACAATAAATGGAGCATGAAAATTGATTAATATGGTGGAATTTATATCATGGTGGAGATTATTAAGTTTAGCCTAAATTTGAATTGTTATCAATTTATGTTAGTTTCCAATTGTAAATTATCTTCCTTTTCATGTAAGGTTTTCACGTTAGAATTGGATTGTGAGTGCTTGTTAAGTGAATATTTTGGTGTTATAAAATTTTATGTTGGATAAACATTTAAGGTATAAGAATGATGATGATGTGAGTTCTTATAAGGATTATGTGGGAACATTTATAAAGGTTAAAAGGCATGTATGATAGTGATTAGAAAGCTATGAGGCTAAGGTTGAAAGTTTCCACATAGATTACCATGAAATCTTGATTTAAAATAGATTTCTTTTCATCTATGGTCTTTTTCCTTAAAGTTTAGGATTTTTTTTCCATATATTAATATGCTACTTTGATTTCTCTAGTTGCTTTATGCTTGTTTGTTAAAAGATAAGATATTTTTCCTAACAAGACCTCACTTTTTCCATAAAGAAGAAAGGCTCAAACCATTTTCATTAAGTACTAATGGTTTTCTTTATTATAGTACTTATAAAACATGAAGAAGGGGACGAAAGTGGATCTCTTAGGGAGACTGCAACAATTAAAGCAGTATATGTAGTAAAGAGAATAATCCACTTAGAGAGAACATAAGTGTACTTATATAGGAGATCTACCTGAGTAGGGGTTATAAATAGTTAAGCAATTAATTAAGTAATTATCATTAGCCCCTTTTGAGTTAGCAAACAAGGCTTGAAAAAGTATTTTTTATACCTATATTTATTAACATGGAAAAAATTAAAACCTTATATTTAATAAATTGATAGCTTAAATATGATAATCTAAATAACTAATACTTAAATTTGATAATCTGAATAACTAATATCCAAATCTAATAATCTAAATCTCGTAAATTTGATAATTTGAAAAATTAATGCTCGAATATGATAATATGAACAATTAATACTCAAATCTAATAATCTAAATAATTATTACCTAATTCTAATAATCTAAAAACTAAAATTACAACTTAATTAATGACCTTGATTATATAATGGAATCTAATTTGTAGCCATGATCATTTGCTTGATCTCCCTAATTGTATAAATTAATAATTAGATTAATCTATTTGATCATATAGCCTTATAATTCAATTAATCTCCTTAATAGTATAAACTAGCTATCAAATTACTATCCATTTAGATTGATTGTGGATTAGCGAGTTCGAAGGTCATGAAGCTCAATTAGAAACCTAATAAGCTTAATTAGATGGTAAAACTTAGTTCCTAGGCCTTATTTGTTGTGGTTATAAACCATATGACCAATCTTTTACTCAATTGATAATCTATTGTAAGAGCTTAATAAGCTATTAAGTTATTGGTTATAAGCTAGGTGACCAATCCTTTACTTGATCAATGATCTATTGCAAAAGCTCAATAAGCTATTGAGTTATTAGAATCCTTTAAGCCTTGGAGCCATATGATCACTATGTTCCTAAATGGTGATTGGTTGTGGAGCTTGTTGAGCTCTTAGATCACTAGGCTCTTTTTGGGCCTCAAAACCATATAACCATTGTGTACCTAGTTAGTGATTAGTTGTGAAAGTTCTAATTGCTTGTTTTTGTAGAATGTGCTTTCAATATATGAATGGTGCACTCTACATATTTGTTACCACACATAGGATTAGTATAAAATGATAATGAAAGTATAAAATTGTGTAAGTAAAACCCTCTTTAAGTTTTAACATTAAGCATGTAATCTCTAACAATGATTTTTGAAAGATTTTAAAGGTAGTCTACTCCATTTCTCAAAGATTAATGATCATTTAAGCTATTAGGTTGTGTATTATCTTCCTTGTAGGTAAGGTGTGCATTTAAAGTGAATGGTTTGGTTTACACACTTTTATTTCCTTAGATGTAAAGAATAATATTAAGTTAGCATTATAGCACAAGATAAAGTGGATAAAATATATATTTTGTAACAATTTATAGCAATAACATCAAATGTGTCCTTCATGGGTGATTTCCAAAGGCGAACTGCTTTAAAACTAGTTCTTTGTGTACATCATCTTAAAAATCATGATAAGATAATATCCACAAGATTTTAGAAATGTCCTATTCCCTTTCTAACAAAAACATTGTAAGTGTGCTATGTAAAATTTATTAATGTAACAAAATTATTTAATATTAAAAAGTGGCTCATGATTAAGTTTTTTCATTAAAAAATTCATATAATACAATTGACATAATGTTCTATGATCTATATAATTTTAAATAAATAGCATACTTATTAGTACATATACTTTAACATTGTGCCCACAAAAAGCCTTATAATTATCATTATAATGTACAAAATATTGAATATAAAAAATAAAGAGGTCATCCCTTGTTTTTAAACTATAATCCTAAATCATCAGAGAAAGATAATGGACCTATAAATTTATAAGTCCCACTTCAAATATAAAGAGATGTTCGAGCATTAATAACTAAATGTTATCTCTCATGTTAATAATGAGCTACAAATTTCATTGTGCACAACATATAATCGACCCGCAAACTTGTGGTATTTTACAATCATTGTTTTAATATAGGTAAGGCCTTATAAACGAATCTTGCATCTTTATAATAATGACAAAAAAACATAATTATTTCTCATTTTCCTTTACAATAATGACATTAAAATTATTACAATTGTGTAAAAAAAATATTACAATCTCCAAGGATATATTATGATAAATCTTTATTATTTTTTTTAAAACCAAAGCTATTTCATTTGCTAGCATTTGTTTTCAATATGGACCATGTTTGGTAATTACTTGATAACTAATTATATTACCTAATTTAACTAATTGATAACATTAGCTATCTAAATAAAAATGTTTAAGAGAATTAACCATTCATTACTAACTGTTTATATGTAAAATAATATATGAGATGTGATTTTATTTAATTATATATGTGTTTACGCATTATGTGTATAACTTAATCTCATTAATTTTTACTTTTAATATGAAAAGGATTAAAATTCATTAAATAATTATACAACCATATCTTTAAGATATTATAATAATTATTTTATTAAAATATTAATTTTATTATGTAAATTTAATTAAAAAGTTAAAAGATTATTTTTTATTTATAAAGAACTCTTTTATTCTTATATATATATATATATATATATATATATATATATATATATATATATATATATATATATATATATATTCAATTAGTATATATAAAACTAAAGGCATATAATAATATAGTGGTTGAGTCATAAGTATCATATATTAAGAGTTTGGTGTAAAAATAGGCTTATTCATCAATTTCATGATTTTTATCTATCAATAAGTTGTCTTTATGCAACTTAGTAGTCTATAAAAGCATAATAACTTGAATTTTTAATTCTTTGGTAATCATCCATAAGTGAAAATCTAACTAATTACTAGTCTGCCTCTCAAACCAATCATTTGAAACATATGTCCTTTATGTCATTCAAATACTTATCATAAAAATGAACATATACTAGTAATGAACACATAGTGAAATTTTTTGTAAAGAGTGCTAACAATGCTAGAGTTTCTTGAAAATGTGAAAAATTTTGGACAATGATGAATATGGAAATCTTTAGCTTTGCTCAAAAAAATGTAGAGAAAGTGTTTTTAATTTAATTTCCCATAGACGATGCCAATAAAGATTTTCCATCTTATAGTATTTGCAAAACAAGAAGAATGAGATTGGAGGTGAGCTTTTAAGGAGACTCAAATAGTCAAGTTAGTATATGTAGTAATGAAAATAAATTATTTTGAGAGTATAAAAGTGCACCTTGTACAAGAGTTTCCTCTATGTGAAGTGGTTATAGATAGTTAGACAATTAATTAGATAATTACCATTTGGTCCTTAAAATATTAGTATTTATCAAGTGCTACATCCTCAAATTTCTAGTATGTGACTTGCTTAGATCACCTTGGTGGTGACCTAAGAACTTATGAGCATTCTTCCTTTCTCAAGTTGTTTTCTTGTTTTTTTATTTAAAATGATGTAATGAATATAAACACATAATTGTGCATATTTTTAAATAAATACAAAACTTATTAGAAATCTTTAATACCAAATTAAAAAACTTGACTTTGAAAACATATAACCACTTTGCTTAAATTGGCTTAATTAGGCATTGCATGTGTCTAAAGAGCTTAGTCAAAGACAACATACATGATTTATATGTGTACATATATTATAGGAAAATGCACTATCCACAACTCTTCATTCATGTTATCATTTAAAATGTAAATTAGAAAATGAACAATTATCATTCAATAAATGGAAGCCTCACCCCCAACCTTAAGTTGTAAAAATTTTACATCATATACGTAACATATACAATTAACATAATATGAAATCTTGTATCTCATGAATATATGTATGTATGCTAGTGCATATTCCAGTATTCATCCATGAGATCATTCATATGTGATACAATACCCATTTACATCATTAAGTATTCATACATTATCTTATTAACTAATTCATCTATCATTATGTTACATTATCTATGTTGTCATATCATAATCATCATGTCATTCTATCTTAATCGTGATCCCAAATAGGAAGAAAATAAATAATCATATAAGATTATTAAGGAAGTCCAAAAACCTTGACCCTAGTATAGGACCATATCAATAACCTTTTTGTCAGGCGATACGACCAATGTCACAAACTTACATACTGAACATGGGAAACTTGTAATGAATTCTCTTAATTCATGTAAACATGCATAACTTGTAACATTCATAACTTGCTTTTGAATGGTATGGAGTATTCTATCATCCAATATCAAGCACTTGCACTTGCTTGATCTTACTACCTCATGCAAGTTTTACTATTACATGTCATCTACTTTGTGCACTTATAGTGCCCCTAATTCCATTAAGCAAGTAACAAATCAATAATATTTCTAAGTTTATCTTTTAAAATAACATTCTAACCTTATGGTCAAATAGCTATTTTATCCTTTGTACTATTATTAATTCCACTACTTGTTTGATTTACTAGTATCTTCTACCTCATTATGAAGGTTGATTTGTTCGAACTCTACCATATCCTTAATTCTACCTAACACTAGGTCTTAATCATGTTTTATCTTGATTACTTTATAACTATTTCTACATTACCTTTCTCATTAAATTATTCAATAAAGGCACATACTATGCACTACCTTAAGAGTATCTAACTTCATTATTAAATATCTTTCTTTTGAGTAATTTCTAATTCCTAGTAAAGAAATTATTTGGCTACTTTACTAAAAAGTGCTCAATAAAGGAGAATTTTCATTCATCTTAGGTAAAGAGTATTCATCTCAACACTCCACTAGTAAGTTTCTTAGCTAAGTTAGAACTCTTCCTAAAGTCATAAGTATCCTTGCACAAAAGAAAGAAAAAAAAAGTTAAAATTGAGCAAAATACTAAAGTAAAATAAGCCTTTTAGAAACTTTATCTTTGGCCTACACTAGTGCAAAAGGCAAGCCATAACCCTAACTTTAAGTTACTATATTTTAGAAAAGCTTAAATGCAAAATTGGATTGTAAATTGCACTAAAAGGCACCTATCCCTTGTTAGATTCTTGGAGGTGGCTAGTTAACTAGTCAAATAATCTAGATAGCCATTGACCAATTGATTAGCTAAACAAACTAAGTTAACTAATAGTTTAAGTTTTTATCCAATTGCATAGTTCAAAGTGTTAGTGTGTCTCTTAGGAGCTAATCAAGAAGATAATTGTAATAATACATAATATATTATGTTTTATTTCTTGGTAATGCAATTATTATATTTTGTTTTCATTTCTTTGTTATTATTATTCTGTATAATTTATAACTTAATATAATAATTATCCCTGGATTAGTTTTACTATTTCTAAAATGCCCTTAGTCAAATATTATTGCAAAAGGGATAGTAATAATATATCGAAATTAACATGTATAGTGAGTGATGATTATGAATCACGGATATATGATATCAAGTCGATACATGAGTACATTGTTAGTGAACAAATGTACTAAACTGATCCGCAATGAGAAAACTACATGGATTGTCATATATCATTAGTTATTCTCATGAGACCATAATGCACGTAGTCCTTTGACCTGAAGTCACTACGGTTCCTTATATGAGAATGTTAAGAATTCGGATTATCACATGCAGTGAAAAATCAAAATTTGATTCGAATTCTACCTAGGATCTATGTAAAAAGCATAAATCAATTATTAGGATTTTACCTATTGGGCACTCGTGTTTCTACTAATCAAAACTTAAGAGTGGATGAATCAAACGCTGGTCGAAAAGTACAACGTCTCTACGGTATCCATATGAAATGAACAACGACCTCTCACCTTCCACGAATTTGTTAGGATGCATTTTTCTCTCTAAGATTTAGGATTGGATGTTTTCTGTGTAATTTAGGGTTTTATGGAAGTTATGAGTGTGTATTAAAAGTGCTGCTCTCAAGTCCCTTTTTATAGAACTTAGGCAAGCCACAATCTTAGTCCTACTAGGATAACACTTCTAAAATTCTAATCATACCTAACAACTCATTTTATCCTTATCTTAGAGATAATGAAGAGAGATAGGACTTATCTATTAATTATCTGATATTAGATAATAATATTATTTCATAATATAAATATCTTATATTAGATAATTGCATATAGTTATCAAATATCAAAATATTATTATTTTATAATATATTTTTCTAATATCTGATAACGTAAATATTTGATATTACTTTAATATTAAATAATATCACATAATAATAATTATATTTATTACGTGAAAAATATATTATTATTTAATAATATATATGCATAAAAATAAGTTCAATTAATAGGATATTAATATAATTAAAGTTCAATTAATTATTATCTTATTCCTACTCCTTTTATGTGACCCTCTAGGTTCTTACTACGTTAACAATGACTCATTATTAAGCCATAAATAGTGAGTGGTATTTAACAATACATCACTGCCACTTAAGTAATAAGAATGTCTGTAATTCGACATCCACCTAATACATAATTAATGTTTTGCATCATAATCCCTTTTGTAATAATATCCAAATTGAACTGGAGGTATGGAGAGTGTCATCCTTGTCAAAGTTCAATTTATATTTCTTAATACTAAGTAGACTTCAAAACAAATGATCAATATCACATATTGATCCATTTGAGCATGGCCATGTATTTCTAAGTCTTACTCAATCAAGGGGCCCAAGGATATATCTCTTTTTATAAGAGTAACAAAATTTCATCTACATCACTCACTTTCCTCTGCATGATTCATGACACACCTAATCAACGCCCTACTTGTCATCCTGATTAAAGGTGACATAGGACGACTTCAAAGTGAGTAACCCTTCATGTGGGGAACCGTAGTGACTTTAGGTTAAAAGATTATATGCAATTGTGACCATATGAAAACTACTAATGACACAAGTCTTATCCATGTAGTATTCTCATATTAGGTCAGTCCAGTACATCTGTTCACTAATAATGTACTCATGTATTCACTTAATATCACATATCTATGATTCATAATCATCAGTCACTATACATACCAGTCTCGATGTACTATTACTATTCCTTTTGTAATAATACTTGACTAGGGGCATTTTAAGAATAGTAAAACTATTCTAGGGACAATTATTATATTAAGTTATAAATTATACAAAATTAAAAATAAAATATAATAATTATATTTCCTGAAATAAAATATAATACATTGTGTATTATTTTAATCATCTATATAATTAGTTCCTAGGACACACACCAATAGAGAAGTCACACACTTTGATGTCATCTTATATCACCTTTAACTGAGATGTGTTGTAGGATATTGATTGAGTATATCATGAATCATGCAGAGGGATGTGAGCGATGTAAATAGGAATTTTATTCCTATTATATAGTAAGAATGATATCCATAGGCCCCTTAATTGAGTGAAATTAAGAAATGGATGATCATACTCAAATGGATCAATATGAAATATTGATCATTTGCTTAAGT
This sequence comes from Sindora glabra, assembly GCA_020226215.1. NCBI lineage: Eukaryota > Viridiplantae > Streptophyta > Magnoliopsida > Fabales > Fabaceae > Sindora > Sindora glabra. The sequence continues at coordinate 79,812,749 of CM035225.1, read as the reverse complement.
TAGTCTACTCAGTATCAAGAAGCATAAATTGAACATCAATGAGGATAACACATTCCATGCCTCTAGTTCAATTTAGATATTGTTACAAAAGGGATTATGTTACAAAGTGTTGTTCACACATTAAGTAAATATTGAGTTGCAGATAATTTTACTACTTGGGTTGTAATGATGTATTGTTAGATACCGCTCACTATCTATGATCCATAAATGGACTATTATTAACGTAATAAGAACCTACAAGGTCACACAAAAGGAGTAAGAATGAGACAATAATTAATTGGATTTTAGTTGGACTAAAATCCAATTAATTGGACTTATTTTCTTGCATATAATTATTATTAAAATAATAATTTATTTTCACGTAATATATATATATAGTATATTATGTGATATTATTTGATATTAAAGTAATATCAGATAATTATGTTATTGGATATTAAATAATTATATTATGAGATAATATTATTTTTTGATATTTAATAATTATGTGTTTTTAATATTAAATATTTATATTATGAGATAATATTATTATCTAATATTAAAAATTAATGGATAAGTCCTATCTCTCCTCACTCTCTTCATGATAAGGATAAGGTGATAGTTGTTAAGTAATTTTAGTATTCTGGAAGCATTATCCTAGTAGGATTGGAATATTGTATGCCTTAGTTATATAAAAGAAACTTGAAGGCAGCACCTTAAACATACATTAACTGCCATTAAATACTAAAATCACTTCAAAAAAAATGCATTAATCCTAATCCTAGTGAGAGAGAGACGTATCCTAGTAAATTCGTGAAGGGTGAGAAGTCATCATTCACTTCATGTGGATGCTGTAGAGACACTATACCTTCTGGCCAGCATTTGATTCATGATTCATTTAGCTTTCTTAAGGTTTTGTTCAGAAAGAACACAAGCACACAAAAGGTAAAATCCTAATATTAATTTATGTTCTTTTGCATGGATCTTAGGTAGAATTCATATCAAAATTTTAATTTTTCGCTGCATATGATGATCCAAAACCTAACACAAGGCCCTAGTTTAATCAATCTAGGATCCAATTCTTATATTCTTTTTCTAGTTATTTTAGTGTTCAATTGGCATCAAAGTTTTCTAAAATTGATTTTATTTTATTTCAATAGAAATAATTTCAATTCATTTATAAATGAATTTTATTATTTGAAAATTATGTCAAAAATAATAATTTTAATTCAATTACAAATGAATTTTTTTATTTGAAATATATTAAAAAATGCATATAATTTAATTAAAAATTATATTTTAATGATATGATGGTAAATATAATGTTAGAAATAAAGTAAAATTTTGATATAACATGCAAGGATAGAGGTAGGTATCAATTAGTGGAATCAATTAACCACAATAAGATTATAATAATGTTATATATCATATGTAGATAAGAAACAAGATTGTAGAGATAAATTATTTTTTTCCTTTTTACATAATTTTATCTATTTAAATTTTAAATGATGAGTCTTTTATTTTTAATAATTAACTTAAAAACTACCTTAATGACTTATATGCATGTACACTAGTGATTTTGTTTATCGAACGTTTGAAAAATAAATAAATATTTAATTATATTCATTAAGATTTTATATAATTTGCAAAACATTATATAAGAAGTGTAACTTTTTAAATAGTAAAAAAATGTAGCTTATTTGATTTGTCACTAATTATCAAAATAAAAGGTGTAAAACATTCTAAGAAATTTTACTTTCCATGAAACATGAATATCCATACCCTAACTCTTCAAAAAGAATAATTTATTATGTCATTTATAATAAAAAAATATAAAATGACTCCTGTCCAATTTAACTAATGACCACTTTATCATTTTAGTTCAAATGTGTGTGTGTGTGTGTGTGTGTGTGTGTATATATGTATATACATATATATATATATACATATATATATGTTATAGAAGTCAATTTCATATTTTATAGTAAAATAAAATTAAAAAGTTATAAGTTAAAAAAAAGAGAGAATAAATATATGATTTTAAATAAAAAGAACTAATATTTCTAATTTTAATTTTTTATAATAAATTAAAATATAAGAAATTAAAATTTTAGAAAATTTAAATTAATTGAAATTATTAACAACTTTAATTTTTTGTATTGTAATTTTGAAGGCTAGAGTAGTTATTTAAAAATTAAAACTCCATTTAACTAAGTGCTATTCACCACAAATTATTCAATAGAAACTATGGTCGTAAACAGTTTTGTCCACTCGCACTTCCATTGCCAATCCCTAGCTTTATAGTCACTTGACTAATAGTGAACATAGATCACTTATTCACCAACTCACAAGTGTTTCGCATTCTCTCAACATATAAGCCCATTTTTCCTGAGCAACATATTCATATAGTTACTTTCATCAAATCTCTACCTAGAGCAAAGGAAAGCAAGGATAAATAGAAAACGTAGAATAATGAGTCATGAACATAAAATTAAGCTTGAGTGGCTTTCTTAGCATTCAAACTTAACTACTCGAATAACTTCTCTAGAATGAAAGAAGGCATGAGCTTAGAATCGAGCTTGAATGACTTCTTTGTTTTTAGTGAGCTAAATGGTCAAGATCTTAGCCTAAATAGTTTCTTTACCATTAGTGAACCATAAGCACAAAATCAAGTCCAAATGGCTTCTTTAACATATAATCTTTGCTTAATAACCCTTTCAATATTAAGTTAGCCACTATGAGTCTTAAACATAAAGTACTTAAAACTTGAACCATTAGTGTTCTTATAAGCCTAAATAAATATCATCAATCAATTCAAGTATCCATAAACCTATAACTTTATTGATACTCTTGATATATAAGTGCTTTTTCTTAGATAACATCAATTGTTCATATCATAACCCCTTTAGAATGAGTGAGGGCAAATGACAATGACTAAAATATTCAACTAAACCATATCTAGTTAAACATAGTTAATCTTGCCTAATGCATCCATAGACAAGCACAATCTTAACCTTTATATCTAGTTAACTTAGTCAAAGTTAACTTAGAGGCCTATCCATTTATCTAAAATCTTACCTAAATATCTACAGTTAACCTTATAAGGGCTTATAATACTTTATTAAGGCTCAAAATGATACATTATGACTAATGTCTAATTAGCCATAATCAACAATCATGAAAGCCCTTCATCTCTAGCATAATCACCCCTCATTTGAGCTTATAAATGGCTAATATACACTCATCTAAACTATTTAATTACATTTGATTACTATTCCATCAATTATGTACATTTAAATCTCTGTTTGTTACCTTGTGCAAGTATTTTAGCCCATTGACAAATTTAGGAGTTATCATAAAGTTACATAAACTACTTTTTTTCTTTATAACTAAATCAAATAAACCATTTCTTTATTATTTAATTAATTAACAATGTTAATGCATTTTCTAATTAAATTAATTATTAATTATGAATCAAAGAATTCTAACCCAATGCATTTTTACTTCTAAAATTTATTATTTTTAGATATTAAAGTTTTGGTTTTAGAAGTTAAAGATGTTTATCCATATTAATTTCTTCGTACAACTAATTTTCTTAAAGGATGAATGATTATTATAAAATAATAATTAAGACTTCGTATATTTATCATTTTTAAATATAACTTTTTTTATTTTTATATTTTTTAAAAATAGAATTTCTTGTTTAGTAATTATTTTTATAATTTGATTTTGAAAATTCTAATTCAAAGTGTATAATTTAAAATAGAAATAAATTTTATATATTTTCTAAACTTATTCTTTTTTTATGTCAATTTTGTAATTAAATGAATCATTTTCTTAGTTAATGCTCCAAACACCTTTTATTCATTATTTTTTCCTAAGTCCAAAAATAGCTTTTAGACTACTCCACTATACATTTTTTTAAATTTTATTTAATTTGATTAGTATTTATTTATTGCTAGTTATTATTTTATTCGGTTATTGTTATCTTCCTAATTTTAATACTTTATAATGATAATACTCTCCATAATTTTATTTATTAATTTTTTAATATTTTATTTTTAAAATTTTATTAAAATTAAATATAATTACTTATTTTATAAATTTACGTAATATACTAATTTACAACATTAAACATAAAAAGTTAGTACTTTTATTGTTAAATGTTATTAAATATTACATAAATATTGCCAATCTAGAGTAAAGCCTAAGCTTAATTACCCTAAGAGCTATCAAGGTGCCCCTACAACACTTTCTAAGCATGATCAAGAGATTGCTGAAATAGAAATAATGATGGTTAGTAGTCTTGCACAATAATACTAAAATAACTTCAGAATATATTAAAAAAAGTTAGTGATAAGGATAGGGAATATAGGATGATACCTTCACTAGGAATTGAACGAGGATTATTGACCATGCAGTAAAAATTTTAAGGGCTTCATCTATTGTCTAAATTATATTATTTAGTATCGACACCTTAATCTTGTAGATCAAGGGCTTGTTAACCACCATTTTTAATTGATTATTTGATAATGGTCAATAATGTAGTTTACAGTGTACCAAAATTCATCTATTCATAACTTTTCACAAAAATGATCCTGCCACCATCAGAAAGCATAAGGGCTTCACCTTTTATAATATGAAGCTCTATTATAGGAAACTTGATTCATGCATAAACATATATGAAAAAAGTTTAAAAGTTAAGGATAACATTTACCTTAGGTACGATTTTCAAAATGGCAACTACTATAAGGGTTAGCATTATAAGTGCTAATGTGTCTTTTAAGCCACTTGCAAGAAAAGTTGACACACCTTCCTAATAAGAAGCCTGCCTAGTTTGTTGGGTATTAATTATAGGAATCAACTCATCCATAAAAGCAGTTAACTTAGGAGTTGACTAGATAAATATCATGAAATTGAGATATGTGGTATGTTGGCCAACTATTTGCTCTCTGAGAAAGTGAAGTAGCTCTTGTTATTGTATAAGCTATTATCCTATAAATGTTGCTTCTCCTTCTACTACAACTTTATCTCCTAATCCATATTAAGTTTCTATATCATATCTTTGGTGATGCTTGCTCTCTAGTTTGCCAAATTGACATTCAATTATCCTACTAGATGGAGCCTTGATGAGATGAAGAACTTCTTATGGACAACATCATATTTGATAACCTAAATATGGACGGGATCCTTTTTAGTTGCCAAAACTATAGTTAAGATGTTATTCTTCCTAGTCAACCTAAACTTACCTAAGGAGGCCCACTATGTGAAAGTGCCTTGTAATGATTAACAAAAAATAGATGATAAGAATTAACTTAAGTGAAATGGAAACTTCAAAATTAAACAATGTATTTTGGTACAGATCTTAATACTTACAATCCTTTCCAGAATGACTTGACTCTCTGAGTTTATGTATTACTTCTACTTGTTTACTTTGCCTTGTTTATGCTTGTTTACCTTGCCTTGTTTCCATAACTCTATATGAGAAATAGAAGGTTCCTTATTGATATCCTCATCTTTCTTAACTTTAGCATACCTTACAGCTAATAACTCCTCCTCTAGCTTCTTATAACTTTTCTAAGAAAGTATGTGTAGATATATATTCTCCTTTCATGTCTTCTAATTGGACTTACTTAACTCTTATTGACCAATGATATACAAATAAGACATTAAGATTAACTAAACATTAAAATGTAAAATTTTTACCTTGAAACGCTCATTGCGCACTATTCTTGAAACTTCTCTCATGATTCCTAGTCAATGTGGTTCCATCACTAAGTCAAGTTTGTTTTTGTCATAGTTTCAAGATTGATGTATTCCTACTTTAATATTATCTTGAAGTCCCTTTATAGGTTTATTGCATACAATAATACTTTTCTATGCATTTGTGGGGTATTTGGAATATGGAGAGAACTTTACAAGAAAAAAACATATGAAAAATTAAATTATATGTAAATATATTACAAATATAGTTTTTCATATCTATAGCACAAATGATATGATCTTAAAGGGAGATAGCCATAAAGACCTAACTAAGAGAATCAAGAATGTTCTTTACAAATCGATTTAAAGAGCTTAGATACATGAAAGAAAGGCTTGGAGGAGTTTTAAAGAATTAAATAAATTTATCTTGTTTATTTTAGCTAAGTATTTGAATACCACATTCGATTGCTAAGTTTAGAATTTGTCTCTATTTTCTTATAATTAAATACTATATTCAAGTATTACCTTATTTTAAGCACACTATTCAAATATTGTATTTAAATACTATAATCAAAATTCATTTTTACTTGTTATTGTTTGACTACTATATTTGAGTACCATAGAAGTTGATACATTTGATTTTATGTTTTATTTTGTTATTAGACTTTTGGGCTTTTTATTTTCCTTTCTATTTTGGCTCATTACTTTAGCATATTATTTTATATATTTAATGCTTTATTTGCTACCCATTTTAGGTTAATTAGAGTGTTAGCTTTGGGCTTAAGCTAGTCCAACTATAGCCCAATTAGGTTAGTTAACTTGTTAACTTTCTAACCTATATAAGGAGGGTTATTCATTATAAAATTCAAATTTGGAGTTTTAGACCATTTGAAAAATAGAATTGGTTGAATACCTTCTTTTCATTTTTAAGTTTTTGAAGGAACTTGTGACTTATAAAAAGGATTCAACCTTTATAGTGTTGGCCTTCACTAATCAAGGATTCATCTTTGTGACATGATTTTTTACACTAATTAAAGAATTCTTTTCCTTTATAGTATATTCATCATTACTTACCACTCCTAATCTTACTTTTTTAAAGTATGACATGATTATCCTTCTATTTTCACTTATGGATTTGCTAAATTTTAGCATGATCTATCACAAATTCTTATCAACAAAGCTATCTAAAGTAAGTGTACATACCAAGACCTTATCCCAAATGTTATCTTTCAATCTTGTAAGGATTTTCTTCTAATGAGCGTAAGCTATTAATACTTTGGATTGTTCAACCATTCTAACATAACTGGTATATGCTAATCCATTTTCTCCTTTTGGCTACCATTTCTCATTAAATTTAGCATGTAATTTCTTATCCTTTAGATTGCACTGTAGTAATGGCCTTTAAGGTTGTGAGACATTTTATGTTTCTTTAGGTGGGGACAAATGCCTTTCTAAAAGTATCCATGTTCTAAATTTTGAAAAAAAAAGAAAAGAAAAACTAATGTCAATCCTGTACAATGAAACGTAAGACAAGTTATAGGTTGACATTATTTAATGATGAATAAAGTAAGAAATATAAAATTGGTTCTAACAACAAATGTTGTACTAAATTGCATGGCAAAACATATAATTTGTATGACAAGCAATTGCATGACAAGAAACTCAAATAAGATTATATCAATCATCATGTTTTACAAACTCCACCACTAATCTACATAACCATGAAGCAAATAGGAATCATGGAGTAATATAATATATATATATATATATATATATATATATAATTCCTTAAAAAAAGATACAATAGCATGCAATGAAAATGGCAACAAGTAAAAATGACAAAGACATCACTACCAAATAAAGCATGATCATAACCATACATCTTGAGGGATGACTAAACCCTAAAGTGTCATTAAATATAAAATATAATATAATCCTGAACTTAATGATAAAAAAATAATGTCACAATTTTACTATTCACATATATATACATGCCAACTAAATAAAATTTAATTTAATTTCTTAATATTTATAAATACAATGAAAATCAGGGAAGAAAACATAATATCCGACAATGAAAATGAGAAAAGAAAACATACTTGAAAATTTTTGTTGATAACTAAAATAACCACTAAGCTAACTTTGAGTGTAATAGAGAATGTGGAGGAGGTTTAATATTTATTGGAGAATTTTAATGGTGAAAGTGATATTCGGAGAGTGGGTTTTAACAAACAAAAGCAATGCGAAATAGATGACAAAATAAAAGTTATGTAGACAAAAATAATTACATGTTGATTTCTTAATTGACAATTATTGCTTTAAATAAATGGTGTTAGATTAATAAAAAAAATTAATATATAAAGTTATGATATTTACAAAAATACTACCAAATAATCAATTTTAACATCAATTCTTTAAATAATCTTAAGTTTTTTTTTATTTACTTTTTCAAATATAAGAATTCACATTCAATTTCGATGTTGATTATACATAGAGCCAATGTCTTAACATTGCTTTTATTTTTAAATATGTTAACCTCAATAAAAAGATATCAATTATTAAGTTAACTATAATCTTAAATTTTTGTGAAATTTTAAAAATATTACTACATAATCATAGATGTCATTTTTTAATAATTGTCATTTTATTTATTTTAATAATTTTAAAAATATAATCATATTTATATAAATATTGATTTATCATATGACTCATATCTATTTATCAACGTAAAATTACAATTTTATAATAATTAAAGCAAAGTTTAGTAATTATAAATATATATGCGCGCTGAGTAGCCAAACTTCGTCTGTCCGATGCCTTTCAAAGTTGCTTTATTTGACTGGTCTTCAGAATGCCCCTATAGCCTCGTTTAGGAATCTTGGACAAAACAATCTAAAGTAATGAACGCTGTATAATTTAAAGATAAAGCTTCACATCACAAGCAAATCAATATTGGAGTCACGACGGCACTCATTTGGCAGCCTAAGATTAGTTGAGGACCGGAATAATATTTGCACCAAGGAATAGACAATAGACTGATGTTCTTTAAAAAATCTTTAATGTTTTGACCTAAATTGGATAGTGGACTAGGAGAAACAAAGATTTTTTATTATATGATCAGGTTAACATTATCGCGAGTCAAATGTAATCACAATTTCTTTTAATACAATTCATACTTCGATTCTAAATTTTTTAACTAAAGTAATCACAATTTCTTTTAATACAATTCATACTTCGACTCTAATTTTTTTTTTTATTAGAAAACAGATTGGCTTATTAACTAATGCTTTAATTATTTTTACAGATAAAATCAGGTACAAATCAATTCTGAATTTGGAGAGAGCTGACCTTAGCTCAAAGCCTTTCTAAATTTTTTTTATACATTAATAATAACGAGATTGAAATCTAAAATTTTGATTATATTATCCAAGTCCTTCCTTACTAAACTACACCTGATAGCATTTTTAGATGATATTTTGAAATCATGTTCTCTTAGAACTATTTTTCAGCTATTTGTTTATAATCTGATTCAGTATTTGGATTGTAGTAAAAATAACCTTTTCTTTGGACTTGGTTTGATATAATATAGTAATGCACCAATTCAATACTGGATTACTTAATTGTTTGGCATTCTAAATTAATTTCATTTCATTTTAATAAAAATATTTCAATTTATTTATAAATAAATTCTATTATATGAAAATTTTATCAAAAATAATTATTTCAATTCATTTGTAAATGAATTCTTTTGTTTGAAATATTCTGAAAATGTATGGAATTCAATTAAAAAAAATTGATAGTATCTTAGTATATACAATGTTACAAAAGGGATAAATTTTTTATATAATATGTTTTTTAGGCCAAGTAAAATGAATTCTAATGAAATGTTTACTAAATTTAATAGTTTTCATAATGGCACAAATATAATTAATATAAAAATTGTAAATAAAAATAAAATTCTCATTTTACTCAAAGCCAAACACTATTCTTAAAAGAAATTTATTTGAAAATGAAATAAAATCTTATTTTTAATTATGTCAAAATAAGGGATTAAGAATAAAATTAAATATTTTTTAATTTATCAATGTTGTATATCAAATTAAATAGGATTCTAAATTCATTTACCTTATGTTTGAATTTGGAAATTAAAATTGGCAATCCAATTATTGAGAAACTTAAATTTTATTGGCCAAAATCTTCTTTTTAATAATAAATAGATAGGAATTATGAATTATTTAAGTATTATAAGTGAAGAATTTAAACTATTAAATATAGCATTTTAAATTTAATTAAAACAGATATTATTCTACAAATTTTGCATTTATTTTTGAAGTATCATATTAACTATCATTTTTTATTTAGGAAAACTAAATAAAGTTACTCCTTTTTAATTTAATTGTTGAAATTGAATTGTACAAAATTTTAAAATTCTTAATATTTAATAAATGCTTTTATGCAAATATAGCATTTGAAATAGTGTTTAATTGAACACATCCAACAATTACTAACATGATAATATAACTAACATGATCTCTCCCCTTTTCTAGTGAAGTTATTTGTGTCACTCTTACCCTTCATAAGGATGGCGTCGTAAAATGTATGGAAAGAAAATACATAAAAAGTTATTTTTTTTACCTGATATTTTAATGAATAGAAAATAAGTGAAAAGAAAATAATAAATATTAACTTTTTTATTTAATTGGATTGAAAAGTTGAAGAGAATAAAAAATTAATTTGTTAAATAATGAAATTGTTCTTATCATAACTTAATAAAATTGTATAATAAACATCATGAAAGAACTAACAATTTTGAAATTACAAAATTTTCTATCTTTTTCTACACCCATCTATTGAAAAAAGTTTTTGCTAATTCCTCGAGAACTTTTTTAACTTTCTTATTTTTATCTTTATAGCATTCAAATAATAAAAAATTAATTTTCAACCTTGTTTTCTTTTCATATGTTTTCTTTCCATCGTTTTTTTCATAAATCCAAACAAAGGGATGAAGTTTTGACAGTTGGAGTGATGTTTAAAATGATAATTAAGAATAATTTTAAAATTATACAAAATTTTAATATTTAATGATCAAAATTTTAAATTATTAACTAAATTTAATGATTAATATATAATAAATTATCCAAATGTTATAAATAACAACAATGCTATATGTACCAAAATGAGATTTGAAATTTAGTTTTCAATGCAATTCAAGTGTTGTAATTAAATACAGAATTATGAGATGAATTTATAGTATTCAATCAAATGACTCATATTCCATTATCAATATCTATAATATTTTTTTGCATAAATGATGCTTAATAGCTTTAGTGTTATTAACGAAGGGTTTAATTTGTACTTACAAAAATATATTAAGGGGTGATCAATATTCATATTACAAAAATGCTATAAAAATTAAAATAAGATTTAAAATTGAATTCTGAATTTTTTATATTATTATATTAAACTGTATAAATTTATTTTATTATTTTATATTTAATAATAATTCTTAATTTACCAGAACTCAATTTTAGATCTTCATATATAGCATTGCTATTTATATTATCATCTATCTCCTCTATGATGCAGAATATATTTTAGAATATAAAATGAGATATTATGATCATTAATAAAAAAATTAAGGGAGTTGATAATTACAATTTTAAAATTTATATTTTTAATTGATTGTTATTTACTAAATTTCAACTCTTGATTTTTCTTCATTAATTATTGTAATGTTTTACTTTATGGTCTGTTTTTTTTCTTTTTCAATATCCAATACAACAAAAATTTTTATCTGTATACTGTAGACTCTTAAATTTATATGGCAAAATCTTATAAAATTTAATTTTTATTTTTCTCTAAAATAACATACGTGTATCTAATTTCCAAGTGATTCATTAATGGTATAGATCATTACTTTACCTTAAAAATTAGGGTAATGACATAAATAGTATTAATTTATAGTTAATATGAAGTAATGGAGAATCTTTGATATTATTAGTGCTGTAATAGACCGTAGTGGTGAATTTATTTTTTAAACAGTAATTATAATTTAAATCAAATATCAAATATTCTACGTATCACATAATAATGCTTAAGAAGGAAAAATTAACTGATGCAAGCTTCTTTCTCTTTCTAGTATAAAAAATGAAAAGAAAATGAATTTGAATCTACTCTAAATTAGAGTATAAATCCTAGCAAGCCAAAGCGGCCAAGATCTCGTAAAATCAAAATCGGATTGAATAAACAAGACCTGGTCAGTTTCTATTGGTTGGTTGCGTTCGTGTCCGGTCGTTTTTACCGTAGTGGATTTGAACGCAGGAAAGAAGAAAGTTCAACGCATCTTCAATTTGATCTTGTTATATTAAATCAATTTATTTATTAAATATATAAAGATAAATTAATTTATTTAATAATTTTAATTAATAAAATATATATAATAAATATAATTATTAAATATAATTATTTATTATTTATAAAAATATTTATTTATTAATAAAATATTTTTTAAAATTTTTATTACCATTTTATTTAAATATAAATTTTATATTTTATTATATATAATTATTTATAATTTAATTATTAATTATTTTTTAAATAAAATTTAATACAAATTTTTAATCAAGTTAACATATCATTTTATTTATAATTCTAGCTCAATTTATTTATTATTTATATTAAATAACTTAATCCATAATTCGGAACCATCTAAATTTAATTTAAATCCATAAAAAAATTTTGAATTTACGTGTGATTATTATATGATGTCAAAAATTCCCAACCAAGTTCATACTGTCGTCGTGGAAACCACTTGTTGCTCTACTCAAAAGCGACATCTTATTAATCCGAAACGGGAAACAGGTTGTGAAGTTCTCTGAAATTTCGTTGTCTAATTATTGAGGGGTGATATCTTAAATTAACATGATAGGTTTCGTCCACGTGTTTGATCTTTATGTGAATGGAAGAAGATTTCGTTTTCGTACTGTTTTAAATCTTAGTCTTTTTTAAAATTTTCAATTACTAAGCAAAATAATTTGTTCGCTTAATTGAAGATTTCAGGATTAGGCAGGAATTTACTATATGAATTGGAAAACAGAATCTCGATATTTGCAGTTATTAATTATTTATCCTTTCTTTCTAAGATCACATGCTGCCGGTCGCCTAACCTCTAATATAACCGAAAATACATACCAAAATAAATTATTATAGATTGGAGTTGTTGGACACTTGGCGTTGACCCATTGAGCTGAGTAAGGAAAGACATGAGCATATCCATTATTATTTTGTTAATTGGTTTTTGGTACAAAATAAGATGAATTTTCTTATATGTCCTGAATTCCCACCTTTTCTATGTATGTTAGATGATTAATTATTCCTATTATTACAAAATAAAAAGATGAAACCAATTTTAAAGAAAATATATAAAGAGTTAGATAACATTAATTATTTTTAATTATACAAATATTTAAATTATTAGATATACACACATATAAATATTAAGAATCAAATTCTAAAAATAATGAAAAGTGTAAAATTTTTAAAGGACATCTAATATTACTTAAATTAAAAATCTTCAGCAAATTTAATTATACTTACTAGCCTCTACATCTATGTATGTTAGTAACTTTTATTTTTTCATTTAAAATAATAAATATAGCGAAAAATATAAAATTTTCAAAGGATATCAAATATTAGTTGAATTAAAAATTTTCAACAAATTTAATTATATTCGCTAACCTCCGCATCTATGTATGTAAGTTAGTAACTTTTATTTTTAATTAAATAAAAAATATTATATTATTGAGTTAATAATAAAGAATATTTAAATATTTTTAATTAAAAAATATAAATTTAAAATATTTAAATTAATTTTAGTAATTCTTTTTCATCTTTACAATAAATATCCTCATTAATTAAAGTAATTGTTGGTGGTGACATATTGACTTGGACATCTTTTATTATTTTACTATACATATAGAAATTAGCAATTCCATGATTAATTTGTCTAAATATTAGTTGAGAATTAATTTTAAATTAAAGATTTTATTATATAATTAAAATAAATATTGTATCGTATCTATCATCTATCATATAAATTAGGAAGAGGCTAATATATACCACAGCAATCATGCACAACTAGATCCAATGGTGTACATTTATGAATCTATGCAATACTACGTAAATTGAATGAAATATAATGATTTAAATTCACCGGTGTATCATAAAGTAATGTGTCTTAATTTTTGTCTACAAGTTAATTACCTTTTAGGTGCAAGGTTTAATTTATTGGCCATTTCAAAATGCCAAATTGAGGAAGTGGCAATGAAACTATTAAATGGACCGAATCAAACATTGATTTGTTACAACCGAATTTGATTTTGATGAACAAATTTGTAGTATTAATGAAAAAATGAATTGAATTTTCTAAAGTTTAAGTTTGTCAAAGTTCATGATAGACCTGAATATGCCAATAAATTTTAATTGAAAGTATGCGAATTGATTTATATCTGTCCAATCCATGATAGACTCAATCCATTACAAACAACTTCATATTATTTGTAAAAAAACTAAAATGAATCCAACTTTGTAGAGTTCAAATCTGCCGAAGTTTACAACAGACACAAATATATTTGTGAACATGAGTCTATTTAACACCCTTGGCTAGCAATCCCCATGAACAACACATTTATTTATTTAGTTAGTTTATGGAAATATTTTTTTTCTTATTTTGAATGGTTCAAATTTGATAAAGTATACAATGGATCTAGATTGACACCCTTAGGTGACAATCCCTATAATCTAATTTTAAGTGAATCCAATCTATTAAAGTTTCGTAACCCATCTGAATATATCCTTGAACTTGAGTTCATTTGATATTCTGAATAATATATTTAAGTCTTATTTGGCAATTAGTTATTTATATTAGCAGTTAATTGATTTAATTAGTTATTAGATAATAGATAATTTGATTAGTTGATTGCATTATCTATTTAAATAAAAATATTTAATAAAATTAATTATTTATGATTAATTATTTCTATATAAAATGATAAATAAAAATATGTGTATATTTTATAAGTTATTTAAATATTTTTTATTTTGATAATATTTTAATATTTATATATTATTTAATAGATTAAATTTTCTTGAGAATAATATATCATTATAATTTAGTATATATCAAATATTTCTTTAAAATTAAATTAATATAATTTATATAGTTATTGAATTTCCTTTTAAGAGAGTGCTCCATTTTTTTTAGAAAGAGTAAAATTAGAAATATGAAAATTAATTAAGAATAATTTAATTTTTTTATAAATTATTTATCGAATAACTTATTAAAAATGTTGGTATTACTAACATTTTAGGAATAACGGATTTAAAAGTAATTAATTGTTCAAATCATCAAACACAAAATTAATCTGCCAATTTGGATCAAATTAGTCAAAAAGTCATTCCGATCACCATTTATCAAACAGGGCCTTATTTATTTATTTAGTTTATGAAAAAAAAAATTGCTTTCCATATTTTCTCCTCACGATGAAATCGTGTCCTCTTTTCCTGCTCGTAGCTTTCCGATATAAATACTACAATACCATTTCCTAACGCCTAACCATTCATCATAACTTCAATACAGGGGAAAAAAAAAATGGTTCCTCTTAGTTCAGCTGTTCCACCTCAAGACTTGGATGCCGTCGCCGTCTTCGCCACCGTTTCCGCATCCGCCGCTGTCTGTAACAGTCATGGCAACAAAGAAAACCGCGGAGATGCATATATGAGTGTTCCAGTTCACATTCAAGTCATGAAAATCAAGGAAGAAATAGAGAAACTCAAGCATCCTTCGCTCCGGCCGCCAGAGATGAAGCGCATCCTTCTCCGGAACGTCAGCCGGCAGCGAGCACGCTCGCCGCTGGGAGCGGTGGAGAGGCCTATCCCAGTCGGTAACGTTTAGACATATCCAGGAAGATGTATGTGTGACTATGTATAGATAAATATAAAATAGAGGAAGAGAGAGGGAGATAGCTTGACTTAGCTTCTATAGAAAAAGAAAACTCCTTTTTTTTCCCCTGTTTAATTTTCTGTTTCTGCGTTCTCTCTCTGTTATTATGGAGGTTCTTGTACATACTTTTGGTGAGAAATCTATGAGATAGCTGAAAAAAAAGAAGGGAAGAAATAAAGGCTTCTTTGTGAAATCCTCTGAATTGTGTCTCACTTCATATACAGCTTCTTTAATGGTTATAACCTGTAAATAATTAATTTGAAAATCAGAGTCTGCTTTCCAAATTTCAAATTTCTACCGGATATGATTGGGATAATCTTATGAAAATTTCATCAGGTTCTAAATTTTAGTATTTTCACTGCTAAATCATTATTTTTGGTTGGAATTTGTTTTTTAGCTCGTTATCTTTCATATTTAATATTTTTTTAAGAAGAAAATTTTGATGGTATCCTGTGCAGTTATACTGCGTGTCTTGAGCTAATTGCAAGTGAAATATACAATTTTTTATTATATATCAATATATATTTCTTATTTAATATTATATTTTTCTTCTAATTAACTTAAACACAACAATACGCCAGAGCTTCATTTGGATTTGGATGTGGAAGGAAAGGAAAGAAAAGGAAACAGAGAAGCAGCTATTTCTTTTCTCATATTTGGTAGAAGAGAAGGGCAAAAAATATTTTTTTCTTATTTATTTGAATAAAAAAGCGGGGAAAAATCTAATTTCAAATGACGATAAAGCCTTTTTATCATATTTTTCTTTATTTCTCTCTATGATTAAAATAAATAGATCACGCATAAGATTTTTTCTCTAATTTCTCTCTCTTTTATTTTCACTCTTACAATTTGCTTTCTTATTTTCTTTTCAATTAAGTCTATTTTTGTAAAGAAAATCCGCGCAAAGTAGTTGGAATTTCGTTTAATATATATAATTGTAATCACTTCAATTTTTTTTAAAAAAAAATTGACACTGTAAAAATTATGTACAAACAGTATCTTATATCAAACATCTTATATTTTCGTTTCCCAGATATTTTGGTCTCATGACTTGTCTTTTTAAAAAAAAAAAATTCGTTATCTGAAAAAAATTGAGGCAACATCAACGTGTACAAAATCGTGGTTTTTCAATTTTTCGGGTTTCCCGTACGCAATTTTGTTCATTGAGAAAATGGGAAAGATTTGGACGTTTTCAAATTTGAATATATAATGGTATCAAAGCACAAATGCATTTTGTGAGCAGAGATTGAATTTTATACGCAACTTACCTGAAAAACATCATAAGCCACATGTCACTGCTTGGCCCTGGCATCTCAAGCACTATAGTTTCTGGATCCACTTAAGATGCAGACCTGCTTATGTGGCACAAATTCTGTGACAAGGAAAAAGGCATATCGGACACGGATATGGATCTTCCAATCCTTTAGTTGGTTTAGCATGTATTATTTTTTAGAATGAATTTTATTTCATAGAAATAATTTTAATTTATTTATAAATAAATTTTATTATTTAAAAATTTTAGTAAAATAATAATTTTAATTTATTTAGAAATTAATTATTTTATTTGAAATATATTAAAAATACATAAAATTTAATTAAAAAATAAATTTTGATAGTATTATAATAAATATAATACTAAAAAGAGGGTAATACTTTTATATAAAATATTCTTTTGGTCAAATAAAATGAATTCTAATGGAATTCTTATTAAATTGGATGGATTTGAATGGATTTTATAATAATACAAATATAATTAAAATAACAATTATAAATAAAATGAAATGAGATGAAATATTTTTATTTAAAATTAAATATTATTTTTTAAAAAAATTTATTTTAAAATAAAATAAAATCTTATTTTTAATCTTGCCAAATAAAGGTTAATTAAAAAGAAAATAAATTATATTCTTTTATTTTAAAATTCATAATTTTTTACTTGAAATTATTATTTCAATAAAAATTTTATATTTATTTTCCTCCCAAAATCTCATTCTTAACGAAAATTGAAAGGATTCAAAATTCTAAACTTTTTTGAAATTGAATTTAAATTTGATCCAAGTATAATCAATTTTACTATTACTTATACATATATTGTGATATTAATAAAAATAATTTAAAATTTATAATAATTTATTACCTATATATTTTCTCTTTATTTATTGTTAATATAGTTTATGTTCATAATAAATCAAATTTAAAATTTTTTTAATTAACTAAACATTTATTTTCGTGCTTACTAGTTTAGATGGATTGTAACAATTAGTCTTTTACAGAACTTTAATATTATTTTTTTAATATAACTATTCCCACGAGTTTCTCAAAATTTTATATTAATTTAGTTATCAATTTATTTAATTATTATGCATAATCAAATCATTTTATTAAATATACTGGTCTCTTCAATCACGCTGATTTTTTTTTCTTTTGTTCACGATATTAAAAATACTGAATATTATTATTAACTATTAATTATAAATATTGTCAACGTCAAGAATAACTTGTAGCTGCTAATAATATTTAAAATTTTCAATTTTTTGAGCGTGCACATATAAAGATGTTAGTAGAAAAAAGAAATATTAATTTACAATATTGTCACTATATATATAAATGATGATGTAGAAACTAACTCTTTTAAAATTAAAATTTTTTAGAGGAAATAAAATAGATAACCAATGTGAATAACTAAATGCAATAAAATTTTTAAAAGTTTTTTCATTTTATTGCGTAAAATATAAAACAAACAAGCACAATAATTGGCACAAAGTTCTAAATTATAGTGGTGATCAATGAAATAAATATTTATATTTCATCAAATTAATGTCAATATTATTACTAATTAAAGAAAATATTAATTTATATAAATATTATTACTATTCAAAGGATGAATAGTTATTTTTATTAATAAGTTATTCATAAAATAATTACTAAAGTGATTGGTTTTGTAGTATTGGATTATTACTTCATTATAAGGTTCATGAGTTTGATACAAGAAAGTTTCATTCAAAAGAAAAGAAAAAATATTTTTATTAAGATACATGAGAATTATATTTAGTGTTTTTTGGAAAAATGAAATGTAGATGCCAACTAATCTCTTTTATATAATATTATAGATTTTAGAGATAAATAATTTAATAATTTGTGCTATAATTTTTTTAGCAGTAAAATGAGGCAAAAGCCTAAGTACAAACCCATAATACATTTATAAGTCAGGATTTAATTATCCATACAACATTAGAAAATAACAAAATACTTAACTAGGGAGAGGGATTCTATATTACATGAATGCTAAGAATTAAAATTAGTCATCCAATCAACACACACATTTCCTTCTTTGTATATGTGCAATACTTCTACTTCCCAACTTCTGCTTAATAGTTTCTTGATGATTTCAATGAAGTAATTGGACTGTCAAATAGTTTTAGAATCTTCAAAACAAGGCTTTAGAGTTACATTATAATTGAAACTTTATAAATCCTACTTCCTAGGCAATTTGCAACTCATAAATAAAACTTTAATATTTTGTTACAAAAGAATAGCACCTCCCTAATGGTTTGACAAAATCTTATATCCACCTACCACATATGTCTTGATTAAACCTTCACAACATTTTTTAAAAGAGAACATTAATTGTATGATTAGATGAAATAGATGTAAATAAAAAATTAAAAAAATGACACCATAATTTTATTAATAATCAAATCAATAAAAAAATAAAAATAAAAACTAAATAAGTTTATATTTTTTTAGATTCTGTGTTTTTCTAGGCAGTGCATAATCTCATATATTTAACAACAAACTAACAGTCATGCAAATAAAGTTTAGTGAGCAAATAATACAAAATTAAAGAGAATTATTTAAAGGTTGAAAGGAAAGCATACATCATTAGATGGAAAATCATTTTAGAGTTGGAAAAACTTTGAATGAAATTTGCATTTAGAATCTCATAACTTAACCTAATCGTGATGGTGTGGAAGCTATTTTTTGGCTTCCACCAACCTAGCCTTAGTTATCTAGCTCATTCCTGATTAACAAGTATGATGTGTACATGAAATAAGATGGCAATTTAGAAAGAAGCATTCATTTGATTTCATTAAAGGTTTCTACAAATGATGATAAAGTTAGATTTGTTTATAGTCCTCTTAGAATGAGGATAAATTAGTTTAATTAACTCATGAGAAATTAATTCAAGTATCTCATCTACCCAAGCTTATAATTGAATAAGCCTTAAAATATACTATATTTAATATCTTATGCTACCTGCTACCAAAAAGAAGCTCCTTTAAGGAAGTGAAAGTGAAGACTCGACTTGAGGATTTGCAAAATAGATCATAGAGTAGTATGTCTAGGGTTTAATGGGTGAATAATTTATAAGAACAATAAATAAATCATAATAGATTACCTATAGGACCATCCTCTTATGAAATTTTCATCATGGTTATACACATTAGCAACCAAGTATTAAATGACTTTGAAACTTAGATGATTTCATTCCATAATTAAGGCATCACACAAATATTTACAAGTAATCATACTTAAGGTCATGCCATATTTGAAATAATAAGCAATAATTAAAAATGCATATATTCACCTTTTGATTCCTAGGTTAACTTTATATCTTTCATAAACTTTCTATTCTTGTCCCTTTAAGGCCTACTTTATACCCTTCATAAATATATCATTAAGAATTTAGCATTCAATATTCAACTTTTTCTCATACTTCACAATTCACTACAATTCAAAATATCTCATTCTCATAATTAGCCATAAACCATATTCATCACAATCATCATATAACATTGAGTCCATATGCATGATCGCATAACACATTAAATAGCATAATTACTTGAGTAAAAGTCAATTTCGATATGTTACTTTAGGTATAAATCTCATTTCATTTTAATAAGTAAGGAGTACTTTCAACCTTAACACAAGATATGACAAAATAGCCATGCACCAAATTAAAGAGGCAATGACCCTTAATAAGGTGTTTATCCATCACTACTATAATTAGATTTATAATAGAAAGCTAATTTATGTTGATTATGATGTTAATATATAAAATAAGGCATGAAAATTGATTATGGGATTGATTCAGGGTAGGTGTTTTTTTATTTCAAACCTTGAGAATTGATTGTACAATTGGTTCATATATGAATATTTTTTGCATAGATTGAGAATTTATTGTACAATCAATTCTTCTGCCCTGGATTTGCCTTTAGATAAAGAGAATCAATTGCATACTCAATTCATTCATGAAAAATTTCATTGTTCATTTGATCATAAATGCTCTCCAACTATATTTATTGAACATTGAATCTCAATGCAATTATACCTATCACATCAAATCAAACACATTTTAAACAAAATTATAAAAACCTAATATTTTTTCAATATTATCACATATCCACAAATCTATGAATTTAACTAGATTATTCACTCACCTTGGATGGAAGAGGATGTTTGGATGCTAATTTGAAAATTTTTCAACCTTATTCATATCAAAATTAATAGGTACTAAAGTTAAGGTTTAGAATTCCTAATAGAACTAAATAACTTTAAATTTATTCATCAACTAAGAAGAAATAGGAAAGATTCCTGATGAAAATAATATTTTTACCTTAATTAGATAAAAAAATTAAAAGAAATTAAGGATCCCTTGCTTGGTTGATAAAGTGGTAAGAAGAGTATGTAGAGGGAGTTAGTGGTAACTGAGAAAGATGAAAAGAGTAAAAGGAAATGAATGTTGGGCTAAAAAAAATTGAGGAATAGTACCCCAGGAGCATTTTTGAAGAAGCACTCCTAAATCTTTTATATCCGCACATTTACTTATATTAGTTCAACACTTTATGATTTTAATAAATTTTTCTTATCCAATTCTCACAAAATTCATATTCATATATTTTTAACTTCATTAACTTTATTTTATTCCATATTTCACATATAAAATTTTTAATTTAACTGGATATACCGGTTACCTTGCTTATTCCTTCTTATAAAATAATTTCCAATTTAGTATAATTTAAAGAAGGTATACATGAAGTCATCCTTTAGTTTATTTATTTTCAACTCGCATTTAGGTATAAGCTATCATGAGTTTAGATGTTAAGTGTTAACTCTAAATTAACATTTAAATGATAATGATGTTGTCCTACTGGTAAACTTTATAACTTTAGTTATTTGTTTAATAACTAACGCTTTATTAGCATGTCTTTTTTAAATAAACAACTAACATCTTTTGTTATCACAGTGTATTTTAATAAAGCCCCTATAAGAAACAAGCAATTAACCACTACAAAAATGGAATTAAACACAACTAATTGACAATAACTACAAATTCACATAGCAATTGGCACTGCATAACCATGTTACAACTAACAATAACTATAAAATTGTATAGCAATTGACAATAGTAGAAAAAATGTTAGAGCTTTTATATAAAGTTTTTGAAATTTCATTTACACATCCAAAATACATCAAGTTATAGTAAGTTATTTACAACTAAATCACTGTTATCAAGTAATTTATAACAAGTTAATTATAATCACTATATATTCAAATTTATAACTAAAGCCATTCAACGCAATTCAACTACAATCTTGATGAAATATCTTGCTGAAAGCTCTTTTATTTCATGAAGTTCTTTTTGAATATATGGGTTAGTGTTGCTTGCTAAAGCATTGTGATTTGTACACGTTTAATATTTTATCATCAATACTAATTTAATTAATTAAGCATGTGAGTAGTTCTAAATAAGCAAGTAATTATTGTGTTTAGGACTTTGTTAATGATGTAGCAAATTATGCATGTATCACATGACGTAGTGGTTACACTCTACATTATGAGCCTGTCTTGGGCGTTGCAGTAAAATAAGAGGTTAGTTTCATCATATTGATGAATAAGTTTCTATTTACAACATGTTAAATTAATATTAGTTAGGAAATATACCTTTATTGCTAACCATGTTATTTTTTTGACAGTTTTCCTATTTGATTGTATGCCTCTAGTACATCATTCACCCAAAGCTTGGTCCAAGCACTTCTTTGATATGGTTCACACTCTTCCTTCTAAAGGATTAAACTAGAAGATAACCTTCTTCTCTGGGCATACCACAATGAGCATCTAATGGTGACTACAAGATTATGGAGTAACAAAATGTCAATGTATGTTAGGAAAAAAATAATGAAAACACAACTAACATATAAGTTAGACTTACCTTTCATGGTATGATATAAAGTAGTAGGCTTTCCTAGGCTAATAAAGTAATGTCTTGATGATGCATTCCACCATCAACTTAACTTTCTATTGGGCTTAAGTGTTGAGTTAATATGTATCTATGTATCTAAGTTTAGCTTTTGAAGCTAGGGAGGACTAGTAATCATAACAATACTTGCAAAATGATTAATATAGGCTAAACTTTTATTTAAAAAGTAGTTGAATTAATTTTTGCTTGTTCAAAAAAGATAATACAACTTAGTTAACCTAGGATTGCAAGTAGCATTAAGCTTCATGAACTTTTAGAGCTCATGGATGGTAACCTTCTCAGTGTACACTAAATTATATTGACCCATAATATTTTCCTCCAAAAAGAGCAAAGCTTGGTCCTTTACAATCTATGAGCTATCAAGCTTGTCTTACAATGTTTTCCAATGATGATCAAGAGAAATACAAATAACTTTAGCTAGTAACCTTACACAAATAAAGTTAATACAATTTGAATCCTATAAAAAAGTTAGTGGTGGTGGGTAAAGAATACACAATGATATCTCCGCTAAGTATCAAATGAAGATTGCCAATTATGGGAAGAAAGTCCCATAGCATCATGACTTGACTTTCAGATAACATGACCGATGTAAAAATACCTTACTAGTATTAATTTACTAGCCAGCTCTCTTTACTAGCCTTTAAAATATTTTTGACTCTTTACTATTTAACATTACTAAAAATAAAAATAGGTATTTATAGAAAGTAGAATTAGCTAGACATGCAATTAAAAATTCAAAAATATAATTTACATACATAAAAAGAGTTATATAAAAGTACTAAAGTTTTTCAAAAATAAAAGTTTACATACAAAAGTTATAAGTAGAGAAACTCCTAATTCAACTTGTTATGTTTCCATTCAAGATCTTCCTTGAGATCAGATTCAATAGATGAGAAAGATAGAGGATCTAACATTTTCACAAAAGTAGAACTACTAAATATGTCCTCTTATGAATGGTTAGGTAAAATAAGATTAATGATAAAAGGATTTAACTTAGAATTTAGTTTTTTGAATCTTACAGAATAATATATATAAGGCCCCATTATTGTCATTTGGAATCTATGATGAAATATAACTCTGAAAGTTTCCTAGGAAAACAAAAAGGTCCTTGTACAGATATCAATCATTCTTCGATGATCCATGCTCATAATCTATAAATAAAAGATCAATAACAGAGAGTGTAAGTATTAAAAAACTCAGTGATTAGTTACTTTTCTCCTTTTCTAAAGAGTTTTCACTATAATAGATTAAAGACATATCTATATAATAAGTAAATTAAACAATGATTTAATGTAACTCTACTGTATCTATTATAAATTTTATATATAATGTTTACAAAGACTACTCCAAAGAATGGCTATAGTTAAATAGATTTCTCTTTGTATTTTTAGTATACCTTTATCTCCTACCACCCTAGGCATTAAGCTACTAACCTTATCCCTCTAACTTTTACCGCTCCTTTCTTTCTTTGCAAAAGATAAATAACTTTCCCTCTAACAAATTAAATTCATATCGAGTAATATTATGATATCAACTGTAACATCAATTACTCATTTTAAGTTCACTAGGTAAGGTCAAAATACTAACTATACTATAAATTTTTGCTATTCTCATATGCATTCATATTTCATCATCTCATGACTATATATCCATAGTTAACACATAATCCTTTCATTCAAAACAATGATAATGCTTAATTCTTTTGAAAGGCTAGTAATTTACAACTTAAGTATCATCTATGTAATAAAAATTTTAATTACTTGCAATACTTTCAATATAATGTATTAAACACTAATCATGCTAAATGACATAACTTTTACATGATTTAGAGCCTTTTTGGGCTTCCAAATTATCTCAAAATTTTCCTAAAATTTAATCTAATGCTTTCAATATATTAATAAACATTAAACATAAATTTTCTTACAATTTATTCACTCTTAGGTACCATTCATTGATTACCAAAATCATACAAATTAAAACAGGATAACATTACAATACAAGCCTCTTTTTAATGTCTAAACCACTTCCAATCATCACCAAATTTTGATACAATATCCTTAACATGTTAAATGATGAAAAAAAAACTTAAATTATTTCATAAAATTTCCATGTTGGTACTAATCATACAAAACTCAAAACTTAAAATTGCTAATTCCAAGCAGTTTTGGAGTTGTTGTGGAAAAAGGACTTTCTTAGCATTCAAATCAATTCCAATTATCATCAAATTTTTATGCAAGGTTATTAATATGTTAACAATAAATAACATCAATTACTTTAATTTTTCTCAATCCATTAGTGGCACGAATAACATTGAACAATAACATATAGAATCCAAAATTCTATTTTAAGCTATTGTAATCAAAATCAATTCAAATGCACTTTTCATAACTTTAAAATTTTTCAAAATTTTTCATTTATTTCCTCAGTTTTCCTAACACTATTTACAACATGATTATACTAGAAATTAAAATTTAAACAATTTCTAGACCTTAATCCTAAAGAGAAATAGAAATATATCATTAAACTTTCTTTAACAAAATCTTGTTTCTATAATTTTCTTATGGTCATTTTTTGAGGAAAAACTTAATAAATCATCTCTTACCCATCTTAATACTAGAATCATATCTTCATATTAATATTTATTCAATATCAAAATTAAACTACTTAGCATCATAACTTGCTTTACATCTATAATAGCAAATATTATCAAGTTTCTTCATCTTTATAGGAAATCTCAATAGACTAAGGAGTAGCTATCATTCACCTTAACTTTTTAATTTTGTAACTTATTAAAGACCATTTAGAATAGCAAAGAGAAAACTCACTATAATAAATTATATTTTTAAAAATTTTAGAGATGAAATTGACATCAAAACTTGAAGGAGATAGAAAAGGACTAAGGTTACCTTGCTAGAAAAGGATGAAACTTCTTGGAAAATCTCTTATGAATTGTTAGGAATAAAAAACTTTACTAAAATAAACCCTAGAAGCACATGGTTTCAAGGTTACAAATGGCAGAAAATTTGTGCAAAAGTTGATCCTAAATGCCTTATATACTATGCTTAAAGCTTCCTTTATAAGCCTCCCCTTTTATTAATTTTTTTTAAAAAATGATGATAAATAGCACATGGGGCATAATTTTTCTTGGACTAATACTTATAATATTTTTCTCACAATCTACTAAAATTTAGCCAAATAAAATGCCTACAATGATTTGCTAATAAATGCCTCTAGTTTAACACTTATTCACTAAAATGCCGTAAGCTTCTTTCACAAGATTAGGTCTTGTTTAGGCTTGAATTTTCTAGTTCCAAAAATTGTATTTAGGCCTAAAAAGTTGGACTAAATTAGTCCAAGCAAGCCAAAATGATTTATTTAACTTTTAGGCCTAATTTCTAGATTTTTGGATAATTTGAGCCTTTAATTTCTTATTAAGTCTTCATATAATCTTCATAAGCTTAGTGTTGTGCTTTTCATTATATTTTGACTCATACTAATGCCTAATATAATTTTTATAAAAATTCTACCTAGGTGAACCCTCATACTACCTTTATGATTTACCTGAACTTTACCTGATTATGTTACCAGATTCCTATTAAAAGGGTTTTAATTCAAAACAATTTTCTTAAATTTTCTTACTCTATTGGGATATTACACATAAGCTTTTTCCACTATCCAAACTTTATTACTTCCCATTAACACCTTAACTATGCAAACCAATGGCTTACAGACCATTACCGTCACTTGATTATCCAACAATGGTTGATGGTAGAACTCATAACCTACTAAAATCAATTTGACCATGACTTTTTACAGAGGTGGTCCTACTACCATTATAGCACATAGGTCTCCGCGCTATGCAATGTGAACCTAGCTATAAGAAACCTACTACATCCATATATATATATATATACATATATATATATGAAAAAGTGTAAGAATTAAGGATAATATTTTCCCTAAGTATATTCTTTATAAGGTTTGTTGTCATGGGGGCTAACACTATAAGTGTTACCATGTCCTCCAAACTAGTTGTCGGAAGGGTTGGTTCCCCTTCTTAATCAGGAGTCCTAAATGCAAGTTAGGCAATAGTTATAAGGATTGTCTCATCCATAGTGAATTTTTGTTCTATATCATGGACGATGCTCACTTTGAAGTCCTTCTACTTAACTTACAAATGCTAGAATTATGTCATATAAGTCAAGTTGAAACATGTAGATTATAAGCATTTTACTGCAAAGGACAAGTGAAAATTAATAATATTGTGAGAAATGAAAAATATAAAAATTAATATAAAGAATCAAGACATCAAATTAAAAATTTCTATAAATTAAATTGTACAAATTAATATGGTGATTTTTTTTAGTAATTAATATAGTGGTTGTTGATATAATGTAATATGTACTACAATCAATTTTAATTGTATTATAATTTAATAATACTAAAATTTAATTATTAATATAAATTAAAGTACTATAATTAATTAATATCTAATAATACCACCATTAATAATTAATATTATTACTTAATTAATCTGAATGGTTGATTGTTTATTAACGTAATTCCACTATTAAATAATCAATTTCTACATTTGACTTATCACTTATTTTGAAATTATTCTCTAAATTATTAATTGAATGTTTATTTTATATTATTTTGCACATCTTTAATAGCACTTGAAAATTATACGAAGAAAATATTGAAAACTTTTAAATGTATCTGCTTTTAAATGAAATAGAATATATAATTAATTAATTCAATCAATATATATCTTATATATTAAATTTTTAACTTAAAAAAAATCTACTGAAGAGTGTGAATTAATGTAAGGAATTATAGTGCCCTTTCCGTATGAATAAGTAACATACACATACACTTACCTTAAGAATAACCTAATATAAAAAATAATAATATCACCGTTATTTTAATATTAGAAAATTAATAAAAAAATAATACATGATGTTATGATAATGTGAGAACACACTCTTTACACTTAATATTAAATAGATAAAATATTTTTTATTATTTAAAAATTTGATAACTATAAATACAATTTAGTAATTTAATAAAATTATTTTTACAAAAAAAAAAGTGTTCCATCAGCACAAATAGACCTTGATAATACAGTGATTATTAACTAATTAACACGTGTTAGCTTAGCCTAACTATATGTTTGGTAACGAAACGATTGTACTCCATCAACATTTAGTTCTAGTCATGGTATTCTATCAAAATGCTAGTACCCTATTAACTTACCCTGAGCATGGATTTATATAGAATTCACACTCTTCCATTTATTAAGCATGTGTTAACTTAGCCTGGCCATATGTTTGGTAAAGAAATTATTGTACTCCATTAACATTTAGTACTAGTCATGGCATTCCATTAAAATGCTAGTACCCTCTCAACTCACTCTAAGCATGGATTTTATAAGAATGCACACTCTTCCATTACTAAAAGAAATTAAGGAGGGAAATTTAGGAGAAAAATAAATATAATTTTTTTATCAAAATATTAGGTTTTAATAAAAAAAATTAAAACTTCTAACATAGAAGTTTGTATCTATATCTCTCATAAATCGAAACAAATTGATAATGAAGAAACAGGAAGAATTCACGTCTGCTGTTATAGTAGTATTTAGGGCTGTTAGTGAGTTAGAAAGTAATAAATACATTTATATGATTAAACTAAAAATAGAAAACAATTTTTATATCATATTTAATTAAATTAATTAATTTTCAATTCCTATTACAAGTGAACTTAATTGTAAATAATTATTTTTTATTAATTATTATATAATTATGCAATAAAATGAATTATTTATATATTAATTATCATTTAAGAAATACTTTTGAATTTTTTAAAAACATTATACAATAAAATCCTACATATAGCAATAAACATATAAGTCTTAAAATAATTACATAATAATTCATATTTTTTTTACAATAAAAAAATATCAAGATTCCTTTTCTTTTCTTTTTTTAGTTTGCAATGGCTAAAGTGGTTAAATCATTAAACCTACATATGTAAGGTATTAAAATCAAACTCAAGATAGGGAGAAAGATAAAAATCTTCAAATAATATTATATGGTACTTGAATAAAAAATTCCTAAGAGGAAAATGTCAAGATTCTTTGCTCCAAAGTGAGGTGGATTGAACTAATATAATCCAATTTGATTTGCACAAGAATTCCAAAAAGTGAAGAGATTAAGGATAAAAATAAAATTAAATATGAACAACAAATTGATTGAAGTGGGCCCATTGCTCTTGTGGCTTGATTAAATCTACGTAAATCTACACCACTTTTTTAGTGGTGTATGGAAGTTTATTCCTTAATGTTAATGGGGTGATTGGTTGTTTAGTGGAGATAACAAAAGTAAATTTAAGAAAAAGAAAAAAGATAATTAAAGTTTTCTCAATTTCTTAATATAAAGTATAAAAAGGAATAAAAATGTTTCTTTAAAACATTACTTAAAAAGAAAATTTTAAATTTGATTAACTATTAGTATTGTAAATATAAAATATTTTATATTGTTAGTAAATGAAAAAAAATAAATTAATAAAAAAATATACATAATTAAGAATTCATAATTGCCGTATGAAAGTTTTAATAGTTGTTTTTATTGATATAGCAACATATGAGTGGATAATAGTATAAGGTTGATTTACATTAATAATGAATTAAATTTAAATCCTAAATAGAAATGAAAGAAGTAATATTTATTATTATAATTTTTTTGTTCATTTTTATATTTTTATTAAAATTTGAAAACTTTATACCGATAATAAAAAAATTATGCTACTCTAATTATTGTAATTGTAACATTTTGTATACTTAGTACAAATAATTAGCATAAAATTGCAACATTTTGTACTCAAAATTACAA
The DNA here is from genome assembly GCA_020226215.1 of Sindora glabra. Taxonomy (NCBI): domain Eukaryota; kingdom Viridiplantae; phylum Streptophyta; class Magnoliopsida; order Fabales; family Fabaceae; genus Sindora; species Sindora glabra. The sequence continues at coordinate 79,782,916 of CM035225.1, read as the reverse complement.
CTTATAATTCAACATTATTAAAAACTCGTAAAATCTTCTATTATATATCAAAGTATAACCCTAAATTAATATCTAATTGTTTTATTATAATTGTGAGCTTTTAGCTCAAATGACATATGATATTATTTAAGAATCTTGTCTTTTTTCATATTTTAGGTTCGATCCTAAAACTTTATATATATATATATATATATATATATATATATATATATATATATATATATATATATATATATATAACATCTCATACGATAAAGGATTGAACTATTATTTTATTATTCATATTATTAAAAAATTATATAAATATTGACACAATAAAATTATTTATATGAAAATAAAAAAGCATATTATATACTCACTAATTTTAATTTATTCAAGGTATACATAGTAGAATTTGGTTAAATTAATCTCACTTATCCAAATTTTGTCATGTAATTACATAATGTGTAATATTTTAGAAATTATGTTACAACTCAATCCCCTTATCTACCATGATAGTATGATACATTGGTCCAAGATAATAAAAAGATTTGAATTGTCACTTCTCACGATGAAAGTTAAAATGACAAAATGAAAATCAAAGATACTCACGTATTGATATTGATAAAATGAAGGGAATATATATATATATATATATATATATATATATATATATATATATATATATATATATATATCAAAATAATGATAGTCAGTTTTCATTTTATAATTATTATTTGAGTAATATTAAATGTATAATTTTCTTACAATTGAGTCATAATAAAAAGATGATATGGTTCATAATTCAATTTTTTCCATATTTTAATAGGACTCAATTATAAAATTCAGTGGATGTATACATATCATTATCTAATATAATTTATAAAAGAATTTAAAATTTAGAGTCTTTATTTATACACACTCTTACTAATGTGGCTCCGCCATTGCCTTGACCTACGACAATGTTGCAATGTAACCTTGGTAAGGAGTTTAGGAGGATGTGCCAAATAGAATATATATTTATTGCTTCCAAATGATACCACTAATAACCACCCACTCAATGTTGTAACTTAGGATTATGATTTTTTTAATGAGGACTATTTGTATGTGATCTCAAGCATAGATTTCTTGATCGATGACGATTTTAATTGTTATAGGGAACAATGAACTTTCTAATTATTAAGATTATGATTACAGGGAATATCAAGACATATGGATTTTTTTTTCAATGTCACTAAACAACAGGTGCAAGAATAGAATACTTACATATATTATACCTAGGAGAACAAGGGGCATGTCCTAATATGTCATGCCATTTTTAGGTTCCTATTCGCCTCATAATTCTAATTGTTGAAGGATTAGAGATTAAAATGTTTTATCCTGAAGCATGGCATGTAAATCACAAGCTAAATTGTGAAGCTTGTATAAGGCTTTTTCAGAATGGTTAATTTTGAAATTTGCTTAAATGGCACCATAATAGTAGTGATGTCATGTTGCTAAGTCAATTGGAGTTAAAGTTGTGCTCTAAGTGCAAGTAGTATAATTTTTATATTACTGTTGTGATATCCTCTAATGAAACCACCTCTAAAATTGTGCCCTTTAATAGCTTGAAATATAGCAACATAACACTTTTGCCGATTTCTTCTTTTACTTTTTAAAATGTTAAACCAAATGGTAGGCTTAGATTATGCCTAGGGATGCAAATGGTAGAACTACTCATGAATAACTTGAGATCACCTTACTAAAAGCTTGATTTGAGTTCAATTTTAAATGAGTCAAGTTTGAGCTTCTTATTATTTAACCCAAATTGTTTGCGAATCTAAATAAACCTAGTTATAAAATATATATTTCTAATTTTTTATATTATATTTAATATAAATATAATATGTAAGTAATAAAATATACTAATTTTTATATTATGAAGGTATACATAAATATAAATAATATAGAATATATATTAAATAAAAATTCAAATTTAATTAAACTCATTTAAACTTATTTAATCTTATTTGTTATTTAGGTTTGAGCTTGAAATCAAATACTTTAAGCTTGATTAGAAATTTAAACTTTATAGTATGTTGCTTGTTTAAACTTAAATAAGCTTGTTTAGGCTCATGTCGAGCTCAAGCTCAAAATCATGTACCTTTTAAACCATTATAATAAGATAGATCTATTGAGGCTATACATTCTACTTTAATCCATGTGGTATCCCTATTATCTTGTATGCACTAGAACCCTTTCTTTATCTGTAAAAGCCTATTTCGTAACTAACCTACCATAGCCCTTAGTTGATTCTACCATTTAAGATCTTGTACCTTAGCCATTCATGTACTTACTTTCTTAGTAGTATTATGAAGGCTACCAAAGTCCTCTACTAGCTACTCTTGCTATTTTAACAGAAGATCATCATTGTCTAATTTAATCTCAGTTTTTATTACTAAGCTTAAGCTTGAACATACAGATTTTTAACTTTAACTCTGTTCATTTGCATCCTTAATTGTACCTTATTAAATATTGGCACTAAGAAATTAACTGATTTAAGTTAAGTTAAACATTTGCATGTCTGAGCTTAAGCTTAATAGTAATAAATAAGCTCAAACTTGAGCTTGAAATCAATGGACTTAAAAGTTTCAAGCTTAAGCTTGAGCTCAAATCAAATAAGAGCTTAGATGAAGTTATTCAAGCTTAAACGAGTTCAAACAAGTTTGAACTAGTTTAATCAAACTTGATTTTTTTGTTTGATAGATATTATTTATATTTATTTGCACCTTATAATATAAAATTTATATAATGGAGCCTTTTGTGTTATTATAAGCAATTCTTAAAGCATACAATGCTTAAAGTTAAAATGTAATAAAATTATAACTTGAACAAATTATTTATTATAAAAGTTAAAATAAAATTATATACTAAAATTTTAAAATTATAAAACAAATGAATTATTTTATCAAAATAACTATCATAACAAATTATTTTTGATGGTTTTACATTCAATTCATCTTCCTTAAAGAGAAAGTTTTCTACATCATGTTCTAATTTTAATTTCTTTTACTATTAATTAATATTCACTTCACTCTATTTGTTGAGTTTTGCTCCAAACTTATATTAAGTTATGAGTGGCTAGCAATATTGATCATTCTCCTTGTGAACATGAAACATTCAAAGAATGTTGCAAAACTCAAGTCTAATGCATAGATTAACCTAAGAATTTTTTTTTTAAGTGTTAGGTTTTAATGAGTTCAAAGGTGGAAGAAGAAAGAGATAAATGGAGAAAGGAAAGAGAGAGAAAGATTGCTATATCTAATAAAATACAAGCATTAAATTCTCATGAAGTTAGCTCATTAGTGGATAGAAGCAAGAAGAGAGAGAAAGAGTGAAAGAATGGAGGTATGGTTTTTAGGTGAAGAGAGTTTAATTAAAACAATTTTAGATTTTCCATTCAAAATCAATAAATGGTAAGGATTATTGTATTATACAAGATTTTCACACATATATTAAAGCATTGTATGCTTTAATTTTTACCTTAGTACCATAGAATTGCACATTATACACATATTATATTTATAATATTCAAATATAATATAAAAATAAAAAATATGTTTTATGACTAGTACTACAAAAAAATATATTTTGGTGATAGAAAAATCCATCATTATTAGCAAGAAATTCCTTCAAAAAAAATAGCAAAGAAATTTGTGACAAATAGAATACTAATATTATATAGTGCATTAGTAATTCAATTAGCAATGAACTAAAAACATCTATCACTAATTCCATCACTCTTCTATTGCTAGCATTTGTCAGTAATCTTAAGAGCCAACGATGAATAAAATCGATGATGGGTGGAATTAGTGATGCTAACATTCATTGCTAAATTGATATTTATTGATGGATTGTTTATTGACAAAATGGGATGTAGCAATGGAGAAATTTTTCATTAATTACACCTATCACAATTTCTATCACTGAATTTCATATTTATGATAGAAATATCCATCAATATTCTATGAAAATTTGAAAATTTATTGGCATCATTATTCATAAATCTATGGCTAATTTAGGAAGTACTAACAAATTATTACTTTATTTTAGGATAACCCATATAGCAAACATCCCTATATAAATATAATTTAATTACAACTATGCTAAATTCAATTGATAAATTTTCAAAGTTAAATTTTATAATATTAAATATCAATTGTCTTATCATTTAGCATAAAAATTATATTATAAAATAGTGAAACCTATGTATAAACTAAAAATTGAATCCATTATTTTTAACAAATAATAAAAACCATAAGAAGTATAATTTAAGGATTCTTAATTATGTCTCTTCAACCCTTTTAAATGTCTTTTGTTCTTATGCAAAAGAGACTTGTACTTGTTCCTCAATCCCTCAAGCATTTAAGTATCTTTTTATTTAAGCATCATTTGTTATAGAATTTAACAGAATTAGGGATTCTATTAAAATTATATAGCTTAATAAACCAGCAGTGTCTTATTAAACTTTCACTAGCAAGGTTTATTATTGCAAGTCTGACTATGCTATCAAGGTCCCACGTAAGTCTAAGAAGGTTTTGAAACTTACATGAGACCATGATGGCATAGTTAGGCTTGCAATAATAGACCTTAGCAATAAAGGTTTCAAAAAGTATTAATAGTTCATTTCATAGTATGATTTTGATAGTCTCTTTGATTTTATTGAACTCTATAACAAATGATGACCCATATTTGTTGAAGAAACTTATCTTACATACTTTACTTTATGATAAATAATATAGTCCAAAGGAGGAAAGTCATCACTTAGTGGTAACTCTTAGATACTCAACCTTTGGAAGCATCAAGATAACTATAGACAAAACTTGGAACTACATTTGTCATTCATTTAATTATTCATTTTATTGAATTATGTAATATTTTATAAATTTTTAAATAAAAATTACAATCTCATTTTATGTTGATTTATCCTACCATTTTTTCATGTAATTTCTATAATTAAATAATTAATAGAAATTAAATTGGATATATATAATTTTAATTAAATACCTGACAATAAGTTATGAAGTTATGTTTGAAAAATAATGTCATATATAACATACAATAATACTGTAATTTTTTCTTGACAAGTTTATGAAAAAATTATTTAATCTAATAAAATAATTAATTCAATTAATCATGGATTTTGATTCAAAATTTTGTATAATTAGGTTTCGATTTCTCAAGTTTTCTAATCGGAGATATTTTACATTACAAGTTGAATAGAAGTTGAAAGTTAAGTCTACGATTAAATATTATTTCTGTAACATATGTTATAATCTTCGATTTGTAATTATATTTGACATAATCGTTTGGTTAACAAAAGATAAATGGAAAGTGCAAAATATTGAAAGTTATTTAATTTTCATTAAACTTTGAAGATACCGACTTTCATTGAGTTTTGAATATAGACTTGAAATAACGTATAATGAACATTCAATAGGAACATTGCATGAAAAGTTTTATTTTTTGCAAAATTAAAAAAAGTTATTTAATTAGTCTTATCTAATAAATTGAAAAAAATAAAATTTTTTAAAAATTTTATTTTTGATAGAATATGAAAAGTTGTTTACTTATCCCTTCTCAAATAAATTTTGCTTCTTATATTCTTTATAAATACAAATATAAATTTATCTTTATTAAACTTAATTAATAATAATAATAATTTATTAATTTATATTATAAAAATATTAATAATTTATTAATTATTTTGCTAATATTTTTTAAGAAGTTTAAAATTAAATTAAATAACATATATGAAAGTGTCATTTCTTTAATGTCAACCAAGTAATTTTAAATATTTCTAAAAAATTTACATATAAAATTATTTTTAAAAAATAATTTTTTCATGAAAACTTATTACTCGTAAAAGCGAAATGAGCCCCAAAATTTCTTGTGAGGGTGCTCAAATTTCCCATATACAGTCCAATCCAAACGTAACTGTCCGATTCGAAGCGGTCGGAGCCAGGTGTTGTAACACAGAGTTGTTGAACAAACTCATGGACTACGTGTAGTTCATCTGTTTGCAGAATTTTGCGTAAAATAGATGCTACTTAAATGCGGCGATTTGCAATCCATGTGGATTAAGTTACGAATGTGTAGGACTAATTAGTATAATTTATTATATTGTCAATTTTTTAATTTTTTGAGTTTTTACAAATTTTTAATTTACATGAAACTATATTTCTTTATCCCACTTTTGATTATATAGAATTCTGTTATGAATTGTTATTTTTAAATTATATTTTTATTTTGCAGATATTTTTTAACCTATATTATATATACAAATTTTTTTAAAAAATATATATATACAAATATAGATTTTAACTATATTATGATTTATTTATGAATAAATATATAATTTTTTGAAATAATATTAATTTTTTTATTATTTAAAAATTAAAAAAAATAAAACAGTGTTAAAGGAAAAAAATTCACGGATCAGGTCATTTGTGAACTTCAAAATCAGACTAAAATCACCTTATTAATGGCCTGCCAAATATGCGGATCGGGCCTGCCTGTCTACAAATCCTAGTAAGACATGTGGTTTGGGTCGGGCAACAGAGTTTACGGGCTCCTTCAATGCAGATGGGAAGTCACTGACAGCATGTAATTGAATCCGATCAAAAGAAGAGCCTAACAAGGGATCCAATCTATGAATTCCTCTCCATAATTAGAAGGGCATAACAATCTACTTTCATAGCGAAATAAAAAATTCTTTTGTAGCTCTAGAAATTCATAACTTAAATCATATCAGCAAAGTGCAAATCTATTATTTCATACTAATAGAGGAATAAACTAAAGAAAACAGAATACAAAATAGCAAATAGTGCGTCATAGATCAGAGCTTTATCATAACTTTCCCGTTCATCTTCATGCCGCCAAATTCTACCTGCTTTCTGTTTCCGGCAAAGCAAACAAAAGTCTCGTTTTAAGAAGCACAAATAGCACAACGCTGATTATCACCGGAGCTTATCAGCCATGCCAGAAGAGATCATCCATTTCAGAGCTGAAAACTTACAAGAATTCAGCAGAGCATTTTGCCATAGACTAATCCTGAGGAGAAAGAGGGGTTTTATCGGAAAGATGCCTAAGGGATGTGAAGTGACACTTAGGAATTAGAAATATTCGGAAGAACAATAATGGGTGGCAGTTTGATAGGAGAAGATTGCGGTCAGGAGTTTCTAAACCTAGATAATGTGGTACAATCTCAACTATTGAATGAAATTGTTAAAGATTTAAATAATTTCATTTAATGAATGAGATTATACCATACCACCCAAGTTTATCTTAGAATTTCACAGTTTGATATTGCAACTGCTTATTTTGTGATATTAGACGATAACACTTGACAAACTCGTCCGAAACCAGAGCAAACTGATTTGATCGATCGGCTCCGTTTATACAATGGTCAGCCGATTTCAACTTCAATTTTGTACAAATCGATCCAGTTTAGTCAGTTGAACTTGAGCCTCTTTCCATAACAAACTGGGGACATAGATGTTCTCCGTCTTAGAACGTTAAATATACCCAATTTGGGTTATGAATTTTTTTTTTAATAATAAAAATGACAAATTATTTAATGTACATATAAAAGATATTATACATACGAAAGAAAATTTTCATTGACGGTGCAAGCAATCTGAGTTATGATTTAACTACAAATATTATTACTCAAAATTTTCAAAAGTTAATTAAATGTAATTAGGTCACAAATGCATCGAGGATAGTATCTAAAAAATATTAAAAATACCGTATTTAATTAAAACAATTAAAAAACTAAAAATTAATCAATTAAAAAAAACGAGAACCTACAACCAATTTCCCCACTAAAACCAGCCACCCAAATAAAAATAAAAGAACAGTCATTCAATCAGCCAAAATCTAAAAATCTTCCTGGCGTCAATTTTTTACAATTTGATGACAAGAAACCAACGGAGAAAAAAAAAAAACTAATTTTAAAGAATTTAGTAGTAATTAGGATAAGACTGAAGGAGAAATCAGTGCGAAACAGTTATTATCACTCTCCAAAATTCTCGGGCTTAACCCTGTCAGTGCTATCATGGCGGGATCCCATCATCATCATCACCCGAAACTCTTCGAAATCGATCATGCCGTCGCCGTCACTATCAACGCCGCTGATCATTTTCCGGCATTCCGCCAAGGAGCATTCGTCACCTAGACTCTTCATCACCATCTGCAATTCCTCCGCCGTGATCGAGCCATTACCGTCGATGTCGAAAACCGAGAATGCATCCTTCAAATTCTCCATTGCCTCAGAGGAATCTACACCTTTGGTGTTCAATTCGATGAACTCTTCGAGGCTGATGAACCCATCGCCATCAGCATCCACCTCTCGGATCATGCCTTCTAGTTCCTCTTCGTTCGTTGGTTGGCCCAGGCTTCCCATTATAGATCCCAATTCCGAAGCCGAGATCTTGCCATCACCGTTGGCATCGAATTTCTTAAAGACCTGTTCGAGCTCTGCTTCAAGCTGCGCGCGACAATGGTGAGAAAATGACGACGACCGGGACACAATGGGCGTTGCGGCGCTAGATGAGTTTATCATCTTCTTTTTGCGACTGAAGAGGGATTTGAAACCCATTATGATTTGGAATGTTTGGAAGAAAACCCAGGAATATCTGAAGAAGTCTGATGCGAATTGGATTCGGATTCTGATGAGAACTTCAGAGAAAAGGGTATAAGGAGAAAGAGAGAGGGAGAGGGGATTTATATATGCAGAGCATTGTTGGATTTGGAAGTTTGGTTGGGTTGTGAAAACAAAAGGATTGAAGAGATTGTTTCTGGTTTAATCTGAGGATGGAACAGAATGAATGTAATGTGATTGTGAAATTGCCAAATATAGTATAAAGAAAGGGAGAGATATACTCGGGGAGCGGTTAGATGCGGGGCCTACAGCTACATATACTCAAAATTGAATTTTCTTGTTAAATTTTCTTTTACCGATCTTTATTTAGAATTGAAAATAAAGAAATAAATCATTTTCTGCAATTTTTTAAAAGGTCTTGTCACCGTACATTTTGGATTTAGTTATATATTTTGCTTCTGTAGTTAGCTTACCGACGTGTAATTTCGTATTTATATTTTATTTACTTGTAATTATTACATATACTTCATTTTTAATTAAAATTAAGATCTCTTAATTATATATTTATATATATATATATATATATTAAATTATCTTAATATAATTGAAATGGAATATAATTTAAATAAATAAATATTAGTAAATATTAAATAAAACAAATAATTAATTCTATCAATTTATATAAAATAGATAAGAAATATATAGTTTTTAATTTTTAATTAAATATTTAATTAATAAATAAATTAATATAGTAAATTATGTAATAAATATAATTCTATTTAGAATCAAATTTATATTATAATTATATTTATTACTATATTATAATTTATATTTATTATATAATATATAATATTTATTTCATTTAATTTTATACAAAAATTCTCAATCTATTTAATTATATAATCAATAAAATAATTACATTTTATATAATTTATAAATTATATTTATTGTAATTTTTGGTATGAAAATTTGAAGTGGTTATTAATTAAATTGAATAGGAATAGTGCTGTGTAAAGTAAAAATTTTAGAAAGTTACAATTTCTCTATTTTGGTAATTAATAATTAATCAAATAATTTAACAATTTTTTACTTTTTAATAAATTTTTTCATGCTACTTCTGCCAACCAAACAACCGCTTAATATTATTTATTGGTGATTTCTGCTTGTCAATGCCCCTATCTCTCTCTTAAGTTGACAATAAATTAAACTTCCAACAAAAAATTTCCTAAAAATCATATTTATTCATTTTACAGGTCACATATGTTACTTAATTGGTGATATGTAATGATTTGTAATACATACATGGATATAAAATACATATTTATTAAAATTATGATTCTGATTATGATTTGTAGGTAAATGTTTAGTTACTAAACTAAATTGGATGCTTTTGAAAATACTATTCCATTTGTTGTGATTAAAATTCTGGTTTGTAGATAGAGGTTTAGTTGTTATACTAAATTGGATTGGATACAGAATACATTAAAAAAATACTCTTCGACTTGTTTTGAAGTATATATATACTCTTCATAATTCAAAATATCATCGATGATTTATCACTATTAATATGTACAAAGTCATTTAATTATAATTAAAATAATTATGTTTATAGATATTTAATTTAATTTATTAATATTCAAAATTCAAGTAATAATAATAATAATAATAATAATAATAATAATAATAATAATAATAATACATTCTTATCCAAATAGAAAATCGGATGATTGTGATACATATTGATTGAGATTATCTTCCAAAATTTGAGATTTTTATACTATTCATTGGAATTCAAATAGTTAAAGGATTGGATCATTATATACCACGTTGACTTCATAAATGATTATATTTTGGGAGGTGCGAATCAATTCATTATGCCCACCATCTGGCAACACTTTGCCATGTTATGTAAGTATTTTTGAAAAATGCATATACACTTGACATTTTATAAAAAATTATTTGAAATAATTTAAATAACAAAGCAATTCACTTTAAATTGTTAGTAGATTTTTTAAAAAAAATTGGTTTTCATTAATGGATGTGTTAAACAATTTAATATTTTAATGTACATTGAATGTAAGTAAATATTTCTTGACATTTTAGCATTTCTGTAGTGTCATATCATACTTAATTAGCAAAGATATTCAAACATTTATCACATGTGATAACTTGGAACGGAAATCAACAAATAGATAATGACAATGAATCAATTACAGATAAAGATAAACTATAGAAACATAATTACAAAAATTTAAAATAACAAATTATAAGAAAAATATATATAATTAAAATTAAAATTATATTTTTCTTTTTATCACTTGATATTATTTGATGTGAGTTTCTTTTTTAACTTAATATTGATTGATGTGAGTTGTCTCATACAAACTTGTGATGCTTTATATGCAACAACTTGCAACTTCATTTAAAAAAAAAAAAAAAACAACAACAAAATTACACTTGCAGATCGTTCGGGTTGTCAAAATAGGTTAGCATCGCAAGTTGACCTGCTTGTTTGCCAAAAAATAAAATACTGAGTTCGAGAAGCTTTACTATGGACCTAACGTGGCTTGATATCGATAAGCTCTAAAATTTGCGTATAGGGAATCCAAATATTCAAGGGATAATGGCCTTTTTTCATTTTTTAATTGTTTGTCTTTGCCATTCATTTTCTCTGGTTAGTAAGTAGCAAACCTTTTCACCCTATTTTAGAAAATAAGTTTTCACCTTTTTCATGTTTTATGGCGGAAAAATGTCAATCCTTCACCTAATAATGACACTTGGCCATTTCAATTTACCGGTCCACAAGTAAGCTTACAAATAAGTTTTCTATGATAAGTTAAATTAAGTCGTAGCCCTTCCTTCGATTCCTTTGTATTTTAGCCTTGTGACCATCATTTGCTGAAAGCCAAAAAAAACTTTGATTAACAATGGAATGATCTTAAACATATTAAATTATGCATCCCATGTTTTGAAGCTAGATTTCATTTGTTTCATAAAAAAATATTTTTTAAAGAAAATATTATTTGTATATATATACACATATTAATAAAAGGGTGATATATTTTAGTATTAATAGTTTAAAAAATGATTAAATTATTTTTTAAAATTTTCATATTTAATATTAAATAAATAAAATATTTTTCCATTTTAATATTTTACAATTGTATTTTATAGAAGATATTTTTTTTCATAATAAATGGGGCCTAAGTGTGAAAATGTTGAAAATTTATTAACTTTTGCATATTATGAAGCAAAATATATCATTGATACAATTCATTTTCTTCGTTTCCAAAATATATACATATACATCGTTCTAATCCGCAAGTGCTAATATTCTTATTGGTGTTTTCTGTAGTTGTTTCTAAAAAGCATTAAAATGCCCAGTAAGGACGAACTAACAACTTAGCAAGTATCCCTCACCCAAATGTTAGGATGCAAATTAAATTTTTTTAAAACCAAACCAAAAAGTAAACCACGTTCATAAAACTTTCCTTCCAAATTGTTGGTATGTTTACAAAATTTTGAGATTCGATGGTCGCCTTTTGCATTTATGTTTGCTATGATTGAGCCACTTGTTTGGGGGAAAAAAGTAGAATTCGTGAGAACTATTTAAATGTAGACTTAGAATTTGATGAACCTAAGCCTTTAACATGTTTATAAAAAGGCATCTCTAGCGATAGGCTTAGTAGAAAGGTTAGCAATCATATCACTAGTGGGGATATAATTTAGCATAACTAATTCCTGTATAATAATGTTACAAATGAAATGTTAGCAAGTATCCATATGCTTGGACTTTGCTTGGTATTTAGTATCCTCAGAATGATCTAAGGCAACTTTACTATTATAATAAATTAAAGCTGATCCAAGAAGGTGTTCAAGGATGCTCAAGCTCCACAAGAATCTCATCAACCATAATGCTCTCTTTCTTTTGTCATGTTGCATGCCAAAAACTCCAACTCCATTATAGGCAACATACTATTACTTCTTGATAAACGATGAAATGAATTCACCTATAAAAGCATAGCCTAATGTAAACTTGGTTCCATCAATGTTTGTAGAACCATTAGTATCACTTCAATCAACTTGTTTTAGGCTTCCACCTTTATGGCATGATGCCATATTTTGAACATTTTAAGGTATCAAAGTATCCTTTTGACTACTCTGTGATGGATAATCTCACAATTATTTTGAAATTTGTCAACCGTGCACATTGTATGGAAGATGTCAAATTATGTACATATTATGACATATATTAAACTACTAATTGCACTTTCATATTGAACTTTTTAATTTTTTTTCTCTTTTTTTTATCCTAAGACAATTATTTGAGCTTGGGTGAAGGCTCTTACCAACTAAAATATCCATAAGCTTGGAGTTGAGAATGCAAAAAACATTTTAAAACTCTTTTGATATAGGTTTCTAGAGAAAACTCTAGATAATAACAACATCTTGAAATTTGAGCCATAAGGACATGGTTTTCTTGAATAAAATCAACCATCTTAAATATAGAAAATAATCATTTTTAAGTTGATTAAATCAATTCTATGTTATTCATAACAAGCAATATGTTAGTAAATAAAGAAAAAAAATTGGATTCTTATCCGAAACTCTCTTGACGTATATAGTGGTCCTCTTTAATTATAGTAAACCCCATCAATATAATTACTTTATGAAATTAAATATATCACTATCTAAACAACTACTTGAGTTCATAAATGAATTGCTTCAAGCAACACACTTAGTTCTATTATCCTTTAGCTTCAAAGCAAATAGGTTAATCCATATAGATTATTTGTTTAACTTCCATTAAGAAAAGTTACCTTCATATCTATTTGAAACAATATGAAATATTAATGTGTAATATTAACTGTTAAGATAAGGTGAATAGAGGCAAATTGAATATAGGAGAAAAAGTATCTTCATAGTCTACACCTTCTTTTTAGTGTAACATTTTGCCTTTAACTAATATTTAAAATTGTCAATTGCTCTATCTACCTTGCATTTGGTTTTTTAAGGCCCACTTCTTTCTAATGGTCATGCATATGGTAGACTAACTAACTCATAAACTTGATTAACCATCATTGAGAATAGTTCCTTTTCCTTAACATCAAGCCACTTATATGAAATAGATGAATCAAATGTTCCTTATAGGAGAAAACTCATCAAGATACAAAGAAATTGTTAATAAAGACACACATTCTATTTCAAAGTGTCAATAAGGAACAATTTTGTACGAGCTTTTTTGTAACTATGAATTTGAAGAAGTATCTAACGGGATAATCTTATTGTCTTCGATAATCTTATGATTTTGTGGATCTAAATCCATTTCATGAGATTAGGATTTGTATTCTTAAGGTTCTTTTAACTTATAAAGATCAAGGCCTTCTTGACTTTACTAATTTTATACAAGTCATTCTTTAGAAAAATTACATCTTAGGATTCAATCTTCATTAGTCCAACACTAGGATATTCAATCACCATAAAAAATGTATCTTTGAAAATGTTGAAAGTATCTAATAGAGACACATTATAAGGCCTATCTTTCCAAACTTATAAAAAATGTTATAATCAAAGGTTACTAATCCCAATTGCCATAAGCTTTCTAAATTAGACTTTGTAACATTTTGAACCTTATAAGAGTGGTAAAGACTAAGTTTAAAGGCACACAATTTGGAAAATATGTCATAATTGGTAAAACATATCTTTATAAACTTCATTAATTACTATGCTGGTCACAAATCCTTTAAAATGGGTCATGATATTATCACATTTTAACAATGCCTAATAATTACTTAATTGATTCGTTAAGGTATTTTCTTTTTAAAGTGCAACTTTACTAGAGCTGTCAAAATAAGTCTAAGTTTGTAAACAATGCATACCAACCTATGGATTGGAGTGAACTAAAATTAAAAAATTTTATTTTGTTTTAATTGTGGTCCTATGTAATCATTCCATGAAGATCAAGATCCAAAGATAGTTTAGTCCATAGACTAGCCTTAATTTTTTTTTATTTCCCTTTATCTCTCTCCAAGCTATCTAAAATTGACTCAAATTCTAATCTATTACTTTTTTTAAAAAAATATTAAGGCCTACTTAACCACCCCATTTAAAGATGGCCAAGAACAAAAATAAAAATACCATTATACTAAAATCTTATTAGAAACAAAAAGGAAAAAATATTTTTTCCATTACGCTACACCTCTAGTAAGTTAACTTTATTGTTTTAGTATTGGTGGCAAATTAATTAGATGTAATATCCCAAAGTAGGACAAGAAAAATTATATAAGAGTTTTCTTTAGAAAATACACTAATTGAAGTGGAAATTTCAAATAGAAATTTTATTACAAAAACACCTGAGTTAGAAAATCAAGTAGGAAATTCAGGTGAAATTCGGGAAAAAGCATAAAAGTAATTTGAATGTGAACCCAATTATAATTTTTATAAATATTTTATTAAGCACCAAAATAAATCAAAATCTAATTAAAAACCTAATAATAGGTTTAGGAAAATTCATGTAGGAATTTATTAGAATTTTAAAATCCAAATACACTAAAAAGTGAAAAATTAAGCTAAAAATTAAAAAGATTAGTCTAATAACTCTTGGGCTAACTTAAATTAATTTCCTAGGTCTAAAATATATATGGGAGTTCAAAAATCAAAGCCCAAAATATGGCTTAAAAATATTTAAAAAGCTTAGAGGTAAAATACAAGAAGTGAAAAATTCGAGTTAATTTGCAATTAACCTTTTTACCTTTTAAAGTGACTTATTTTCATTGGTTTTAGGGTAATAATTTTCTAAACATATGCATCCATTTGGACATCCTAAATGGTCAGCCACATGTCCAAGATTTTTCAAAATAATAGATTGAAAATTGAAAATTTCTTTTGTAATTAGGATTTAGGGTCTTATATATATGTGATTAGGTTATTTTGAATAAAAAAAATTTGCTTCCTTTAGCTAGGTTAGAATCATGAGAAAGAGATAGGATTAGGTGAGAATTTAAGTCTTAATTAACCATGAAGAGGCGTTGCAAGAAGATTCATAAATAATTCTAGTAAGTGACCAAGTGCTATTTAAAAGGAATTAGTAAGGATTGGATATCAAAAATTTCAGGTAAGTGGTAACTCTCCTTTGTTTAGGGTTTAGGGTTATCTAATAAAATATGATGGTATGATCTTGATATATTAATGTTAAAATTTTGTAAAAATGATTCATAAAATTTTGTTTAGAAAAGTTGAAGATAAAAATTAGTTGAAATAAAATAAATCTCCTAAGTGAAACTGAATAAGAGTTTCGATCATTTAATGTATTTAGGGGTTAAAAATTTTTAAAATTTCAATCATTGGCATTCTAAGGTCATGATTAGTGTTAGGATAATTTTAGAAAAAATAATTTTTTTCTAAATATATAAAAAACTAAAAGTCATACATGAAATACTCAAAACTACCAATTTCAGAACCCTTATCTATTAGATTTTAAGTTTTGAATTATTTGAAGTATTAAATTATTGAGAAAAATTATGAAACTTTCCAATATGATATCTAGGATGTTAATAAGCTTATATCAAAATTTGGTAGCAAATGGAGTTGATTTAGCTGCCCAAATAATAGTTTTGTTTTTACAACTTTAGTGTGGTTTGAATTTGGAAGCTCTAGGTTTATGCCTTTAATACATTGGCAAAGCCACAAAATTTATTGTACAACAATTGAGTTATTCTTTATTTAACATGTTAAGAATGTTATGGAAAAGTTTTAAAGCCATTGATTTCCATTTGAGTGATGAAAAGTGGCTTGAATTACAAGTGTTCATATATTGTTTTATTCCAGAAGCTTTGTTTTGTTATTGTGTGAACAATAACCCAAGGATATAAAACTTATAAAATGAATAATGTTTCATGCTTACTAATGTATTAGGAATATGAGACAAAATTTTGATAAATTATAAAATTATTTTAGAGCTTCTAAGACTCCAATCAATAATATGAATCCCTAATTTCCAACAAGTAGAATGTTAGTAAAACTTATAGGAAATATTGTGAACAATGATAAAAACTTAAGAAACCATTCACATAGCTAAGAAATGTCATCATTAATAGGATGGTAAGAGCCAATCTTGATAATAATGCTTTAAAAGATAAGGATGAATATGAGAAATTGGCAAATTAGATAAAACATTTATGGAATGGTTGGTATTTAGCCATACCAATTGGAATAAATTTAATGGTTGATGTTCTAACATCCAATTACTATTTATTATGAATTGTGAGGGGGAGATATAACATCCTTCATAGAGAAGGAGAGGTATAGTTAGTAGTAGAGAGAAAAGGTTAATGGCTTTAGGCCTAAGGTGGTGGGAGATAAGGTTGGATCGAAAATATTAAGTAAAACTTATATGTTTACCATTGAAATTTTCTATAAAAAATATATTGATAACACATATAAGAAAATTTCTTCATAAGACACTAAATAGTAATTAAGCAAAAAAGCTAATCTTTTATTATGAAATCTCTTTAAATAAGGTGATGAGTAGCCATTCACTAAATATATTTTATACTCACTCTTTATTGAATTAAATTGTAGGTATTGGTCATGGAACTAATAAAGTAGATTGATACTTATATGGGGACCCTTCAGTCTCCGTATAGCACCCATGAATACTTTTTGATACAAAGTGTACACTAATAAATATTAGAGTAGGTTCTAAAGTAATACTTAAAAAATAGACTAAGAGTTTAATCCTCTTATAATATATTCTTTGTATCAAGTTCCCTCACCTAAAAGCTCTACTAGTAATGAAGCTTTTTCTTCCTCCTTGGAAACAAATCTAAAGGAATGAAACCTAGATGAAACCAACTAAAAGTCTGTATCATCTTATATATTATGTAAATTATATTTTCATATAAATAATTTTTAAATGTATATATATATATATATATATATATATATATATATATATATATATTCATATATACATTAAACTATAGAACTTTTAATGTATATAGTTTATATTCTAAGTCTAGATATTTGCATCCTCTGATAATATTAATTTAACAAAGACTTCAGAATATTGTAAAGGCTTGTAAAGATATCTATTTGGTATGTTAATACTAATTATGTATCTTTATGTTGATCACGGTAACTATAAGATGGGTCGTGATAGAGTTGGTATCAAAGCATGATCCTTGACACTAATAATCTTTTATAATAGAGTCAATGAGGGTTAGTTAGATCATAGAGATTTTGGAAGGTTCATAAAAGAACAAGTATCAATCACCACAAATCCATGGAAATTATAAGTATTTCTTTATTTTTTCTTTAGAATTAGTATTTACTAATTAAGTTGTTCTAGAAAATTATGGCTAGGAAGAGGCAAACATAGCCTAGAATACCTTAATAACCTATAAGAGCACATCCAGAAATACCAAAAAATGAGGCATTCATAAACATACCTTGGGAAAACCTTCAAAGGGTAGGATAAGAATAGCCTAAAGCTTCAGTATAGGCTATAATGTTGCAGCAAACCTTAGAAAGATTTTTGAACTAAAATCAAAACCCTTTTGTTTTACTACCACTACCACCTAGGCAGTAAATTCCCCTATTACCTTCAAAAGAAAAACTACAAATGATGCATAAATTTCAAAAATTAAACCCTAAATATGATGGTTCAAATCCTAAAATGGGCCTTTAATGTCTTCAATCAAGCTTACCATTTCTCCTATTGCCTAATAGACCCCTCGGTGCCTAGTTACTATGGATAGTGTAGATCTTATTTTAGATGTGGATAGGTGGGGCATTAAGCATTTGAATGCCTAACTACTTAACAATGAAGTAGTATCGTAACCCCTAGCATATAACACACTCAAAATATGATCTCAGTGAAACCATCAAGAGTCTTAAGCAAGAAGAACACGAGAAAGGAATTGGTTGGAACATAAGCTCAAGTATATAACATCATAAATCAATAAGCCTAAGCCTCTAATATATTAGTGACAAGTACAATATTTGTTGAAACCTTTCTTATAAAAGTATTATTTGATCTTGGCCCTTCATATTCATTTGTATCTAAAAATTTAGCAACGAAACTTTTAAAATTGTTAAATGAGTTTAACAAACCTTTAGTGGTAATGAAATGAGTCTAATAACCTATGGTATTAATAATTGCATAATTCAAATAGATAATCATCTAACTTTGATTAGGTTGGAAATAATAGATTATGATATGATTTTGGAATGAATTAGTTATCAGAATACCATATTTATGTGGATTGTTATTATAAAAGTCACATATTAACCAAAAAAGGGTGAAGTCCAAATTTTTCAAGGTAAAAAAAGACAAGAATACCTACTTTTGTGTTATGTACAAAAGTTAGGAAGTTAGTGAATAAAGAATGTGTCATATAGATAACTTCAACAAAAAAAGCTGAAAAAGAAAAAGTAATAATGGATTAAGTTCTTGTAGTCAAAGAATTTCTTGAAGTTTTTTCATATGGTTTACCTAGATTGCTACTACATTGGGAGATTGAATTTCCAATTGAAACCATCCCTAGAATGGTCCTAATATATATATTTCTTCTTATAGAATGGTGCCAACAAAATTAAAAGAATTAAAGGAACAATTGTAAGATCTGTTAAATAAGGGTCTTATACAAGCCAGTATGTCACCATAAGGAGCATTGGTGTTGTTTATGAAAAAGAAGGATGGATTATTGTGATTGTGCATTGATTATCGGTAGCTAAATAAAGTTATCATTAAGAATAAATACCTTTTACCAAGGATAGATGATTTATTTAATCAATTGCAAAGTTCTCAATACTTATCAAAGATTGACTTATGATTCGACTATCATTAGCTGAAGATCCAGAAAGAGTATATTTCAAAAACAATATTCCAAACTCAATATGGTCGTTATGAGTTTTTGGTTATATCATTTGGATTAACTAATGCTCCTGTAGCATTTATGGACTTGATAAATTATATTTTTAAAACCTTTCTGTGATAAATTCATTATTATGTTTATTGATGATATTTTAGTATATTCCAAGAATAAGGAAGAATATGCTTGATATTTGAAAATCATATTGCAAATACTACGAGAGCATAAGTTATATGCTGAATTCTTAAAGTGTGAATTTTAGATGAAGAAGGTGCATTTTCTAGGCTATATGGTGTCACAAGAAGGAATATAAGTAAATCCTTAAAAGATTAAGGCTATGCTCAATTAGTTGTAACCTTCCTCGATGATAGAAATACACTGCTTTCTTGGATTAGCTAGATAGTACAAAATGTTTGTAAAGGATTTTTGGAAGATAGCTGCACCTCTAACCTAACTAACTTATAAAGTAGTTAAATTTGTATGGAATGATAATTGTGAAAGGAGTTTCCAAAGATTGAAGGAATGTCTTACTTTTACTCCAAGGTTAGCATTGCTTAATAGCGCAAAAGGATATATAATGTATTGTGATGTGTCTAAAGTGAGATTAGGATACGTGTCAGTGCAATAAAAAAGGTTAATAGCCTACGTATCTCGTTAATTGAAGAAACATGAGATGAATTATCCTATTTATGATTTGGAAATAATGACTATAGTATTTGCCTTTAAGTTATAGAGACATTATTTGTATGGGGCTACTTATGAAATTTATATAGATCATAAAAGCCTCAAATATATTTTTTGAATAGAATGAACTTAATATAAGACAAAGGAAGTGGATAAAGTTTGTAAAAGATTATGACTGCTCCATTCACTATTATCTAAGTAAAGTTAATGTAATTATTAATGCCTTAAGTCGAAAAGCTTCTAAAAATAAAAAAGAAGTTGAAAAAGGATAGAAGTATGGAACTGGCTTGTATAACAATACATTCTACTATAGGGGATCAAATTAAAGTAGCTCAAAAAGAAGATTCTCAATATGAATAATTAAAGAATAAAGTTATAAATAAGGTAAAGACTTATTTGATAATAAATGAAGCAAAAATAATAAGGAATAGAAACTGATTATGGGCACCCATGGCTCTAAGGCAAAAAGTATTGAGGAAGGCTCATGAATCATCTTATACAATACACGTTAGTGCAACAAAAATGTATCAGGATTTGAAAAATTTATATTGGTGGGATGGAATGAAGAAGTATATGCAAAATTATACAATCAGATGTTTAACCTATCAATAAATAAAAGTAGAGCATCAACATCTAGTGGGTTTTTATCAGAATATTTATATTCCTGAATGGAAGTGGGAGAGCATTATAATGGATTTTATAACTAGGTTACCATAAACTAGCAAATGATATGATTCCATTTGGGTGATTGTGGATCATTTAACAAAGTCAACGTACGTTGCATCACAATACACTAAGCTTTACATAAATAAGATTATTCTATTATATAGCGTGATACTTATAATTATTTTGAATCAAAGATCACAATTCATATCCTAATTTTGGTAAAAATTCCAAGAAATGCTAGGAACTCAATTGCAATTTAGTACAATGTTCTATCCTCAAACTAATGAGCAATCAGAAAGAATGATTTACACATTGAAAGATATGCTAAAAGCTTGTATAATTGAATTTAATAGAAATTGGGATAAATATCTGCCACTAATGTAATTTGCTTATAGTTACTGTATAAGTATATAGATAGCTTCATTTAAGGCATTGTATGATAAGACGTGCAAGTCAGCCATTAGGTGGTTTGAATTAGGAGAAGTAAAAATGATAGGTCCTAATTTTGTATAAGGTACTATCAATAAGGTTTAAATAATCAAAGAAAAATTACACCCAGCTTAGAATTGATAGAAATCTTATACATATAATAGATGTAGAACATTAGAATTTCAAGAAGGTAATCAAGTATTTTTGAAAGTTACTCCTATGAAAAGCGTAATTAGATTTAGCAAAAAAGGAAAATTGGCACCCAAGTAATGGGTCCCTATAGAATTGATAAATGAATAGAAAAAGTTGCTTATCAACTAGAACTACTAAAAGATATGAAAGAAATACATTTGATTTTTCATGTATCTAGTTAAAGAGATATAATCCAGATGAATCTTATGTGTTGAAAGAAATACTAGTAGAATTAGATTGAAAACTAGTACATAAAGAATAGCCTATATGAATAGTTAATCAATAAATAAGGAAATTATGATTCAAGGAAATTCCTATGGTAATAGTAATATAGGAGAAACATAGAGCCTAAAAGCTGACATGGGAATTAGATAAGGACATGAAAAAAAAATACCCAAACTTATTTGATAAATCTTCTATCTAAAATCATCATATAGTCTGTTAACAATTCTTTACATTATTATGCAATTTTTTTGAAAAATTGAGGATGAATTTTCTTGAGAGGGGAAAACTTGTAATATCTCAAACTAGGACAAGAAAATTTATATAGGAGTTTTCTTTAGAAAAACACCTAAAGTAAAGTAGAAATTTCAAATAAGAATTTTATTAGAGAACACCCAAATTAGAAAACTCAGTAAGAAACTCAAGTAAAATTCAAGAAAAAATGTAAAGGTAATTTGGATATAAGTCTAACTAGAATTTTTATAAAATTTTTATTAGGCATCAAAATATAATTAAAAACTTAATAATAGGTTTAGGAAAATTTCTATAGAAATTTATTGGAATTCCAAAACTCAAGTACATCAAAGAAATTAAATCGAAAATTAAATGAATTCATTTAAAAACTTTTAGGCTGGCTTAAATTAAGTTTCTTAAGGCCAAAATGCATATAAGAGTTCAAAATGAAAGCCCAAAACAAGGCCTAAAAATGTTTAAAAAGCTAAGGGAAAAAATACAAGAGGTGAAAAATTGGGGCTAATTTGTAATAAACCATTTTTATCCTTTAAAGTGGCTTATTTTCATTGATTTTAGGTTGATAGTTTTCTAAACATATATGGCAATTTAGGCATCCTAAGTGGTTAGCCACATATCCAAGATTTTTCAATATAATAAATAGAAAATTGAAGATTTTTTTCGTAATTAGGGTTTAAGGTTATATATATATGATTAGGTTATTTTAAAGCAATAAAAAATTTTCTTCCTTTGATTGGGTTAGAACTGTGAGAAAGAGAGAGGATTAGGTGAGAATTCAAGTCTTCATTAACCATCAAGAGATGTAGAAAGAAGATTCACAAATATTTCTACTAAGTGATCAAGTGCTATTCATGAGGAATCACTAAGGATTGGATATCAAAAATTTAAGCTAAGTGGAAACTCTCTCTTATTCTTAGGTTTATCTCATAAAAAATGATGGCATGGGTATGTTAGTATTAAAAATGTTAGAAAAAGGATTCATAAAATTTTGTTTAGGGAAGATGAAGATAAAAATTAGTTGAAATGAAAACAAATCTCCCAAGTGAAACTTAATAGGGGTTTCAATTATTTAATGTATTTGGAGGCTTATAAATTTTAAAAATTTCAATCCTTAGCATTTTAAAGTCATAATTAGCATTAAGATGATTATAGAAGAAATTAAAAAGTTTTAGATACATGAAAAATTAACTTATAGGTGAAATACTCAAATCTACCAATTTCAGAACCCTATCCTATTAAGTCTTTGGTTTTAGATTATTTGAAGCACCAAAATGGTTTAAAAAAATTATTAAACATTACAATGTTATATTTAGGATATTAGTAAGCTTGTGTCAAAATTTGGTGGCAAATAGAGTTAATTTGGTTGCTTAAATGATAGTTTTGTTTTTAAAGCTCTATTATTATCCAAATTTGGCAACTCAAGGTTTATGCCTTTAGTGCATTGACAAAGCCATGAAATTTTTATTGTACAAAAATTTAAGTTATTCTTCATTCAACATGTAAAGAATGTCATGGCAAATTTTGGAAGGAATTGGTTTCTGCTTGAATGATGAAAAGTGTCTTGAATTATAAGTGTTCATATGTTATCCTATTTTAGAACCCTTATTCTGTTACTGTGTGAATAGTTGCCCAAGGCTATAAAACTTGTAAAATAAATAATGTTTCATGCTTTCTAATATATTAAGAATATGAGACAAAATTTTGGAAAATTATAGAATTGTTTTGGAGCTTTTAAGACTCCAATCAATAATATGAATCCCTAATTTCTAACAAGTAAAATGTTAGTAAAACTTATAAAAAATATTGTGAACAAAGAAAAAAACTTAAGAAGCCATTCACATGGCTAAGAAATTTCATCATTGATAGGATGGTAAGAACCAATCTTGATAATAATACTTTAAAAAATGAGGATAAACATGAGAGAATGACAAATTATATAAGACATTTATGGCATGATTGGCATTTGGCCATACCCATCATATTAAATTTAATAGTTGATGTTCCAATATTCCATTTCTGTATATTATGAATTATAAGGGAAAGATATAAGATCCTTCATAAAGAAGGAGAGGTATAGTTAGTAGTAAAAGAAAAAAGTTAGTGGCCTTAAGCTTAGAGTGGCAAGGAATAAGATTGGACCGAAGATATAAGATAAAACTTATGTATCCATTATTGTCACTTTCTATAATAAAATATACCTATATTATACATAAGAAAATTTCTTAATAAGACACTAAATAATAATTACACAAACAAGATAATCATTTATGGTGAAAACTTTCTGAATAAAGTGATAAGTAGCCATTCACTAAGTATATTTTATATTCATTTTTTATTGAATTAAATTGCAGGTACTGATCATGGAATCAATAGAACAGACTAATACTTATATAAGGACCTTCTAGTCTCCCTATAGCACCTATGAGATGCTTTTTCAATACAAAGGTATGGTCTACACTTATAAATATAAGAGTAAGTTACGAAGTAAAACTTAGAAAAATAAACTCAAAGTCTAATCCTATTATAATATATCCTTTGTATCGAGTTTCTACACCTAAAAGCTCTACTAGTAATAAAGCTTTTTCTTCCTCCTTGGAAATAAATCCAGAGGAATAAAACCTTGATGAATCCAATTAAGAGTTTGCATCATTTGATATTTTATCTAACTTATATTTTCATATAAATAATTTTTGGGTATATATATATATTAAACTCCAAAACTTTTGATGCATATAATTTATATTATGAGTTTAGATATTTGCATTCTCTAATTATATTAATTTAATAAAGACATCAGAACATTGTAGAAGGTTGTAAAGATATCTATTTAGTTTATTAGTACTAATTAGGTATCTTTTCATTAGTCATGATAACTATAAGGTAGGTTACGACATTAAGTGAACTTATTTTGCTTGAATTATATGTATAGTTAAGGGATAAATAAGATATAAAAATAAAAGAGTGGTAATGAAAAAGGATAAGTTGATAATGAAAATTTTGTGCAAAATGAGGTAGCAATCGAATATATAATCGATTATGCCCATTTAGGTTATCCTCTAGATAAGCATATTGATTATGGCTAAGAGGGGAGTAGCTTAGGACCTTAAGTTATATTTCACCTTTATTCCCTAAAATACCCTTAGCTAACCCTTTCCTAAAATACTCTAATTCCTTCCCTTTCCTCTTATCTTTCTTACTTTATCATTT
The DNA here is from genome assembly GCA_020226215.1 of Sindora glabra. Lineage (NCBI taxonomy): Eukaryota > Viridiplantae > Streptophyta > Magnoliopsida > Fabales > Fabaceae > Sindora > Sindora glabra. Next base: position 79,757,767 of record CM035225.1, on the reverse strand, counting down.
TCAAGCTTCCTATATATAAAACAAAAAGGCTTTGAGGATCTCTATACCTCTACCCATTCTATTATTCTAATATAAGTAATCATCAATTTATGACTCTTTATCCATACATCTACCTTCCATTATATTTTGAATTTCAAGACCATATGACTAAGGAGAGTTAATCAACAAAACTCTAACCATAAATTTCTTCTTGTTTGGTGAATATAGGTTTCAATTCTCTTGTCTTACACTTGAAGTAACAAATTTAAACCATGTGAGTAGTATTTTAATTAAAACTTACTTTAAATTTCCTTATAATACCTAAGTTTTAGCATTTATAAATGTTTGATGTATTAATTTAGTTAATTAGTTAGTAAGCACTATAATTGATGATTTAAGCAATGGGTCTTTTTTAGTTAGAGATAGTATGTAATGATATAAATGTCTTGGTTGAAGCTTAATATGCATTAAATAAGGTTTGGAGATTATTTATGGCAAATGAACAATGTTTACATAAGAGGATTTATAAAACTTTGGTCTATACTCTATTATACAATCGTGTATAAAGGTTTAAGTTATTCTTAAGGACTTCATACTGGATTATATAATTAATTACCAAGCTAAGAGTTTGCTTATAAATAGTGATAACCAGTTATATACTCGATTATAATTTCAAAAGTCACCTCTAGAACCTTATACTTAACTATATACTTAATTATGAGTATTAGAGGTTGCCTTTAGACACTTATAATTGAGTATAGACTTAATTATTGCCCTATTTGAATGTAAAATCATGCTCTTGTGTAAATGCAAGATATAAGGTCATTATATACATACAATACCAGAATAAATGACCTTAAACACATGTAATAACAAGAAATATGCATGGTAAATTAACTTATGCTCGAATTAAAACCTAAAAGTACATGTATGTGATAATCATGAGCTTATATTTCTTATGAATAAGAAGTAACTTAATTGAATTACAAATTATGCCATGATGAATAATGAAATGACATGATAAGAGTAAATTACTCTATGATATGATATAAATGCATTAGATTTTATGCTTGGTTATGAGGGATAAGGTTGAATAAGAAAGAAGGTTATAAGGGATAAAGGTAACAAGACTCACAAGGAAAATTATTTGTTAATTTATTTGTGTATATGCATTTGCTACTTTACTCAACTATTATGAAATAAGATTGATAAATGCATCATAACATATCAAAATTGATTATAACTAGTTTGTTAAAAATTATATAACATAAGATCACAAATCAAGTTGTACCCCTTTGATCCCTTGATATCCTTTTTTAATGATTTATTATGATAACTACATAATTATTCAAATTTTTTATGTACTAAAATAGAAAGAATGAATACAAGAAAAAGCGAAATAAAAATTTAGATAGAATAAACATAGAATGAGATACAATGTAGAATGCAAAACCAAATTAGGAGGTTTTGATTCAACATTAAAATAAATGTATTAAACAAAAAAAAACACAAAAGTAAAGTAGCAAAAATAAAAATTAATATAGCAAAGTAGCCAATCGAAAGATTTGATAACTTTTAGTGTGGATTAATTATAGATCACAAAATGTTTGACTATTTCAATTAAATTTTCAACCTTGAATTATTTAAAACCCTTATAATAATTCATGAATCCCAAGCTAGATGACCATCTAGAATTTTATCAATTAAGACTAGTAGAATTAAGTGATTACTATAATTTGTCCAAAGCCAAATTGAAATTAATTTGAAAATAGAATTCAACTAAGTTAAAGGATTAAACTAAAACCTTTGATTTAACATCTCAACCCTATATCCCCACGTAAAAAATTATGATTAGCTAACCATAATTCAACATAAAAATAGATAAAGATCATAAATCACAAGGCTAAACATAAATTATACTAAATCAATACTCAACCCATGTAATTTCAAAGCAATCAACACAAAGAATTAAGGAAAAAGGAAAACTGATTAGAAGAAATTAATATTACAAGTTACGATCTTATAATCTAGGTAGAGATGAGCTTCAAAATCCTTGAATCAACTATAAATTTAGCTTTCCATGGTTAAAAAAATAAGAAACTTGATAAAGAAAAAGAAAGCTATCTTTGTTGAATTGTGTAGTATGTTCAAGTGTGTGTTGTTCTTGCCCTCTATATCTAACTTGATAACCTTAAAACCCAATAGTCTTGAATCCTATACCTTTTAAGATTACAAAAAATAAGGCTTTGCAAATTTTAGAAGCCTATAACTTATTATACAAAATAATATACTTTAAAAGTTATAGCAATGAAATTTTAAAAGTTTGACTGCTAATGTATGACCACTAAAATATGTAGTTTTCGTAAACCACAAACACTAAAATTGTATGGTCAGGTCTTATGAGGTTTTGAGCACTAATTTCACATTAATTGGACCCTTGAAGGTCTAGATATAGCCTAAAAACTAAAGTTAGCTCACCTAGGACAAAAATAGGGCTTCAAATTCTTAATTAAATAAGAACTTTTAGACATCCAAACTAGGCTTTGACTAAAACATAAAAGTTGTAGAGTTTTTTTTTTAAGCTTTTCAACATATAAAGATTAGCCAAATCTAATATCTAAAACTTAAGATATCACTAAAAATCTGAAATATTGTAAAAATCTAGTATTAATTGAATAATTTCAAATCATTATAAAACTAATCCCAAATTATATAACATGGCCAAATATATGAAATTAAACATATGTAACACATTAAGAGACATAAAATTGGAGGAAATAATATAGATAAAAATCTTATACGTTACACATTGATTAAGTATTGTGAAAGCATAAAGGTCTTGTATTAGTAATTCTCTTTCTCTTAATGTTTTTAAATTCCATTTGTATCACCATGAATATGCTTTTGTAAGGTGGGTTACATTTAAATAGAATGCTATTTCATTAAGCTACAAATTGACTCTTCCGTTGTTTACATTTTTCAAATACATAGCATGATCTACCTTTTCCTCCACCATAGTAGCAAGGGTAGTTTATCTCAAAGGTTCATTCTCCACATTTTGGTAGTGTTGTAGTTTTTAGTATATTCATAAATGTGAACTAATGGTATTAAGTAACAAAATAGGGCATGTGTATGAAATTTGAAATACAATTGTTAGCATTTGTTTTGCATAGTTAGGGTAACTTATGCTTGTATTAAGAGGTTTATAAGTTAACTTTCTATTTAGTTAAGCCTTTGTTTGTAATGAATAATTCTAGAAATGAAATGCATGAATTTCCTACCTCAAGTATATCAATACTGAATGTATTCTACCCTTTGTTATGATGACCAATATATATGAATTAGGCTAATAGGGTCACTTAAAAGCAACTTTATGCTAGTCATGGCCTTAAAAGGCCTATGGGATATTATTTTCTTAGCATACAAATAATATAATTTGATATTTAATTGTTTATTTTTTTAGTTTACACCTAAGTATCCCTATATCTCTTTGGTATGGGCCTATTTATCATAAAAGTAGTAAATGGCAAATTCCTCCTAACAATAGCCCTTCCATGAATTAAAGTCAAGACCTTTTGGGCTTGGAATGCCTTAGGATTTATCCTATTAACACTAAACTAACTAATTGTTGGTTAATATTTAATTATTTATGATAAGCAAGTTTGATGCTAGAGAATTGACTCTTTTATTAGGGAATAGTTCAAAAAATTAAAAAATATAAAGGAAATGTTATGAACTAGTTTAGTCTATATGCGAACTAGATTAGACCATTCAAATTGTGGTTAGTTTACATCGCGAGCTTATATGAACTAGTCCATGAAAACTAAACCCGATAATTAATTAACCTCGTATAAACTTGATTTAGTTTGGTTTGGTCCACTATTTGACTACCCTAGTTTGACACCCTATTAATTAATTAACCTCTATAGAATGTACGCTAATTGATAAGGAACTTTTGAAGAGGCTAACAAAGTTTTTTAATTAATGAGCTTACAAAGTTTATAGATCTAAATTTAAAAAGTTTTAATTTCTTTGTTTTAAGCAACTTACATGTTATTAGAAAGTTATTTAAGTCTACTTCCAAATTTAACAAGTTTGAAGATAATATGATAAATATTTTTTAAGTTATAATAGAAAAACCAAAATACATTAAGAAAATTGGATCATAAAAAGCATTTTTTTTTTCAAATTTAACTTGAAAAGGACAAAATGATTTCATGGTTTATTCATTCTATGCAAATGGGTTATCTTTGAAAAGCTTTAAAATATATTCTCAAATAAAAAATATATACATTTAATCCTTGAAAAATAAGGGCACTAACAATATTGTTCTTCAAATATAGTTAATTACATTAATATTCCATATTTTTTCTTCTATTAAAACATTATGTTCCTTCATCTATTGATCATTATTGAAAGAGATGAATGATGCTAAGGTGGATTGTTAACCTCCAACTTGGCAAAGGAAAGATACAATAGAAAGTGAATTTTAGTTTGAAAAACATAAACACTACCATTAACCAATAGGTGTGCAACCAACAATGTCATTTTTATGGTAGTTAACATAGGGCAAAACACTTTAAAGATACAACAATCTCGTCCACTTGTTTTTCTCCTAAAACCCCATCTTCTATGGTTTATAAGACAATATCATTAAATAGTTTCTATAATAGTTATTATCCAATACATTAGTCTTAAAATTTCTGCAACCTAAACTCTCCAAAGTCATAACAATGCTCGATTTTGATTAAAAAAGAAAGGAATTTTTGGTTAGCTATCTAAAAAAGGACATTATTTTGCTTTAAACCTTAAAGACCCAATGTAGTTTATGTCCTTAAAATTGAGGAAATTCTTAGGTACACATTATGTATTATATGATGTCATTTTAAATAATTTTTAAATTTTAAACTATGTATGGACATTGATCTAATGTAATAACTATAATACAATAATTGTATTTAGTAGTCCAAATGATTAGGCCTTTGCATTTTCATGAGCCTTACATTGGTCAAAGGTCAAATGAATTATTTGTAATAGATTGTTATTAATAGATGGCCTATCAAAATGTAAAGGCCTACTCATTTAGACTATCAAATGTAATAAACAATTATAATTATTACATTAGATCAAAATTCATAAATAATTTAGTATTTTAAAATGACTTCACATAATATATAATGTGTACTTAAAATTATCTCCTAAAATTGAATCCTATTTTTTAGTCTTGTTTTTCCTTGCCATGTTAGAGGTTAAAACTTTAGCTCATACCAATCCATCTCTTTTACTAATAACTAATAGATGAATGGACTCAATGGCATGATAAAAATAAAAATAAGTTAATTTAAAAGACAATATTGCCATCTTATAACCTAAACCTAGTTATGACTAGCATAAATCTCATTATTTGGTTTCCACTAGTCTTAATACTAATCACACTAAATTCACCCTAATAAAAATTTTCCCATTTCCACAATGAATCAAATTTATTTTAAATTTTATAGAAAAATGGATAGAGTTTTCTTTATTTTAAGGTGCTTTCGAAGGTCACATGCCCTAAATTATAAAATCTATATATTTTATTGATTCAAAACTAAAAAGAACACATGAAAATTTAATAATTATAATGCATAAATTACAAAAAAACTAATAAACTCTAGTCCTAATCCAAATACAAAAATCTGTTAATAAAATAGTCTTTGATTTCCATAAAAACAATAAGATTCCTATTAGTTAGCATAACCTAAAAATGTTGAAATTAAAAGGAATGAGTTACAAGAGTTCAATAAGCATATATCTACCCTTTCACACTTAGGATTAAGAAAAGAAAATGATTAAATGCAATATAAATGCTAGAATAAAAAAAAATTCCAAACCAAATTCCTTGATCTTTGTAGCATGTGTTATCAAATCTCTAATTGATGTATTCACTTGTACATAGCTCAATTTCTTGTTTCATATCATAATTCATGATAACTTCATTAGCTCAATTTATACAATACATGTACAATTTCATATGCAACTCATTGTGGGTAATTATTAAATTTTCAAAGAGCCATCAGGGCTTAATCACAACCAAGTCATTATAATTATATCAAACAAAAATATTCAAAGATAACAACATTTCAATTTCACAACATAATACATAACAATTAATAATAAATATATACATCCACCTTTTGACTCCTAGATTAACTTTATACCCCTTATAAATTGTCCATCCTTGTGTTTCCTAAGTCTCCCTTATACCCCTCACAAACTTACTATCAGGAATTATTTGTCTAGTATTCATAATATTTTCCTATCATATTTCTCATCTTAATGCTACCCATGGCATAAGTTGTTATATAATTCATACATTAATGTACAAGCTTTATGTAACATAATCATAATTCAATTTCAACATAAGGTAACTAATTCATCACCTTAAGTAAATATCAAAATACATATATAACAACATTATCATACCTTCTTTCCATAGCCATAAACATCCACATATGTATGTTCCTATATATTACAAAATGTATAATAACTCTATCATGCATTCATTGTATGATTGCAACTTTCCACTATAATAACAATAGTATTATTGCATGACAATACCATGCCTCTTATACATGGCAGCAAGGTCATCTAAACAATATTAGGTAATAAATTATATCAAGATAACTATAACATATCTTAATCCAAAATTAGCCTTATCATACCTTCACTACATAGTCTAAAAAAAAATACTAATAACATTTTACTAGAAAACATAACATAATTCAATTATATAAAGTATGTGATTAATAATTGCAATAAATCAACTAATAATAGATAACCAATTTATAGTACACTAAATATCAATTTAATAAGGTTTCATGACTACAATTAATACACCATATAAATTTATAAGCTTATAATCCATGTAGATAGAAGTTTGTATATTAGAAGAAAGCTTATAATTAAAAAGGACATTGACTTGAAAAAGGATATATACTCACCTAATAATGTTCATACTATCTAAGAAATCTGAAAATATTCATGCTCATCTTTCCTTTTTTCCTATTCAACCATTTTACAATAATAATTCATAAGTGTATTGGTTTTATATATTTTCTATCCAAAATTACCGCTCTAGGTTCCATTCACTCACTCTATAATAATTCCTTCCATTTATTCCTTAATATTTTTTTATCCAATCTCAAGATAATAAAAAATCACATTTTAAGGATTTTGTTATATCAAACTTAAATCATCTAAAATATTTGGTTGTAATATTCTAAAAATACTTTAATCAATTTATTCTAGAATTTTATAATATAAAACTCTTATTTTTCAAAGCTATATTAAGTATTTCTAATATACATAAAAAAACTTTTTTGGATTAACTTAGATCCTTCAAAATATTAGGAGATTTTTATATAGAAATACTCACTATCACTTGGAAAGGTCGTTGATGCCTTGCTAGCATTAGAAAACATGGTAGGTCTCCCAAAAATAGAGAGAGAACTCCTATTCACAGTTGAGGTTGTTGCATTTTTCATAACTTTAGCAACTCTTCCTCATAACAGTAACTTGTGGCCATTAGAGAAAGATGAGCATTGGCATTGGAAACCAAAAATAGGCACAAATCATGTTAGAAAATAGGAGCCCAAAGTGCCATTGTGCTATTTAAGCTCTTTTCAAGGTGCTATGAGCTACTATTTAGTGAGGAAGAGGAGAACATGACAAAAAAGCACTAGTTACGTTGACACCCTAGTTAAATAGAAAAAAAGTGTTACTAGAAAAGAGAAGGAGAAAGAAAGAAGGAGAAATAGAGAGAGGCGAGGGAAAAGCCATAGGTGAGAAGAGAGAAAGAAGAGGAAGGAAAAAATAAAAAGTTTTTTGTTTTGATTCGATATTCCTCACACTATCTAGCGCACTTCCCATTTAAATCTTGATCTTCTATTTCAAATAAAATTAATCTTAGCCATCCATTCATTTTAAAAATCCATTTTCATAAAATTCCTTTCTTTTAAATGTATTTAAAATTTAACTTACATATTTCAATAATTTATAAATATTAGGAGAATAGTTTGTTAAATCATAAAAGAGAATGTGTGTGTGTGTATCATAATTCATCACACCCTAAATTTCTAAAATATTCTTAAAAATTTACAAATTTATGAGTAAAAGTAATCTACCAAGACTAATACATATATTTCATAAACTCTCCACTTTTAAATTCTAAATGTTCCAATAAATAATTACATAAAAATATTTAGGTTACACCTTTATTAAGTAAAATCATAATAATACTATTCAATCAAGATTTAAATTATTCATATTTCACCTTGAAATAAATAATTATAATTTAAATACCTTCATTAATTAAAAAATATATTTTAAGGTATTTAAAATAATATAATTTTAAATATTACTTCAGGTTATAACATGCTAGCTCTTCTCTTTTTTAGAAATTTAATGTTATGTTTACTTTTCAAATAAAACAAGTTTCCTAATAAATTACAAGTTATTTTTTAGCTTTATTTAAGGCCTTCTAAAAATTAAAAAAAAAGTCCAAAAATAACAAGCTTGTTAGCTTAAGCTAACTTAATAATTTAAAACACAATAAAATAACTTTAAGATATGACAAATAAATTATCTCATTTTAATACTTCAATATTTAATCTTAAATTAATTTGATTTCTTCAATAGTTGATTGTTAATTAACTAATGAAGTTGTTAACTTAGTAATGAATTTATTAGATAACTAGATGTTAAATAATGAGTTTTGGCACATTAGTGCCTAATTAATGTTAGACAAATCTTTTGAGGAGCTAAATTGATTGACTTGTTAATGAAGGAACCAAATTCATTGATGGGGAAATATTAGAATGTGAAATGAAGATAATTTTTATAGGTGAAATTGAAAACAGCAATACTACTTAAGGACCAAAAGGTCATTCTATTTCTTTAAAAAGTAAAAAACCATTGATGTCCTTTTTTGTTGTTTCTTTTTTTCATATATGATTTTTATAAACTATAAATGTTGTGTCCAAGGCTTACTGACTTTAGCTACTACCTCCTTGTAACTATGATCCATTGGCCATCATGCATCGTTATCAACTTCACTTCCTATACCACTTATAAAAACATGCTTCGCTTTTCTTCTCTTTTCATTATTTTTCTTATGATTTTTGGGTTTAAAGGTGGAAGAATAGAAATCTCAATCAGTTAAAGATAGATTTGAAACTAGGTAAAGACACTTAGAGAACTATTGAAGTACAGTTGTGTCATTTAAATACTTAATTTCAAAGGGTTTTATGCCTACATAAGAAACTAGAAAATCATATGAATTTAATTTAGGTTCCAACAATCTTATGCCTTAAATTGGGAATGATTTGTGTTTGGTTAGCGTCAATTTTTGCTATAACTCAATTGTACACAAATACACATTATATCTTTTTTCTAGTTTGATGTTGTCACTAGGTCATAATTAGTTAAGGACAACTTTCATTTATTTTTATTGTCACTAAAAAGGCATAAAATGTAATATCCCGAATTTTCAATTTCATTATTTGAATCTTTAATTTTTGAGGCTGTAGAAACAAAGAGCATGATTGAATTAGCCTGGTGGGTGAATCTCAAGTTGAAAGGAGTTAAGTGTGAGGTAAACGAAATTTTGAAGGAAAACGGATAGTAGGGAAAGAATTAATTTTCCTAAATAGTATGAATGATTAGAGGAGGTTGGAAAATCCTAAAAGGGGAAGTTGTTTAAGTTTGACAGTGTAAGGAATTTTAAATAGACAGAAACCCTATGGACTAAATTGCAAAAGTACAGAATCGGGTGTGGTTAAAGTGAAAATAATCAAGAATTTGGGATCTAATATGAATAACCAAGAGTTTGGGGTGCAATATGTGATTTTTATTAGTGTGACCAATAGATTCATGACAAGTGTCATTGTTAGAAAAATAATGACAAGAATAGCCTTACTAATTGGTGAAAAAGGACTAAATTACCCTTGGAATTGTCAAAAATGACAAGAATGCCCCTAGAAGCTTCATGAAAACCCCACTTTCTTCTCCCTTTTTCAAAAAGCTACAGCAACTCCATGAAAGCTCCAAATCATGCAGGAGAGAGAGAGAAAGAGAGAGAAAGTTTCTTTTGAGTTTTTCACCCAAAAATAGTGAGATTCAAACTAAGGTGCAGAAGGGAAATTTGTTCTTCTCCTCAAGCTCTATCCATTGATGTGCTTAGATTGAGGAAAAGCTCAGGTTTGATTAAGTTTGGGGAGCTCCAAGTGAGGATTTTCAAGTTGCACCAAGAGGTAAAAATGTTCTCCTCTAAAAGCTCTTTAATGTACTCTTAGTTTCTTGAAATCTTGAGGTTGGTGTGGTCAAGGGTGTTTGAACATGGAGTTTAGGATGATTTGAATATGTTTAATGGTGTTTTGGATGTTGTTATGCTAATCTATGGTTTTGGTTTGGTGTAAAAACAGCAAGAAACATGATGTACACATTTGGGTTTTAGAGGCATAATGGTGCATGTGTAGTATTGGCATGATATGTTTGGAACTTGGCTAAAATGATAAAGTTAGAATAATTTCTATGAAGCTTAAAGCCTATGAAAGATGAAACTTTGAATTGTGAAAGTGTTTATGTGCATTTTTTTCCTTTTGAGAAGCCAAAACTATGGATATAAAAAAGAAGGAAGGAAGGAGTTTTAGCTGTTTAATGTGTTTTCGGAGGATTAGCAAGGTACACGGGGTAGAACACGACCCGTGTTGTACCCCGTGTTCCTCGTCGAAGCTGATCAGTGTGCTACATGGGGTGCAACACTCCCCGTGTTTACCTCAGGACTGAAGGGCAGTAAGGTACACGGGGTAGAACACGACCCGTGTTAACCCCTGTGTTCTTTGTCGAGTAACCCAGTGAAGCCCCGAAGTGATCCAGTAAGAAACACGGCCCTGAACACGGGGTATGGGACCCCCATGTTCTTTGTTAAGTGAACTTTTTGGCTTTAATTCTTCATGTTTTGCATGGCTTTACCCCTGGATCCTTTTCTAATGTTCATATGTGTCATTTCAAGGCTTGAAAGCAAAGTATAGAGCATCTAAGTATGCATTTAATTAAGTGGAGAAAGTAAAGAATACATGAGGATTAGGGAAAGTGATGATGTTCTAATAAGAAACTATGATGTGTGTTTGTATAGACTGAGGAGTGCCAACTTGGAAAGGCAAGAGGAAGTGTGAAGAAGTTTTTAAGTGAGAGCAAAGGGAACATCACATTGGAAGCTTGTAAAAGGTAGCTAGCTTTATCCTTAAGCTTTGTTTTCTATTTACATGATTTTATGAATTTTATGCCATTGTATGGAATGTGTATGAATTTTGTTGTGCGCACAACCTGGGAAGACAGTGTGATACTGTGTTAGGCCTATGGCTCGAGTTCCCCGGGGATGACAAGTGTGCGGTACCTATGGCCCGATACCTCGGGAAGACAGCGTGATGCTGTATGTTAGGCCTTTGGCCCGAGTACCCCGGGAAGACAGCGTGATGCTGTATATAGGCCTAGGTACGATTATCTGTGATGGCCATCTAGATATTGATATGAGTCCTCGAATGGGCTTGATGATTGTTGTGTACAGTGTATGTTTCTTACAATGGTATGGTATTGAATAAGATGAAAATGTTTAAATGATTTCGAAACGTATGATTTATTTGCTTAAGGATTTGGGATGGCTCGAAATGTTTTTATGGCAATAGCTAGCTACTGGGAAACTTTGTTTCTTATATTTTCTGTTTTGTGACTAACCATTCCAGGTGATGCTTCCAAAGGCTCTCATGATAAAGGGCAATGATGTTTGAAGTTGTAAATAATTGTATAGTTGGTGATATTGTATATGATGGATGTATATTTTGTAAATTGAACTTTTGTATAATTATATTACTCTTGTTCATGTTGTATGAAATACAGAAATTTGAGATATTCCGTATTAGCTTGAGGTAGATGGCGAATGAGTGCGTAATAATCATATAGTAATTGAGGAATAAGGTGTTAATAAGTAAGGGAGTTACATAAAACTTATCTATATTCTTTGCTTTGATTTTATGATATAAGATGACTTATATTAATAGAATAGTAATTTAAGAAAGAAGAGCTCCTTATGGTTTTTTCTTTTATATTTTTTATGAAATGTAATGTTTAAGGATACTGATTTGAGTTTTATGTACATGTTTTATAAAATTTCAAGTTGAATTGAAAAACTATTATTCTATGTAAAATTATAACTTTTTTACAAACCACGGCATAAAGAAATATGTTTGTACCTTTAAATGGTTTTTGTGGATGGAATTGGAAGTTGTCAACATCTAATGGTTTGTATTTAAATAATGAAAGTACAAATTGTGATAATTGATTTTAGAGTGAACTATTAACTTGATACTTAAAAGATTATAAAGACATTAAATTAGTTCCAAAAGATTTTTTTTAACATTAATTTAATATTAATTTATAAAATTTTACATCAATATAATAACAATGTTATCAAGCTTTGTATAAATCTTCATTTTTCACTTGAAATCTTGACTTTACTTTATTTTAATATACTTATTATTTAGAGTGACAATAGGAATTAGCTTAATGCACGAAAAAAAATAAAAATTTGAGCAATTAATTTATGAATTTAGTAAGGAGAAGACTTAAAGCTTTAGATATTCTAAATAAATGGTTGCTAATAACCATTTTCTATAACAATTTTGTGGTGCAATTCAATATTTGTGTGAGCCAAAAGGTTAATAAATATATACTATTAAGATAATAGCACTAAAGTGGCATAAATTTTGTGAAATTGATACCTAATTTATGTTAAATTATCTCTTAGTACTAATTTAAAGTCTATTTAATTTTTTAGACACCAATTTCATAGTTTTCTCTTGATTTTAATTATTAGTTGAGTCATTAATATTATTTTTCCTATAATACAACCTTGATATGAGGGGAATGGGACGACTATACAAATTTACTTCCTTGTCACTCTTTTAAGTAGTTTAATCCTACAACAATAAGGTAAATTGGATTGGATTGTAATTTGTTAATTATCATACATTTTGTTATGTGTGACCATGAATATATTGATCACTTAATAATTGACTTTAGATGACTCTAGTTAATGGGTAAAATTTTCAAGTAAAGGAAAGTTATATTATAATGTAACAAAGCATTAATGATTCAATTGAGACTAGATCCAATTCTTAGACTATTTTTCTACTCTAATACTCTCATATTTCATTTGAAAAAAATTATGCCTTCACACTAACTTTTTCCATTTACAATGGTTAGTTATGATTATTACATTTCTATACTTTAGTTATAATTTATACTTAAATGTTCCTTTTTCCTAATTCAATTGGCTTTATCATTCTTTTAGTAATGATTGCAATCCTAGCTTGGAAATACTTCTTGCTCTTTATGCTTAACAGTTGGTAAGATGAATCCTTCTTTTTATTGATGAAAAGGTTCCCTCTAGTCTCCTTTACTTTAATTAATTTTTACTCATTTCTAAATGACCAAAAAAAGAAACAAAGCTTTTATAGTAGATGTCATTTTTTAATTCATTCTTATTTATCACAAGATGATGGCTAATTTAAGATTTTGTTTGTTAATTTTTCTTGGACTATTCTAACTAAATGTACATTCATGGGACATTAATTTACTTTCTAATGATCCTTATTATTTTCTAAAGTAGATGTCAAAGACTATTAATATATAATTTTTTTATTACAAGAAAGTTAATATATACTTTATTATTCTTCTTATATAGGTTACAATAGGTTAAGGTTTTTTAGTTTCTCAAGACTATACCCTGCAATTAAGTTCACACTTATACAATATCAAAAGAGGTGTCTTTTCGCCCTTTATTTTACATGTATCTTTAAAGCTTTCTAATAGAAGGGTAATAAACAAACTTATAGAGAGTTCTATAATTAATTTAATGTTATTGATGCCATTGTATCTCATTACAATGGTGAAGTTATTTTCTAATTCTATCACTATATAGCACATATTCAAAAAGGGATTATGAATCAAGTTTATGTGAACTATTGGAAAATATCTAATAAAGCATGTTAAATGAATCTTTTATATACTATAAACAAAATGAGACCCATATGTCATAGAATACTTTGAAGAGGACTAATGTGCAAGATTTTATCTATATTATTTTCTTCTATTTCATGCCTTTTAATGTCTTACATATACTTAATTTTATACAATTATCCTTGTTATGTGATTTAGGATTAGTTTCACAATGTTTTGAATTTTTATAGAATTTTAATTTTTCACCTATATCTTGAACTTCAAATGTTAAATTGGGGTGATCTTTATATTGTTAGAAAGTTTAAAAAAAACTATACAACTTTTTTGTTTTAGTTGAAGCCCGGTTTAAATGTCTAAAAGTCTTATTTAACCAAGAAGTTAAAGCCTTATTTTTGTGTCAATTGGCCAACTTTAATTTTTAGGTCATATCTAGAGCTTCTGAGCCTTAATTAATGTGAAATTAATGCCCAAAGCTTCTTAAGGGCTAGCCTTACAATTTTATGTTTATAGTCTATTGAAACTATATAGTTTTAGTGGTCTTACATTGCATGGAATTCAAACTACGAAATTTCATTACTATAACTTTAGGCTTCTAAAATTAGCAAAGCCCTATTTTTTTTCAATCTTAGGACGCATATGATTCAAGTCCATTAGGTTTTTAGAGGTTAGCAAGTCAGATATAAGGTTTTATGCTTCCAAAGGCTAGAACTTTTTATTCCTACACAATTTAGTAAAGATAACTTTTCTTTCTTTGAAGTTTCTTATTCTTCAGCAATGAAAGGCTAATCTTCTAGTTAATTTAAGGATTTTAAAGCTCATCTCTATCAAATTTTAAGATCCTAATTTATAATATTTACTTTTTCTAATTAATTTTTCTCTTTCCCTTATTATTTTACTAATTATTTAAAATTACATATGTTGAATTTTAATTTAGTATAATTGATGTTCAGCCTTGTGAGTTTTTATTTTTATCTATTTTTTTGTTAAATAGTGGTTGGTTAATCATGATTTTTCATATAGGACAAAGGGTTGAGAGGTTAAATCAAAGATTTGTGGTTTAATCCCTTAATTTAGTTAAATTCTATTTTTAAATCAATTTTAATTTAACTTTACAAATTAGAGTAGTTGTTTAATTGTGTTAATCTTAATTGATCAAATTCTAGATGGTCATTTGGTGTAAGATTCATGAATTGTTGTAAGAGTTCCAAATAATTTAAGATTGAAAATCAGTTGGAATGTTTAAATATTTTACGATTTATGATTAATCCATATAAAATGCTCTTAAATTCTTGATTGACTACTTTATATATTAATTTTCTTTCTTACTATTTTACTTCTATGTTTTATTTTATTTAACACATTAATTTTAATTTCAAATTAAAACCTCCTAATTCAATTTTGTGTTTATATTATTTTGCATATTATTTAAATTTTATTTTGTATTTTGTATTCTATTTGCATTTCTATTTACATTCCTATTTCATTTCTATTTACTTTTCTTCCCTCTATTTTCAGTGCATAAAAAGCTTAAACAATTTGGAAATTATTATTAGTAAATAATTGAGAAAGAATATATCAAGGAATTATTAAAGGTATGACTTAGTTTGTCACCTTATATTGCATAATTTTTATCAACTTAGTAATAATTAGTTTTTGTATGTTGCAACGCATTATTATCAAAATTTTAGTACTGTTGCCAGGAATCCACTTGAATTCATCCTTTCTCATTTTTTATTAGCTGTGTATTGCATAATTATATTAGTATTCTAGTAAATTTTGCATTTGTTAGTGTTTTGCTTATATTTTATAGTATATATCATTTTTTTGCATTTTCTTGCATTATCTAATTATTGCATATTCCACCAATTTATTTCATCCTTTTCTATCAAATATTATTTTATTTCACACTTTAATAGAGGTTTTTATCTTATCAAAACAATTTGCACATATTCTACTCCCCACCTCCTTGAATAGATATCAAAATGATCAACTTTGATTGAGCTAAAAAATTTTATAGTGATAGATAACATTTTTCTAGCCAGGGCTCACAATTGTATAACAACATGTGAGGTCCCCATTTTTTTGCCAAATTCCATTGTATAGACCACTTTTCAATTTTTTTAAAATTTTTTATTACATTTTTAATTTCTACATGGTTATAACTTTCATTTTGTAGTGGTCCTATAATTTTTAAAGATGCTTAGATAGGTTTATTAAATGTGTTTTAAGTGATTTTTCATTTTACACTTATGTTATAGCGTTTTTATGTTTCTATGATTTTGCCTAGTATAATCTAGTGTAGTCAAGTGCATGACTAGGAGAACTATTAGTGAATTATGAGAATCTAATTTTGAAATTGATCGAACTTTTCATTTACTTTGTAAAACTAGAAATATAGGTAATCATAATAACTTCACCCCTATTCTTATCCTTTAGATAAGTCTAATAATATGGCAAATAACAATAGGATATTAAAAGAATTGGTTACTCCTAATGTTACGTGCTAACCTCCAAGCATCCAATATCCTGAACTTGATACTAATTTTAAGCTTAAAGTTGGACTATTACATTTGCTTCCTAGATTTATGGTTTAACAAGTGAGGACTCTCATAAGCATTTCAAGGAATTCTATGTGGTATATTTAACCATGAAACCTTATGGAATTTCAGAAGACCCTATCAAATTAAGGGCATTTCTTTTCTCACTTACTGATACAACCAAAGATTGGTTATACTATTTATAACTAGATTCTATCACTTGTTAAAATGATATGAAAAAATTATTCTTAGAGAATTTCTTTCCTACTTCAAGAGTTGCTACAATTAGAGAAGAAATTTATTGCATAAGGCAAACGAATAGTGAGATATTGTATGAATATTGAGAGAGATTCAAGAAGTTATGTGCAAGCTATCCACACCACTAAATCAATGAGCAATTCTTGATCTAATATTTCTATAAAGGACTTCTTCCCATGGATAGGAATATGATTTATGCTACAAATGGTGGAGCATTAGTAGATAAAACCTTTACGGCAACTAAAGACTTAATTACTAACATGGCAATGAACTCCTAACAATTTAGCATTAAAATTATAAGTGTTATTAGGGTGTGCATGAGATAAATTTCACTAATTCAAACTAGTAAAGATTAGAGAATAGATTAGATGAATTAGCTACTCTAATTAGGTAAATGGCAATGGGATAGTAGCAAGTCCATGCTCCTTTTCTTTTTGTTAGACTTTGTGGAATTTGCTTGTATCCAAGTCATCCTATTGATTCATGTCCAGCGTTGTAAGATAATGAGTATCAACCTCCTCAAGCTTATGTAGCAATAATCTTCCCTATTAAATTACAATATCAATACCAATTGTAGCTTAATCAATACTAGCAATAGCCTCATTAGTACTAGTAGTATAATCAATACTCTGATTGGAAAGATTATCAAAATTTTAGATATAGCAACAATCTCGGCCAAGTTTAATATCTTTTTGGATATAATAGAATATCACTTAGTCCTACTCCAAAACCCAAAGTAACTTCATCCTTTTCTTCTTGACTATATTTTGAATAATTAATCAAGCAAAGAGCTATAAATAACCTGTAATTTCAATAAAGAATAGAAGCCATAATTATCAATTTGTAAACTTAGATTGGCTAATTATCTTCCATTATAAGTGAACTTAAAGTATAAAGTTCAAGACAAATTTCAAAACAATGTAAAAGGCAAAGAAGTTGTAAATGTGATTACACTAAGAAGTGGTAACCAAGTTAACAAGCCTTTATCTTCATAACCAAAACTAAGCCATAAATTAGAAGGTAATAACCAAAAGTAATCAGAAAAAGGAAAAAATACATGATGAAAGTAAGGTAAATTCTATCGCTAAACCCTTACTTTCCATTAATTATTTTATCTTTCTTCCTTTTCTAAGAAGAGTTATTTCTCCAAAGAAAATTAAAGTTGAAAAATAGATTTTTTATTCCCTTAGCAAAATAAAAGTTAACATATTTTTGCTAAATTTGATAAAATAAATTCCAACGTATGTTAACTTTTTAAAAAATTTATACCTCAATGAGAGAAAATTAAGGAATGATGAGAAAATAAGTGTGAGGGCAAATATGTCTACTATCATTCAAAGAAGATTACCAAGAAAATGAAAAGATTCAGACACATTCATCATTCCATATGTTATAAGAAAAACTAGAATTGAGCGCACTATGTTGACTTAGGAGCTTCAATTAATATCATACCTCTTTCTATTTTTAATGCTTTAAATTTAGGACCTTTGAAATAAATAAATGGTTATTTAATTAGCAAATAGATCTAGCATTCATCTCTTAGGTGTTCTTGATGATATTTTAGTGCAGGTTAACGGATTCATTTTTCGAGTAAATTTTTACATCTTAGAGATGTAAAACAAGATATCCAAGGTTCTTCCCTTAATCATTCTAGGATAGCCTTTTCTTAAAACAAAAACTGTGATTAATGTTTAAGATAGAATATTAACTATGGAGTTTGATAGTTTTATGGCCAAGTTTAACATTTCTGAGGCTATACATGGAAATTCTATCTTTTATCTTCATACTTTTGAGCCTTTATTTCATGATTTTTCTCATTTTGATTTTTCTGAAGCTATTTCTAATCTTGCTATTTTTTATGTTACTAGTTTTGAGTTTATTCATTCTAATTTACATGTTAATGCTACTTTTGATAATATACTTGTTGAATTTTTTAAATTTTTTAAGTTTGTGAAGTGCATGGATGGTCATGAGTGCACTTAATGTGATAATGATGTTAAGTGTGCCATATGTGTGGAGATTTCAACCTTTATAGGTGATAAAAACAATATTATTTCAAAATATGCAAATTTTAATGATCATGCAAAAATGCAATGTGCAAAAATGGTTTCTATCACTAACTTAGTACCTTCTATTGATCCTCTCAAATTTGAGTTTTTAAAGGAAAAAAGAATGCTTTCATATTAATTATTCTAGTTATTTTACTGATCATATTAAATTCTTTATACATGATGATTTTAAACATTCAAGAAAGAATGATTCAAAGATAGCATTTCCAGAAATTATACTAGATAATCCTAATTTTCAAATGACCTTTTTGATATTGATAAATGAATTAAAGGTTGACAATTTGAAAGCAATGCAAGTAGTTAATCAACTATGTTTAGCCAAAAATATTAAACAAAGGCATCTTTTGGGAGGCAACTCAAGCATTTTAAATTTGTTTTCTCTTGCTTTTCCCTTTTATTTACTTATCCTTTATTTTTCTTGATGATGTTGATATACTTTATATTAAGAAAAATGTAAAATTTAAGTGTATGAGAATTGGCTGACTTTTAGGATTTAATTTATACTTTGTGTCTTTATTTAATGCTTTAAAAAAATAAAAAAAATAAAAAAAGCTTATTTTTCACTTATTTTTAAGTCATTTTATTACTTTTTATTAATAAAGATTTTGCATTTTTCATGAATAGGATTTAATTGAAGTTATGTAGGATTCAAAGCATGATTGAATAAATGATTTTACTTCTTGAAATTGACTTAGTAGCATGACTTTCCTTGTGAGATTTTAAGCCTTATGTTGAAAATTTATACTATTCTCTTTCCTTCCTCTATGATATTCTTCTACGATTTGTTTATTTAGAACTTTTTTTTATTCTTTTTGATATTACGTTTTGCACATGCATGCATAAAAATTTTAAAATAATTCTTTCTCTATTTAAACTAGAGACAAGCAGCCAATCTTAAATTTCTATTTTTGTTGAACCCTTTTTAAGCTTAATTGCGTTTTTCTTTGTTAATTAAGCCATGAATGTTTTTTTTTACAATGAAAAATAAATATCTTTACCAAATCTTAGGGATTAGTAGAGCATTTGAATTTTTATAAGATGAATTTTTAAATAAGTGTGAGGTTGTGTGAGTTTGAATATTATAAAAAGTTATTAACTTCAAGTGCAAAAGATTAGTTGAAAAAGAAAAAAGGAGCAACAAAAGAAAGAAATAAAATGAAAAAATATGAAAAAAGAAATAAAAAAAGCAAAAAAAAGGCTAAACAAAATTGATGAAAAAAGAGAGAGAAAGGAAAAAGGAAAAAGGTTAATAAATATTTGAATTTAAATTTGGATTATTGGCTTGAGTTATAATTGTTCATGATCGGCCATATGCTTTTTGGTTCAAGTGCTCTATGATTTTTTTGGTTTCTATCCTTTTATATCCTCATTTTTCCTTTCCTCTTCTTTAAACACATTACAACCTTGAATAAAGTTATTTTAATTTGCGTTAGACATATGATTTAAGTAATGGAGATTAGATAATTAACAAGCTTATGGTAGAACAATTTCATGAAATAAACTTAAGTGAAACACTTTTCCCGAAACTTGAGAGTCGAAGAGTAAATTTTGTGAGAATTTACCATGTTGATATACTCTTTTTGAATGAAATTGTTATGTTAGTAAGTTTCAAGTTTGTCAAGATTTTTCTTCATGATATGTTACATTTCATGCTAGCTCTAATTGTTTCTTGCTTGTGGAGTTGTGATTTTGAAGTTTTTGAAAAGTAAGTCTTTTGTTTTTTAGTTTTGAATAAAGTTATGTGAAGTAGTATAAGGGCTAAGTGTGGGGAATTTGTTTATCTATATTATTTCCTCCTATTTCATGCTTCTTAGTATGTTACATATGCTTAAGTTGGCTTTGTTATATGATTTGGGGTTAGTTTTATAATGTTTTGAATTTATTCAATTAATGCTAGATTTTTATACTATTTCATGTTTTTACTCATATCTTGAGCTCTAGATGTCAAATTGGAGTGATCTTTATATTGATGGAAAGTTTAAAGAAAAATCTACAATTTTTCTATTTTGATTGAAGCCTAATTCAAACGTTTGGAAGGTCTTATTTGGCTAAGAATTTAAAACTCTATTTTTGTCCCAAATGAGCCTGCTTTAATTTTTAGGCCATATTTGAAATTTTAAAAGTCCAATTAATGTGAAACTAGTGCTTAAAGCTTTCAAAGACCCAACCCTACAATTTTTATATTCATGATCTATTAAAACTATATAGTTTTAGTGGTCTTATATTAGGTGTAAGTTAGACTTATGAAATTTTATTACTATAACTCTTAAAGTACAAAATTTTGTAAAATAGGTTGTGGGCTTTTAAAATTAGCAAGGCCCTTTTTTTTGTAACCTTAAGACTTTTATTAGGTTAATCATGGTTTTTCACGCGGGAAAAGAAAGGTGAGAGATTAAATTAAAGGCTTCTAATTTAATCTCTCAATTCAATCGTATTCTATTTTTAAATCAATTTTAATCTAACTTTATGGATTATAATGGATGCTTAATCTTGCTAATCTTAATTAATCAATTTGTAAATGGTTATCTAAGATATGATTCATGAATTATTGTAAGAATTTTAGATAATTCAAGGCTAAAAATTAATTAGAATGATCAAATATCTTATGATCTATGATTAATCCACACTAAAAGCTCTCAAATCCTTAGATTGAATACTTTGCTATATTAATTTTCTTTCTTACTATTTTACTTCTATTTTTTGTCTTGTTCAAGCATTTATTTTAATTTCAAATCAAACCCCTAAATTTGTATCTATGTTCATTCTATCTTACATATTATCTAAATTATATTTTGCACTCTGCATTTTATCTACTTTTTATTTGCAGTTCTATTTCACTTTTGTTTCCTTTTCTTCCTTCTATTTTTAGTGCATAAAAAGATTAAACAATTTGATAATTATTGTTAGCATATAATTGAGAAAGAATATGTCAAGAATACTAAAGGTACAGCTTGATTTGTCACTTTATATTGCATAATTTTTATCAAGCCAATAATAATTAATTTTGGTGTATTGCAATGTATCATTATCAATGACCATCAATTATGACAAGCAATAAAGATATCTACTAGAATTTCATCTTTTTTTTAATCATTTGGAATTAGATCTATTATTCTTATAGATATGTTATATATGCTACTTAATATATGGATCTTGATTTTTTGGTGTACATGATGAAGAAAGAGAGCAATTTACAAAGGAATTCAAAGAATTAAAGTGCAGGGCTATTATTTTGGAAGCTATAGGTTTTCTTCTATTTCAGTGATTAAGTGATAATTGATTCTTTTGATGGCTGTTTTTTAAAGTAGCATCAATAGCCTTTTCCTTATTGAAATGGTTTAGAGTCTAGTGCTAACACTAAAATACTTCTTTAACAAAATGGCACTATAGTTGTCTTTAAATACCATTGCCTGACTTAGAATGGAAAAATATGTAATTAGAAGCATAGACTTTTAAAATATAGATGCATTATCCATTTAAGAAAGGACCTATAAGCCATCATTTCCCTAGTGAATATGCACTCTGACAATTTGCCAGTGGAAAGGAAAATTGCATTGCTTGTAAACTTTGTGAAGGTATAAGATTAACATGTATTGTGACTTTATCTTTTTTATAATAGTGATTCTTAAGAGTGCATAATATTATAATGGTATAAAATTAACATATTTTCTAAGTTATTTTTTAAATATGTGACCATTACTTACTTTATCAATTTAGTTTTGTTACATAGGTACCATTTACTTAGATGCAAACTTTAGGCTTATAATGTAAATGCTAGTGAAAGATTAAGTTGAACCAAGATTATATATGATAAGTGTTTAAGTTCTAAACTACACTACTGAATTGATGCTTGAAATATTAGAATATATCAAAATACTATATTGAGAGATTTTTTTATCTTTAATTTCATATGAATTTTACAAATTTTGCATCCATACAATACTATTCTCCCTCATTCTATTAAGATTAGTTTAGTTGCATATGTTTTTTTCCTGTTGATGCAGAAGTTAAATGCTATGGTAGAATTATTGTATATTGCATTTAGTAATTTATCCAAAATCACTATAGCCTTAATTTTTGTTTGATTAAATTTAAAAGCCCCAATCCTATCACATCTCAATTTTCAGGTACTGTGATCAACATAAAGATATGTAATTAGTGTATATCCACTAACTAAATACCTTTACAAGCCTTGACACTCTACAAAATTTTCACCATTTATATATCTAGTAAGAAAATACTTATAGTTATATAAGTATTAAAACACATAGATGTGAGTAGAAAACTAATTTATAATGATACTATAATAAGGGAAACATATACATAAGTTTAGAAAGTATACAAAATATGCTAATATTGGTATATACAAAATACTTTGAGAAAGAGTACTATTTGCCATATAAACCAAACTATCAAATAAACTATTCCTTTAGTATGCCTTTAAGGAGTAGGGGAAAGGTTTAGTAAATATGTCAAGTTGCTTCATTGAGACCATGATCGACATCTACAAAAGAAATAAGACATAAGCCCAACTTTAAGAAGTAGAGGAAGGGTTCAGTATATATGTTAATTTGCTTTATCGAGACTGTGATTAGCATCTGCAAAAGAAACAACATACACAAGTGTGAGTATTAAAGAAGACTCAGTGAATGGCTACTTCCTTCTTTTTCTATAGAGTTTTCACCATAAAAGATTAAATATGTAACGATAAGTTTAAACAATCATCTCAAAATAAATTGTAAATAATAATATTATATTTTATAATACTTATTCAAATTATTAAACTAAATGGCTACAATTGGTACTTAAAATTTTCCCCTTGTAACTTCGGTTCTGCCTTATGCCTCTTCACCTTAATAATTTGTTATGCGAATGTTACATATTTTTCCACACATCATAAATTAGTATTAAGCCATCATAGCCATCAATTATGTACAAGATAAGCATTTATACTTGCAATAAGTAGTACTGGGACACCATAAGCATCAATCTTGATGGGACACTATAGGCATCAACCATGAATTTCATTATCCCATATTATAGATGTGGTCAAAATGCCAACTTAGCCATAAGTATTTTTATTAAATATTCTAATAACAAATATGGTATATAAATATCCCAAGGCTAAAAGCAATTCGAATAACTAGGTGTATGATATCCATTCAAGACATATTTCACTAATTCAAAAGCTTTATTAAGTCATAAAAGGGTATTCATAAGCAAAACCCTTTTTACTACTCAAACTCTATCAAATTTTCACTAAATTTTTTTTAAGACTCTTTAAATCTTATTAACCCATTATGAATCATTAAAAGTTAATTATCTTACAAAATTATGGTTTTTGGTCCTATTCGCATAGAAATAAAAGCTCATTCTCAAAATAGGATTAACATATGGGCACTTACAATCTAGATCCTTTTTCATCAATCAAATGGAAACTAATTATTTCCTAATTTTGCCTTCACATTCTTAACATGTTAAGCAAGGAATAACTTAAGTATTGTACAATAAATTTTTAAAATTTTTCTAGGACATTAGAAGCATGAACTCAGAACTGCTAATTTTGGATTGCACCAAAGTTGTAGAAACAAAACTATCTTTTAGGCAACCAACTTAAGTCCAATTACCATAAAATTTTGGCAAGCTTGATACCATCATAAATAACATATCTTAAAAGTTTTATAATTTTTATTAATCATTTGATGGTTAAAAAATTTCCCACCTAAGACTACACAAACAAGGTCTAGAATCAAGGATTGTATTGGAATACTTAAAATAGAAAATTTTGTTGGACAATCAAATAAGCTTCAAATTCCACCAAATTTGGACATGAGATTCATAACATATGAGAGGGCATGACACAAATTTTCATAATTTGTCTCAATTATTGGCTACCTAGATATCCTAAAAATAAAAGCAAAACTTATCAATGTTATGTTCTAACTTCATTACTTTTAGGCTTAAAAACATTCATTCTTTATATTCATAAAATTTTCCAAAAACTTCCAAAATTTTTCTCACATTTCTTAACATCATTTATGACATTGAAACATTAAAATTTATAATTAAAACAAATCTCAAACATGATTTCAAAAGGGCAAATAAAAACATGTTAATAAACCCCTTTATAAGACTTGTTTACTAAGTTAAGGGGGTTTATTAAAAATCTGAAATTTTTATCAAATTTTCTTATGAATAAAATAATTTTAGAATTTCTAAAGAAATTTTTGATAAAATTACCCTTATTTTTTCCTTTCTTTCCACTTAAGTCCTTAGCTTCTTTTAGAAACTTGGACCCACATTTTTTAGCCTTAAAAATTAGATTTGGACTTCTAAAAATTGAGCCAAACTAACCCAATACCAATAAAAATTAACCACTTAAAAAAATAAAAAGGGTTTATTTCAAATTAATCCTAAATTTTTCATTTTTTTATTTTTGCCTCTAAATTTTAGGATATTTTTTAGCCTTTATTTCTACACTTCCATATACATTTTGTCAAGGGTTTTTAAATTAATTTACTAAGTTTTTTGCTCAATTTTTCACTTTTTGATTTATTTAAATTTTAAAAATTTTGTCAAATTCCTATATGAATTTTTCTAAACTTAATATTAGTTTTTTTAATTAGATTTTAATCTATTTTGATGCCTAATAAGACTTTTTTAGGCATATATCCAAATTATTCTTACGATTCTCTTGAATTTTATTTGATTTCTCCATCAAATTTTTTGATTTTGGTATTTTTTAATAAAATACCTTATTTAGAATTTCTAATTCACTTAAGGTATTTTCTAAAGAAGACTCTTATTGGATATTACAAATCCTTAACTTTTCACTTTTCTATTATCTCTCAAGTAAGCTTTTGTTGTTATTCCCTATATAATGAGCTCCTTGGGATAAATCAAAGTCAAGATTTCAAGTGAGAGATGTACATATTATTCATGGAAAATTTAGTGACAATAAAAATTAATGTTCATACATTATTTAGTACTAATTTGGTGTCTTTATATTTGGATTATTAAATTATACTAATGATGGTTCAAATTCTTAAATATAGTCTCATTCTTGGAGAAACTCGATAATTTTGTGTTTTTGGCAAGAATAATAGTTGCTTGATCTTGTGAAGAATTTTTATTATTTTCATTATGTAGGATACTAATTGAGCTTTACCTTTTTTTATCTTGAGATTGGTAGGCATATCATCTCTTTCTAATATAGTAATATACAATCAAATAGGCCTAACATAAATCATTTCAATAGAAGGTGAAGCACAAGAAAATGGTAGTCATAAAATAACTAGGTGAGATACTTTTTGTAGATATTCTAGATTTAAAAGGCTAAAGACATGGGCCAACATATAAAACTTAGCAAAGCCCAACACTAAAGTGGACTTTAAAGGAGGAGCAAAAGGTAAATCTAGGCCTAAAAGGGTCTAAATGGTATTAGCCAAAAAGGTGGGCCCAAAAAAGACCAAAGGTATCGAAGGCACCTGAAATGCTATGAATGTCAAAATGAATAAGGTTTTATAAAGGCTTTTAGCCATCTAGTAGTCGTTCAGTTCAGGACAAAAGCCACTTTGTTTGTGAAGAGTATAAATCTCTCTCCACCTCACTAGGAACTATTTTAATGATAGCTTGGTTGGATTAGAATGAAAGCCTCACTCATGGTATATAAAAAGCATCAGGCATATCATGCCTAGACTTCCTCATTATACATCCTTTGCATTAAAGTTAGCAAGAAAGCTAAAGTGATTCTTACCTTTTAACCAAATAACCCTAACCTCTCATGGTCCTATAAAATTACCAATATCAATCTTTATTCATCATCATAAATATCCTACCATATTATTTGAGATCTCATATCAATCGTCCTCCTACCATAATTATCCTGATATTATTTCATATTAATTATCATATATCTCATAATATGATTAAACCTAAGTCCAAGCTATCGTATTATGGCTTGTTGCCTAGTTCACTATTTTTCAATGACTATAAAAACCTACTTTTACTCTTTTAAAAATACTAAGGAGCAAAGATTAAGAATTATCACAAAAGGATCCCTTTGCCTTCCTAAAATACTTCATGAAGAATGTTCTTTATTTATTCCCTTAAGCTACTTTTAAGGATTCCATTATCATACTTATACTTCCAACCCTAGTACTTAAAGAATTAACATTTGGCAACTTTATTGGAAAGTACATATGAAGAATGAATCCAAGAAGGAAAGTGTCTCTTAATTTTGGAAACAATAGTAATAATTATGGTTAGTCAAGGAGTTGGTTGCAATGATGACGATAAACTCAAAGTCTTAGCCTTATGCAACAATATTGATTTTAGTAGTTATGATTGTTGTTTCAGCCTCTATATTAGATGACCTTGTGAAGGAAAATAATAGATAGGAATAATATTAACCATTTTTACAAAAATCCTTGTAGTCCTTACCTTAGATAGGAATGATCCTACCACAACTTTGAATCAATCTTCTACCTTTTTAGATTACATCACAAATAGTCATCTAATAACCTTAAACCAAAACTCTTGCACTACAACTTTACAACTCGATCTAAGTATCCTAACTTGCTTTGAAGAATAACAAACTACTCCCCCATGTGGAACTCAAACCACTTTACTTGGTCTTCAAATATTTATTATTATTGTTGTTCATCTTATAGCGATAAAAGAATATCTCCATCACTCCCTAGAATATTCTAAGCACAAAGCTATGAGATAGAGTTTTGGATTCCATTTCCCTAAAATCTACTTATTAAGTTATATCTTTAAGGTTATTAATCACTATTATTCCTAAAGTTTGATGGAAAAGGCAATGCAAAAGAGCAATCCATCAGTTCATCCATAACTTGGGAATAAATTTGGTAATAATCATGACCTTTATCTTCATGAATTTTCTAAATCTTTTTTTGGTAGAATATATACTAGGAATACTAAGCTATAGTTTAGCTTGATCCAAATATGGGATGATATGATGGTGGCATTCTATGACAAATTCTTCATCACTTAAGACAATATTCATTTGATAAATCTATTAAAAATTAGGAAAAGGAATGGAAAAGATATCATTTCTTTTGTTAGTGATATAATGAATACATTCAAAATTGTCAAGAGGAAATCTACAAGTCCATATTAGTACAATGTTGCATTATTAATGTGGAAGATCCAGTCACTCCATACCTGTATTATAAGGATATTCACACTTTTCAAGAATTAATAACATGAATTAAATAAGTGTCTACCTTATTGTTCCAGTAAATATGTCACTCTAGAATATTAAAGAAAGAGAATATATAAGTAGCCATTATAGAACAACTTGAGGATAAGCCTACATACAATCTTGTCTTTATACGAAAATAAAAGTTTAGAGGGATGTCATTATTAGCAAATTATGAGCACTAAAGTTTAAAGATAAAACCTTTTGCATAGAAAGGTAAGCCTCATTTGCTTTTTCCTTGTCCATTAGAAAAAGTCTTTGCCTTCCTTATTGCATGGGTAAAAGATGGTGCCATTGAGTTACCATAGCCAAAATTTAGCTTAACAAAGAAAACTTAAAAGAAAGCTTCATATTTTTATCACTATTATCAATCTTTAACTCACACTAACATGAACTATTACACTTTTTAAAAGATTTTTGCTAAAAAGGATAAATTAGAGCAACACTAGACCATATCTAAGACTATAAACATTAATCTCTTCCTTGAGCATGATATAAACATTATCTTTTGTATTAATAATCCAACAATTATACTACCTAAAGATGATTACACCAATATGTGAATTATTGAGGTAATAAATTGTTAGTGTATATACTTTAAAACTAATCATATTGATGATTGTAATTTTAAATCATGTTATTTTAATGACAATTTCAATTATTATATTTATATATATTGTCTGCGTAATATATTTAATTATGATAATAAACTTAGAATAATTATATTTTTAAATGTCCTTAGTCATATATCATTGTGGATTAGGTTGCTTTGATATGTTAAGACTAGCATGTGTAGTGACTTATATGAGATATTAAGCTTACACATGAGTACAAGTTAGAAAACTTGTATACTGGACCGACCCTATCCTAAGAACACTATATGGATTGTTATATGAGTGTCATGAAGTGATTCTTAGTAATCATTATTATTATGGTCCTTTGACCTGAGATCACCAAGGTTCCCTACATGTGAGTTTCATATTTTGATACTATTCTGTCACTCATGCTTAAGTGAATACAAAGGTAGTTATTAGATATGTCACATATCATGCAGAGGGGTTTATGTAATCAAGATGGAATTTATCCCTCCTATATAACAGAAGTAACATATGTGGGCCCCTTGATTAAGTAAAGTTGAGAAAATGCATGGTCATACTCAAATGAATTGACATGGGATGTCAATTACATTTGCTTCAGTTAGCTTACTTAGGGATTAAGAAACCTCGAGATTGGACTATATGGGAATGACATGGTATATGTCTCGTGCTCAATCTAGATATTTAAGATAAAAGGATATAGATGATGATCACATATAGAGGTTCAGTCAAATCACCGACTTTCTCATCACTTAGGGTAACAATGATGTTTTGCTAGACACCGCTCATTGTTTATGATAATTAATATGATTAATGATTATTGCCAATGTAATGAAAGCCTGAAGGGTCACAAACTTAGAGCTTAGTGGATTTGAAATTAATGGATCAAATTGTTTAGGCCTAATACTTGGGAATTATATGTTATAATTATAAGGCCTAATAATGAGCATATAATTATACATAGACCAAAGCCCAAATTAGTTAGGATTTTCTATGCTCCTATTTAAATAGGCTTGTTAGGTAATAATAAGATTGATTCATTATTCACGCATCCCATACAGCAGTAGAAAAATCCTAGCACCTCTCCTTAACCATAATCCTTGAAGAGACGTAACTAGCACTACTGAGACTAAGGAGACGAATTCCAACCAGTGATCGTGAGGACGTTCATTAGGTGATCTACTGGTTTGTGTGGATACCTTGGAGTCTTTGACCGAAAGGAAGTTGAAGAGGTGATCAACGAACAAAATCTTGAAATCATATAAAGGTATAACCTGAATCCTACATTCTAATTTAATGTTTTGCATGGATTCGTTGGCTGGGATCAGTTTATTTCGCTGCGCTCGTATGGCTTCTGATCCTAACAATGGTATCAGAGCTACTTGTAAAACGCTAAATTAGGATTTTGTTTGCTAATTGCGTGATTATGATATTGATGAATTATTTTGTATATCACGCTTCAATGATTCCTAATTAGGATTAGGGTAAATTTGATTTCGTGCATTCTAGTTCAAGCAAACTTAATATGATTAATTCTGATTCTGTTTCGAATTTGAACCTTATTTTGAATTCTGATTTAAATTTAAATGTGTTTTGTGATTAATTCTTGTTTCTGTTTTGAATTCGAATCTGTTTCTAGATTTTTGATTGAAACTCAAATCTATTTCTGGGTTTCTTTTTAAATTTAAATTTGTTGCAATAATTCTGGATTTTGATTTGAATTTGAAACTAATTTCTAGGTTCTGTTTTAAACAGAATCAAAAGAATTAATTGCGTGAATCTGTTTTAATATATGAAAGACATTTTCTGATTAAAACATAGATTCTGTCATGAATCAGAATTAATCAAATTAACTTCTTGATTCTTTTTCATATATGTGATATACCTTGCACTTAATGGCTGAATCTAATTTTTCATGAAATTAATTGTTGAATTTGTTTCATATAAAATCTATGAATTAATTGGATCTGTTTTAATATGATTAAAATTTATCCGTTATGATTCTGTCATAAATCAAATTTGTAAACCCGTGATTTGAGTGTCAATAATTGTTGAATTGATTGACTAAAAGGGAATGTCAATTGTTGACAAATTGAATTGCAATCTGAATGTCAGGTGCACTCAATTTTTTAAGCGGGGGGCTCTGCCCCCTAACCCCATGATAGGGGCGCTACCCCTTGACCCTGCCCACTAACCGGCTAGCAGGACCACCGTAAATTCTCTACGTAGTGCGACATTAAGTAATTAGTTAATTAATTCAAAATTAATTAATTCAGATTTTGATATTGAAAATATATTTGGATATATGTTTCACTTATCATGTTATTTTGTTGCTTGATGTATGGTGCATGATTATGGCCTTTGGTTTTGTTGCAATTTTTAAATATGGCTTGCGTGTCGTGCCTCTCTATTACTTCTAGTTGTACATTCTCTTCTCATCTTACTCCCCTCGAATGTAACTTAAGGTTTCTTTATTATTAAGTAATAATTTTGTTGGAGCACTTGAAGTGGAAATAAAGGAAGTGGAGATCAAACCATGAAGAAAGAAGAAGATTCTTAGGAAGAAGTTTTTCTTTCTTAGTTTTATTTGATATTCTTGAGCTCTAGAATATCACTTAGGTTGGGCCATAATCATGTCACATTTAATTTATGTTTTATGTATGAGATGCATATGATGAATGTATGAGATACCTATACTAGATGTATATGATGCATGCTTACTAAAACCAAGTACATAATGGTGAGATCAAATAAATTAAAATCCCTCAAATAAAATATTAAGTCAAAAAAAGGAGATGCCTTCTAATAATAGCATTCGTCAAGATCTTGATCTACTATAGGTGGGTTTGCCAAAGCAAAGTACCTAAAGTCTATCTTGGTAAGACGCGATGGGATAATAGTGATATCCAAATTGCTAATTATTGGGTCTTAACTTAACTGGGCTATACCAATAGGATTGGGGCTTAGAGGCATAGAGTTAGTTATGAATTCATGAGATGAATTTGAATAAGTGTTATTCACCTAACTATCTAAAAGTTACATAAGATGTAATTAACAAAGGAGTTGTCTACCTAAACAGCCATATCTTGGGCGATTAGCCAAAGCTAACTCAACATTTGGTAAAATATGGATCTTGACCCACTAGAAAACCTTGACGATAAGGTTTTTTCGAAATAATAGTGAGGGCTATTATTTTGAGAAAAATAGTGGGAGTATTATTTAATAAAAGACCTTATTAAATAAATAAAATACATGATTCTCATTCTGCATATTTTTCTATTGTAGATAACCATTGCATCAAATGCATCAAACTTATCACTGCGATCTATCTTTGAGAAGGATAAACTGAATGGGATGAATTTTCTCGATTGGTATCGAAACTTGAGGATTGTCCTCAAGCATGAGAAAAAGCAGTATGTCCTAGAGCAACCTACTCCAGATAAGCCTGCTGCTAATGCTCCTCGAGCAGAAAAGGATGCTTATAAGAAGCATCTAGAAGATGCTCTGGATGTTAGTTATCTCATGCTTGCTACTATGAACTCTGAGCTTTAGAAACAACATGAGAACATGGAGGCATTCAATATGATTGATCATCTTAAACAGCTATATCAAGAGCAAGCAAGACATGAGAGATATGATGTATCTAAAGCATTGTTTCAGTGTAAGATGGCTGAAGGAACACTCGTTGCTACACATGTGCTTAAAATGATTGGGTACATTAATAGCCTTGAAAGATTGAGTTTTCCTTTGTAGCAAGAATTGGCCACTGATATAGTTCTGCAATCGTTGCTTGAGAGCTATAGTCAATTTATCATGAATTACAACATGAACGAAATTGATAAGACTTTGCCTGAACTGCTTAACATGTTGAGAACTGCTGAGTAGAACTTGAAAAAGTCCAAGCCCAATTCCATTATGATGGTTTAAAAAGGCAAAGGAAAGTGCAAGTTTAAAGCCAAGAATAAAAAGAAAAAGGACAAGATTGATGGAAAGTCCAAGTCAAGTTCCTCTGCACTGAAGCCCAAAGGTGGCGTGGCCAAGGAAGGGCAATGCTTCCATTGCAAAGAACCAGGACATTGGAAGTGAAATTGCAAGATTTACCTGGAAGAGCTTAAGAAGCAAAAGGGAAGTGGGACTTCCAACTCAGGTATTTATGTTATAGAGGTTAATTTATCTACTTCTACAATTTGGGTATTAGATACTGGATGTAGTACTCACATTTGTGTAAATGTGCAGGATCTTAAAGAAAGTAGATCGTTAGCTAAAGGTGAAGTGGACCTACGCGTTGGAAATGGAGCAAGAGTTGCTGCATTAGCTGTAGGGACTTATTATTTATCTTTACCTAGTGGATTAGTTTTAGAATTGGACAATTGTTATTTTGTGCCTACTATTAGTTGAAATTTAATTTCTGTTTCTTGTTTAGATAAGAAAGGTTTTTCATTTATAATAAAAGACAAATATTGCTCTATTTATTTAAATGAAATTTTTTATGGCAGTGCACAATTAATGAATGGTCTTTATGTTCTGGATGTTGAAAATTCAATCTATAACATAAATACGAAAAAGGTCAAAACTAATGATTTAAATCCAACCTATCTTTGGTATTGTCGTTTAAGCCATATAAATGAGACACGCATCTCCAAACTCCATAAGGATGGATTTTTGGACTCATTTGATTTCGAATCATATTAGGTATGTGAGTCATGTTTATTAGGTAAGACGACTAAAGCCCTTTTTACTGGGAAAAGTGAAAGGGCTAGTGATTTATTGGGTTTTATACATAGTGATGTATGTGGACCTTTAAACACACAAGCTAAAGGAGGTTATTAGTACTTCATTACTTTTACTGATAATTTCAGTAGATATGGTTATGTGTTTCTTATGAAACACAAGTCTAAATCTTTTGAAAAGTTCAAAGAGTTCAAAAATGAAGTACAAAATCAACTTGGTAAAAGTATTAAAGCACTTCGATCAGATCGAGGTGGTGAATACTTAGACCGAGAGTTCCTTAATCATCTAAAGGAGTGTGGCATTGTATCACAACTCACTCCACTAGGAACACCTCAATGGAATGGTGTTTCTAAAAGGAGGAATTAAACTTTGTTAGACATGGTTTGGTCAATGATGAGTCAGGTTAACCTTCCAAATTCCTTCTGGGGACATGCTCTAGAGACTGCAGCTTTCACATTAAATCGTGTTCCGTTAAAATCAGTTCAAAAGACACCATATGAGATATGGACTAGGAAACATCCTAGTTTATCTTTTATGAAGATTTAGGGCTGCGAAGCTTACATAAGACGTCAGGCTTCTGATAAACTTGGACTTCAATCTAATAAATGTTTTTTCGTTGGATATCTTAAGGAAATAAAAGGATATTATTTCTATAATCCAACTGAGCAAAAAGTGTTTATTGCTCGAACTAGTATTTTTCTAGAGAGAGAATTTATCTCTAGAAGAATCAGTGGGAGAAGAATAGAACTTGAAGAAATTCAAGATCAAGGAGAAAACATTGAACTTGAGATGGAACCTGAGCCGGTCCCACAACCAATTGTGTAGAACTTGTTCATGTAACACAGAACCCATGTAGATCTAGTAGGATACGCCATAAGCCCGAAAGATATGGATTTCTCATGACTCATCACGATGATGTGTTGCTTATGGACCAAGATGAGCCCACAACCTACCAAGAGGCTATAATGGGCCCAGATTCTGAGAAATGGCTAGAAGTTATGAAATCAGAGATGGACTCCACGTATTCAAACCAAGTTTGGACTTTGCTTGATCCACCTGAAGGGGTAAAACCCATTGGATGCAAATGGGTTTTCAAAAAGAAAACTGACATGGATGGTAATGTGTGTACCTTTAAAGGATGATTGGTTGCAAAAGGTTTCAAACAAATCCATGGTATTGACTATGATGAGACTTTTTCTCCAGTTGTCATGCTTAAATCCATCAAGATTCTTCTAGCTATAGTAACATATTATGATTATGAAATCTGGCAAATAGATGTCAAAACTGCTTTCCTTAATGGAAATCTTCTTAAGGATGTGTACATGACACAACCTGAAGGTTTTGTAAATCCTGAAAATGCTGGAAAGGTTTGCAAATTGCAACGATCCATTTATGGGTAAAAGCAAGCTTCTCAGAGTTAGAATCTTCGTTTCGATGATGTGATCAAAGAGTTTGGTTTCATCAAGAATGAAGATGAACCCTATGTGTACAAGAAGGTTAGTGGGAGCACAATAGTCTTTCTGGTGTTGTATGTAGATGACATATTACTCATTGGAAATGACATTCCTACACTATAGTCTAAAAACTTGGTTAGGAAATTATTTTTCTATGAAAAACTTAGGTGAGGCCTCCTATGTATTAGGTGTCAAAATCTATAGAGATAGATCGAGAAAATTTCTTGGCCTAAGTCAAAGTACATACATCGACAAGGTGCTAAAAAGGTTTAGCATGCAAGATTCTAAAAGAGGATTCTTGCTGATGTTACATGGCATAAGTCTCTCAAGAACTCAATGCCCTTCCACAGAGTATGAGAGACAGCGCATGAGTAAGATCCCTTATGCATTTGTGATTGGATCTATCATGTATGCCATGTTATGTACTCGTCTTGATGTCACGTATGCTTTAAGCATGACAAGCAGATACCAATTAGATCCTAGTGAAAGTCACTAGACAGCTATCAAGAATATTCTTAAGTACTTAAGAAGAACTAAAGACATGTTCTTGATTTATGGAGGTGAGGAAGAGCTCATTGTAAATGGTTACACTGATGCTAGCTTTCAAACCAAAAAAGATGACTTCAGGTTGTAGTCAGGTTATGTATTTTGCCTTAATAGTGGCGCTGTGACCTAGAAGAGTTCAAAGCAAGGGACAGTAGCTGATTCTACAACAGAAGCTGAATACATTGTAGCATCAAATGCCACAAAGGAGGCTGTTTGGATTAAGAAGTTCATCACTAAACTTGGAGTTGTTCCTAGCATTGCTGACCCAGTAGAGCTCTATTGTGACAATAATGGAGCCATTGCGCAAGTTAAGGAACCTAGATCTCACTAGAAATCCAAACATATACTCCGACACTATCATCTCATAAGAGATATTGTTAACAGAAATGATGTCAGGATATGCAGAATACCGACTGATGATAATGTCGTCGATCCACTAACAAAAGCCCTGATGTAGCAAAAGCATGATAGTCATATGAGATCCATAGGTATTAGATACATGGAAGATTGGCTGTAGTGCAAGTGGGAAATTGTTAGTGTATATGCCTTAAAACCAATCATATTGACGATTGTAATTTTGGATCATGTTATTTTAATGGCAATTTCAATTATTATATTTATATATATTGTCTGCGTAATATATTTAATTATGATAATAACCTTAGAATAATTATATTCTTAAATGTCCTTAGTCATATATCATTGTGGATTAGGTTACTTTGATATGTTAAGACTAGCATGTGTAGTGACTTATATGAGATATTAAGCTTACACATGAGTACAAGTTAATGAACTTGTATGCTGGACTGACCCATCCTAAGAACACTACATGGATTGTTATATGAGTGTCATGAGTGATTCTTAGTGATCATTATTATTATGGTCCTTTGACCTGAGATCACCAAGGTTCCTTACATGTGAGTTTTATATTTTGATACTATTATGTCACTTATGCTTGAGTGAATACAAGGGTAGTTATTGGATGTCACATATCATGCGGAGGGGTTTGTTTGATCAAGATGGAATTTTTCCCTTCTATATAACAGGAGTAACATCTGTGGGCCCCTTGATTAAGTAAAGTTGAGAAAATGCATGGCCATACTCAAATGAATTGACATGGGATGTCAATTACATTTGCTTCAATCAGCTTACTTAGGGATCAAGAAACCTTGAGATTGGACTATACAGGAATGACATGGTCCATGTCTTGTGCTCAATCTAGATGTTTAGGACAAAAGGATATAGATGATGATCACATATAAAGGTTCAGTCGAATCACTGACTTTCTCATCACTTAGGTAACAATGATGTGTTGCTAGACACCGCTCATTATTTATGATCATTAATATGATTAATGATTATTGCCAATGTAATGAGAGCCTGAAGGGTCACACACTTAAAGCCTAGTGGATTTGGAATTAATGGACTAAATTGTTTAGGCATAATACTTGGGAATGTTGGTGTGTGTCATATAACCAATCATATAAATGATTGAAGTTATACACAATGTATTATGTTTTATTTTAGGCAATTTAATTATTAAATTTTATTTTTATAATTTTATTATTATTATGTGCAATTTATAACTTAATATAATAATTATCTTTGGAATAGTTTCGCTATTCCTAAAATGCCCCTAGTCAAGTATTATTACGAAAAGGATAGTAATAATACATCGAGACTAGCATATATGGTGACTGATGATTACGAATCATGGATATATGA
The DNA here is from genome assembly GCA_020226215.1 of Sindora glabra. Classification (NCBI taxonomy): domain Eukaryota; kingdom Viridiplantae; phylum Streptophyta; class Magnoliopsida; order Fabales; family Fabaceae; genus Sindora; species Sindora glabra. The sequence goes on along the minus strand of CM035225.1, from coordinate 79,720,588 downwards.
TATCAAGTCAATACATGAGTATATTGCTAGTGAACAATGTACTGGACTGACCTACTATGGGAATATTGCATGGATAGACGTGTCATAAGTTATTCTCATATGATCACAAATACACATAAACTTTTAACCTGAAGTCACTACGATTCCCTACATGAGGAATTACTCACTTTAATATTGTCCTATGTCATCTTTAATTAAGATGACAAGTAGGGCATTGATTGGGTGTGTCATAAATCATGCAGAGGGAAGTGAGTGATGTAGATGGAATTTTGTTACTCTTGTATAAAAGATAAATATCCTTAGGCCCCTTGAGACTTAGAAATGCATGGCCATGCTCAATTGAATTAATATGTGATATCAATCATTTATTTTAAGTCTACTCAGTATTAAGAAATATAAATTGAACATTTTGACGAGGATGACACATTCCATGCCTCCATTTTAATTTGGATATTATTACAAAGGGTTATGATACAAAACGTTAATCATGTATTAAGTGGATGTCGAATCACAGACATTCTCACTACTTGAGTGGCAGTGATGTATTACTAGATACCGCTTACTGTCTATGGCTCAATAATGAGTCATTGTCAACGTAGTAAGAACCTAAAGGGTCACACAAAAGGAGTAGGAATAAGACAATAATTAATTGGACTTTAATTATATTAATATCCAATTAATTGGACTTATTTTCGTACATATATATATATTATTAAGAATAATAAATTCACGTAATATATATATATATATTATGTGATATTATTTGATATTAAACTAATATGAAATAATTATGTTATCAGATATTAGATAAATATATTATGAGATAATATTATTTTGATATTTGATAACTATATGCAATTATCTAATATTAAGATATTTATATTATGAGATAATATTATCTAATGTTAGATAATTAATAGATAAGTCATATCTCTCCTCATTATCTCTAGGATAAGGATAAAATGAGTTGTTAAGTGTGATTAGGATTTTGAAAGCATTATCCTAGTAGAACTAGGATTATGACTTGCCTAAGTTCTATAAAAGGGGGCTTAAGGGCAGCATATTAGAGACACGCTCATAGACTTCCTAAAACCAAAATCATTGAGAAAACATCAAAATCTTAGTTCCTAGAGAGAGAAACACATCCTAACAGATTCGTGGAGGGCGAGAGGTCGTTGTTCACTCCGTGTGGATACCGTAGAGATGTTGTACCTTCCGGTCGACGTTTGATTCATCCGCTCTCAAGATTTGATCAGTAGAAACACAAGTGCCCAATAGGTAAAATCCTAATCATTGATTTATGCTTTTTGCATGGATCCTAGGTAGAATTCGAATCAAAATTTTAAAATTTCGCTGCATGTAATAATCTGAATTCCTAATAGGGAATTCTATGTTATAATTATAAGGCTCAATAATAAGCCTATAATTATACATAGACCAAAGCCCAAATTAGTTAGAATTTTCTATGCTCCTATTTAACTAGGCTTGTTAGATAATAATAAGATTGATTCATTATTCATGCATCCCATACAACATAGAAAAATCCTAGCACCTCTCCTTGACCATAATCCTTGAAGAGACATAGCTAGCACTACAAGACTAAGGAGACAAATTCCAACCAGTGATCGTGAGGACGTCCATTGGTGATCTACTGGTTCGTGTGGATACCTCAGAGTCTTTGACTGAAAGGAAGTTGAAGAGGTGATCAACGAACAAAATATGGAATCATATAAAGGTATATAACCTGAATCCTACATTTTAATTTAATGTTTTGCATGGATCCGTTGGCTGGGATCAGTTTATTCCACTGCACTCTATGGCTCCTGATCCCAACATAAATATGGTCATAGCTAAAACATTAGTTAAATCACTAAATTTTTGAAATTTCTTTGACTTGATTGAATTTGATGAGAAGGGAAAGTATCAATCATCTCTCTTTATTATGGGAATCTCTTAAAAGAGAAGCAGAAACTATTGTATTATAAACAATATCCTACAAAAGGTTTTTAACACTCATTCTTCAATCATTATATTTAGGGAATTAGATAAAGAAGTGTCTTATATAGGTCACAACAAATCATTATACTTGAAAGTAGCTATCAAAGGTAGAAAAGTTCATTGAACTCTGGTTAATGATGAATTCATGGTTAATATTATCCATTTAGCTCTATTAAAAGCTAATAACTTTCCTGAAGAATAGGTTTAGTGGTTTCCTATGATATGTAATATATTCAAAAAATCTTTTACTTAAACAATAAGGCATATACAAGTTAATTTGGGAGTTAGTCCTATCAAAACTTCTAACAAATTATGTTATTAAGATAACTATGGTTGCATACTGATAATTATGTTCTTTCTGCCATTCGACAATGTTAAAGCTAACTTCTTAGGGAAGGATATCATGGTTTTTGCCACTAAAACACTATTTATTGAGGATGAAGCCTATTTCATCTAGGCTATTAACTTTGATAGATTGGCAAAGAAAGGCACCAATGATATTAAACTATTATCCAAGGTTCTAATTGTAAAGCAATCAAGACATTAAAGAACATTGATAAGCCAAAGCAAGAAAATCCATAAGCATTGGCAAAAAATGTTAAGTTAAATATAGGGGGATATTATGTTACTAACTATTTTATACTCCACAAATGTGGAAAGTGAGATAATTTATCATTTCTAATAAGGCAAGGGCTACAAGGAAAAGTTCCCAAAAGAAAAAAATTATGATAATCATTCCCTAAACCTTGAGATCTTGGAAGAGTAGGAAACTTTATTGCTAACAAAAGTGAAAGAAACCTTACAAGATATGCTAAAATCGATGAATGAAAAACTGAAATTCATTCATGTTATTAACACAAGAAAAGATAAATCCACTTCCATCAAGGGTAATTTAAGCTCTATTGAAAAAGAACAAGTAGTTACTGTTAGTGTATATGCCCTAAAACCAATCATATTGGTGATTGTTATTTTAAATCATGTTATTTTAATGGCAATTCCAATTATTATATTTATATATATTATCTATGTAATATATTCAATTATGATAATAACCTTAGAATAATTGTATTCTTAAATATCCCTAGTCATATATTATTGTGGATTAGGTTGTTTTAATATGTTAAGACTAGAATGTGTAAAGACTTATATGGGATATTAAATTTACACATGAGTACAAGTTAGAGAACTTGTATACTGGACCGACCCATATTAAGAACACTACATGGATTGTTATATGAGTGTCATGAGTGGTTCTTAGTGATCATTATTATTATGGTCCTTTGACCTGAGATTACCAAGGTTCCCTACATGTGAGTTTCATATTTTGATACTATTCTATGTCACTAATGGTTGAGTGAATGCAAGGGTAGATATTGGATATGTCACATATCATGCGGAGGGGTTTGTGTGATCAAGATGAGATTTGTCCCTCCTATATAATAGGAGTAACATCTATGGGCCCCTTGATTAAGTAAAGCTGAGAAAATGCATGGCCATGCTCAGATGAATTGACATGGGATGTCGATTACATTTGTTTCAGTTAACTTACTTAGGAATCAAAAAATCTTAAGATTAGGCTATATGGGAATGACACGGTCCATGTCTCGTGCTCAATTTAGATGTATAGGACAAAAGGACATAGGTGATGATCACGTGTAAAGGTTTAGTCAAATCACTGACTTTCTCATTGCTTGGGTAACAATGATGTGTTGCTAGACACCAATCATTGTTTATGATCATTAATATGATCAATGGTCATTGCCAATGTAATGAGAGCCTATAGGGTCACACACTTAGAGCCTAGTGAATTTGGAATTAATGGACTAAATTATTTGGGCCTAATATTTGGGAATTCATGTTATAATTATAAGGCCCAATAGTAAGCCTATAATTGTACATGGAATAAAGCCCAAATAGGTTAGGTTTTTCTATGCACCTATTTAAATAGGCTTGTTGGGTGATAATAATATACATTATTATCATTATTCACGCACCCCAAAAAGGCACAGAAAAATCCTAGCACCTCTCCTTAACCAAAACCCCTGAAGAGGCGTAGCTAGCACTACAAGGTGAAAGGAGATCAATTCCAACCGGTGTTCGTGTGGACATTCATCGGTGATTCACAGGTTCATGTGGATACCATAGAGGTGCAGCCACATTAAACACTGCATTAGTGATCTGATCTTCTAGTTTCTATTTCGGTTCGTGATTTGGAGAGTAGATTGGATTGGAAAACGGACAAAAGCAGATTGGATTTGCTGTGTAGCGGATAGAATATTTTTGCCGAAAGGTATAAACCCTAATCCCTAATCTATGGCGTCCTAAATTCACATGGATCCTTGGTAAAAATCGTTCAAAATTTTTATTCCGCTGTGCATGTATGATGCGCGATTTCCAGCAGTTACATTATTAAAAGAATTTTGTGATATCTTTTCTTAGGACTATCATGAAATGTCAAAATTAAACCCTAGTATCATCTAGCCATAAACCCAATAATGAGACATGTAAAGCGATATCCATGGCACTTTAACCTTGATGTAAAGAATTAAATAAAAGTAAAAGTAGAAAAACTCTTCAAAGTTAATTTCATAAAACCAATCAAACATTTTAGTTGGTTGTGTAACATTTTTCCAATCAAGGAAAAAAATGCAATATACAAATGTGTGTAAATTTCAAAGATCTTGATAAGGCCTATCCAAAAAATAACTTCCCTTTACCCCATATTAATGCTTTAGTTGACTCTACAATAGGTCATAGAAGGTTCTTTTTTGTAAACTACTTCAATGGTTATAACCAAATTCTAATGTAATAGCTAAATGCTATGAAGACCACTTTCAAAAATCTTATAGGTAATTTCTATTACAAAGTCATGCCATTTGGTTTTAAGAATTGTAAACCAACTTATTAAAAGCAATGACTACTACTTTTCATGATATGCTACACAATTTTGTTAAAGTTTTTGTAAATGATTTATTGATCAAGTCTAAGAAGAAATAAGACCATCTTGGTGACCTTTGGAGGTTCCTTAAAAGGTTTAGGAAATACCAACATAGGTTTAATCCAAAGAAGTGTGCCTTCAGGGTTTGTTTAGGAAAGCTCCTACACTGCAAAGTGCATAAAGGAAAGATTTAAGTAAATGAGAATAAAATTGAAGTAATAAGGAAGATGTCTAGGTCAAAAAATTTAAAGGAACTTAAATGTTTCATAGGGAAAATTTCTTATATTAGAAAATTCATTCCATCACTAGCAAAATTGATTAATCCCTTCAAACCTCTTTTAAAAAAGAATGTTAACTTTGAATGGAAAGTAAAACATTAACGAGAATTTGAGACAATTCTACAAGTTATTAATTCCATTCATTTCATGGTTGCTCCTTAGCACAATACACTTCCCACTCTTTACCTTACCTCTATTAAAAAATCCATTGATATACTCCTAACTCAAGAAATGGAAGGGTTGAAAAAGCCTATTTATTACCTTAGCCATCTGCTTGAAGGATCAAAAGAGCAATATTCCTTAATAGAAAAGTATTATTTTACTTTTATTTATGTGACTTAGAAGTTTTTCCATTACTTTTTGGTTGATTAGGTCCAATTAGTAATGTGATCCATTCCTGTCAAATTTCTTTTACAACAACCAACACTAAGGAGAAAAATGCCCAAAATGATGTTAATGATTGGTGAATTTGATATTCAATTGAATAATCCTAAAGCACTAAAAATTCAAGCTTTAGCCAATTTATTAAGCTAATTTCGAACGATAAATTATAAACATATCCAAAAAGAAGTCCTTAAGGGCTTACTTGAAATGGTGAATATAGTCAACAACTAAATGACAGCTCTATGTAAAATACTGTAACCATGGGTATTATGTTTTAATAGTTTACCATCCACTCCAATAATAGGTGCAGGGATTATTCTAAATGATCCTGATGGTAGAACCTATGCTATGTCTTACAAGCTAGACTTCCCTTACACTAATAAAAAAGTAAAGTATAAGTTTCTTGTCTTAGGGCTTATAATTGCCTATGAATTAGGAGTAGAAGATTTAATAGTAAAAATATACTCCATGCTAGTCATCAACTAGGTGACATAAGAATATGGAGTTAAAGAACCATCCTTAGAAAAATATAGAGAAATGGTATAAGCCTTGATGACGAAATTAAAAAAGATTGTCTTTTTACATGCTTTACATGGAGAAAATAAACAAGCAAATGTATTAGCCACCTTAGAGGCAAGAATAGAAACTGAAAATAATAGTGGAATTATTATCATACTATATTAATAGCTTGGTACCATCCTTAATATGCAAAGTCCATTAGAAATATAAGATGATTCTTCTAAGAATTAAGCAATCCAGAGATAGCTTCAGTAAAAACTCTCTAATACTTTTAAATGATGAAAGACACCTTTTACAAACATAGCCTTGAAGAGGTTATGATTAAATGTATTATAAAAGAAGGCAAAGCAATAACGATAAAAGTTGATAATGACAACTATTATGAAGAAGAATCTCCCCTTTATAGAAACATATAACACTAAAGACACTTCTAGCCTACCATGAAAGTATATCATGATACCCATTAAGCCACCTATGCAAAATACACTACAAGATGATTTGAGATAAGTGCAATGATAAGGCGATTGGAGAAAAAAGTACCTATAGTATTTCTTGGAAGGAAATATCCTTATTGACCTAAAAGAAGTTAGTAAAATCAAAAGGGAAACAACACGATACTTTGTAAAAAAAGGGATGCTATATAAAAAATGTATAGATGATGAGCTAAGAAAATGCCTAAATAAAAAGAATATTAATTCATGTTAATAGAAGTACGTTAAAGAGATTGTGGAAAACATCAAGGTGCAAAAAAATTGCACCATGAACTCTTTCATCTTGGTTATTATTGGCCTACCATGGATAGAGACATTTTGACCTATGTTCATCCTTGTAAGCCTTGTTAGATTTATGAAATTTTAATCCATGTTGTTGCCATTAAGCTTTATGCATTAAGCATTCCTTAACCTTTTCACCTATAAGCACTTGATCTTATTGGTCTTATAAGACCACCATCACAAGGTAAAACTTGGATATTGGTGGCAATAAAGCTTTTCACTAAATGGGTAGAGGTTATGGTTTTAAGAATAACACATTGTGAAATGATAGCAAGTTTCATCAAGGAAAATATCATATAAAGTTTTACAATTCCAAAGAGAATAATCTTTGATAATAACACCTTTTTTATTAACAAGATTATCATAACTCTGACAAAGAAATATAAAATTACCTATGAGTGTTCAAATCCCTATTATCCATAAAGGAATGGATAGACTACAGTAACAAATGAAATCCTAATGAGAATTTTAACTAAAATAGTTAGTGATATAACAAGCTTTATGGGCCTATAGAATAGCTAAAAGAGGACTAACACAAGTAATACTATTCTCTTTAGTTTACAGGACAAAAGGTGTGGTACTCGAAAAGTTAGTGATAAAGAGCCCATGGTTAGATTTAGAAGTAAAAGCATAAGATCCCAAGGAATTTGAGTTAAAATAATAGAAGAAATAAAGTAAAAAGCACAGGAGCCACATGCTATACATGTCAATAGAATTACCAAAACCTATCAAAATATAGTAAGACCCCAAAGTTTCTAAGTAAGAGATCCAATCTTGAATGCTATAAAAGACATCATGAAAGGTTTACATGTTTTAAAATTTACCTTGAGGAAGGAAGGCCTCTAAATAATTAATCAAGTAAATTCTAATGGATATTATGTCTTATTTAATCCTAAAAGTGGTTTAAAAATTGTTCCTGTTAATTCCAAATATGTAAAATGGTATTATCCCTAGAATTCTTTTATAAGCAAGGCTATTGGAGCCTAAGTATAAATGCATTTTTCCACGTAGAAATACAAGTTGCAAGTATACAAATTAAAGCAACTTTTATTTATAGTATATTTTAGTATGTATATAAAAAATCCTTAGTAAGTAACTCTTCTTTAGCACCCTCTTTATAATCTTTCTTTATTAAGGCTTCCTCAGTTAAAGCTTTGGTAAGCCGTGCTATACAAGTTACATTTAGCCTCTATGCTATAATATTAATACTATAGTGGGCATTAAAATAGTTAAAAGGAAGGTTATAGCCTTATAGATAAACTTTATCTAATGAAGCCTCAAAACTAACACCAAAAGTTACCTTAAAGCAAAAGCAGGCCTAGGTATCCTCACCCACAAATAATTAAGCCTCGATGCCAGTTTCTAGTTTTTTGTTATCCAAAGCTCGATAGTTAACCTCTTTCTTTAGTAGTTATTCATGAAAAGCTTGGCTTTGCGTTTTCCAATTCTTAGTGGCCTTTTATGTGTTAAAAAGCTCACCTTTTAACTTAAAAGTGTCACTATTAGCATTCTTATAAAGAATGTTGTACTCTTTTAAGTACTCTTCAAGCTTATCTTTTATAGAGTCCTTCCACTATGCAAAGTACCTATTCTTTTCCCACTAATATGATTTTTGCTCATTAAACATGTCAAAATATAACTTTTTCATATTATTCAATGCATCATGTGCCTCTTTGAAGTCAATCTTTAATGTGGTTATTCATTAGAAACCCTCTTAAGAGAGAACCATTGCTTCTGAAATTTTTCATTAGAAACATTCACAAAATGTCTCAAATCAGACACAATCTTATAAGATTTCTTAGCTTGTGCTTCTTTATTAGTGGCTAGAGCTTGTAGCTTTTTCCACTAACTAAATTTGGTATCCTTATGCTTATCATAAATGTGATAGAGATCTATCATCTTACAATGTATTTCTTTTAATAGCTTCTCATTCTTTACCAAGTCATCTAAAAGGATGGCCATAAATAAACCCCTAATTTCAAAGTTTCTTATAGCAACTAAAATAACACCGTTATTAGACACATCATTAGAAGAAATAATAATGGTATCCTTTTCTTTCTTTTTCCACTTATCAATGATAACTTAGTTTTGAAAAGTTGAAGAGCCATCCTTCTATATAGTAATCCCCTTGGCCTTTTTAGGCACAAAAGTAGGTTCAACAATGTCTATCATAAAGCATTTTAACCTAGCACCTTTAAATGCATAAAAAAATTTATCATTATACAAGGCTTTCTTATACATTTCCCTGAAAGCCTTTTAATAAAAAGATTTACATGCAATATCATTAGAACTATTGGAAAAGCAAGAAGCCATCACAAACAAAGAGGTAAAAAAAATGAAATAACAAAGCATATGAAAATGTAAAAATTCTTAAGAGAAATTTATAAATGCAATATATGGAAACATAGAGAGCCAATATAGGTTTAAATAATGGTAAAAAAGAAGTTCAAATAACTCAATGTATGAAGAACATTAACAAGAATGAAAGAATTAAAGGTTACAATCATTAAGTGCATCAATATGGAAAAACACTTAGAAAATGAAGTGTTGTATGTATTTATTCACAAAAACAAAGTGGGGAAAAGGCACAAGCCTAATATATAGTAAAAATGTAAAAGATAATAAATATATTTATCTATAAAAGTTACATAGCATTCCTACTTAGCACCATTATAAGGCTAGTGTTATCCTTACTCTGAATCACCAAGTGAATATCTTAACTACTTCGAATAACCTAAACCCTACTAGCATAATGCTAGGTCTTGGTTTGCACCAACATATCAAAATGATATATTTGTAGTAGTATAGTTACCTAAAACTAAAACATAGGGTGTAACGCCCATTCTAACATTAAAAACCATATTGTTAATGGCAAAAGGGTTACAAATAAAGCCAAAAGGCTCTAGTACTAAATTGCACTTTAACTTAGCATTAGATCACATAAAAAAAAATACTTTCCATAATGCTAGTTCCTTACTTCTAAATAAATAAGAGAGTTAGGCTCTTTGTGCCCCAAAAAGAAAATATAAGGTCTATTCCTTTAGTATTCTAAGATGGTTAGTTTAACCTTAACTTGGCATGTTTAAAGTTGTATAAGTTCCACCACATGTCCACAACAACAATGTGAGGTAAATAATTAGGGTCTTAGTAGATAAGAGCTTACCTAGGAAAGGGAAGGAAGAAAAGAGTATCTAGATGAAGCCTTAAAACATGGCAAATAAAAGATGGGATGATTAATAGTAACTCATTCTTAGTAAAAAGGATAAAAAAATTGTGAGTAAAATAGTAATGGTAAGTCTTGATCTCTCATTAAAGCCCACTAGAATTATAAACAAGCCATTTTGTCTTAATCACTAGATTTTATGCAATGACCTTCATAGATTCTAGTTTAACCCTTCTAAGATGGGGACCTTCATAAAAACCCTAAATAGAAATAGAATTTTTAGCCCTCTCCTTATTAAAAGTTGCATCAAAAGATAATTCAAAACCTCTATCACTATTTAAGCTACTTGGATGAACCATGAAAAAGAAACAAGACGTAAAAAAAGTAAGAAACTCAAAAAGGTTAATTAGCAAGAGAAAAGTAAAGAAGACGTGAAAAGAAAAGAAAGAATTTATGAGATAAAGGCTACACTCTCTCTTGAGAAGCCAAGGATGGTTTATCAATAAAGTATCAATAGAAGTGGTCAGAAGAGCTAAATATTATTAAGATAACAAACATTCTTGAAGTATAGAAATAGAAAAGGAAGATATGCAAGGAATAACTAGTAAAATGCATTTATTATTTATCATTACAAAAATAACAACATTAGTTTGTCTATATTACAAAGTAATTGTATCTTAGCTTTCATGCTTATAATGTGTTGTGAAATAACTTCCTATTATTGGGCAATCTTATCTTAGTAGTCCTTTAGAACATATAGCTCTTTAACTAATTAATGGTACTTAATATTTTTGAGTTTACTATTAAAAGTGGAAAAGGATGGAGGATATTGGAGTAGAGAGATTAGTTACTTGAATGGTGGCAAGCCTATAAAAAGCCCACAATGGTGTGCACTTCATAGGCTCTTTAACAATTAACGTTAGAAAGAAGGAAAAAGAGTAAGTAGAATAGAATAAGTGTGAATGGAATTTAGAAAAGCATAACTAGAGCCTTATATAATGCTCATGGGGAAGGTAAATTGATCAATTTATAAGAGGATAGAGTGATTATTGTATAGTAGAAGATCATTTTGGATATTTCTTAGTGTTAACTTAAGTAAATTAATTATAACAATAATAATTACCTCAAGTACAATAGGATATGTGCCCTAACTAATTAACTAATCAAGCATTTAACAATTATTAAGGCTAAATCTAGGTTGGTTATGGGCTTATTAGTTAATTAACTATGGATTAACTAGTTAAACAACTAATTAGTTATTTAACTATCACAAAAGTGGTACTCTTCTATTTAGGCTGCTTGGCCTTATACATTGAGTAATCATCAGCTAACCCCCAGATAATGCAATAAGGATTGAATAAGTGATTAGTTTTTATCCTAATTTTTTGTAATTTTGACTAATTGATTTAGCATTCAAACTAGTTTATCAAAAAAATTTAACCTATTGAGATGTGGCAGTCGCCATTAAGCCATACGATAATTAATAATAGTCTTTTCAATTATCTAGGCTAATAATAACTTCTTAAGTTTTGAGTTTTGAAATTTTGAACTCAAATTTGCATTCACTAAATGGAGGCAAAATTAATATTTTCAACATTTAATGAACCATCCAAATACGAATCTATCTATATGATAACTCATATGAATCATTTAATATCAATTAGGAAAACCATAATTTATGTGATAAAGAGTATTACCTATTAGATTAACTTTTCCAAATTCAATTTAATCCATCTATTAACTTATATATATAATCACAATACCTTTCCTATCTTCATTTTAGTCATTTGGATATTAAAGTTTTTACTAAAGAACTGGTTAGATGGACATTTTATACCTTTTATTATTCACTCATCTTCTAAGAACATCAATTAAGAGCTTTTATCTATCTTCAAACTAGGTAAATTTCCATTTTAGTTCTTCTATCTATCTTCGAACTAAGTAAATTGCCACTGTATGTTGTAAGAATGTTCTTCATCTTGTTCTTTATGTTCTTGATTTTTCTAACTTGAAAATTTTTTAAATTCCTTTATTTTAATCTTCACAAGTGTGTTCCTCTTTCTTTTTTTCTATTTAAAGATTTTAGAAAGTTCTTTTGATAGAAAACCCATGTTTAGGAACTCAAAGTTACTAATTGTGAATTTTAGGAAAAAGCTAATCATTATAAAGGTCAGTCAAGGTAAGGGGCCTTGTTTAAAGAGTTGCATTCTCCGACGAATACATCAAATGATGTTGAATCAATCCTTTTAATAGTAGACCTACATTCACTGCAACTATGGCATTCGATACCAAAATGTACTAGTAGTTTGTCATTCAAGAGATGAGAAAACCAAGAATTGTTAATTTATTTAGTAGGTAGACCATCAATCATAAAGTTTGAAGGTACTAACGTCAAAGAATATAATTCTTCCACTACTTAATTAAAAATAGAAAAAGTTTTAGATTTTTATATAAGAGATTGGCTTTAAATAAACAATTGGTAAACATACAATAAAAACTTATGAAAGATGATGAGAAAGTGTGTAGCTTTGACACTTAGAATTTTTCTTGTTTTACAAAGCCCTTCATTTGAATAATTAGAGTAAAGTCGCCACTTAGAACTTTTCAATGTTTTATAGAGCCCTTCATTTAAAAAATTAGAGTAAAGTTGTTGTTCATAAGATCCTAACAAGCTATTTTAAGATTAATGAGTATGGCTCCTTCCTAACTCTTTTTTAGTGGCTAGCTGTTGATTGCTTGCTTTAAACTTGTTGTCTAGGCATTCGATCTAAGATTGACAATTAATAATTTTTACTACTTCCTTAAATACATAACCAAGAAGGCTAGATCATGAACATATATTTTTGGTAAGGAAAGATAACCAATTTTTAAGCATTTGAACTCCAACATTCATAATTGGAAGGATACATATATCTGAGTAAAAAGGTGCTAGAGCAAAGACCATATGGCTACACCCAAATGTAAAAGCATTATTCCCCATTGCTTGGTTAGCCATGAATAACTACCCTTGAGGCAAAGATATAATGTTGAACAAGAAAGAAATGAGATAGTGAATTGTATTAAATAGTTGCTAATTTTGGGTTTCTAAACATCAATATCATTAAAAGTATGTTTTTATGATTTATGAATACAAATGCTAATTTAATGGTTAGTATAATATTGATCACTATATTCCTTTTTATAGACACATACTTGGAGGGTAACAATTTAAAAATGGAAGAAGTAATGAAATTGCTACAAATAAAGAAAGCAGCAAAAGTGTAAGGAACTAATAAGTCTATGAAGGAAGTGGAACTAATTGCTAGTAAAAAGAAAAGTTCCAAGAGCAAAAAGATAGATGATCACCATGTGGCAAATTTTCAAAGAAAAGTAATAAAACTCATTCCTCCAAACCTACTAATAATAATCCTAAAAAGAGGTGGTCTACCTAGCATAATCAAGGAAGAAAAGAAGAGAAATGCTTCAGAGAAGAGGAGCATCACTTCTAATATTCCATCAATAGAAAAATGTCCAACTACTAATGATTGAAGAATCAAGCCACAACAGCAAGACAAACCTTTTAATGTCCTTTCTACAAGTTAAAAATTGGCTAAAACAACTAGATAAGAGCCTTTAACTCAGAGAACAGTATCGAGGCAAATACTATAGTTATGCTTTCAAAGTTGAACCCTAAAAGTGATCAAATAGGTTGATCTCCCCAGTAACAAGTATCTTGTACCAAAGAAAATATTGCATGAAATCTATCCTACTTCTCAAGGGGATATTAATTCCTTGCTTATGTGCTTGATTGATAATTTGTACTAAGATAGACTAAATTATGTTCCATTTGGTGTTGGACAACTTTTCTTTCCTAAAGATAGAGATTTATTAAGGGAGAAGGAAAGGAAAAATGGTTTTACTATAGGTATAGGTAAAGGTTCAAACATATGAGAAAGCAAATAGATAACATAATTAAAGCCCTGGAGGAGCTAAAGAATAAAGAAAAGAGTTCTAATATTGAGATTAATCAATTTTGATCAAAGGTGACATGCCTTGATACAAATAATGCTCATCTTCAAAGGAACACTGATCATAAGAGTAGATTGATTGGTGAGAGGCAACTTTATATTTCGAATATTAAGAAAAAGAATGTTGATCTTAAATGATCAATGTAGAAAGCTTTGGAATCTATAAAGATAAAAGAAAATAAGACAAAACTAAAAAAGGATGAAGCTAATAATTGTAAAAAAAGAGTTAACTTTTCTAAAAGGAATTTGAGGTCTTGGTGAAGTCTCGTGATGAGGAGATGAAAAAGATTGAATAGTTTAAAGAGTTAGCAATAGAAACTTTCCTTACTAGATGGAATCTAGCAGAGGGTCAAGCTAAAGCATTTTTTCTTTCTAGTGACATTTCTTGCATGAATAAATTTAAAATTATTAATCAAGTTGTCAAGGATGTTGAAAAGGATGAAGTGGACGCTAAAGAAAAAGAGGAAAAAAACCTATCTATTAAGGTAATAGATGTTAAGCATTCTATGGAGGAGACCATTTAGAAGGATACTGATTAATCCACTAAGCTGACAATTCGAGCTCCTAATAAAATACAAGACAAAGATGTATAGTAAGATGCTTTTGCTTCTTAGTTTGTAGTAATAAGAAATCTATTTCAATAGTGAATATATATCTTGCTTAATAGGTATATATACCATCCATTGTACTTATTTATATGAAATGAAGAAATATAATTATTTTTTATGAGTTTTGCTCCAACATTGGTCCTTTCATTTTGATAATCATTTAAATTAATCTTAAAACTAATATTCTTTTAACAATCCCTCATTTGATGTCTAATTATTGTTTTAAAATCATTTATCATTTTAATACTCCTGATTGGCTTAGACTTAATAACTAATCAACTAAATTTATCATTTGTTAAACTTTGTAAACTTATGTTGGTTTTGTTAGCTCTTGAAGGTAAGTTTATTAATGGTAAGGCATCAATAATAGAATTTTAATACCTTTTTGTCTACTGATGGTAAGAGTTTGTTATCCATTGAAGGCAAATGCCTACTGATGGTTAGACTTTTAAATACCACTGAAGTATGTGTCTATTGAAATTAAAGCTTTTGCTTATCAATGGTAGGACTTCTACTGACCATTGAAGGTGGATGCCTATTAATGGTAAGGTTTTTACCTACTGATGGTAGGACTTTTATTAACCATCGAAGGTGGGTGCCTACTAAAACTAAGGCTTTTGCTTATCAATAGTAGGACTATTATTAACCATTTTTATGAACCACCCAAGGTACAACTTTTATACTATAAATTAAAGACAAGTCTTTTGAAGAAAATCTATTATAATTATTTTATTATTCCCTTTTGTGGGGTAATACTTTTTATAAGCTCCTATTCTAAAAAAGTGACATGATATTCTTTAAGATATGTAATATTCCAAGTCCTCAGAAACACTTCCAATCTAGTATGAATTATTACTTATGTATTTCATCGCTCTATAAGGTCCTTGCCAATTAATAGCTAGTTTTATATTTTCATGTTCTTTTCTTAGCTTATTGACTTTTCTTAAGACTAGAGTATTAGCTATAAAACCTCTCATTTTAACCCTTTTATCAAGATACCTAACAACCTTTTATTTGTAAGCATTATTTTATAAAGCCATTTTCCTATCTTCCTCTAGCATATTTAAACTTTCTCTTAGAAGTTCTTTATTTTCTTTTTTGTTGAACTGGTTAGCCTTTTGGATGGGTTTGCCTATCTCAATTGGTATAAGGGTTTTATAACTATATGTCAAATGGAATAATGTCTCTTTTGTAGATGATTATGGTATTATTCCACTTATTTCTTTTTAGATTCTTCTAAACTCTTTTTTATACCTTCTAAGATTATTTTTTTAGCTAATTTGACCTAGCCATTTGATTAAGAATGCTTTATAGATAAAAATCTTTGAATAATCTTCAAACCCCATAAATTTTTTTAAAAGTTTCACTAATAAATTGAGCTTCATTATCACTTATGAGTACTTTGGGAATCCCTTATCTGCAAATAATATACTTCCATATAAATTTCTAAGTATTTTTAGCGGTTATAATGGCTAAGGGTTTGGCCTCAATACATTTTGTAAAATAATCAATAAATATAATTAAAAATTTAAATTGTCTAGGAGCTAGAGGGAATGATCCTAAGAAATCTACTCCCTACTAAACAAATGGCCATGGTAAAGTGATCACTTTTTAATTTATGGTAAGAACTATTGATAAATTAGAATATCTCTAGCATTGTACACATTTTTTAACCATTTCTAAGGCATCTTTTTTTCATTATCAACTAAAAGTATCTAGATCTTATCGCTTTTTAAACTAGGGTTAACTCTACTATGTGATTGTTGCATATGCCTTCTAGAACATAGTTTACTTCTTTGGGATATAAGTACCTTAAAACAAGAAGAATGAATGGCCTTTTATATAACCATCCACACATAATGTAAAATGGTATAGACCTTCTTTTCAACTTTTCAATTGTTTAATTATTGGTATGCAATTCACTTTTTCTAAGAATTTCTTAACTGGATCCATCCATGAAAAGGATTGCTCTATGCATATAACCTTCTTTTCTTTAATGGTAGGTTTGATAACTATTTCTTAAAAAATTAATTACTTGTTAACTGATGCTTTTGTAATTATAGTTTTAACAAAATGTCTACTCTATTATTATCTATCCTTAGTAGTTATTGTGTTTCAAAATGGTCAAACTTTAAGATTAGCTTTTTAAACTTTTTGGTATATTTGATTAAGGAACTTTCATTTCACATGAATTGTTGAGCTACCTTACTGTCAATTATAAATCATTTTTTACTTTTATAGTCTTTACATCAATCTCTTAAGCTAACTTCAATCCTACAATCAATGCTCCATATTTGGCCTCATTATTAATGGTTTTACAATCAAATTTTAGAGTATATTGGATTATTACCTCATCTGGTCTTTCCAGTATTACACCTGTACTGTTACTGTTCATACTAGATGATTCATCTATATATAAATCCAATAAAAAGGTTTTAATAGATTTTGTGACTTTATTACTTCGTCAGATTAGGCCATTTTGGCTATGATGCTTGCTAATACCTGAGCCTTTATTGTCCTTTTTGGTTCAAACATTATGTTGTATTCTATGAGCTCGATTGACCATAATAGCAATCGAGCTAACTATGTCAAGCTTATATAATAGTTGTTTTACCAAATAATCAAATTTGACTATTATTTAATGAGATTAGAAATAAGGCTTTAGATTTTTAGAGGTTATTATCAAGGAATAAGCTAGTTTTTTTATCTTTTAATATTTGAATTCAACATTATGTAGCACTTCACTCATGAAGTAGATCAATCTTTGTTCACCTTCCATTTCTTTTACAAGCATTATATTTATAGCCTCTTCAGCCATTGTAACTCTCTTACTTATTAACACCTTAATCCTCATTAAATAGGTAATTGTTACACAATTAGGTCTTTCTGTGGCCAAATTATGATTCTGTAAAATAAAATATTACAGATTCTGAGTTTCAGAAATTTTCTGCTCATTTCCAGAATTACTGGACCAACTTCAAAAATATGAAAACTACTTTGCAAAACTCTAAAAATCATGAAATTAAATTATATGAACCTTTCATGTGTTAAATACATCCTGTAAAAATTTGACACTATTTATACATCATTAGGCCTTTCAAAACTCACAGCAAAGTGTTTCTGTCCCAGTGCTGTCCAGAATTCACAACTGTAAAAGTAAACCCTTATTTCATGAGGTAAATCAACTCATAATAAGCTCAAATTTGGTATGGGACTTGATTAACATGTTATATACTTTCAATAAAATTTTCAGATCAAAAATCATCCATTTACTGCTTCTGATCTCTGAGATACAATTAGTGCTCTGCACTGTGACGGTAACAGGGGAGACTAAAACATGTAATAAATTCACATAGTATAAGAGCTTATTTTGAGCTGAATTTTGGTACAAAGTTCATTGAGTATGTAAGGTTAATCCCTGAATTTTCTCATAATTTTTTGAGCATTAAAACTCCACAAAAAGTCCCTGCAAACATACTCAACCTGCTGCCTACGAGTTCACTGTTCATTTGGTCATTTACTATTCATTTGGTCATTTCTAATTTCACACATATTGCATACTAAATTGCCTTCTACTCCCAACCAACTCACAAGACATCAAATTCATATATTTCATACAGTATAGGCAAGGATCATATAGTTATACAAAAAGTACAACTTACAAAACATATATCCATCACATACAACATCACAAACTATATAAACATTTTTAATACAACTTCAAAACATTATTCTCCTTTGTCAAGAGGGCCTTTAGAAGCATCATCTGAAATGGTTAGTAACAATTCAGAAACATAAGGAACAAAGTTTCCCAGTAGCTAGCTATTACCATAAAAATATATCAAGCCATTCCAGATCCTTAAGCAAATAAAACATACATTTCAAAATCAATTAATCATTTATCATCTCATTCCATACCATTGTAAGAAATGTGCATCGCACATAGCAATCATCAAGCCCATTCAAGGACTCATAAAGATATCAAGATGGCCATCACAGATAATCGTACCTAGGCCTCATACACAGCAATTTCACTGTTTTCCCGGGGTACTCGGACCATAGGCCTCACATACAGCATTTCACTGTCTTCCCGGGGAACTCAGGCCATAGGTACCGCACACAGCAATTTCATTATCATCCCGGGGAACTCGGGTCATAGGCCTCACACACAGTATTTTACTGTCTTCCCGAGATGCGCACACAGTAATTTTATACACAATCCATACAATGGCACAAGATACAGAAAAACATGTAAATAGAAAACAGAGCTTAAGGATAAAGTTAGCTACCTTTTAAAAGCTTCCAATAGTGATGTTTCCTTTGCCCTCACTTAAAAACTTCTTTACAAGTCCCCTTGCCTTCCTAACTTGTCACTTCTTAGTCTACATAAATACACATCATAATTCTTATTAGAACATCATTATTTTTCTTAAACTTCATGTATTCTTCACTTCCTCCACATACACTAAACCATGAAGGAAGTGACCTAAATTTTAATGTACATTCCAATATCTCCTAAATTTCATTGTAATACATTATTCTAGTCTTCCAAAAACACAATTTGAATGGTTAAAACTCCTTCCCTCCTTCTTTTCCATATTCACGGTTTTGGCTTCTCAAAAGGGAAGTTTCATACACACTTTCATAATTCAAAATTTCATCTTCCATAGGCTTCATAATTCATAAGAATCATTCTAATTTCATCAATTTAGCCAAATTCCAAACAAATCATGCCAAATCCATACATGCACCATTATGCCTCTAAAACCCTAGTGTGTACATCATGGTTTCTTGTTATTTTTACACCAAACCAAAGCCATAGATCAACATAACAACATCCAAAACACCATTAGACATGTTCAAATCATCCAAAACTCCATGGTTAACCACCTTTGACCACACCAACATTAAAATTTCAAGAAACTAAAAAGAGTACATTAAAGAGCTTTTAGAGGAGAACACTTTTACCTCTTGGTGCAACTTGAAAATCCTCACTTAGAGCTCATCAAACTTGAGATTTCTTCAATCTAAACACACCAATAGATAGAGCTTGATGAGATGAGCAACTTTCCCTTCTACACCTAAGCCTAATTCTCACTATTTTTAGGTAAAAAAGCCAAAAGAATTTTTCTCTCCCTTCGTTCTCTCTCTTGCACATTTTTGGTGCTTTCATGGAGGTGTTCTACGGCTACAAGGTGGAATGGAGAAGAAGAAAGAGTTTTCATGAAGCTTCAAGGGTATTTTGGTCATTTTTAAAATTTCCAAGGGTATTTTAGTCCTTTTTCACCAATTAGTAAGGCTATTCTTGCCATTTTTTTTATAATGACACTTGTCATGTGTCTATTGGTCACACTAAATAAAATCACATATAACACCCTAAATTCTTGGTTATTCATATTAGATCCCAAATTCTTGGTTATTTACACTTTAACCACACCCGATTTTGTACTTTTGCAATTTGGTCCATAAGGTTTCTGTTTGTTTAAAATTCCTTACATTGTCAGACGTAGATAACTCCCTTTTTTAGGGTTTTCTAACCTCCTCTGATCATCTATACTATTTAGGAAAATTAATTCTTTTCCTACTATCCTTTTTTTCTTTCAAAATTTCGATTACACTTACACTTAATTCCTTTCAACTTAAAATTCACCCACCAAGCTAATTCAAACGTGCTCTTCGTTTCTACAGCCTTATAATTTAGAGATTCAAATGATAGAATTAAAAATTCAGGACATTACAACCATGGCGAAATATAAAAATATTATTTCACTTAGATCAAGTTTTGATAACATCAAACGATTGGCAAGAAATTTTTTGAGCTTAACAAAAGCATCTTCACAAGCCTTATCCTATTTGAATTTTTTAGAATATTTAAAAAACTTTATAAAATGGTAAGCATTTATCAGCTAACCTAAATTATGATTTGTTAAGGCCACAATTTAATGACAAATATATAAAAATTTGATAAACTATGAATGGAGTTTTAAGTATTACCTTGACATGAATTTGGAAAGAATAATGATTCATCTATTCAACCACTAGACTTCTTTTAGAGTGGTAGGGCTCTTTATATCTATGATGGCTTTACAATTTGTTAGGTTGACTTTTATGCCTTTTTCAATTAACATGAAATTAAGGAATTTACTAGTTATGACTTCAAAGGTGTATTTGTTAGGATTAATTCTCATTTTTTTATTCTTCATTACTCTAAAGACTTTCTTACAGTCTTCTAAGTAGGATCGATGATCTTTAGATTTAATCAACATATTGTACATATAAAATTCTACATTATGACTAATTTGCTTTTTAAAAACTTAATTCATCATGCACTAGTAGGTTGCTCTGGCATTTTTTAAACTGAATACTATGACTTTATAGCAATAAACCCCTTTTATTTGTGATAAAAGTGATTTTGTCTTGGTTTTCTAGCCACATTAAGGTCTAGTTATATCCTAAAAGCTCGATATCATGAATCTAGAGGATCCATTAACTAATTAATTAATGTTAAGTAAAAGATAAAAATATTTAAGGTAAGCTTTATTTAAATAGGTGAAATCAATGTATATTCTTCATGATCTATTGGCCTTTTTCATTATAACCATGATATGGGGTAGTTCTCTTATGAAACCTACTTGTAAAAGCTTACTTTTATTTTAATCACCTCTGACCAATCTGTTCTATGTGTTCATTTCTTTTGTTAAATCGACTTAATCATAATATCTATGGCTAATTGATGATATGCAACTTTAACGTTTTTTCATGGCATATCAATAGTGGTCCAAGTAAACACTTCAATATTTTCCTTTAAGAGATCGACCAATTCTTCTTTATAGTCTTTAGGGAGGTTTTTCCCTATTTTTATTATTCTAGAGTCATTTAAGCTGAAGATTTTTATCTGCTCAATTTCTGAATCTAGTTGAGAGCTTTTACCTTTTTCACTTTCCTAAAGATCCAATGAGTCAATGGTTATCATTTTACATTTTATACTTTTTGTATTTATTATCCTTGTCCCTTGTCATTTTTAGAATTAGAGGTCTCTTCTTTGCTCAAGCTAATTAGATAACACTTCTTAATAATATTTTAATCAGCCCTAATTTCACCTACATTGTTCAAAGTAAGGAACTTTATTGATAAATATGGTGCTAATAGTATTGCTTTTGCTTAGTTCAAGGATGTTCTTCCAAATATGGCATTATAAAGGATTGTTTATGCATTTACAACTAAGAAGTTTACCATTATATCAATGATGTTAGGCCATTTTCCTAAAGTAACCCTTTATATTATTGAACTTTATATGAGAACCTATTTTCCTAAAAAGCCAATTAGATTTCCATGATATGGTGTCATTTCACTTAGAGAGAGATGGAGTCTTCTAAAAGTTTTCAAATATAGAATGTCAATTGAATTGCCTTAGTCTATTATATCCTATTTACTGTATAATTATGAACCATGGCCATAATGACCATCAGATCATCATGATCCTTATCAAAATTTGGTAGGTAATTTTCATCAAAGAATATGATTGGTATAGTACTAGAGTTTTCTATTTTTTCTTCTTTTTAGCATCGATATAACTGTTCACATATGGCATTTTCAAGTATTTTTTTAGGATCCTTCTTTAGCAAATCCTCTTATAATGATACCAACAACGTCAAAAGGCTTTTATGATTTTTTGATCTTTTTACCTATATTTGTTTGTTTTTTACAAATGGAATCTATTAAGGAAGGTGATTGGTTATGTTTTTCATTATTCTAGTAATTCGACTTATCACCTTTTCTATTTTGATTATTTGCCTATCAGTCATTTTTTACATATTACCTTAATTTCTCTATTTCATTTTTTAAAGTAATACATTTTTCTAGATTATGAAACTCGTGCTTATAGTACTTGCAATAAGTTGTGACTCCTAGGAAAGGAAAATGCTTGGTATGCTATTTTTTAATTAGCTTGTTTTCCATTAACTTAACTATTGTACATTATCTATTATTCCTTTTAGAGTAGTTTTTAGTGGGGTGAACCGATTGAATTGCAACTTTGATATTCTACTATCTTTTTCTTTGTAAATTTTTTAAAGCAATTTTCACTCTATTTTTAATTTGCTTCCAATTCCTTCACTATGATGAATTTTGTCACTCTTTTTTAGTAAACTACTTAAACTTTTAGTTGGGTTTTTTGCTAATGACTTAAAGAAATTGCCACTTTAAAAGTTGACTATTAAGGCATGTATAGCAACTCTTTATTTTAATTATTTAATCTTCAAGTAGGTTTAATTAAAATGTTTAAAGAAATAAAGGGTTCATTTTTTCCTTGGTGTACATGCATAAGTTAAGCTATGGTTTTCTTTAATGCTTGAGACGTAGCAAAATAGGCTAGGTACTGATTGGTCAAGTCTCTAAAGTTAGCCATAGCAGTAGAATGAACCATAAAAAACTTGCATTATTTAGTATGGAAAAAAAACCCAAAACATTTTAACTTTAAGAGCACCTAAAAGTAAACATGGCTACTCTAATGGCTTCTATGTATTCTTATGAGTTATTTATACCATTTTAAGATTGCAGATTAAATGGACTCCAAATATTATATGATATAAGAACTTGCATGATCATAAAGATAAATAGGTAGCATTCATTATTTAGGTTTTCATTTTTCTTGATTCTCATTTCTATAATAGTAACCTGGTGATACTATCCACAATTATTGGATTTATTAACTAATTGGTCTTGCATTTGCTTATAATGATTTTCTCTAGAATGATTAATGTGATCATCATGAGAATGCTCATGATGCTTAACTTAGGAATGATCATGATAGTCATCTTTGAAGTAGTAATGGCATTCATGTTTGTGTCTATTAAAATGATTAGTATTAAAGCAATTAGGGCAATCAAAATGGTCATCTCTAGAATAACTATATTGATAATTAGATTTGTTGTAGTCGTACCAAGAATCCTTAACTTTGTCTATATTATTTCATTGTGATTTTTCATTATGTTGCCTATTCCCAAGATGGAGATTATGATTCTTATGTCATTTGTGATACTTAAAGTGGTTTAACCTTTCATTCAATGATCTTTGTTATTCCATGTTTCTTTACAATTCCAACCTTATTACTTGTAGCTAGTTTTTAATATATTGGTTTTCATCCTTTATAATTTCTCTTTCAATATTCCTATTTGGCCTTTCAAGGTATCGATTAGGAAAAAGGATTAGAGGATTTCTTTCATTATTAAGTTACCGAATAAATGGCATATAGTCATTCTCAGAGTGAATATTGGGAATGTGACTCATCTTTCAAGTGTTATCAATTTGTCAATCTATTAAGAAAGTGAAAAATACCAAAATAATATGTACATTAATCATGCATCCCTAAAAAACTAATGCTTATAATATGAGAATCCTAATAAGAGATAAGTTTTATTTTCTTAAGAATTGATCAAAAAAAATAACTAAAATAAGCAGTAATAACGAAAAAATGGTCCTTCTTAATTAATAAAGAAATTATGAATATGATCATGATGAGATCAATCAAATTTAGGGAATTTGAATGAATGTTAGCATTAAACAATCAAAGTATTTTATTAGAAATGATAATTTTCTTGAGAAAATTATTATTATTTTTCTAAATAAGACTAATAATTAGAGCAACCTCATCAACAGGTTTTTTTTAAGATTTGAAAGAAAAAAGGTGTTAAAGTGGTGGATAAGAAATGCCACTATTCGTGTAATTGATCTCTCTACTTCACTATCCTTTGTCCTTTTCCACTCTTATCGATAAACTTTAAAACATCAATACTTAATAGAATTTATAAAAGTGGAAGCACTTTCCACCACTTTAAGAATAATGTTTCCTCTAAAGAACTCAAACAAAGATAATGCATCCTTTCTAAACTTTGTAAACTCCTTGTCAAAACATTAAAATATTGTTTTATTCTTCCAAGCTTCTAAGAACGAGGCCAACTTAGCATAGTTAATAGCATAATACCATGGTTTCCTATCTCTATAAGGAAGGATGAGTTAAGGCTGACGTGACAATGTCTATTTTAATACACTTAAATCCTTATTTGAAACATTGCAAAGAATATAGTCCTTTACTTACCTTACAAGTTCATTAAGATGGGCTTCTTGAATATCTTGGTTCTTCAATAGGATCAAAAAACATGAATAGTAGCTTTAGATAACTTCTTAGAGAAAAAGATGAAACTACTGTAGCTACTAGGATTAATAATGAATAGCAAAAACCTTTTATTTAGAGTTCAGCAAGTGGATTCAAAGAGATTATAAGGGTCATACCTGAGGTTAAAACCTTAGCATCTGGCAACTTATAAGAGCTAACTGCAAGTGAATTTAGATTTTGATCTTATTAGGCCATCGAGGTAGAAATAGACAATTTTATCATTAAAATATTCTCTTGAGAAATAGGCATCTTTAAGTTTTGATTAACCTTAGCTAAAGTCATATCCAAAACAAGATCCTTGTATGAAACAACAATTATAGTTAGCTCAGTAATGTTGGTTATGGTGATTAGAAGAAATATCCACAGCTTGAGATTTAGTTATTGAAGCCACAAGTTCTCTCAGTTCCTTGACCTTCAAAAAAATAGTTGATAAATTTATCATTCTGTCTAAAAAGAAAGTAGTAAAAGTAACATATATAAATGCAAAGGCATAAATATCTAAAGTTATAGGCACCTTTTTAAAGGCCTCCACGTTATTATTTAGAGCAACACTAGAGAGTGATTTCTCTCTATTTAAAGAGTCACCTTGAATAGCAGTTATAGCTAGCTTGGTACTGTTAGCTATGGTGATTTAAGCACTTGCTATCAAGGTAGTAGGTTTCACTTGATCTCTTAACCTTAATAGAAATCACAATGTGAGGTTAATTTCTTAAAGGTAAAATTGAAATGACTCAAGTGAATGAAAATATATGAATACCTAAGGAGCAAAACCATTCCTTATAACCCTACTTTTTATCACTTAAATCAGAGCCAAGTGCTAATATGCCTATAAAAGTCTTCTAAGATGTAAGAGCATGCATATTTATGCTTACAATATTTTTCTCAATTGTAAGATCTCACACATTAACACCTTGAGATTTTTCTTGAACTACAAGAGTAACAGAATTAATGTTAACTTGCAAATCTTCTTAATTTTTACTAGAGTCGGCCATAAGCTATAAGTAATTATTAATAACTAATTAATCATAAAAGAGGAAATAGAATAAAAAGGAACATTAATCCTCAAACAATTCAACTATTGGAGCTCCATTAGTAATATTAACTCTTTATGTAAAGTAAAATCATAAGGTAAAGAAATAATGCTAAAATAATAATGTCAAAGAAAAGCTAACATTGGTTTCATTAATGATATCTAAAACAACCTTCTTTATTACCTTATTTGCCTAGTAACTAAGGTTCGAGGGGTGAGTATTGATGATAAAAATATTTATTATATTATTTTGTCCTATTTAATGTTTTTTAGTGAGTTACGCATGCTTAATTTTATAGAATTAGTCTTTTTATAATTTATGATTGGTTTTACAATATTCTAAATTTATTTGTTAATGCTGAATTTTAATATTATTTCTATTTTTTAGCTATATATTGAGTTTTGGATATCAAATTAAGATGATTTATATACCATTAAAAAGCTTAAAGAAAGACCTATAACTTTAGTGTTTTGGCCAAAGCCCAATTCGGACTCTTTCAAGCTTTTATTTAGCCAAGAATCTAAAGCCTTATCTCTATCCCAACTGAGCCAACCTCAATTTTTTAGCCATATCTATAGCTATAGAGGTCCAACTAACCTAAAACAAGTGCTCCATAAGACCCAGGCCTATAAATTTGATGCTTGTAGATTACCCAAATCACCTTATTTTAGTGGCCTTAAATTGGTTGGAAGTCAAACATGTAGGAATTCATTACTATAACTATTAAAGTTAATTATCTTTTTAAAAATAGGTCTAGGCTTTTAAAAATTAAGGAGGCCCTATTAGTTTAACCCTGAGAGACAAACAATCTTAGTCTAATAGGGTTTTAAGTTAATTAAATTAAATAAAAAGAGAAAACTCATTAGACTTTAGAGACTTTTGGACATTTAGTAGCACAATTTTTCTCTTCTTCTTGTTTTTTTTATTTTTCATCAATGAAAGCTTAAATTCAAAGTTAATTCAAAAAGTTTAAGGCTTTCCTCCACTAAATTATGAAATTATGATTTGTAATATTAACTTTTTTTAATTAATTTCTTTCTTTCCCTATTTACTTGTACCGATTTCTTGAAATTACTTGTTAGAAATTGATTTGATATAATTGATATTCATTATTATAATTTCTAATCTTTTATTGTTTTGATATCAAATTGTGGTTAATAAATCATGATTTTTCACACATAAGGGTAGAGGGTTGTTGAATTAATTTGGACATTTCTAATTTAATTTCTTAATTCAGCTGACTTCTATTATTAAATCAATTTTGATCTAACGTAGGAATTATAACAATTACTTAATTAGGCTAATCTTAATTGATCAAATCCTAAATAATCATCTAGTGTAGAATTCATGAATTATTTCAGGGATTTTAGGGAATTCAAAGTTAAAGAATTAATTAAAAAATTCAAATATCTAATGATCAATGATTAATCCAAATTAGAGCTTTAAATTCCTAGAATCAACTACTTTATTACATTAAGTTCATTTTTGTTTACTTTCTACTTTGCTTCTATTTTGTATTTGTTTAGTTTATTGCTATTGTTTTAATTTTGTGCAAACAACCCCTCCAATTCTGCATTCTATTACTGTACAATTCTACATATAGTATATAACATTCTACATATTCTGTCAATATAATGCATTCATTCTATTTACATTTGTTGCATTCTATTTTTATACTTGTTTTTGCATTCTATTATGTATTTTATTTTTGCATACTATTAGAAATTCATAGTAAAAGATAATATCAAAGGATCACTACCAATACAACTTGATTTGTGCCACTTTACTACATTATTTTGTAATAAGCTAGTTTTTAATCTAATTTTAATGCATAACAGCATTATAACCAAGTATCAAATGCATGGTCTAAAATGGATTCATCTTTTTTAATGGAACTGAAGGACTTTTGCAGACAAGTGCAATAATGAGAAATGAATTGCAAAGGAAAATAAAAGGAAATAGTAAGAAAAATGTATAATTTGCATACTTGTGTCTAAGGAAATACATTTAAAGGAAATCGATCCTTGTTAACTATAGGCTTAAGGTGCTTAGAAACTTTGATCTTTGGTGAAGAGCTTATAACCCATTTCCCTTTACCTTTAAAGGTAACATTTGACTTAGACTTCTTAAGAATAAACCCCAACAATATCGAATATAATGGGTCTTTTTTTAAAATACTTCCAAAAAATGAAGTTAGAGTTTCAATAATAAAAGTAGCCATGTCATGGCACTAATGCTTGTGGATTTAAACCTCAACCAATATAGGAAACCTATTATAGGTCATCATGACCATTGGAAATTTGGCCATTACTTTCTTCTCAAAACCTACAAAAATAAACGAGTGTTAAGCTCGCCTTATTAATGTTCAAGTACCATTATGCCCCTACGAAGTTGATTATAGCCAAATTGATAAGCTAACTTGTTGATATGGTACCAAGCTAGATAGATTACCCATTAACATGAATATAAGCTATTCGTTAGAAGGAATCCTAACAAGGCAGTATCGGTTAAAATCAATAACTATTTATCACAACTCCTTTTAAACCAAGTTGACCAAACCTACCCACCTACCATATTGGCCCCTAAGCTAGCATTTTGATTTTCTCCACCATAATCCTAGCAAAATTTCTATGAAAAACATAGGATCAAAAAATAAAATTGCTTCACATTATCAATTAACAAGTTAATAAGAACCTTCCTATTAAGTTAACCCTAATGCTAAACTCAAGGAAGTCTTTCCTATAATAGGAGCATATTTTAGAAAGTACTCATAAAGAAAATTCTAAAGAAAGTTGACATCAGCAAAATAGTTCATAACAAACTACCTAATAGATAGCTCAATTTAACCTTAAAGCTAGTTTAAGTGAAGGTAAAGCCCTGCCAAGAAGGTAGGACCTTAAGTTAGCCTTATGCCTGAGGTAATATGAATAGCTAATAGAAATATTTTAAAATTTAAACTTTTAGAAGGAAGTCCAACAAAAATAAAATGACTCAATCAATGTGTTAAAAAGGTTAAAAGAAATAAATCATCATTATCATTGCTGTAGGTATTGGCTTTAGCAATAGAGCACTATTTGTCATCTTATCTATTTTTTTCTCCAAAGCACTATAAAAATATTTAACCTCTTGGAAAAAATAGATTTATCCCTAGAGGAAGAAGACATATTTACTATTATTTGGTCTTTCTCATAATACTTTATAGTACCACACTTAGCTCACTTTCCTTTTAAATAAGAGGCTAGTTTCACATGGTCTCTAAAAGTACCCAAAGCAAAAATATCAACCCTACCAAATAGGGATAATTTGTATAAAGCATACACATCTTCAATAATAGAAGTGAACTCACCCCAATTGATCATGAAAGTATAAGTATCACTCACCTAATACTTTAACAATTAATTTAAATCCTTAAAACTCTTCTTCATAGTTAAGCAAGAAAAGATGTAATTAGCATCGATAACTCTCGTATGACTTTATCAATCACAATATTTAGGGTTTTCCAACACTTTATTTACCCAAGCATTAAACCTATTAAAGGGTTATGATTTGGTTATATATCTCATCGGACTAAAGGAATAATTTTTCATGGCTAAGCGTGTTAACATTAATGAATCGCTAAGGATACAAACCATTTCTTCCAAAACCTCATCTTCATGATAGAGATTGAGCATCGTCAAATCAACTAAAGAACTTAACTTGGTATTTGAAAAATTCAACGCTCATCAAACTCATTTCCTGCTGGCCTTAGTTTCATTAACTAAACCTTTATGCCTAAATTTACTTTAGAAGTTAAAAGCATATTATTAAACTCTACAAGTATAGAAACCAATGCGTTTTCATCATTATCAATAGTAATAATTTTAGATGAATCACTATTACTATTAGTTTTTCTAGGGCCATAATGATTACAAATGAGATTATAAATGAAGAAACAAAAAAGTTTTCTTGAAACAAAGAACAAAAATAAAATATCACTTCAATGAGATTATAATTTTAGATGAATCATTATTACTGCTAGTTTTTCTAGGGCCATAATGATTGCAAATAAGATTATAAATGGAGAAACAAAAAAGTTTTCTTAAAACAAAGAACAAAAATAAAATATCACTTCAATGAACAAGTGTTTAAAATAAAGAAAGAGCAAAAGTACATTGAATTTAAAAGAAAATTACCTTCTAAAGAGAGGATTGCAAGGAAAAACAAAAGTTCATAATTGTAGCTTTTTTAGAATAAGCAGAAATACACCAAGGTAAACAAAAAGGTTCTTAAAATCATGAAATCACTAGAGCAAAAGTACGTAGCACCCACCACTCTAAAAAGATCCATGAAAGTCCTTGCGTATGGGGTCTAATGTAGATACTTTAGCTCTAAAGGGCCAAAGACATAGGCTAGTCCATAAAACTTGACAAAGCCTAGCACTAAAGTGCACTTCAAAAGATGACCAAAAGGTAAATCAAAGCTTAAAGGGGTCCAAATTATATTATCCAAAAAGATAGGTATAAAAAGACTAAAGGCATCGAGGGAACCTAAGATACAATAAAGGTCTAAATGAATAAGGTCCCATAAAGGGGTATAGAGCCATCTAGCATTAACCTAGGTTAGGGTAAAAGCTACTTTAGCTGTAAAGAGTAGAAATATCTCCCTACCTTATTAAGAACTCCTTTAAGGGTGACTTGATTAGATTAGAATAAGACTTTCTCATCGTAGGCTTTATATGTTAAAGTCAATAAGAGAGCTGTGATGATTCTTATCCTTTTAACCAAATAATCTTAACATCCTATGGCTCAACAAAATTACTTATATCAATCCCTATCCATCACTATAAATATCCTATCATATTATCTAAGATCCTTATTATTTATTCCCCTACCATAATTATCCCAATATTATTTCATATCAATTATCGTATATCTCATGATATGATTGGCTCTAATCCAAACTATCAAATTATGACTTGCTACCTAAGTCATTAATTTTCAATGACCATAAAAACCTATTTTTATCTATTTAAAAGAACTAAGAACTAAGGATTAAGAATTTTTACAATAGGCTCCCTTTTCCATGCTTAAATACTTTATAAAGAGCATTCATCCCTTCTCCCTTAAGCCACTATCAGGGACTCCATTATTATACTTATACTTACAACCCCAAAACCTTAAGAATTAAAATTTTCATTCTATGGGTTACTTTCCCCTTTCTTTAATTTCTTCCTCACATTTATTATAGTTTATCATAATTTTAAGTATGATATTAACATAACTAATTGCATTTACAATGGATTTTTTCAAAAGGCATGCCTTATTGATTCCATCATTAAAAGACCAAAACTTCAAAATTGCTACTAAGACTCATGATTTCATAATCGTCTTCATACTAATTCATAAAACTTTAATTATTATGATGTATGGTGGAAATTTAATTTCATCTCTTCAATGTGCATAAGTAGTATATGATAAAGAGAAACTACTTAAATAATAAAGATTGTTAGGAATCTAAGGTTGCAAAAAACCTAAGAATTGAAAGCCTCTATTATTGATAGTTCCATTTGTTAGTGCATATGCCCTAAAACCAATCATATTGGTAATTATAATTTTGAATCATGTTATTTTAATGGCAATTTCAATTATTATATTTATATATATTGTCTGCATAATATATTCAATTATGATAATAACCTTAGAATAATCGTATTCTTAAATGTCCCTAGTCATATATCATTGTGGATTAGGTTGCTTTGATATGTTAAGACTAGCATGTGTGAAGACTTATATGGGATATTAAGTTTACACATGAGTATAAGTTAGAGAACTTGTATACTGGACTGGCCCATATTAAGAACACTACATGGATCATTATATGAGTATCATGAGTGGTTCTTAGTGATCATTATTAATATGGTCCTTTGACCTGAGATCACCAAGGTTCCCTACATGTGAGTTTCATATTTTGATACTATTCTATGTCACTAATGGTTAAGTGAATGTAAGGGTAGATATTGGATATGTCACATATCATGCGGAGGGGTTTATGTGATCAAGATGAGATTTATCCCTCCTATATAATAGGAGTAACATCTGTGGGCCCCTTGATTAAGTAAAGCTGAGAAAATGAATGGCCAGCTTAGATGAATTGACATGGGATGTCGATTACATTTGTTTTAGTTAGCTTACTTAGGAATTAAGAAACCTTAAGATTGGGTTATACGAGAATGACACAGTCCATGTCTCGTGCTCATTCTAGATGTATAGGACAAAAGGACATAGGTGATGATCACGTGTAAAGGTTTAGTCCAATCACCGACTTTCTCATTACTTGGGTAACAATGATGTCTTGCTAGACACCGATCATTATTTATGATCATTAATATGATCAATGGTCATTGCCAATGTAATGAGAGCCTGTAGAGTCACACACTTAGAGCCTAGTAAATTTGGAATTAATGGACCAAATTATTTGGACCTAATATTTAGGAATTCATGTTATAATTATAAGGCCCTATAGTAAGCCTATAATTGTACATTGAATAAAGCCCAAATAGGTTAGGTTTTTCTATGCACCTATTTAAATAGGCTTGTTGGGTAATAATAGTTGAGATTATCTTTATTCACGCACCTCAAAAAGGCACAAAAAAACCTTAGCACCTCTCCTTAACCAAAAACTCCTGAAAAGGTGTAGCTAGCACTACAAGGTGAAAGGAGATCAATTCCAACTGGTGTTTGTGTGGACATTCATTGGTGATTCACGAGTTCGTGTGGATACTTCAGAGTCTTCGGCTGAAAAGAAGCTAAAGAGGTGATCAATGATCGAGTTCTAGAGTCATC
Organism: Sindora glabra; assembly: GCA_020226215.1. NCBI lineage: Eukaryota > Viridiplantae > Streptophyta > Magnoliopsida > Fabales > Fabaceae > Sindora > Sindora glabra. The sequence continues at coordinate 79,687,894 of CM035225.1, read as the reverse complement.
AACAAAGGTATTGAACGAACCTTTATTTCAATTTAACATCTTTGCATGGATCTAGTGGATGGGATTGGTTTATTCCGCTGCTCTCGTATGACTCCCGATCCTAATAGTGGTATCAAAGCCTGGTTGTAAAAATGTTAAATTAGGATTTTGTTTGCTAATTGCGTGATTATGATGCTTGATGAATTGTTCTGTATATCATGCTTCAATGATTCCTAATTAGGATTAGGGTAAATTTGATTTCGTGCATTTTGATTCAAGCAAACTTAATATGATTAATTCTAATTCTGTTTCGAATTTGATCCTAATTTTGAATTCTGATTTAAATTTGAATGTGTTTTATGATTAATTCTTGTTTTTGGTTTGAATTCGAATTTTTTTCTGGATTTTTTATTGAAACTCGAATCTATTTCTGGGTTTCTTTTTAAATTCAAATCTGTTGTAATAATTCTAGATTTTGATTCAAATTTGAAACTAATTTTTAGGTTTTATTTTAAATAAAATCAAAAGAATTAATTGTGTGAATCTGTTTTAATATATGAAAGATGTTTTCTAATTAAAATATAGATTCTGTCATGAATCAGAATTAACCAAATTAACTTCTTGAATCTTTTTCGTATATGTGATATACCTTATGCTTAATGGCTGAATATGATTTTTTATGAAATTAATTGTTGAATGTGTTTCGTATAAAATCTATGAATTAATTGGATCTGTTTTAATATGATTAAAATTTATCCATTATGATTCTGTCATAAATCATATTTGTAAACCCGTGATTTGAGTGTCAATAATTGTTGAATTGATTGACTAAAGGGGAATGTCAATTGTTGACAAATTAAATTGCAATCTAAATGTCAGGTGCAATTAATTTTTTGGGCGGGGGGCTTTGCCCCCCTAACCCCCTGGCAGGGGCACTGCCCCTTGACCCCGCCCGCTAACCGACTAGCAGGATCGCTGTAAATTTTCTGCGTAACGTGACATTAAGTAATTAGTTAATTAATTGAAAATTAATTAATTTAGATTTTGATATTGAAAATATATTTGGATATATGTTTCACTTATCATGTTGTTTTGTTGCTTGATGTATGGTGCATGATTATGGCCTTTGGTTTTGTTGCAATTTTAAAATACAGCCTGCATGTCGTGCCTCTCTATTACTTCTAGTTGTACATTCTCTTCTCATCTTACTCCTCTCGAATGTAACTCGAGGTTTCTTTATTATTATGTAATAATTTTATTGGAGCACCTGAAGAGGAAACAATGGAAGTGGAGATCAAACTATGAAGAAAGAAGAAAATTCTTGAGAAGAAATTTTTCTTTCTTAGTTTTATTTGATATTCTTGAGCTCTAGAATATCACTTAGGTTGGACCATAATCATGTTACGCTTAATTTATGTTTTATGTATGAGATGCATATGATGAATGTATGAGATACCTATGCTAGATGTATATGATGCATGCTTAATAAAACTAAGTATATAATGGTGAGATCAAATAAATTAAAATCCCTCAAACAAAATATTAAGTCAACAGAGATGCCTTCCAATAATAGCACTCATCAAGATCTTGATCGACTATAGGTGGGTTTGCCAAAGCAAAGTACCTAAAGTCTATCTTGGTAAGATGCGATGGGATAATAGTGATATCCAAATTGCTAATTATTAGGTTTTGACTTAACTGGGCTACACCAATAGGATTGGAGCCTAGAGGTATGGAGTTGGTTATGAATTCATGAGATGAATTTGAATAAATGTTATTCACCTAACTATCCAAGAGTTGCATAAGATATAATTGACAAGGAGTTGTCTACCTAAACAGCCATATCTTGGGCGATTAGCTAAAGTTAGCTCAAGATTTGATAAAATATGGATCTTGGCTCATTAGAAAACCTTAACGATAAGGTTTTCTGAAATAATAGTGAGGGCTATTATTTTGAGAAAAATAATGGGAGTATTATTTAATAAAAAAATTTATTAAATAAATAAAATACATGATTCTCATTTTGCATATTTTTCTATTGTAGATAACCATGGCATCAAATGCATCAAACTTATCACTGCGATCTATCCTTGAGAAAGATAAACTGAATGGGACGAATTTTCTCGATTGGTATCGAAACTTAAGGATTGTCCTCAAGCATGAGAAAAAGCAATATGTCCTAGAGTAACATACTCCAGATGAGCCTGCTGCTAATGCTTCTCGAGCAGAAAAAGATGCTTATAAGAAGCATCTAGAAGATGCTCTGGATGTCAGTTGTCTCATGCTTGATACCATGAATTCTGAGCTTCAGAAGTAACATGAGAACATGGAGGTGTTCAATATGATTGATCACCTTAAACAGCTCTACCAAGAGCAAGCAAGACATGAGAGATATGATGTATCTAAAGCATTGTTTCAGTGTAAGATGGCCGAAGGAACACCCGTTACTACACATGTGCTTAAAATGATTGGGTACATCAATAGCCTTGAAAGATTGGGTTTTCCTTTGCAGCAAGAATTGGCCACTGATATAGTTCTACAATCATTGCCTGAAAGCTATAGTCAATTCGTCATGAATTACAACATGAACGAAATTGATAAGACTTTGCCTTAACTGCTTAACATGTTGAGAACTGCTGAGCAGAACTTGAAAAAGTCCAAGCCCAATTCCATTATGATGGTTCAAAAGGGCAAAGGAAAGGGCAAGTCTAAGGCCAAGAATAAAAAGAAAAAGGACAAGACTGATGGAAAGTCCAAGTCAAGTTCCTCTGCACTGAAGCCCAAAGGTGGTGTGGCCAAGGAAGGGTAATGCTTCCATTGCAAAGAATTAGGACATTGGAAGTGAAATTGCAAGATTTACCTGGAAGAGCTTAAAAAGCAAAAGGAAAGTAGGACTTCCAACTCAGGTATTTATGTTATAGAAGTTAATTTATCTACTTCTACATCTTAGGTATTAGATACTGGATGTGGTACTCACATTTGTGTAAATGTGCAGGATCTTAAAGAAAGTAGATCATTAGCCAAAGGTGAAGTGGACCTGCGCGTTGGAAATGGAGCAAGAGTTGCTGCATTAGCTGTAGGGACTTATTATTTATCTTTACCTAGTCGATTAGTTTTAGAATTGGACAATTGTTATTTTGTGCCTACTGTTAGTAGAAATTTGATTTCTATTTCTTGTTTAGACAAAAATGATTTTTTATTTATAATAAAGGACAAATATTGCTTTATTTATTTAAATGAAATGTTTTATAGCAGTGCACAATTAATGAATGGTCTTTATGTTCTGGACCTTGAAAATCCAATCTATAACATAAACATGAAAAAGGTCAAAACTAATGATTTAAATCCAACCTATCTTTGGCATTGTCGTTTAGGCCATATAAATGAGACACGTATCTCCAAACTTCATAAGGATGGATTTTTGGACTCATTTGATTTCGAATCATATGAGGTATATGAGTCATGTTTATTAGATAAGATGACTAAAGCCCTTTTTACTGGGAAAGGTGAAAGGGTTAGTGATTTATTGGGCCTTATACATAGTGATGTATATGGACCTTTAAATACACAAGCTAGAAGAGGTTATCAGTACTTCATTACTTTTACTAATGATTTCAGTAGATATGGTTATGTGTTTCTTATGAAACACAAGTCTGAATCTTTTGAAAAGTTCAAAGAGTTCAAAAATTAAGTACAAAACTAACTTGGTAAAAGTATTAAAGCACTTCGATCAGATCAAGGTGGTGAAGACTTAGACCGAGATTTCCTTAATCATCTAAAGGAGTGTGGCATTGTATCACAGCTCACTACACTAGGAACACCTCAATGGAATGGTGTTTCTGAAAGGAGGAATCGAACTTTGTTAGACATGGTTCGGTCAATGATGAGTCAGGTTGACCTTCCAAATTCCTTCTAGGGACATGCTTTAGAGAATGCAACTTTCACACTAAACCGTGTTCCGTCAAAATCAGTTCAAAAGACACTATATGAGATATGGATTGGGAAATGTCCTAGTTTGTCTTTTATAAAGATTTGGGGTTGCGAAGCTTACGTAAGACATCAGGCTTCTGATAAACTTCAACCTAAATCTGATAAATATTTTTTCATTGGATATCCTAAGGAAATAAAAGGATATTATTTCTATAATCCAACCGAGTAAAAAGTGTTTATTGCTCGAACTAGTGTTTTTCTAGAGAGAGAATTTATCTCTAAAAGAATCAGTGGGAGAAGAATAGAACTTGAAGAAATTCAAGATCAACGAGAAAACATTGAACTTGAGATGGAACCTGAGCCGGTTCCACAAACAGTTATGGAAGAACTTGCTCATGTAACACAGAACCCACGTAAATCTAGTAGGATACGTCATGAGCCCGAGAGATATGGTTTTCTCGTGACTCATCACGGTGATATGTTGCTCATGGACCAAGATGAGCCCACAACCTACCAAGAGGCTATGATGAGGCCAGATTCTAAGAAATGGCTAGAAGCTATGAAATCAGAAATGGACTCCATATATTCAAACCAAGTTTGGACTTTAGTTGATCTACCTAAAGGTGTAAAACCCATTAGCTGCAAATGGGTTTTCAAATAGAAAACTGACATGGATGGTAATATGTGTACCTTTAAGGGACGATTGGTTGCAAAAGGTTTCAAACAAATCCATGGTATTGACTATGATGAGACTTTTTCTCCAGTTGTCATGCTTAAATCCATCAGGATTCTTCTAGCTATAGCAGCATATTATGATTATGAAATCTAGCAAATGGATGTCAAAACTGCTTTCCTTAATGGAAATCTTCTTGAAGATGTGTACATGACACAACCTGAAGGTTTTGTAAATCCTGAAAATGTTGGAAAGGTTTGCAAATTGCAACGATCCATTTATGGGTTGAAGCAAGCTTCTCGGAGTTGGAATCTTCATTTCGATGATGCGATCAAAGAGTTAGGTTTCATCAAGAATGAAGATGAACCCTATGTGTACAAGAAGGTTAGTGGGAGCACAATAGTCTTTCTGGTGTTGTATGTAGATGACATATTACTCATTGAAAATGACATTCCTACATTACAATCTATAAAAACTTGGTTAGGAAATTATTTTTCTATGAAAGACTTAGGTGAGGCCTCCTATGTATTAGGTATCAAGATCTATAGAGATAGATCGAGAAAATTGCTTGCCCTAAGTCAAAGTACATACATCAACAAGGTGCTAAAAAGGTTTAGCATGCAAGATTCTAAAAGAGGATTCTTGCCGATATCACATGGCATAAGTCTCTCAAGAACTCAATGTCCTTCTACAGAGTATGAGAGACAGCACTTGAGTAAGATCCTTTATGCATCTGCAATTGGGTCTATCATGTATGCTATGTTATGTATTCATCCTGATGTCTCGAATGCTTTAAGCATGACGAGCAGATACCAATCAGATCTTGGTGAAAGTCACTGGACAGTTGTCAAGAATATTCTTAAGTACTTAAGAAGAACTAAAGACATGTTTTTAATTTATGGAGGTGAGGAAGAGCTCATTGTAAATGGTTACACTGATGCTAGCTTTCAAACTGATAAAGATGACTTCAGGTCGCAGTCAGGTTATGTATTTTGTCTTAATGGTGGCGCTATGACCTGGAAGAGTTCAAAGCAAGGGACAGTGGCTGATTCTACAACAGAAGCTGAATACATTGCAGCATCAGATGCTGTAAAAGAGGTTGTTTGGATTAAGAAGTTCATCATTGAACTTGGAGTTGTTCCTAACATTGCTGACCCAGTAGAGCTCTATTGTGACAATAATGGAGCCATTGCGCAAGCTAAGGAACCTAGATCTCACCAGAAATTCAAACATATATTCCGGCGCTATCATCTCATAAGAGATATTGTTAACAGAAATGATGTCAGGATATGCAGAATACCGACTGACGATAATGTTGCCGATCCACTGATAAAAGCCCTAACGCAGCAAAAGCATGATGGTCATATGAGATCCATAGGTATTATATACATTGATGATTGGCTTTAGTGCAAGTGAGAGATTGTTAGTGTATATGCCCTAAAACCAATCATATTGGTGATTGTAATTTTGAATCATATTATTTTAATGGCAATTCCAATTATTATATTTATATATATTGTCTACATAATATATTCAATTATGATAATAACCTTAGAATAATTGTATTCTTAAATGTCCCTAGTCATATATCATTGTGGATTAGGTTGCTTTGATATGTTAAGACTAGCATATGTGAAGACTTATATGGGATATTAAGTTTACACATGAGTACAAGTTAGAGAACTTGTATACTGGACCGATCCATATTAAGAACACTACATGGATCGTTATATGAGTGTCGTGAGTGGTTCTTAGTGATTATTATTAATATGGTCCTTTGACCTGAGATCACCAAAGTTTCCTACATGTGAGTTTCATATTTTGATACTATTCTATGTCACTAATGGTTGAGTGAATGCAAGGGTAGATATTGGATTTGTCACATATCATGCGAAAGGGTTTATGTGATCAAGATGGGATTTGTCCCTCCTATATAACAGGAGTAACATCTGTGGGCTCCTTGATTAAGTAAAGATGAGAAAATGCATGGCCATACTCAGATAAATTGACATGGGAACAGTTAGCTTACTTAGGAATCAAGAAATCTTAAGATTAGGCTATACGGGAACGACACGGTCCATGTCTCGTGCTCATTCTAGATGTATAGGATAAAAGGATATAGGTAATGATCACGTGTAAAGGTTTAGTCAAATCACCGACTTTCTCATTACTTGGGTAACAATGATGTGTTGCTAGACACCGATCATTGTTTATGATCATTAACATGATCAATGGTCATTGCCAACGTAATAAAAGCCTATAGGATCGCACACTTAGAGCCTAGTGAATTTGGAATTAATGGACCAAATTATTTGGGCCTAATATTTGGGAATTCATGTTATAATTATAAGGCCCAATAGTAAGCTTATAATTGTACATGGAATAAAGCCCAAATAGGTTAGGGTTTTCTATGCACCTATTTAAATAGGCTTGTTGGGTAATAATAGTTAAGATTATCTTTATTCACGCACCCTAAAAAGGCACAGAAAAATCCTAGCACCTCTCCTTGACCAAAAATCCTTGAAGAGGTGTAGCTAGCACTACGAGGTGAAAGGAGATCAATTCTAACCGATGTTTGTGTGGACATTCATTGGTGATTCACGGGTTCGTGTGGATTTTTCAGAATCTTCGGCTGAAAGGAAGCTGAAGAGGTGATCAACGATCGAGTTCTAGAGTTATCAACAAAGGTATTGAACGAACCCTTATTCCAATTTAACGTTTTTGCATGGATCCGGTGGATGGGATCGGTTTATCCCACTGCGCTCGTATGGCTCCCGATCCTAACACCATTAATGTTCTTTCTTTGCTAATGCTTTATTCTTTATTAATTTACAAAGCATTAAGAAATAAATAAATCAATGTATGACCTTAAATATTTGTACATATACTTTATTGAAATACTTTTTTAAATTGAATTTTGTCGATTCTCGTATTACTAGTAATTATAAATCATTAATGGCTTTTATTTATGGAATTTTGAACAAATAGGGAGTTTTTTTTTACTTTTTATATTTTTATTTTGTAGTATGTGGAATGAGAAAATTCAATTAATTAGTGCTCTATTAATTTACATTAGTGCTTAATTAATTAATTTTTTATATCTTTGCTAATGCTTTATTCTCTATTAATTTACAAAGCATTAAGAAATAAATAAATCAATTTATGACCTTGATTTACATATACATTATTGAAATACATTTTTAAATTGAATTTTATCAAATCTTGTATTACTAGAAATTATGCATCATTAATGGCTTTTACTTATGAAATTTTCAATAAATAAGGATTTTTTTTAATTTTTTTATATTTTTGTTTTGTGGTACATGGAATGAGAAAATTCAGTTAATTAGTGTTCTTAAAAGTTATTAGCAACTTAGGAGCCTTTATTGAAAGGATGCATATGACAAATCTTATAGTAACATAAACTAGATTTACATATGTATTCCAATATTAACCAATAAGCTTAAATTTTCACATATGCAATTATTTATAAGTCCTAATTTATATTGGTCGTGCATTTATATCTGAATTAAAGGCATTCGAATGGGTCAAGTTTAACAAGTTAGTTTATGGTTTGTTTAATTTTGCTTAAAACTAACATGGAACTAGTATGGAAAAAAAGAATAGTCTGATTTGGTATGAAACTAATCCAATCCAACCTAACAAAAGTCTAGGACTGGTATGTGTTAACTTGTTGATTTTGACATTGAAAGGAGGAGATGTACACATTTAATTTCCCTTGCAATTCCCTATGCATGCATCTTTTATAGCTACTTAAGGAAAGAATTAAACACTTGGTGTGCACATTTAAATCCACTATACTATGAAACATGTAGAATCAAATAGGAGGATTTTTTTTAAAATGCATAAATTAAAGGAAAACAAAACTTAAGGCACTACATCTTATTGAAGCTCACCCAAATTGATTTAAGATTAAACACTAAGCAATTCATTGAAAGGATCAAAGGATGCAATTTTGTTAATAATGTATCAAAGAAACAAAAGTTTCAAACATGACAAATTAAGTACAATAATACGTAAACACAAAATAAGCATTATGAACAAAAATGATAAAGGTTGCAATTTCCTTTGTTTTCTTACTTACAAGATGTAAACTAAAAGTAAATAAAATACAAACAAAATTAATGAAAGCCTAATTTTTCATTAGAAATAGACATATTTGTGAACTATAGGTAAAAAGAAGAATAAAAATAACCAATTGTCAAGAAGCCTTTTCATCTTGTAAGAATTGCACTTATTTTCTACTAAAATTTAATAACAAAAAAGTAAATGATAGCAAAAAAATAGCATTACTAACAAAAGTAGAAACAATATTGCCTAATGCACACCAATTAAAAGGAAAATTGACATATATATCGGAGTGATGACATTTTTTTAAAATATGATAAAATTTAAGATGTCAATTTAAAAAAAAAGTGATGTGTTTTTTCATGCAAAACTTTAGACCTTGATTTCTAAAATATTCAATATCTAAAGTCATGAGATTGGTGGCATTTTTAAAAATATGAGAAAATTATAAACACTAGTTCTTAAAAAAAAACTTCATGTAAGACTTTAGATGTCAAACGACATTGACTCTTAATATGACCAATCTCTAGAGTTATGGAACCAATGGCATTTTTTAAAATATGATGAAACTTAAAACATCAGTTCTTAATAATAACCAATATGTTTGTTCACATGATACTTTAGATATCAATTCTTAAAATGACCAATTTGTAAAATCTTGAAACTAATGGCATTTTTATAAATATAAGGAGGTCTTTAGATCTTACTTCCTAAAAAAACCTAACATGTTTGTTCCTACAAGACTTTAAACATTAGTTCTTAAAATAATTGTCATCTAAAGTCATAGAACCAAGGTAATTTTATAAATATATATATATGAAGAAAATTATAAATGTCAACTTTTTAGTAAACAAAACCTATATCTAAATTCTTGCACTATATAAAGCAAATGTTATTATTTTCTTATTATTACTTTTACTCTCCTTTTTATTTGTTTTCAAACTCAACCTCAACCTCCATCTCTGTTCACCATTCTTTATAGAATCTTAGATCTCACTTCATCCTTTGCTATATGTTAGTGAGCTATCAAGGCTCCTTTAACTCACATTAAGCATAAAGTAAATAGCCTATTCTAGGTTAATGATTTAAAGCATAAAAGGTGTCTTTCTTACTTCCATTTATGACCATGTTCCATTTAGTGATGCTATTTCTTGCATGCTAATTTTTCAATCTTTAATATTTTGTTTTGATTCATGAACATGCTTTTATCTAGCAACGTTATTTCTTAGATGTTGATTTTTCATTCTTCAATGTTTTGCTTCCATTTATCAACCATTTCTTCCATTTTCATGATTTTTTAAATAAGTTTTTTAAGAAGTGCTTATTTATGTTTCTTTTTTTTATAAATTTTAAAGTTGTACTTGATATTTAGGTACTTATCATATGTTTAATAAAATGTTTAGCAAAGCTTGAAGTAAGTCAAACAATTATAAGAGATTAAGAAAAATTATCATTAAAATAGTTATTTTTCATAATTTTGAAAGGGCTTTGATAGTTTGTCATTGGATAAATCTTAAAAAGTTATATGAAATAAAAAAATATAAAATAGACAATTAAGCACAAAATTATAGTCATTCAAAGTTTTTACACATTTTTAAGGGAGTGTTAGGTTATTCCATTTTTGCTATAAATATTCTAGTTGGAGAAGTAGAAAACTAACATCTAAAAAAATTATGTAAACATTACACGTTAGTTTTTCACTAGAAATTGATGTTTTATGTAAAAAATTTAGAAATATCTTTAAGGAAAAGATGTTAATTTTTTAGAAAAAAAACTAACGTTATAACTTTATTCTATGCCAATTAAAAAATCCATATAGAATATTCTAACATATAATGCTGCTCATATATATATATATATATATCAATTTAAAAATTGAAGTTTAACTTGTATTACAACTAACATCATTGAATATTTATATAATAATGTAAAAATATAAATAAAATATTATTTTTGAGAAAAATAGGCAAGGCAAAGAAATGGTTAACATAAATTGCAACTAGAAAATATCATAAAGCATTTCCTACAATATTGACATTGTGGAAAACAAGAATGGGAAAATGTAGGAAGTAAATGATGCTTTAATTTTCAAAAATGCACTTATTCCCTATAGTAGTTGGCCATTTTCTCATAAGAAAAAGCCATGGGCATTTGAAAAATATTTCTTCAAGGGTTGCCATAGGAAAAACAAAGTGCACTATTTTATTTGACTATCACATAGCTAAGGTCATGGAAATGTCATGGGAAAATTCACAATATATTCACACCTAACATCAAAATTCTCATTTTTCACATTCTTTCTCTTCTTCTTTATCACTCTCCATCACTTCTCTACCATATCCACCATTGATTGAGGTTTGTTTCAACTTTTAATCACATTTTTCTACACTTTCCATTAATGACAAGGTTATTTTACCAAATTTTCAATATTTTTATCTAAGTTGTTAAAAATATTGTGGTTGCTTATATTTTACATAAAGTGTTTTCTCTTTGCATAAAAGAATCCATGTAGAAAAGTTTTTCCTTCGCTTTACTTGCAATGATGATATTGTAATTATGGTGAATATGGTTTTACTTTACTATTTCAATAGGTGTAATATTTGGTGTATCATATTTTCAATATTTGGCGTTTGCTAATTTTGAATGTTCATGATTTTTCTTGTTTTTGTTTGATCTATATAAATGATTATACTATGTGTGAGTTTTTAGTTTTTTTATGATTTTTCAATTTCATAGCTAGCATTTAATATATGTGTATATAATTATTCCATTTCATAGAGCATATGAGAATAAATAAGAATAAAGTATCTTTGATATGTATATAATTAAGGCTTATGAAAAGCATATTGTGTTGCTAATTTGTTATGTTTTTGTTATCATGAGATTCATTTAGTATTATTTTCTAATTTATTGATTTGTTTAGGATAATAAGTACTCAAAAGGTATGAAACCGACTTAAGAATTTTTGTTAATAAAAAAGGACATAACAAGTGTAGAGCTAAATCTAGAGTTTCTATTAAGCAAAAAGGATATAATAAGGTAATGGTAATGTTGTCCTAAAGAAGTCTTTGTTGATCAAATGAAGTTGCTCCCAATTAGGATAAGGGACTACTTAGGTGGTTTCATAACTAAAAAGGCCCTTTTTTATTAGAGAATTGTTCTAGTGATATCTCTCATGAATAATAATGCAATTGAAAAAAGGCCTTTTGTTGATCAAGGAGAATAGTTAAAAAAGGAATCTATTGATTAGGAAGGTGTTGGTTACATTAGCTAGAGATTGACTCAAAAAAGTCAAAGAAGTTTCTATTAATCATTATGCTTATTTTTTTAAAACTTCTCTCAAATGGGTTAAAGGTTTAGATTTGAAAATAAATTATAAACAAAAGCATACATTATGTAAATAAAGTTGTGTTTAGTGTTATCTTTTTTAATTTCATTTTTAGCTTTTCTATTTTATTTGTAATTTTCCCATGTCAAGCTATAGTGGGAAATATTCAATTCCCATGGGTTCCCACAACTATCATGTCATGGGAATTATGATTTTACTAAGAAAAAAATTAAAGAAATATGCATAAAATTAATGGGAATAACCATAGGAAATTTTTCTATAGTTTTTTAAGGTTGTCATTGGAAACTTTTTTTCCATGACAAAATTAATATTTCCCTCAACTATAACTATAGAAAAAAACAATATCATCTACAAATGAAAATATTTAATCTCAAAATATAATCACTTAAACATCTTACAGAACTAAATAAATTTTAACTTCATCATTAAAATCCTTCAAGCATATTAAAAATTAACTTCCAAAAAGATTTCAAGAAGTGATAGATTCACTCATTCGAGAGAGAAATTGGTGTATCCAAAGAAAATGAAAAAGAAAAATTAAGAAGGATGTAAATTTGGTCTTATAGAGAAAAAGTAAAGATGAGGGTTTGAAACGGAGAGAGATATCAAAATCTATAGTAAAAATTAAAAGAGTCATGATATGTACCGAAAAATGTATGTTCTATGAGTTACAATATATATTTTGTCATATGATTTAAGCTTTAATCAATTATCATGCATAGTATGAGGCATTGTGTTGTTTGAATAATACTATATTACAATTATGCATATCTCCATGTACATTAAAAAAAAGTCATGTGAATCTTGCAAATGTAATCTTTTTATATTTCTTTAATGTGTATTAATTATAAGTTTAAATTTGATCCACTAATAGTGTAAAATTTATACTATTAGTAAATAAAAGGAAGACATATTATTAAAAAATTAAAAATAATTAAAAAATTTTAATCACAATAAAAGAGTTTTAATAGTTTTTTTATTGACATGGTAACACATAAGTGGGTAATATAGTATAAAGATGGTATACACTAACAATAGATTAAATTTAAATCAATTAATTATATATGCATACAATATTTTTTAAGTTTAAATATAATTCTATTCCTCCTAAAATACAAATAGCTTAATTTTGATTCCCCTTATTTAAAATAATCTATTTTGGCCCTTCAAAAGATTAAATTGAACTAATTTTAATCTTACCATTACTATTCCATTGGTAAATTATTGAAATTGCTAACTTAGAACTTTTATTTCCACCATGGCTTCATATTATTGGTTATTTTACTCCATAATGGCACTAGATTTGGAATAATTAGAGAAATCTATACATCTAAATTACATTTCAATCTAACATAGATTAAGCTTAGAAGAAACTCAAGACCACAAAAACAAACACCAACAAAATCAACACTAAAAAATACAAGATAAATAAGATTGATCACATCAATACTGCCCTTAAGAAGTCTAATTTTTGTTTCTTTCTCTTTGAGTTCAATTTTGGTGGTGGCTTTGGTTCTCTTTATTATCTTTAGTTTGCTATATTCACTCTTCGAAAGTAAAATTAGTTGTGAAATTTCCTTTTCATCATTTTGCACTTTTTATGAAGATGAGCTATTAAGGGTTAGGGGCTACGACCTTTATTGATTCCATGATGTTCTTGTACTTTTTATGTTTAATTAAGATTCAAACCAATTTGCAAAAGTTCTTAGGGTTCACATCATTAAAGAGTATTGATGTAAGACTAATTGATTGATTCTATGTTTTATTTTTAAGTTTAAATCAATTTCTATGAAATAAATAATACAAAATTAGATAAATTAGTACCATGTAAAATGTTTTATATGTGTTTTAGCTAATGCCAAAAAAAATATTTGTAAAGCTTTTAATAATAGTATCAACTTAAGAGCTATTTGACCATGTAAAATGTTTGATATGTGTTTTAGCTAATGCCAAGAAAAATATTTGTAAGGCTTTTAATAATAGTATCAACTTAGGAGCTATTTGGAGATAATATTCTACAAAATGAGAATGGTTACTTTATTGATTGATTCTTAAAAAGGTTGAACTCTTACAATATTGAAACTTAAGTAAGTGGTTATCTTGTTTCAAAAGTTTGCATGAGATGGAAAGATAAGATGGTGAAGAAAAAGAAGATTAGGAAAGAAAATAAATCTACATTTTGTTATCAAATAATGATGAAGGACAAGAAAATGAAGAAAATTTAAAAAATAAAGCAAGTGGGAAAAAGGTTGATGGTTGTGCTAAAGTTTATCCAAATTAAATATTTAAAGAACTAAAATAAATTATTTTAAATAAAGGGTAATGAGACCAAAATTGTATTTAATCTTTTTTTTCTATATGTTATATTATTTGGATATGAAATCACAAAACTTTATATTTTGACTTTTGAGCATAATCTCCTATATGAAATTGATAGGTCTTTCCTTAATTTTTTTCAACCCAATATTGTCATTTTAGTCCCAAAAAACCCCTAAAATAGAACCTAATAATCTAGTCACTATTTAAACTTCAATTGCAAAGCTTTTACACAAACTTGCAATTGTTTGGTATAATTACCAAAGTGTTATATCATTTTTTAACAAACCACTTGCACAGACATGTTCACTAGCTAATTTCTAGCCATAACCTACCAACATATGCACTACATTTACACTTTATCAAGCATGTATAAGTCTCATGCATTACCTTCTACCCTAAAGCATGAGATACACATGCCACCACAATTTATTGATCCAAGTAATGAAGCCTCTTCTTTTTTATCCGAACAACTAGTTTAGCTTTCATTATAGGTTCCTTTTTTTAGGTTTTAATTGTTATTTTTAATATGACTAAAAATTTGAAGATTTCAAAACCTCATTCCTGTATTTCTTCCACATTTATTGGCAATCCTATCATTACTTATGTAAAACTAAATGGAGATAATTATGTATCTTGGTCAATGACTATTGAAATTTGCTTTAAGGGTTAAAAGATGCAAAATCATTTGATAAAATAACTTAAAGATATCCTTAAATCTAATTACCTAGTTTAGAAGAAATTAGAACCTCAGTTATTATCTATTCTATAGTAATCAATTGAACCTAGTTTGTTTATTTATTCTCATTCTTTAAAAACCTCTTATGCTATATAAGAAAAGGCTAAGAAATTGTATTCTAATGTCTCTATAATCTTGTATGTAATCTTGTTAATTTAAAGTAATAAGATTTAAGTATCTTCTTTTATCTCTCAAAAATCCAACTTGTTATGGAGAAATTCCAATAGCTACTACTTACCTTAACCTCAATCGATATCATTAAGTAGGAGAAACAACAAAATTAATTTTTTATGGCACTTACTTTTACAAGTCTTAGCCCAGAATTTTCTATAATATGTAATTAGTCATTAGCTTTCACTTAAATTTCAACTTTGAATGATTCCTTCTTAAGCTTAGTGTGCCATAAACCTCTGACACCTTTTACCATGGGAAATGATACTTCTGCCTTAATATCACAGTTCAATATTAAAGGTCGATTTGGCTATGTAAGTTAAGGAGGTGAAAAGGCTTGTAAACGATAAGGAAATTCTCATTATTACCACAATCATCGCTAAAAGCCTAAACATTCACAAGAACATTATTAAGACTTACATGGATATCCAACATGATTTACAACTTTAACTAATACTAAAACTAGTGCAGAGGTAGCCAATATTAAAACAAATACCATCCACTCACCACTATTTGATCAAGAGGTTTCTCTAGACTCTATTAACTTAGCCCAAAAAAAGAAAAAGTACTACCTCTATAGCCTATGCTAGTAATACTATAACATGTCTATCTCATTCAACATCTTTCACACCCTAAGTGCTTGATTTAAGAGTTTCTAGTCACATTGCTAATAATAAATCTTTATTTGCTCACTTTGATTACACTAATAAATCCTTTTTTATTATTACTTTGGCTAAAGGAACTAAAACTAGTGCACGAGCTATTAGTCAAGCAAATGTTTTCCTATCTTTACCTTTAGCTTTAGTTCTTTATATTCCTAGTTGCTCGATTAATTTGATATTTATTAGCTAACCTTTCAAATTAGTTCTTTATATTTCTTATTACCCATTCAATTTGATATCTATTAGCTAACTTACACATATTGATAACTATTTCATAAACTTTTCTACTAATTCTTACTATTAGGACTAAAGTATGATAATGATGATTATCATTCAGCATGAGTCACAAGGACTTTTTTACATCTAACTAACTTTTCCAATAATTTATGCTACTATTGAATCTCTGAAGTTACTTCACTTCCATTTGGATCATTAATGTATAAGATATTATCTATATTATTTCCTTCTATTTTATATTCTTAAAGTTTTACATATACTTAATTGTATGAAATTAGTCTTAACAAGTGATTGAGTGATAATTTTACAATATTTTTGAATTATTTAATTGATACTAGATTTTTATATTGTTTTAAGTTTTTTTCTATAACTTAAGTTTTAAACATCCAAGTTAAGTGATATTTACATATTTGAAAAGACAAAAGGAAAGTCTAAAACTTCCATGTTTCACCCAAAGCTTGGTTTAAATGTTTAAAGGGCCAAATTTAGTTGCGAAATTGAAGCTTCATTCTTATACTAGTTGACTAGTCTCAATTTTTAGGCTATATTAAAAATATTAAAAGTCTAATTGAGATAAAACTAGCACCTAGAGTTAGATAAGACTTGACCTAACAATTTTCATGCTTAGAGTTTAGAGAAACTATGTCATTTTAATAGTTAAACTTGAATTAGAAGCTAAATTAAAAAATTTTATTATAGTAAATACTGTTAGTAATTTAATTTGTAAATTAGGCAATGGGGTTCCAATTTATGCAAGGCCTAATTCCTTATAATCCTAAGAGACATATTTACTTGGCCTATTAGGTTTTTTAACAAGGAAAAACATATTTAACTAGGCTTTATGTCTCCAAAGGCACTCGCTCATTCATTCTAGACAATAACACTCTTTTTCTCCTTTTCTTTTGTAAAACTACCATGAGTGGCTAACTTTCCTTCAAGGTTCAAGGGTTCATGCACTCCTAATTTGGTTTAATTTCAAGCTTTTCTCTTCAATTTGTTTATAGCTTGATTATCTCTTATTTTTCTATTCTTTATTGATTATGATTTCTTTGGTGATTAACTAATATGATCTCTTAGTTAATTATTTTGTTGTGATCCAATGCATGTAATTGAATGTTGTTAATTCTCGCTTATAGAACTAGGATAATTGATTATAAATCGATAACGAATAAATATTTAATTTTTACTTGTTAAATATATGATATCTATGAAAACTAAAGAACAAATTTAGGAATTGTCACTTGTAGAACTATTGATTCAACTTAACTTGCTTCCAAATGCCTGAAACTATTATTAATTCAATTTAATCACTTGTTCTAAACTAAATTAGTAATACGGGATTGATTGGTTACTTGTTCCTATGAGTTTACATTAAGAATTTATATGATTACTGTTGACTACAAGGTATTCATTGGTTAAATATTTAAATTATAAGTTGAATTGTTAAGCACTAATAAAAGTTCGAGAATTAGAGTGTAAAATTCATTGGACTTTATTCCCATTTTTTGTTAGTTTAAATTTAATTCTGCTTAAAATTGTTCATTTGAAATTGCTTTTGAAAACCCCTATCAACTTTTACATTCTATTTCCACTAATTAACTCTATTCCCTTAGATACGACTTAGACTTTCCCTCTAGTATATTAGCAAGTTTGGTATTTAATTTTGGTGTGAAATAATACATATCAAAATTTTAGCATTGTTACCAGGGATTAGTTAGCTAATTTATAGATAGTTTTAATTATTTTAACCTTTTTCTATTTAGTTTTTGGTGTTTTTTCAAGCCTTTTAGTGGTATTAACTAGCAAAATTTTCAGTAGAATTTAGGGACAAAATTTGGTGGTATAAACTTTTTTAAGCTTTTGATCAAGATGCCCAATTATTAGGCGTAGTCATATTTTTCAACCTAAAAACATTATTAATTATTTTTTAAAATTTTTTATTTTCCAATTATTTTTAATAGTTTATTAAATTTTTGTGATTTTTATTTTTGCTTACTTTTAGTTCTTTTTAATGCATGAGTAGGTCCTTGTGGTGTCATATTAAGTTATAATCCTAAAATTAAGAGAACTTTGTGTGAATTAAGAAGAAATTGTAGATTAAATTTTGATAATATGATTGACAATAATAATAAAAGGATTTTGAAAGAACTTATTGTTGGTGTATGCCCTGAGAGCTAATCATAGGATGATTGTATAAGCATACATTGTATTATATTTTCATTATTTATATGAGGCACTCTCAGATTATTATTTCTCTGGTTAAATAAATAGATATAGTAATTTGTCCTTAGAGTAATCATTTCTTAAATAATACTTTTAAATGTCCCTAGTCAAGTATCATTGTGAAAGGGATAACAATGATGCATAGAGACTAGTATGTTGGTTGATTGATATGAGATATTAAGTCAACACATAGGTACATGTTAGAGAACAATTGTACTGGACTGACCCGCCATGAGATTGCTACATGGATCATCTTATGAGTGTCATAAGCAACTCTCATAGTGACAGTGACGCATATGATCTTTTAACTTAAAGTCACCATAGTTTCCAACATAGTTAATTATATGCTTTAACATTGTCTAACGTTAACTTTAACGGGTTGACTTGAAGACAGTGATTAGGTATACTACTAATTATGTAGAGGAATATGAGTGATGTAAATGAGTTTTTATCCTTCCTTCTAAAGGAGCGATATCTATGGGCCCTTTGATTGAGTTCGACTATGAAATGGATGATCATGCTCAAATGAGTCAACAGGTGATGTTGATGTCATTTGCTTCTTTTTTGGTCAACTCATGAATTAAGAAACATAGAGATCGAATTATAAAGGGGATGACACTTTCCATGCCTTGAGTTCGATCTAGATATCTAGGATAAAAGGGGACTTAATTGCGTAGTCACTGAAAGGTTATGTTAGATCACTGACATTCTCATTATTTGGGTAGCAATGATACATTACTAGATGTCGCTTATTGTTTATGATTCTAAAATATAATTTTAAGATCATTGCTAATGTGATGGGAACCTATTGGTTCACACACAAAGAACGAATCAAAATTGGAATTGGAGCAATATAATTAGAAATTCTAGTTGGACTATAATTTCTAATTAATGAAAGGACCAGTTAGATTGGGCCCTTTTGTTAATGTTATATTGCTTAGAGGCCAATTATTAATTAAGTCATAATATTGGACCTAATTAATAATCAGCTCATAATACTCACCTCTCATTAGGGTTTTAATGGGTGTATATATATATATATAAGATGCTATTCATGCTCAGATGTATTAATAGATTATCTGGGAGGCATTTTGAGAGAAAAGAAAATAGGAGAGCCTAAACACCCTAGTTTGCTAGCACAAACTTGAGAGGAGAGAAATTCCATCTAACCTATCATTTGCCTGGAGATTTTGAGATCGTTCTGTGTGGATATCATAAAGGTACAGCCACATTAACTGCTGCACTAGTGATCTGATCTTCTAGTTCCTATTCCGGTTTGTGATTTGGAGAGCAGATTGGATTGGAAAACGGATAGAAGCAGATCAGATTTGCTGTGTAACGGACAGAAGATTTTTGTTGAAAGGTATAAACCCTAATCCCTAATCTATGGCGTCCTAAATTCGCATGGATCCTTGGTGGAAATCATGCAAAAATTTTATTCCACTGTGCATGTATGATGCGTGATTTCCAGCATTGGTATCAGAGTAAGGTTGCGAATCCACAGATTATTTTTCTGTGTTATGCATTTAAATCTAGATAATTCGTGTTTAATCAGATCATGCATGATGCAATTAGGGTTCTGGATCAATGTAATTTTGTATGTTGATGAATCAGTTTTGATTAGATTAAAATTAGATTGAAATATACATAATTAATGATTCAGTTTTAATGAGATTAAAAACTGGAAACATAGCTGATGAAGGTTTCATTTTAATGAGATTAAAATTCGAACAGAAACATGTCTGATCGTATACATGTGATGTATGCATTCTGTTTTGTTTAATAAGATTAAATTAAACAGAAACATGGACTAATGTTTGAGTTAATATGGCAGAACATCAAGAAGTAGGATTTCAAAATAGTTCTAGAATTAGGGTTCTTGATAAATTCTAATTTTGGCCGATTATTTTAATGGTTAATACAGAAACTGAAACATTCAAAATTTTCTAGATTTTGCCCAAAAGTCTTCAAAATTTTAAATGTAAGATGCATAAATTTTTTTGGTAAGGGAGCTCCACCCCCTCACCCTCGTGAAGGGCGGCCTCTCCTCGAACCCCGCTCGCTAATCGGCTAGCGAGACAGCCATATTAACTCTGCGTAGCGCTATAATTGATAGCCTGAATCTAAGTTGCATTTTAAAATCAATCTTTTCATAACCTTCTAATTTTAAACAAGTTAAAATTGGAAACAAGATCAATTTCAATGAATACCTATGGTTGTTTGTATGCTTACATGTGATGTTTGCTGCATGATGCATAGTTATGGCTCTTACACCATAATGTATGGTTATCTTTCATTTATTGATTTTGGTTTTATTATAATTAAATACGGTCTGCTTGTCGTGCCTTTCTCTATAAATTCTAGTTGTACATTCTTTCTCTCACCTTACTCCCCTCGAATGTAACTCAAGTTTTCTCCTTCATTATGTATTGTAAAGTTAGAATAGTTTCCTTTTAAATGTACAACATGTCTAAGCCTGGAGCTTGCTGCCATGGAGACAAGGAGCCAAAATCAATATGAGGACAGCTGTGGAAGATGCTTAAAGAAGATATCTTTACCCTAGGTTGACCTTTTGATTTTCTCATTGGCTTGGGAAAACCAATGTAGTTAGGCCATAACTATGCACATTTATTTTATGCTTTATTGCATGCTTTATATTAATGTATATGATATGTTAGATATAGGCATGTATGGATGGCAAATAATGGTGAGATCTAAAATAGACATATAAATCCCTCAATCTAAATATTAAGTTAGTAATAAAAGTGATGCCTTCCAATGAATGGCACTTGTCAAGACCTTGATCAACATAAGGTAGGTTTGCCAAAGCAAAGTGCCTAGTTTATCTTAGTGAGACACGATAGGATAATAGTGATGTCCAAATGCCAATAATTGGGTTTTTGACTTAATTAGGCAATCTCAATAGGATTGGGGGCCTAAAGGCATGGAGTTGGGCTTAAGTCCATGAGATGGATTTGAACAAGTGTTGTTCACCTAACTATCCAAGAGTTACATAAGATGTAATTGGCAAGGAGTTTCTTACCTAAATAGCCAAAACTTGAGTGATCAGCCAAAGCTGACTCAAGTCTAGGTGAAATATGGATCTTGGCCCACTAGAAAATCTCAAATGCTACGATTTTTTGAATTAATAGTGAGGACTATTAATTTGAACGAAAATAGTGGGAGATAAAATTTACAAAAAGACCTCATTAAATATATTAAGACATAATACTGATTTTGCATATTTTTGTTATAGATTCTAATGGCACTGAACACACCAAATAACCTATTGCTGCGATCAGTCCTTGAGAAGGACAAGCTGACTGGGATAAATTTTCTAGACTGGTTTAGGAATTTAAGGATAGTCCTCAAGCACGAGTGAAAGCTTTATGTCCTAGAGCAACCCATTCCTGAGGAACCTCCTCCTAATGCCCTACGGGCTGAAAAGGATGCTTATAAGAAGCATCAAAATGATGCTTTAGACATCGGATGCCTCATGTTGACAACCATGAACTCTGAGCTTTAGAAGCAAATGAGAACATGGATGCTTTTAACATGGTGGAGCACCTTAAAAAGCTTTATCAAGGACAAGCACGACAAGAGAGATTTGACGTCTCAAAAGTATTGTTTCAGTATAGAATGGCAGAAGGAAGCCCTATTGGTGCTCATGTACTCAAAATGATTGGGTATGTTGAGAACCTTGAAAGGCTGGGCTTTCCATTGAGCCAAGAGTTGGCTACAGACATAGTTCTGCAATCATTTCCATAGAGCTATAGTCAATTTATCATGAACTACAACATGAATGAAATTGACAAACCACTGCCAGAGCTGTTAAGCATGTTGAGAACAGCTGAACAGAATTTGCAAAAGGCAAAGCTTGAAACCATAATCATGGTTCAAAAGGGCAAGGGCAAAAACAAGGGCAAAAAGAAAAAGGATTCCAAATCCAAAGGCAAGCCCAAGCCCAAAGATACTGCACTGAAACCCAAAGGAGGAGTTACTAAGGAAAGGAAATGCTTCCATTGTGGTGAGACCGGACATTGGAAGAGGAACCACAAGGTTTACTTGGAAGATCTGAAAAAGAAGAAAGGAAGTAGGACTTCCTTTTTAAGTATTTTTGTTATAGAAATTAATTTATCTACTTCTACATCTTGGGTATTAGACACTGACTGTGGTTCTCACATTTGTACAAATGTGCAGGAACTCAAAAGGAGTAGAACTTTGACTAAAGGTGAAGTGGACCTATGAGTGGAAAATGGAGCAAGAGTTGCTGCCTTAGCTGTAGGAACATACTATGTATCTTTACCTACTGGTTTAGTTATTGAATTAGAGGATTGTTATTTTGTACCTGCTATTAGTAGAAATATTTTTTCAATTTCTTATTTGGACAAGAAATGTTTTTCATTCTTAATAAAGGAAAAAAGTTATTTTATTTATTTGAATGAAATGTTTTATGGTAGCGCACAATTAATCAATGGTCTCTATATTCTAAACTTTGATACACCTATCTATAACATAAATACAAAACGGTTCAAATACAATGATTTGAATCCAACCTATCTATGGCATTATCACTTGGGGCATATAAATGAGAATCGCATATCCAAGCTCCATAAAGATGGGCTCTTAGACTCATCTGATTTTGAATCATATGAGGTTTGTGAGTCTTGTTTATTATGCAAGATGACAAAAGCCCCTTTCACTAAACACAGTGAAAGGGTTAGTGATCTGTTGGGCCTCATACATATTGATGTATGTGGACCTATTAATTCACTAGCTAGAGGAGGTTTCCATTACTTCATAATATTTACTGATGATTTCAATAGATATGGCTATGTGTATCTTATGAAACACAAGTCAGAATCCTTTGAAAAGTTCAAAGAATTCAAAAATGAAATACAAAACTAACTTGATAAAAGTATTAAAGCACTTCGATCAGTTCGAGGTAGAGAATACTTAAGTCAAGATTTTGATGACCATCTGAAAGAGTGTGGTATAATATCACAGCTCACTCCACCAGCAACACCACAATGGAATGATATATCCGAGAGGAGAAATCGTACCTTGTTGGACATGGCACGATCTATGATGAGTCAAGTAGATCTTCCAATTTCCTTTTGGGGACATGCTCTAGAGACAGCTACTTTTACACTTAACCGTATTCCATCTAAGTCGATTCAAAAGACACCATATGAGATATGGACTGGGAAATGTCCCAATTTATCTTTTATGAAGATTTGGGATTGTAAGGCATATATGAAACGTTTGACCTCCGACAAACTTGGACCCAAATCTGATAAATGTTATTTTGTGGGATATCCTACGGAAACCAAAGGCTATTATTTCTATAATCCCACCGAAGGCAAAGTGTTTGTCGCTCAAACTAGCATCTTTCTAGAAAGGGAATTCATTTTTAGAGGAAACAGTGGGAGGAAAATACAACTCCAAGAAATTCAAGACTCATAAAATAACAGTGAACCAGAGATGGAACCTGAGCAGAGGTTACAAGATGTTGTGGAACTACAACCTACTCAAGTAACATAAGGCCCACATAGATCTGGTAGAACACGTCATAAGCCCGAGAGATATGGATTTCTTGTGACTCAACATGGTGATGTATTGCTCATGGATCAAAATGAGCCTATTGTTAGTGTATATGCCCTAAAACCAATCATATTGGTGATTGTAATTTTGAATCATGTTATTTTAATGGCAATTTCAATTATTATATTTATATATATTGTTTGCATAATATATTCAATTATGATAATAACCTTAGAATAATTGTATTCTTAAATGTCCTTAGTCATATATCATTGTGGATTAGGTTGCTTTGATATGTTAAGACTAGCATGTGTGAAGACTTATATGGGATATTAAATTTACACATGAGTACAAGTTAAAGAACTTGTATACTGGACCGACCCATATTAAGAACACTACATGGATCTTTATATGAGTGTCATGAGTGGTTCTTAGTGATCATTATTAATATGGTCCTTTGACTTGAGATCACCAAGGTTCCCTACATATGAGTTTCATATTTTGAAACTATTCTATGTCACTAATGGTTAAGTGAATGCAAGGGTAGATATTGGATATGTCACATATCATGCGGAGGGGTTTGTGTGATCAAGATGGGATTTGTCCCTCCTATATAACAGGAGTAACATCTGTGGGCCCCTTGATTAAGTAAAGCTGAGAAAATGCATGGTCATACTCAGATGAATTGACATGGGATGTCGATTACATTTGTTTCAGTCAACTTACTTAGGAATCAAGAAACCTTAAGATTGGGCTATACGGGAATGACACAGTCCATGTCTCGTGCTCATTCTAGATGTATAGGACAAAAGGACATAAGTGATGATCACGTGTAAAGGTTTAGTCAAATCACTGACTTTCTCATTACTTGAGTAACAATGATGTGTTACTAGACACTAATCATTGTTTATGATCATTAATATGATTAATGGTCATTGCCAACATAATGAGAGCCTGTAAGGTCGCACACTTAGAGCCTAGTTAATTTGGAATTAATGGACCAAATTATTTGGGCCTAATATTTGTGAATTCATGTTATAATTATAAGGCCCAATAGTAAGCCTATAATTGTACATCGAATAAAGCCCAAATAGGTTAGGTTTTTCTATGCACCTATTTAAATAGGCTTGTTGGGTAATAATAGTTGAGATTATCATTATTCAGCACCCCAAAAAGGCACAGAAAAACTTTAGCACCTCTCCTTGACCAAAATCCCTGAAGAGGCATAGCTAGTACTACAAGGTGAAAGGAGATCAATTCCAACCGGTGTTTGTGTGGACATTCATCGGTGATTTACGGGTTCGTGTGGATACTTCAGAGTCTTCAGCCGAAAGGAAGTTGAAGAGGTGATCAACGGCCGAATTCTAGAGTCATCAATAAAGGTATTGAACGAACCCTTATTCCAATTTAACGTTTTTACATGGATCCAGTGGATGGGATCAGTTTATTTCGCTACGCTCGTATGGCTCCCGATCCCAACACCTACATCCTACCAAGAAGCTATAAAAGGCCCAGACTCTGAGAAGTGGCTTGAAGCCATGAGGTCTGAGATAGAATCCAAGTACACTAACTAGGTATGAACCTTGGTTAATCCACCTAATGGGGTAAAACCCATCGGGTGCAAATGGGTTTTCAAGAAGAAAACTGACATGGATAGTAATGTACAAACCTTTAAAGGGCGATCGGTGGCAAAAGGTTTCAAATAAATCCATGGTATAGATTATGATGAAAATTTTTCCCCAGTTGCCATGCTTAAATCCATTTGGATCTTGCTATTGCAGCTTTCTATGATTATGAAATCTAGCAAATGGATGTAAAAATCACATTCCTTAATGGGAATTTTCTTGAGGATGTGTACATGACACAGCCTGAGGGTTTTGTTACTCCAGGAAATGCTGGTAAAGTATGTAAATTGCAATGGTCCATTTATGGATTAAAGCAAGCTTCACGGAGCTGGAGTCTTTGTTTTGATAATGCAATTAAAAGGTTTGGTTTCATTAAAAATGAAGATAAACCTTATGTTTACAAGAGGGTTAGTGGGACTATAGTAGTTATCCTTGTGCTATATGTGGATGACATACTTTTGATTGGAAATAACATACCTACCTTACAAGATGTAAAGTCTTGGTTAAGGAAATGCTTTTCCATGAAGTACTTAGGCGAAGCTTCTTATGTGCTAGGCATTAAGATCTATAGAGATAGATCAAGAAAACTACTTGACCTAAGTCAGAGTACATACATTGACAAAGTACTAAAATGGTTTAGTATACAAGAGTGAAAAAGAGGATTTCTACCTATGTCTCATGGTATAAATCTTTCTAAAGCTCAGTGTCCTAAGACACAGGATGAGAAAGAGCGTATGAATAAGATTCCATATGCATCAGCAATTGGATCTATTATGTACGCTATGCTATGTACTCGACCAGATGTCTCATATGCTTTGAGCATGACAAGTAAATACCAGTCAAATCTTGGTGAATGTCACTGGACTGTAGTCAAGAATATCCTTAAGTACTTGAGAAGGACTAAAGATGAATTCTTGATATATGGAGGAGTAGAGGAACTGGTATTAAAAGGCTACACTGATGCTAGTTTCCAAACTGACAAAAATAACTCCAGATCACAGTCAGGTTATGTGTTTTGCCTAAATGGTGGTGCTATAAGCTGGAAAAGTTCAAAGCAAGAAATAGTAGCCGATTCTACCATAGAGGCTGAGTATATTGCTACATCTGATGTAGCCAAAGAGGCTGTTTGGATTAAGAAGTTCATTACTAAACTTAGGGTTGTTCTTAGCATTATGGACCCAGTGATTCTCTATTGTGATAACAATGGAGCAATTGCACAAGCTAAGAAACTCAGATCTTACTAACGATCCAAACATATACTTCGGCACTTCCATCTCATTCGTGAAATCATTGATAAAGGAGATGTGAAGATATGTAAAGTACTAACACAAGATAACATCGCCGACCCACTGACAAAGCCTTCGGTGCAGTAGAAGCATGATGGTCACACTAGATCCTTCGGTATTAGATACATGGATGATTGGCTCTAGTGCAAGTGGGAGATTGTTGGTGTATGCCCTGAGAGCTAATCATAGGATGATTGTATAAGCATACATTGTATTATATTTTCATTATTTATATGAGGCACTTTCAGATTATTATTTCTCTGCGTTAAATAAATAGATATAGTAATTTGTCCCTAGAGTAATCATTTCTTAAATAATACTCTTAAATGTCCCTAGTCAAGTATCATTGTGAAAAGGGATAACAATGATGCATAGAGACTAGTATGTTGGTTGATTGATATGAGATATTAAGTCAACACATAGGTACATGTTAGATAACAATTGTATTAGATTGACCCACCATGAGATTGCTACATGGATCATCTTATGAGTGTCATAAGCAACTCTCATAGTGATAGTGACGCATATGGTCTTTTAACTTGAAGTCACCATGGTTTCTAACATAGTTAATTATATGCTTTAACATTGTCTAACGTTAACTTTAAGGGTTAACTTGAAGACAGTGATTGGGCATACTACTAATTATATAGAGGAATATGAGTGATGTAGATGAATTTTTATCCCTCCTTCTAAAGGAGCGATATCTATGGGCCCCTTGATTGAGTTCGACTATGAAATGTATAGCCATGCTCAAATGAGTTAACATGTGATGTTGATCTCATTTGCTTCTTTTTGGTCAACTCATGAATTAAGAAACACAGAGATCGAATTATAAAGAGGATGACACTTTCCATGCCTTAAGTTCGATCGAGATATCTAGGATAAAAGGGGACTTAATTGCGCAGTCACTAAAAGGTTATGTCAGATCACTGACATTCTCATTACTTAGGTAGCAATGATGCATTGCTAGATGCCGCTTATTATTTATGATTCTAAAATATGATTTTAGGATCACTGCCAACATGATGGAAACCTATTGGGTCACACATAAAGAACGAATCAAAATTAGAATTGGAGCAATATAATTAGAAATTCTAGTTGGACTATAATTTCTAATTAATGAAAGGACCAGTTAGATTGGGCCCTTTTGTTAATGTTATATTGCTTAGAGGCCAATTATTAATTAAGTCATAATATTGGACCTAATTAATAATCAGCTCATAATACTCACCTCTCATTAGGGTTTTAATGGGTGTATATATATATATAAGATGCTATTCACGCTCAGATGTATTAATAGATTATCTGGGAGGCATTTTGAGAGAAAAGAAAATAGGAGAGCCTAAACACCCTAGTTTGCTAGCACAAACTTGAGAAGAGAGAAATTCCATCCAACCTATCATTTGGCTGGAGATTTTGAGATCGTTCTGTGTGGATACCATAGAGGTGCAGCCACATTAAACACTGCACTGGTGATCTGATCTTCTAGTTTCTATTCCAGTTCGTGATTTAGAGAGCAGATTGGATTGGAAAACGGACAGAAGCAGATCAAATTTGCTGTGTAGCAGACAGGACATTTTTGCCGAAAGGTATAAACCCTAATCCTTAATCTATGGCGTCCTAAATTTACATGGATCCTTGGTGGAAATTGTGCAAAATTTTTATTCCGCTGTGCATATATGATGCACGATTTCCAGCACTTATTACTCTTGATGTTACTTACTATCCTTTATGTACTTAGTATAATGATTTTGATGCTCCTTTTGAATTGAAAATTGGTTTAATACATTTGTTGCACACTTTTCATGGCCTTGTAGGTGAAGATCCTCATAAACATCTGAAAGAATTTCATGCAATATGC
Organism: Sindora glabra; assembly: GCA_020226215.1. NCBI lineage: Eukaryota > Viridiplantae > Streptophyta > Magnoliopsida > Fabales > Fabaceae > Sindora > Sindora glabra. Next base: position 79,659,210 of record CM035225.1, on the reverse strand, counting down.
AGTAGCATAAAGCCTCAAGGCATATAAAAAAAAGATCAAACTAAAAGCTTTTCTTATCTTTCTAGATAACTTAGCCAAGGATTAGTTCTATTACCTCGATTTGGATCCATCATTACATAGCATGACATGAAGAGGATTTTTCTAGAGAAATACTTCCCTACTTCTTAAGTAGCAAACATTAAAAAGAATATCTATGGCATTTATTAGTTTGATCGAGAGAGTCTATATAAGTACAAGGAAAGATTTAAGAGGTTGTGTGTTAGTTGTCCTTATCACCAAATCCTAAACTAATTGCTAGTTTAGTATCTTTATAAAGAACTTTTACTAATAGATAGAAGTATGATTGATATTAATAGTAGTGGTGCATTGATTAATAAACCTTTTGGTGCTGCTTGGGATTTAATTCCAATATGGCTATCAAGTCTTAATAATTTAGCATTAGAAGAAATTCTAAAGTCAAGAAAGTAAATGATGTTAGCATATCCAATGTTGAAAGGTAACTAGCATATTTGACTTTCTTAGTCTAAAAATTAGCTATAAATAAAAAAAACTAAAATTATATGGCATATGTTCTAATACTAGACAACTTATTAATATATACCTAACTTTGCAAGACAATGGTTTTACTTAGCAAGCTAATGCCATTTAAGGATTTCTAGGACAATTCTAGTACAAAAGTGATCTCATTTCCAATTATACAATCTTGGCTAGAAGGTTCACTTAAACTTTCAATATGGAAACACTTTTGGCTAAGATTAATATCCTCTTATTAGTGTATATGCCCTAAAACTAATTATATGGATGATTGTAAATTTGAATCATATTATTTTAAAAGCAATTCTAATTATTACATTTATACATATATTTTCTGCATATAATATTTAATTATGATAATAATCCTAGAATAATTGTATTCTTAAATATCCCTAGTCATATATCATTATGGATTGGGTTACATTAATATATTAAGACTAGCATGTGTGGTAACTTATATGAGATATTAAGTCTACACATAAGTACAAGTTAAAGAACTTATGTATTGGACTAACCCACCCTAAGAACACTACATGGATCATTATATAAGTGCTTATGATTCTTAATAATCATCATTAGTATAGTCCTTTAACCCAGGATTGCCAAGGTTCCCTATACGTGAGTTTCATATTCTGATACTATTCTATGTCACTCAAGGTTGAGTGAATACAAGGGTAGTTATTGGATGTGTCACATATCATGCGAGGGATTTGTGTGATCAAGATAAAATTTATCCCTCCTATATAGCAGGAGTGACATCTATAGGCCCCTTGATTAAGTAAGGTTGAGAAAAATATATGGTCATGCTTAAATGGATTAATATGAGATGTCAATTATATTTGCTTTGGTCAGTTTACTTAGAAATCAAGAAACCTTTGAATTAGGCTATACAAGAATGACACAGTTCATGTTTGTGCTTAATCTAGATATTTAGGATAAAAGGTCATAGATGATAATCACATGTATAGGTACACTCAAATCACTGAATATCTCATTACCTAGGTAACAATGATATGTTGCAAGACACCACTCATTGTTTATGATCATTAATATGATTTATTATCGATGTAATGAGAGCCTATAGGATCAAATGCTTAAAACCTAGCGGATTTGGAATTGATAGATCAAATTATTGAATTTCATGTTATAATTATAAGGCAAAATTATAAGTCCATAATTATACATAGAACAAAGCCTAATTAATTAGAGTTTCTGTGCACCTATTCAAATAGGCGTGTTAGGTATTAATATGATGATTATTATTATTCATGTATCCTAAATAATATAAAAAATCCTAGTAGCTCTCCTTAACCATAACCTTAAAGGGGTGTAGCTAGCACTACAAGACAAAAGAGGAGAATTCCAATAAGTGGCCATAAGACATTCAGTGGTGATTCATGAGTTTGTATGGATACCGTAGAGTTTTTTATGGAAAGCAAGCAAAAAGGTGGTCAACAATCAAGCCCTTGAATTGTCTACAATAGGTAATGACTAAATCCTTATCCTGATTTAATTATTTTACATGGATCCTTGGCAGAGATCGGTTAAATTTTGCTATAATTATTTATCTCCCAATCCTAATACCTCTTACATATAATAAAATTTAACCTCTTGCTCATAAACTAAATACATCTTTAAAAGATATTGTCAAGACTTTGGCTATCAATTTTGTCTAATGCAATAAGAAACTAGAAATAATTTATTACAATTCCACTAGGAAACTAGAGCAAGCATTAAGAATATAGAGAATCAAATAGGCCAACTTGCTACTTTAGTATGTAGATTAGAAGGCAAAGTTCTAGTAAGCTTCCTTTATAAACTTTCATTAATCTAAGGAGCAAGGAAACTATCAATGTTATTAAGTTTTAAAATGGTAAGCAAGTTGTTATTCATCCACCTCCATAATAAGAAGTAAGCCATCAACTATAAGATAAAAAGAACCATAAGATTCAACCATAAAAAGAAATAGAAAATGGAAAAAAGTTAGGTGCATTTTGTCCCCAAGTCCTTCACTTTTCACTAATTTTTCTATCCCCCTTACTTTTGCAAGTAGAATTAATAAGCCTAAGAAAATTGAAGATGAAAAATAAAATTTTAATACTTTTAGGCATGTAGAAGTTAATATACTTTTGTTAGATTTGATAAAATAGATTCCAAAGTATGCAAAATTTCTAGAAAATTTGTGCATCAATAAAAGAAAATTAAGAGATAATGAAAAAGTAAGTATAAGGAGAATATGTCTGCCATTATTCAAAAAAAAGTACTAAGGAAATATAAAGATCTAGGCTATTCACCATTCCATGTATTATAGGGAAAGTAAAAATTGAGCATGCTCTATTAAACTTAAGAGCTTCAATTAATTTCATGCCTCTTTCTATTCATAATGCTTTAAATTTAAGTCCTTTCAAACAAATAATGGTAGTTATGTAATTGGCAAATAAATTAAACACTTACCCTTTAAGTGTACTTGAGGATGTCTTAGTGTAAGTTAATAGATTGATTTTTCTAGTTGACTTTTACATTTTGAAGATGAAAAATAGGACAACCAAGGCTTTTTCTCTAATCATTATTGGTCAACCTTTTCTAAAAATAGTAGAATTATAATTAATGTTTAAGATGGAACATTAACCCAAACATTAACCATGATATTTGATGGTGTCATAATCAAGTTTAATATTTTTGAAGCCATATAACATTTTATTAACAATTTTATATCCTTTATTTATGCTTTTAAACCATTACTACATGATGTTCCTTATTCTTTTATTTCTATTTCTATTGATTCTAATTATGCTATCTTTAATCTTGCTAGTTTTGATTTTGTAATTTTTGTTTGTTCATATAGTACAAAGTGACTTTTTAGAGGAAAAATAGTGCATTCTTAGTAATCATTTTGATCATTTGGTTAATCTTATTGAATTTATTATATAGGATGATTTTGAACTTTTAAAAAAGAGTGATTTCAAAATAGTACTTGGAGAAATTGTGCTAAACAGTCCTAAATTTGTAAAAGATCAACTTGATAGATACCATAAAGGTTGGCACCTTTAAGGCAAAGGAAATGGTAGCTCTTGATTTAGATCCTACTTGAAGAGAAGTTGTAATCATGTCTGGCTAAAGATGTTAAAGTAAGGTGCTTCTTAAGAGATAGCCCAAGTTTCTAAATTTACTTTCTCTTTCCTTTATCTTTTATTTTATTTGTCCATTATCTTCCTTGCTAATGAAATGCTTTACATTGCAAACAAGATAAATTTTAAGCGTGGGAGAAAGAATTCTAGGATTTTTTTTTGCATTTTTCTTTTAAGTTTTCATATTCTTTTTGTATTTTTGAGTTTTTAAAAAAAGCCAAAAAATTTTAAAATGTGTGTTTTTTGAGTCTTTAAAGTCATTTTAGTTGCTTTCCACTAATAGAGATTTTGCATTTTTCCATGAGTAAGAAGAAATTGAGTTTTATGTTTTCATAATATGATCGAATGAATTATTTTACCTTTTAAAATTGATTAATGTAGCAATAGATTTTGAAGTAATGATTCAATATTTAGTAGAATGAATTTCCTCACAAGATTTCTTCCTTATATGTGGTATTCTTCAATGGATTTTTTTTTTATTTTTCTAGAAATTTTTTGATTCTTTTTTAGATTACATTTGTATATACATGCATAAATACGATAAAGGCATCCTTTGTAAGAACTAGTATCAAATAATTAACCTTAAAATTTTATCTTTGTTAAATCCCTTTGAGCCTAATTACTTTTTCTTTGATATTTAGCCTATTAATATGTTTTTCAATGAAAAATAAGTGTCTTTACTTAACCTTAAGATTAGTAAAGCATTTGAATCTTTATAAGATGGGTTATTAAATAAGTGTGGGGGTATATGTGTGTTATGAAAAAAATCATCAACTTCAAATTCAAGATTTGGTTGAAAAAGAATGCTAAAAAAAATTAAAAAAGAAAAAGAAAAAAAATGAAGACTAAGACAAAAGGAATTAGGAAAGAAAGGAAAAAAAGAAGTTGATGAGTAGTTGGAATTAAAAGTTAGGTTGTTGTGTTAAGTTATAATAGTTCATAATTTTCCTATATGTTTATGTTTTAAGTGTTTTATTGATTTTTTTGGTTTTTGACCTTTCACATCTTTATTTATCCTTCCTTTTTCCCTAGCCCCCTTACAACTTTCAATAAACTCTATTTAATTTATGTTATAATGATTTAAGTAATGGAGATTAAATGATAGCGGGCATATAGTAAAGTAATCTTATAAAATGAAGTTGAGTGAAATACTTATCCTAAATACTTGATAGTTAAAAAGTGGATTATATGAGAGTTTATCAATTTAATTTATCCTTTTTAAATAAAGTTGTTATTTGGAAAGTTAATCTTTTAATCTTATTTTTAATAAGTTATGGTGTGCAAGAAAGTTTTATATGAAGTTATGTCTACTTAAGGTTGTGCAAAGGATAAATGTAAGGAAATTCAACATGAAAGATATTGTTTATATTATTTTTTTCTATTTTATGCCTCTTAAACTGTCACATGCTTAATTTTTTAGAATTGGTCTTATTATGCAATTAGGTGATGATTATCCAATATTTTTGAATTTTTTGTTAATGTTGAATTTTTACATTATTTTACATTTTTTAATGATAACTTAAGTTCTAAATGTCTAAATTAGGCGATCTTTGCATAGTTGGAAAGCCAAGAGGAAGTTTCAAAACTTTCATGTTTTGTCTAAAACCTAGTTTGAATGTTTGGAAGGTCAAATTTAATAGTAAATTTGAAGCCTTATTTTTGTCCTACTAACCAGTCTTTATTGTTAGGCTATATCTAGAGTTCCAAGAGTCTAATTGAGATGACACCAGTACTCAAAGTTAGAGAAGACTCGGCCTAGCAACTTTCATGTTTAAATTTTAATGAAACTATGTCATTTTGATGGTTAAACTTGAGTTAAAAGCTGAATTATGAAATTTGACTATAGTAAACATATTAGTAATTTAATCTATAAATTAGACTATAGACTTCCAATTTATGCAAAGTCTCATTCTTTGTAATCTTAAGAGATATATTTACTTAGCTTATTAGTTTTTTCTAGTTAGGAAAAATAGATATAGCTAGGTCTTGTACTTCTAAAAACATTTATTCATTCTAGATAGCAATGCTATTCTTTTACCTTACTTTTGTAAAACCATTGTGAGTGGCTGATTTTCCTTCAAAGTTCAAGGGTTTAAACATTCCAAATTCAATTTATTTGAGGCTTTTCTCTTGGATTTGTTTATAATTTGATTATCCTTTATTTTTCTATTCTTTATTGATTATGATTTGTAACATTCTAAAAAAGCAAGAAGGTCCAAAAAGAAATTTTGGATAGAAATCATCCTAATAGAAACTCGGTAATGTAATTGGGTAAGGTTCAATTAAATCATAAAGATAGTACAAGGATTCATTTAGCTAAAACTATCAAACAATCATCAACATCATTAACTTACTTAACCATATTAAAAAAACCACAAAACCCATATAAATAATTTATTCATGTTTTCATTATATTTTAACAAGATTAGAGGAAATATCCATCCACCTTAAATGAAAGAGGAGGCTAATAAGGTAGATTAAATGTCCTTTAACCTAATCACATCAAAATTTGAAGATTCTTTGATTTAAGATTTCAAATACTATGGAAACCAAATATACCTCATTCATCATCAAACTAAGAAGGAATAAGAAGAAATTTCAATGAGAATAATATTCTTACCTTGATTGAATAAAGAATTTGAAAAGAGATTGAAGCTTTCCTTTGCAATCTTTAAAGAAAAGAATGTAGGGAATCAAAAGAAAAGGAGTTCTACTAAGGAAGTTTTAGGAAAGTGGAGCAAAAGATAGTGGTTAGCAAAAAATATGGAATAATGCCTTTAAAAGCACTTTTAGGAACTTCTTCCTAAATATTTTCCACACTCATAAATTCACTTACTGTAGTTTAAAACACTATGTTCCATAATTTTATTTAGCTTTTCTCATTCCATACTTCTCATGAAATTCACATGCTTTTATTCATCAGTTTATCAATTTCATTTAGTTTATAATTCTTACAAAATTTTATTTTTATCTTGCCCAAGTTTACCAATCACCTTAATCCTTTTACTTTACAAAACAAATTAAAATTTTCTATTCTTAAAAAGGGAGTAATAGTTCTTTCCTTTTAAAGAATTCATCCTTGAATTCTCATATCATATAACATCTTAAAGGCAATAGGGATATACCTAAAACATTAAGGTTATCACTTATTGAACAATTGGGGCATTTTGTCACATTTTCAACTCTAGCTCCCATATAGCCTTTTCCATTCTATGATGCTTCCAATTAACCTTCATAGAAGGAACTTCTTTAAACTTTAATTTGTGAACTTATCAATATAAAATTTTAATAAGTTAGTCCATGTTAGACAATTTGGGATCTAATTGCAATAGTCATCTCATTAGATAAATATTTTTTTTAAAAGGAAATATGGAATACAAAATGGATAACTTGTAAGCCATTTAATAACTCCAACTGATAGGCTACTACTCTAACACTTGAGAATTTGAAAAGGTCTAATAAAACAAGGTGGAAACTTCAATTTTTTTCCCAAAGCTCATTACACTCTTCATCAATGAAACTTCTAGAAACACCATATCTCTTACTTGAAACTTAAGCTCTCTTTTCCTTCTTTCTACATATGACTTTTGTCTATCCTAAGTTATTTTCAACCTTTCCAAAATGATTTGAATCTTTTCCAAAGCTTTGATTACCAAATCTAATCCTAAAAATTTTGCTTTCAATCACCATTTGAAAGCTAGATTGATAGCTATTGTTGTAAAAAAAAGTTCAATCAAGGGCAAGTATCTCTCCCATACTCGTTTAAGTTCTAAAATGCAAGCTTTAAACATATCTTCTAATGTCTAAATGGTTATTTTAGATTGTCTATCAGTTTCTAGATGGAAAGTAATGCTAAAGCATAGTTGAGTTCCTAATGCTTATTGGAATAATTGCTAGAAGTGAGATGTGAATTAATTACCATAATTTAACACAATCATGATTAGAACCTATAATGGCATGATCTTGTCAAGATACAACTAGGTGTACTGATTTGTTGTAAAGGTAATTCTAAAAGGTAAGAAGCATGCAGGCTTTATCAACCTATCAATAATGACCTATATAGAATCATATCTATTTTGTATCTGCTGGAAATCACGCATCATACATGCACAACAGAATAAAATTTTTGCACGATTTCCACCAAGGATCCATGCGAATTTAGAACGCCATAGATTAGGGATTAGGGTTTATACCTTTCGGCCAAAAATATTTTGTCTGCTACACAACAAATCCGATCTGCTTCTGTCTGTTTTTCAATTCAATTTGCTCTCCAAATCACGAACTGGAATAGAAACTAGAAGATCAGATCACCAGTGCAGCGTTTAATATGGCTACACCTTTATGGTATCCACACGAACCTGTGAATCACCGATGAATGTCCGCACAAACACCGGTTGGAATTGATCTCCTTTCACCTCGTAGTGCTAGCTACGCCTCTTCAGGGGTTTTGGTTAAGAAGAGGTGCTAGGGTTTTTCTATGTCTTTTTGGGGTGCGTGAATAATGATAATAATCCTATTATTACCCAACAAGCCTATTTAAATAGGTACATAGAAAAACTTAACTTATTTGGGCTTTATTCCATGTACAATTATAGGCTTACTATTGGGCCTTATAATTATGACATGAATTCCCAAATATTAAGTCCAAACAATTTAGTCCATTAATTCCAAATTCACTAGGCTTTAAGTGTGCGACCCTACAGGCTCTCATTACGTTGGTAATGACCATTGATCATATTAATAATCATAAATAATGATTGGTGTCTAGCAATACATCATTGTTACCCAAGCAATGAGAAAGTCGGTGATTTGACTAAACCTTTACATGTGATCATCACCTATGTCCTTTTATCCTATACATCTAGATTGAGCACGAGACATGGAGCGTGTCATTCCCATATAGCCTAATCTTAAGGTTTCTTGATTCCTAAGTAAGCTAACTGAAACAAATATAATCGGCATCCTATGTCAATTCATCTGAGCATGGCCATGCATTTTCTCAGCTTTACTTAATCAAGGGGCCCATAGATGTTACTCCTATTATATAGGAGGGACAAATCCCATCTTGATCACACAAATCCCTCCGCATGATATGTGACATATCCAATATCTACCCTTGCATTCACTTAACCATTAGTGACATAGAATAGTATCAAAATATGAAACTCATATGTAGGGAACCTTGGTGATCTCATGTCAAAGAACCATATTAGTAATGATCACTAAGAACCACTCATGACACTCATATAAAGATTCATGTAGTGTTCTTAATATGGGTCGGTCCAGTATACAAGTTCTCTAACTTGTACTCATGTGTAAACTTAATATCCCATATAAGTCTTCACAGCAACCTAATCCACAATGATATATGATTAGGGACATTTAAGAATATAATTATTCTAAGATTATTATCATAATTGAATATATTACACAGACAATATATATAAATATAATAATTGAAATTGCCATTAAAATAACATGATTCAAAATTAAAATCACCAATATGATTGGTTTTAGGGCATATACACTAACAGTATCCTAGGCCAATAGATTAATAAATCCATGATTATGCTTTCCCATTTCAATTCTAGCATTGAAAATGATTGTTGCATTCTAACTGGTCATTGATGCTCTACTTTCACTTGTTAGCAAGTTAGATATTTCACCACATGGTCTAACATATATCTTTCTATTCTTTTCCACCAAAAGATGTCTTTTAGGTCATGGTACATTTTTACTGCTCTCAAATGCATAGTATAGGATGAACTATGAGCTTAGTACATTAGTTTATTCCATTCACTCATAGGGATTATAAATTCTCCCTTAACGATGCATTGCACCTCTATCATCAATGGTTAAATTAGATTCTGACCTTTCTATTACTTCATTTGCCAAAGTTATTAGTTTAAATATTCCTTTTGTACATTTTTAATCCATTCTATAAGGATTAATTGAACTGTTATATGAACTAAGACTACTCTTGCATCTCCAATTGGTGCTCCCACCATTTTGCTTGTGGACTTTCTACTGAAGGCATTTACTATTATGTTAGCTTTACGAGGGTGGTATAGAATAGAACAATAATAGTTCTTGAAAGTATACTTCAAACTCTTATGATCTATGTAGATTTTAGTAGCCTTTCCATATAAATAATGCCTCTGGATTTTTTAGGCAAAATTATTATTGCCATTTCTAGGTCACACGTAGGGTAGTTCTACTCATGTTTCTTTAATTATCAAGAAACATAAGTAATCACCTTACTATGTTGTATCAAAACATATCTAAACCCGATCTTTAATGCATCACAATACACTACATACCCTTTAATGCCTAAGAGGAGTGCTAGCTTTGGACTTAAAGTTAAATAGGATTTTAGCTTCTAAAAGTTATTTTTGCACACACCTAACCACTTGAATTTAACTAATTTCTATGTCAACTTAGTTAATAGCATAAATATCTTAGAAAGATCTTGAACAAACTTGCAATAATAACATGTTAATCCAATAAAACTCCATATCTTAATAACTAGCAATGGTCTTGGCCAATTCTATATAGCTTTGATCTTTTAGGGATCCACCTTAACTTCCTTTTATGAGACCACTTGCCCAAGGAAATTGACATTGGTTATCTAAAACTCATATTTAAAAAATTCATGTACAATTAATGCTTCATAGGGTTTGTAAAACAACATAGAGATGTTAAGCATGCTCCTACTTACTCTTTAAGTGCACCAAAATATCATTTATAAAGATGATAATGAACTTATGTAGATATGGCTTGAATACATAATTAATTAGATCTATAAAGGTAGCTAATGCATTAGTTGTCTAAAGGACATTGCTAAGAACTTGAAATGGCTACACCAAGTCTTGTAGGCAAATTTTAGAACATCCTCTCCATAAAATTTCAATGGATGATAACCATTCATAGATCTATCTTGAAAAAATATTTCGCTTCTTAAAGCTAGTCCAAATGATCATCAATGTGGGGAAAATAGTACTTATTTTTTATGGTAACTTTATTAAGCTATCGATAGTTGATACATAACTATAATGATCCATTTTTTTTCTTTATAAATAGAATTGAAGCTTCCTAAGCTAAAGCACTCAAATAGATAAAACCCTCATTTATCAAATCTTGTAACTTTCTCAATTCTTATAATTTTTGCTAAAGCTATTTGGTACGAAGGTATGGACACTGGTTTAGTTTTAGGCAATAAATCAATGTGAAACTTAATTGCCCAATCCAACAACAATCTATGCAATTCCTTTAGGAACACATTTGGGAGTTCTATCACCACTAAAACACTACTAGGGTTAGAAGTGGATTATTCTAAGTCTCACATTAGTGCCAAATAAGTAACACCTTACTTCCCAATGAGTTTCTAAGCCTTGATGCTAAAAATAATGCTAATAAGAGCTTGTAACTTATCACCCTAAAACTCAGTAAGCAAAGAGTCCTCTATGGAAAAAAATAATAAATTTGTCAAAAAAATTCACAGAAGCATGATACTAGGACAACTAACCTATTATTAAGATTACATCATAATCAATCATATCAAGTAAGACTAAGTCTATTGGCATTACATGATCATGAATTTATGGGTGGTTATCAAGAATTTTTTAACAAAGGACATCATAATAAATGAGATGTTTATCGCATTGGTGGGCTCATTTAGAGTAGTTGCAAATTTCTTTGATACAAAAGAATGAGTGGCTCCTACATCAAACAAAATTCAAGTAGAATGGTTTTTTTATAGAAATAATACCTATCACAATGGTGTTAAAGGATTTATTTATTCCATTGGTTATGGGATAGCACACATCTTGGTTTGCTACTTTGTTGGGACATGCTTTCACTTATGCCTAATTTTTCCATAATTGAAACATTCTCCCCTAAAGTTATTGCAAGGACCATTATAGGAAAATGACATTAAGGTCACCATAGTTTTATGGTCCATTCTTAATGTTAACTTAGAGGAGGATTAAATGAGGTTCTTTATCCTACAAAGCCTCTTCCCAAAAAGGATCTACCATAAGCACCTTGTAAGAATGTGGGTTTCATTGGGGAACCACTTCCACCATGTTTGGTAAGTGCAAGAGAGCATCCTCTTAAAAGATTAAGCTCCTCAAATCGATTTCACTTTTTATTACTTTCTCTTTCTTGTCTCTCCTTCCTTTCTTGGAACTTTAATTTAAGTTTTAGTACTTAATCCACTACTTCTTGATAAGTGGCATACCAATTGATATGAATCCTTTTAGTAGTCCTTTAGGCCATCCATGAACTTTTCTATCCTAGTTATTTCCATATAAGGAATATTGAGACAATTGAATAAACCAAACATCATACTTTATGATTGTAAGGCCTTCTTACTTTAGGGTCTTAAACTCATGAACCTTGCCTCAATAAATACTTACCAGTAAAAAAAGATCCATTAACATCTCTCATAAAGCCTTCTAAGTTAAAAGCCTTAAGCATGGGTTGCAATTTGTCATTATATCTATGAACCAATAATAAACCACATCATTCAATTAGTAGCTAATTAACATAATCAATAAAGGGGTGGCATTTTCTAACATTTCATGTAGCCATGCAATATATTCCAGGAATTAATATAGGTCTACTCCCAGATCAAGGCCAGAGAATCTAGATTAGTTTGACCAAAGAAACTTATGGATACCTTTGAATCTATCCCTTATTCCCTTTATCGAAAGGGAACATTTTCTCCTTTGTTCCTTCTCCTAGTCATGGCTTTCTCCATGATTACTTAAATCACTTGATAGTTCATCTTGATCCCTTATTGTATCATGCTCTAAACATTGAATGAGAACTACATCAACAAAATCTAAGATAAGTTGCAAGAAAGGTGCTACCTAAAAAGAGTATTGTTGATCATTTGCCTCACTAACTTTACATCTACTGCCATTTGTTTATGAGCCCCTTAATGATTTATCGTTCTTAGGGTAAAGGTGTTATGCTTAACTTCTAGTGTTAAAAATTTCCTAGTTTCCATAAGAATTTTCAAATAATTAGAGAACCATTTAAACAATCACTAAATGATCCATAAAAAATTTGTCAACTTATATCATATATAAGCTCCACCACCAATTGCAATGGTGCAATAAGGTCCATTAAAATGATATTAGTAGTACATGATCCCAGATACACACGTACCATTATTATAATTTTAGTCAACACTTATCATGGTAGCATACAAATACAATCTAATAGCCTTATTCCACTAAGAACCTAAATCATGCTCCAACATCATCTTTGTTATAACCCTAACTCAATTGTAATTAGCATGGAACACTATTCTTGATTTTTAGAAGCCTAATCTCTAATACTTATTTAAGCTTGAAATAACATATTAGTAATAAAAAGGGGATTCAATTAATTAATAAGGTGAGTAAATTATAGTTCAATAAGAGTTTACAAATTTGCTTCAGATTTAAGATTGCTTATAACTTTCACTTAGGAAGTATAAGCCGCCCTAACTCACCCAAAATTATAAGATTAATGTTTATAACCTTTACTTAGCCTACAAAGAGAATAAAACCCAAAAATACCTTATCTACACAAATCCAAACCTGCCATTAACCCTAATGAAGAGCTCTCGAATGGCTTAGCTTGTAAAGGGAAATGGTGAAGGCTCAACCTAAGTATCTATAATATAAACATAGAGAGTTAGGTTTAGGCTTAATGAGTGGATAATCATAAACATAATTAATTAATATATTTTCTCAATAATTGGGCTATCCCTTTCTAGGAATATTTCAATAAGAAAAATAGAAAGTTACTATAATATTTCATATCAATAGGGGATTAAGTTTAGCCATATTAATCTCAAGAATGTTAATTCATGGTATAAGACATTAAAGAACATTTCCCCGATCACACATTTGTATATAATCATAATTGTTAATGCATACACCATCTTGTGACTCCCAATCCAACCTTTTACCCTAGCTATCTTCCTATCCTTATTTCTCTTGGACTAACCTTATACCTTATCCTTTTCATTATTGGGAATTTGTCATCCAGTATTCATATCACCTATATCATGTTTCTTAGATTTGCATCCAATCAGCACTTTCACATTCATAAGTCATGACACAATGCCTTTTTTTACAATTTAAGGATTACCATCATTATGTCTCAATTTATATACACACAATATTCCTTAACATAGTTTAATAGAATCCTACATGCATGGGTTAACATATACTATAATACCAAAGCAAGGTTACCATATAGAGATAAGTGGTCGGCAGTTATATATTAAATGGTTACCTATTTGGATTTAAAGGAAAATTCATCCAAAGACAAAATAGGTGTCCCTTTCTTACAAATGGTCAACCATTTGTCTTTAAATGATCCCTTATCTAGTTTCTTGGAATAACAGTTGATCATTTGGGTAAAACAATTGTCACTTCTTCTTAAAATTCATAAATCTTATTATGATTTTTACATTGTTCATGTGGCTAAATCTCATTCATTTTATCATAAATGCCTTACCAACCTAGATTTTATCATAAATAAAGTCCCATAAACGCTCATGACATCAATATAACACATTAAAACCATCAACATTCATTAAATTATCATAATCAATTTATCAACCTCATTCAAAGAACCAAAAAATCAATATAAAGCATATGTTCAAGTTTTCATCATATTTTAACAAGATTAGAGGAAATATCCACTTTTCTTGTATGGAAGAAAAGGCTAAGAAGGTAGATTAAATGTCCATTAACCCTAATCATATCAAAATTTAAAGATTCTTTTATTTAGGGTTTCAAATACCTATAGAGATCAAATACACCTCATTCCTTATCAAACTAAGAAGGTATAGGAAGAAATTTCAATGAGGATGATGTTCTTACCTTAATTGAATAAAGAATTTAGAGAGATTAAAGCTTTCCTTTAAAATCTTTGAAGAAAAGAGGATACAAAGTGAAAGGAAAAGGAGTTGTGATGAGAAAGTTTTAGGAAAATGAGGGAAAAGAATGGTGGTTAGGGCAAAAAAAAAAAAAGAGGAATATTGCCATTAAAGGCACTTTTAGGAACTTCTTTTTAAATCTTTTCTGTACTTACACATTCACTTACTATAATTTAAAGCATTATGTTCTATATTTCTATTTAGCTTTTCTCATTCCATACTTCTCATGAAATTCAAATTCTTTTATTCATTAGTTCATCAATTTCATTTTAATTTATAATTCTTACAAAATTTTGTTTCTAGCTTACCCAAATTTATCAATCACCTTAATCCTTTTACTCTAAGAAATAAATTAAAATTTCCTATATTTAAAGAGGTTGTAACATAGAGTATAGAATTTCTAACTAGAGGAAATGTCAATATAATTTTCATATAATTTAAGAGTGATAAATATATTTTTGTCTAATTAAAATTATTAAGATATACCTATATTGTTAATAATGTCATGAAAACAGCAAATAGTCTTTAACTTAAATGACATTAGATGTTCTATGAAGGATTTGTGCTCTCCTATGCATCCAAGGTTCAATCTTGATTTCTTTGTGTGTTTAGTACTTTAATCACTTCTATTATCACAAAAAAATATCATGAAAATATATTCATTCTTTAAAAATATATATAGCATTAAATTATAATTTAAATTATTTAATAAGCATAAACAAAAATTAATATCAAATATGTTTAAATAGATTATTATTCTCTTACACAAATTATGCATAAAGATATATATTGTTTTTAAGATGAATAGTACATAATTATAATTTTTTAATTTAATTATCTAGATTTATACAGTTAATTAAAGAAATTTTATTTTTATATCAAATTTTATATAATATTCAATTAAGATAATACAAGTATTATATTTTTATTTATTTTTAAACTTAAATTTTATATAATATCTATCAAAGATTAATACAAGAATTGGATTTTGATTTATTATTTTTTAATAAAATGATACAATCACATATCACATATAAATAATATAATAAAATGATGATAGTTTATTTAGATTTAGTTTTGCTTTTTATTTTCACGCCTACTGATTTTAAGATTTAAAGTGTAATTTCTGTACCTTTGAAATTATCACTAAATAAAGAATTTAATTTATAAGTTTTAACACTTAAATAAATTGCAAAATTATAGATATTAAAATACGGAAATTAAAATTTTCACATAGTGATAATTTCAAAAATCTAGAATTATCATTATAATATAAATATGAAAATCAGTAAATATAAAAATGTAAACCACAATTTTTCAATAAAAATATTTGCTTTATATTAGAAATGCTTCAAATTTTAGAGTAAAATAAACATAAGAACATATATAAATAATAAAAAAAAAGAAAGGAAGGATAATTTGAGTGCTTTTGACTTTTGATTATGGTCTAACACCTAAAATTAACATTCTGCTTATGAGATTTTTCAAAATGAATTTACTAATAGGTTTTTTTGGGTAAAATTGGGAGAAAATTTGTGCATATTTTGATATTAAAAGAAAAATATGTAGTTTTGACTAAATTCATAAAAAAATTCATGTATGTTGTACAAATATTTTTCGCGATTGATAACAAATCAGATATAAAATAAATGAGGTTACAAGTCAAATGTTAATCACCTTATAAAACGGGCGGAAATGCCCTTATGATAATTTTTTTCCAAGTAAATAAAAATATTCTTTCTTGGAACAAAAGATAAGATAAAACAAAATAATCTGTTGTGGTACCAAATAATACTACTAAGTTTCTGTTTGCGGTGCCGTGAGGAGGAAACAGCAAATAGCATTGAGAATCAGATTGTTGCTTGTAAGTTGCAACATCAAATCGTCCGTACTCATCTCTCCTCAACATTATCTGGTTGGATTCCATCTGCCACCGCCGCGTTAGTCACAAGCCGCTGTTGCTTCCGCCGCCGGTAAGAGTTTCATGATTCTTCTTTTCCTTTCTTCTTCTTCTTTTTTTTTTTTTAAAAAAAATCGTTTGAGGTTTGAAGAGAAGAATAGTAGAAATCTAAGTCAATCGATTTTGAATCACGGAAATAGAGTTCTAGATTCAAGGGATGAGGGTTTTAAGGAACCCCAATTCCTAGTGGATTTTGGGCCATCTGAGACGGTAGCTTGTGATCGATAAGCTAGAGAAAATTTAATTTTGTTGATATCTGTTTTTAATTGTTCTCAATTTTTTTATGGGAAAATAGTTCTCAAGTTTATGTCTTTTATTACTTTTATGATGAAGGAATGAGTTGAGGTTAGATAATTACAGGGCAGCATAAAGAGGGAGCATTGTGTAGGTTAATTTACTGTCCTGTTATTCATTTAGCGGTTCATTCTTATTGCAATTTGGTAATTGGTTACACCCATAGACATGCTGATTAAGCAGTTTGTAATAGTGATTTTGAGAATCTGGTTGCTGTGTAAAACTGAGGATTGTTGATGGAATCGTTGGGACGTGGGAATCTCAGGATGTATCATGTATAACGTCCTATTTGCAAATTTTTGTTCAAAATGAAATTATCATGAGTCTTTGACAAACAGAAATTTTTGCGCACTACAGCTAACATGATTTGCAAGTTTCAATTTGTGCGGTGGGAATTATTAGATTGTGAAGATTTAAAAAGTGAAAAATGAAAAAAATGAAAAATATCTGGATTATTGTTCCCCCTTTTAATCATTTTAATCATAAAACCAAGGGATTTATGACTTTTATTAGAGGAATTCTTCGTGTCATTTGCATGATACTTGGAGTGGGATGCAAATTTGCAATTAACAGCTAATGAAAGGATGTCAATTAGGATGTGTTTCGTACAAGACGTACCTTATTTATGAAACACTATTTTCCTTTTATGGTTTTCATTTTAACTGGAATTCCTTTGTTCCATATACCATTTTTTATCCCTGACCTGTTTGAGTGCTTCCAATTTTAATATTTATTTTACACATTTTCCTGATAAACTTCATTGGAGTTGTACTCAGGTGGCAATTAGTAAGGAGCTAATAACTTAAGATACCTCTAATGGGACAGGACAATTGTGAATTGCTGTAATCCAAAATTAGTTAGTGTTTATCCATTTGTTTATGGATGGGGCCTGTGTTGCCACTTGCCAGGTAAACCCCACTGTCCACTTTGAGAAGAAAGGTGAGGAAACCATGAAAAGTTGCCAAGAAGTTCAATGCGTAAAATTTGATGGAACTAGTTTAAGCCACATCTAAATCTTTTATGACACTATTAATGTGGCCATCGGAAATAGTTCTTCCAAAGTATTCTGATTTGGATGTATGTGCCCCATAATAAATGTAGTGACTTTTTTTCATGATCAATAACCATAACGTTGTATAAAACAATGAATTTTGTCTATGAAGGGCCAAGTTCAATTGTGCATGTTCATTATATTTTATTTTGTAAAATGTACAAAATCTATACTTTGAGTTTTGACTAAAATGAAGCTAATGCATTATTAGTGAGTTGCTTCTATATTCTAATGCATTTCTGTATCAATCTCTACTTTGCAAGATTAATCTACTAAATCTGGTTCTATTGATTCATTTTGTGGGCTTTAATTCTTATTTTAAGTCATGTGATTATTTCCTCTTATAGGAAGCTTTGACCATTGCTCATCTGGTGTGACAATCAAACACAATCGAAAATGGTATGATTTGTGGTGTATGTGTTTCCACAAGTGAATTGTCTCATTGTATAATTTTGGTCATTTATCTCCTGAAATTATCAATTTAGCCCCTTCAATTCTCTTACAATTATTGATTCATCTATCATTAATTTCATTTACATTGTTTCCCCTTCTAACTTGTTACTATTAAGTACTTGTATCTTTTTTAACTCTTCCAGTTATATACAGTTATGTAAAATAATGATGTAGTACTGAGACTTGTCATAATTTTAACAACATCTATGGGATGTACTCCCAGTTTTTTGATGGATATGGATACCATGGGACGTCATTTGAGCAGACATATCGATGCTACCCTGCTTCTTTCATTGAGAAGGTCAGCTTTCCTTATTTACGATTGAGACAATTATAATTACGAAGCAACCAAGATTCAGATGCCTTCTTTCAGTTATTACACCAATTTGATGAAACATCTGGTTCTGTGTTTCCATTGTTAATATTTAGATGTCAAGAATGTATTGTTTCTGATGATATAACAGGATTCCATAAATTTATTAATGGGATTCTTTATAGATCAATTAGATTGATGTTGTTTACTGTTTTTTAGGGATCCATTACAAACATATATAATGTGTAAGAAAATGGAATCTTGTACCAGTTGAAATTTGTTATACTTGACTAAGGCACTTGGTGGATATACTGAACAATTGTATGGATAGCTCTTAGCTGTAGTTGAGTTTAAATGGAACAAACGGGTAAAGTATGTTGTCTACTGTTTTATCGGGATCCAATACAGCATATATAATGTGTAACGGAGTCATGTACAAGTTGAAATTTGCCATGCTTCACCAAGACTTCATTAAGTGTGTATATTGAACAATTGTATGGATAGCTCATAGTTGTATTTGAGTTTAACAGGAAAAATGGGTTAAGTAGGGGTTGGATGAATTCAGATGGTGTCACTTGTCATACAGAATCACTTGCATAATATTTTGCAGTTTTGTATGCATCCTTTTAAATTCTGATGCAGCTAACTGTGTAAATGCACACAATTTATCCAATCAAAACTTGCCAACTAAGATGTCACCAATACTTGTCGCAACTAATGTGGTGCACATGAATGTAGAAAAGACCTTATCTAATTACGGGATTAGGATTAAAAGAGTAGGGGAGGATGAAATAAGAATGAGAGAGGTCTTGGGAATTAGAAACCTGTTTGATATGTGCATATAGTAAAAATGAATTGAGGCTACTGAATACAACAAAGTGTCAAGGGCTAATTACGCTAGGGTTATTGACATGTTACTAAATCCAATCTGTAACTTGTTAAGGGCACATGCTAGTCATATGGCTAGACAGACAAGAAAATAACAAACACAGGAGCTTTACCATGTTACAATATCATGAACAGTACTTGCTACTGCATTGCTTCCCCCTCTTAGAGACACTATGGCTTCTTCACCATGATGGGTATTGTAAGCTTAGCCATAGGATTTTTCAATTGAGTTTATCATAAATTCAAAAAAAGGGGGGAAAAGGAGGAAAGGAAAGGAACTGGATTTGACCAATTAAATATATAGAAATCATATCTTCCAAGTGTCTAACTCCTAAATTAATGATTAAAAAAATTGTATAGAGATCAAAAGTTTTTGGTTTTAGGATATAATGGTTAGAATGAGCATAGATAAAACGAAATAACAAGTACATTCCTCAACTTTGTTGATGCCAACTTTAACAATATCTTAATGGAATTTTGGAAATCATATTTTCTTTGTAACAGTTCCTGAATACCAGAATTAACGTTTGGGAATTAAAAATTTTAAAGTGAGTAGAAAAAGAAAGGACAAAGAATGTTTGAAGACCGAAGACTAAATGTGAAGAAGGGATCTATAAATCTTAGCAGTTGTAATTTATGATAGGTTGAAATTGCAATTATTCTAATGATTTCTTTCTTTTTTTCCCCTTTTGTATATCATGCAGCCCCAAATTGAGAGTGGTGATAAAAGTAAGTTCCCACGTCCAAGCTAAATTTGGCTTTCGGATTATCCCCCCCCCCCCAGTTCTCATCCTATATTGATTTGATATTTGTTGTGCTTCAGTTATAATGCCTCCTTCAGCCCTTGACCGTCTAGGTTAGTGATTCAGTTTGATCACGTTGATTTTTGTGTACTCTCTCTTCCCATTGAGTTCATACATTTAATGAAGAAGGTTACAACTTACAAGACTGATATAAAGCATAACCTTGCAGCATCTCTGCATATTGATTATCCAATGTTGTTCGAACTTCGGAATGATGCTGCTGAGAGGGTTTCTCATTGTGGGGTTCTGGAGTTCATTGCAGAGGAAGGCATGATATATATGCCATACTGGGTAGGCATTCAAAATTATTGATTGGGGAACATCCTTCCAATCACTACATATATATATATATATATATGAAACAAATGACATTGCTTTTGTGTTGTTTGCAGATGATGGAGAACATGCTTCTGCAAGAGGGAGACATTATAAGAGTGAAAAATGTCACGCTTCCAAAGGGGACATACGTTAAGTTACAGCCCCACACCAAGGACTTCTTGGATATTTCCAATCCAAAAGCTATGTGAGTTAATGGTTATTATATTTTTAGATGTTGCTCAGAGATATATTTGGGGCCTGCAACTGCTTAAGCATTTTAAAGTATGAAATTTCTGCAGTTGAAATGTGTTGTTTCTTCCAAAATCAGTATGTGATGCATCTTAAGGCTACTATGAATGCAGCCATGTGTTACTCTTTAACGTTGATGCATTTATATAAATAAATATATAGTTTAGATATAATACATATATATATATTATCAAAACTCTTTATATATATATATATATATATTATAGCATGTGACAGTAGAGATATGCAGAATTTGATGCATTGTGGACATCTTGATGCATTTATGCTTCTCTTTTGCCTAAGCTATATTATTTAAAAGAGTAATGCTTCTGTATGTAATCAGGCTTTTCAAGTTGTTTTATGAATTGTGTGCACACTTTGCAACTGTCTCACAGCAAATGTGTACTTTGTATGGATTTTGCATGTAACATGTATACAAAAAAGTTGCAACTCCATCAACAAAAGTTGCATCATGAAAATTCTTAGAAAATTGCAACTTTGAAAAAGTTACAACTTTTATGTGAAAAATATGCAGAAAGTATGAAAGTTTTTTACAGAAGTTGCAACAAAATGTACCAGTATATATTATTTTGACTATTCACCAGCCTATAATCCTATTTTAAAAAACATTGTACTATTTATGGCTTCATCTATATTTTTGTCGAAGTTGACTGTATTTTGTCTTTCAGCTTAGAGACAACATTGAGAAATTTCTCCTGCTTAACTGTTGGAGACAGCATCATGGTGGCATACAACAACAGAAAGTACTACATTGATATCATAGAAGCCAAACCTGCCAATGCAATAAGCATCATCGAGACAGACTGTGAGGTGGACTTTGCTCCTCCCCTGGATTACAAGGAACCTGAGAGGCCAGTTGCACCTCATTCTGCAGGCAAGGCACAAGAGAAAGGTGCATAATTCTCTTGCTAAAATTTGTCATTACATTTTCATTTACCCCCGTTGTCTCTTATTCTGGGATGGATTTCTTCCTTTGTTCTGAATTCACAAATCCTGTAAAAGTTGTTTTGATATATAAATGGATAAGGTGCCAAAACTGTTAAATGGGAGCAAGCTTGTTACTGTAAAATATGCTCAACATTTATATGTTGATTGTGAGATGGGTATATTTAGTTTGCAGGATGCAGTGAATAAACTGAATGGAAATTTTGTTTCGTGGATGGGGCTGATGATTATCTCTTTGCAAATTGTTCATGAATATTTTGCATTGCTTGTTGGCACTTGGTAATTTTAAATGATTGGTTTTGGTACTTCTATTGAACCATTGATCTGCTTATAGAATTGGCATCTTGGTTGGACATTCTTACTGTTGGTTCCTTATGCTACATTGTTCTGAGAGATAGTTCACTCTAGAAACTTTTAAGGAGTCCTCCCTCCTTTTGCCCAGTGAGAGTCTTACAGATTAAAATCCTAGAGTAATCTAGTAGAAATGGTAAGGAAAATAACTTGCAGAACAACATTTCCAGTAGAAGTCTTTCAAGGTTCTATTTACAAGTAGTTGACTGCATAAGAGTTAGTCGGAGACTTTAGCAAATGAAGAAAGTGTAAATTTGGAAAGTTGGTGTAAAGTGGGATATAAGATTTCAGTTAAAGCTTCTCTTGTATTTGAAGCTCCCCAAGGCCCTTTAGATATTATCTTTGATGAGTTGTTTTTCACATGATTTCTATGAGGAGTACTACTGTTGTTTCTTTCCTGGTTTTTTGCTCACATGATATCTGGTCCACCCCTTCTTTGCGATATCTCTCCTGTCTAATAAAATTTTACATTTTTTCTTATATTATATTAAGATACGGTTGTTGTTTGGTTATTGAAATTTTATTGAGACTTGGATGGAAATTATGATGACTGGTAACAATGCTTTGTTGAAGCCCCCATTTGTACAGTAAGATACACCATGCAACCTTATCTCTAGTTTAGTTCTGTTTCCGTTCTGAAGATTTGACGGGATTCGTGTTTCTCTTTACAATAGAGGAGGCCTTAGCTGAAACTGAGCCGAAATTCAACCCATTTTCTGGAACTGGAAGACGCTTGGATGGAAAACCCTTGAGGTCTCAGCCCGCACCAGTTTCTTCTTCAGGGACTAAAGACAAGAGACCTGATGTTTCAAATATCAGTTCACACTCTTCTGCAGCATCTAGTTCCCAAAGCAATTCTCGTCAGTCCCAAGGAAAGCTCGTATTTGGATCAAATGCAAGCCGGACCAAAGAAACAGGAAAGGTAATTCTTCTGCTACTTCCTAATAGTTAAAACCATGTGCTGATTGGATCTATCGTCTTTGTATTAACCTCAATCACATTTATGTTAATTAGCAAACTGCCAAGTTATGTCCCTTTTACACTTGCAGGAAAAAGAGCCGAAACAAGAGCCACCCCAACAGAAAGAGGAGCCAAAATTTCAGCCTTTTACAGGAAAGAAGTATTCCCTTAGAGGTTGATTAATATCTACTGAATCTTTTAATTTATGTTATAATTTACCTCGAACAGTCCATGTCCGTATCGAAAGGTGTGTCAAAAAACCAGTATCAGATGTTGGATTTGTAGGTGCTGTAAGAGGCATAGGAGTTCCCCAATTACTTGTGCAGCTTTAAATAAGGCCTACTACTTGCATGCCTGCACAACTGCTGATGTGTTGGGTCTTACTTTGTTGCATTCCTAGCATCCTTGACCTCATGATTCCAATGTTGCTTGTGGCACTGTGATTTCTCATTACATTCACTGGAAGTGAATTCAAATGCCTCATTTAAACTGTCATTCATTGGCGTACGGATATGGAAATTAAGAGTGTATATATTGTAGTTATGCCAATTCCGACTGGATTTGGGTGAAATTAGGATTATTCTTAAAACTTGAATCTGAATCTGAATGTAGAAGTCCAAAAGAGTCTTTTGCAATTTGTTGAATTGAGTGACTCTAACTAATGGACAAAACGGGTCTTTTTTATACTATTCTGTCGAGGGTCTATAAAATATCCTATTAATATATAATATCTTATTTATAAAGGTGGTGGTTATTATATTTTCCAAATTTCATAACCAGTAATGTCTTAGTTTTATTTTTATTATAATTATTTATGTCTTCTTCACTAACAAATTACAATATTAAAATAAATGAAAAATACTCAAGTGAATTATCAAATACCTCTTTGGCCATGTATATGTTTAAAGTTATACCTTCTCATTTCACTACTTATTGTAATGCTGAGTAAAAAGTTGGATAAATAATTATAATAAAAAAAGAAATTAATGGTACTAATTATGAATTTTGAGAAATATAATAATCAGAACTTGTATAAATAAAAGATTAATGGTGATATTTACCTTTTCTTAAGCTTTTTTATGGTTTAGTGTGTGTGTGCGCGCGCGTGTATTTGCTCGTGATATTTTTAACTTGTTTGTTTAATAAGTAATTTTTTATTTGTCTGTCGTGTAAGTAAGAATTTTTGAGATTTTTGGATGATTCCATTTTTTTCTTGATTTCTGACGTGTGAACACAATCTTTTAAGATTTATTCTAGAGTTCATTTTTTTTATATATAATAACAACATTTTTTTATGTCATATTTTATTTGATTTTTCTTATATAATACAATTAAGCAATGACAAACTACTATTATTATTAAAAATTTTGCATTAATAACCAATGTTAACAGTTGAAGACATGGGGAGAATAAATGTTTGGAGAGATTTCTTCAATGCAAAACACAGGAGTGGGTTCTAAAAATGATGACAGGTAATTTATATAGTGAATGCAGGGGCAACGTTGATATTTACCATTTTTCTAGAAAAAAAAAAAGGCCTTTTGACTGGCCACTGAATTGAGTCAAATTGAATGTTTATGCGCTTAAACGCACCAAGAAAAATGAGCTTGATTTCAAGTTGAATATTATTAAATTTAAATAATTTCAATTTCAATTTGAGCCTGGCTCAAACATAAGTCTTAATGAATTTATACAAGTTTATTTGAATAGTATATTATTATGTTCTAATTTTTTGTTAAATTTAAGGTATTTGAATTTAAATTCAAGTTTTTAATAAATATAAATCTAAATAAATTTATATAACTATACTCCAATTGTTTGTTATTTTATTTAAATTTGATTATATGAAATCTTATCTTACAAAATAAATCAAATATTATTTTTTTATCTTATTTTACTTATCAATGTAATTTTTTTATAACCATTAAATTTATTAATAAATATTTATATATAAGATCAATAATTACACTTAATGAAGCTAATTATTTTAACTAAAATATAATATTTCTTCATGCAACCTCAATAATTACACATATAATTAAATTTTTATGTATTGCATAATTGAAATATATTATAAAAATAAAATATATTTTTATTATCAAGTTCATTTAAGTTTATAAATAATTCAAGTCGAGTAATATAAAATTTAAGTGAGACTTATATATTAATCAAGTCTAACTTATTTAGGTTCAATTTGTTTAAAGTTAAATTTAAATTTAACTTTTTGCAAATGAATTTCCAATTACTCATAACTAACTTGACTCATTTGCCTCCTTACATGTTAGGAATGGAAGGCATTACAATTGGGAGGCAAAAAACACTTAACTAGAGAAAAGTGTAATAAAATTGAATGTTTAAAAGAGATTTGTGCATATTTTAAAATTAGAAAAAAAGTTTGTGCATTTTTATAAACTTCAATAGAAGTAAAAGTATCTTCACTTATCTCTAATTAATCAGATATTTTAAACTAGAAGTTGCAAGGTTTGATAGTGATTTTTTTTTTTAATGATTTCTGTGAATGATTCAATGAATTATACTTGAACACGAACAATGATATCTACACACTTAGTTGTGTGAATTTATTTATATATGTTTTAGAGTTTAAACATATGAAATCAAACTAGTGTGTGATAAATTTAAACTATAAACTATATTTTATTAAAATTTAGATCTTTTCTTATGTTTTTTATTTGATAAATTTTTTTAATTTTAAAACAATTTAAACACAACTTTTTATATTGGATTCATAATTTTTTTCATTTGAACTCACCACTTCAATATCAGAAAGATTTATGTGTTTGTATTTCTCTTGAATTCGCATCCTTAATTTTCAAAAGAAATTGAAAGGATCTATATTGATTTTAATTACCAAGTGTATAAATATCAATCTATTAAAAAAAGGTAATATAACATTATTCTTTTATTTAAACTAGTATTTTGTTCATCTTTTTTAGAGCAAAAACTAGTGCAGGAACAAATGGAAACTTCGCATGTTGGCAAAATATGGTATATATTCCTTCCTCCATTCTTCTTCTTTTTTTTTTTTTAAATTATAAGAATAATTAAATCATTAGATATATACACACAAAGAAAGATTGGAGATCAAATTATGGATATAGAAGAAGACATAAACAAGGGATATCAAATTTTAGATATAGAAGAAATAAATTATAATTTATTAATATATCCTTTACTTAAAATAATTAATATATAAAATTGTTAAGTATTTATTTAAATAATAAGAAAAATATTTAAAAAAGATAATAAACATAATTTTAATTTTCTAACAGATAAATGAAAACAAAAAATTTTCTTTAAAATGAGATTTTAAAAGTAAGGAAGTATTATTTTATAGAAAAATTTCAAGGATGTGGGGCAATCCCCCCCCCCCCCACTTTATGCATAAATCTTCTTTGCTTTTATACAGATACATGCACACAGTACTCGCTAAGTTTTATGATTTTTTTTAAGTTCTTTGTAGTAATTAAAATTTTATATAAATTATAAATGTTTAAATTACTATAGTGAATGGTAAATTTATAAATTTTCATATATTTGTTATATGCAAAGTCCTCCCAAAATTACAAAATTTTATAAATAAATAAAACAATAAGTTTGTTTTTGCCCGAAAGGAACTTCAAGGAGAAGGAACATATTGATAGAGTTTTGATTGAAGGGGGCTTGTAATTTTTTAGGAAAGTAATTTGCAGCATTCATTCTTCCAAACATAGAGTCTGTAGTATGTTAACAAAGTAATTAATTGCAAACATAATTTGTTATTATTATCTATTTATATTTGATAAAATTTTTAAAATTATTTATTTATAAAAGGTCCATGTTTGGATTATGTATAAAAAATTATTTTTAATAATAGTAGTGATAAGAAAATACTTAAGACATACGTAACTTTGGGTTTCAATTTAGGAAATTGAGAGGGAAAAGTTACAAATGTAATATTAAAATATTATTACAACGTTTAGAGTATTAGCGTTAAAAAAAATTAATATTCAATAACTAGCGAGAACAATGAAAAAAAAAGGATGGAGCAAGAGAAATTTTTACTGGAACAACAATAACGATAAAAGAAAATAAAATTGAAATTAATATTTATCCTTTTATATTTTCAATTAAAATAAAAGTTGCTTTGTATAGCCTTATTTTTAACTTTTAGTGTGATTAAAATTATTATTTATAATGATTAAAAATTTTAAAAATATAATTATGAAATATAATATAATCAACTTAAAAGATTCCAATAGTCATACGAAATAAACAATTGTTTCAAAAGTTATTCCCTAACATTTTACCTAACACTTCCTAAACGTTTTATCCAAATGAGTAGAAGCTTGGTTTATACACGAAATAAGCACATATGAGAAGTTAAACTTTGAGAAGTAAATTACTTTATGAAGTTTTTAGAAAATATTTAAAATTATTTGATGACACTAAAAAATTAATATTTTCTAAGAATTAACATTCTATTTTTAATTTGTTTCAACTTTAAATTTTTTAAGAAACATTATTAAAATTATTACAATATTCTTTATAATTTAATGCAAAAGTTTAGGAATATTAATGAACTTCAATTGTATTTAAGGTTTTGTTTGTTTTATTGAAAAATATTTTTTGTTAGAAAATATTATTTGCATTTATATTAATGAAATAATAATATGTTATTTATATTAATGATTAAGAAAATGATACTTAAAAGCCTGATAATCTAAGAAAGTAAATTTTATTTTAAAATGGAAGAAGCTGCTTTCCTTAAATTTTTTATATTTAATATTAAATAAATAAAATATTTTTTATCTTAATATTTTATAACTTTATTTTGAGGAAAGCATTTTCCTTTAAGATAAACCAAGTTTAAATCTTTTTGTTTAAAATCACATCTTTAGTATTTTTTATCATAATTTTGAGCATGCAAATTTTTATTTTTCATAAAAAAAAATTCATATTGACTTAATGCATTATATATACGAGATTAAAATAATTCATATATATATTCCTTTTAAAATTTATAATTATTACATAAAATATATATAATTATAAAAATATCACAAAAAAAATTTCATACATTGTAAATCATTAAACATCTCGTAATGCTGGGCGTTTACAAATTATAAAATTATCACGTAGTTTTATGAGGTTAAACTCGTTACTTTACACATTTTAAAAAAAAAATAAGTAGGAATTTTAGAAGTAGAAATGAAAATAAAAGGAAGAAAAATCTTAAAATTTCAACGGTAATGAAAAATGATAGCTACAAATGCCCTCCTTTAATTTTTTTTCTATATATATAATCTCATTTCTTATATCTACAAACATTGCTTTCCTAATTTTACCTTTTTGTAATTAGGAAAAAATACAAAATATCTCCTTTAATTTTGTAATAGTTGAATTTTGCCCCCTACTATGACAACTTGAAAATAATCCCCTTGAACTTAATAACCTATTATCAATTTAAATTACTATTTTATTAAATTACATCAATTTTTAGTGAATTTTTTTAAAATTATAATATTATATTATATTAATTTATTTCATCATTTTTTATGTATAATTTTATATTTTTTATTATTTAATTATAATTATATATATATTTAATTTAATTTTTATTAATTATATAACATGAAAATTATTTACAAAAAATAATAAGATAAATTTACATTCTACAATTTTATAATTTTTTTTAAAATATTATAAAAAATTATATAATTTGATAAAATGATAAATTAAATTGGCAATGAATATTAATTTCAAATTTTAATTTAGACAATTTTCAAGTTTTTAAAATTAAAAGGGGTAAAATTCAATTATTTCAGGAAAGGAAAATTTTACGTTTTTCCCTTTAATTAATAAAGTAACAATAATTACATTTATCTTTGCATATTTAAATATCCTTCTACTTTGGCTTACCCATTGGTGTAATAAAAAAGTAATTTTGTGCGGATTATAATAATAAGGTTGTAATTTATCCTTTACCTTGGTAATTACATAGCAGGTTAAGATTGAAATTATGTTAAAATGATAAAGGTAACTTTATATTTGTATCCATAAATCACGTATGAAGTATAGTTTAGTGAAAAGAAATGAACAAACAACTACTATATTTCATGGGAAATAAAATTTTATGAGAAATTCTACTTCGTTTATTTTAATAAATAATAATGGACTAAATAATTCAAAAATATTGTACTTTTCAACAAGTTGTATTTCCCATATAATTTTCATCAATCAAATGAATTCTAAGTATATTTTCTCTTAATTTGGATCATATTTTTAAATTTTAAAGAAATAAAAATATAATTTTTTAAACCTATTATTTTTTGATGAAAAATATTGCTTGAAATTGGATTTCAAAATTTTAATATTTATTGAATTAAATTTTACAAATTTATCTAATCATATTATAGTTAATTATAACCATTAATTTTTATTTAAAATTTAATTTTAAATTTAATTTTTCATATATATAATATTACTGGCTTTTCATTGAGTATCATTTTAATAGAAAATTTTATAGTTCAAACTACTGAAAATTTAGTTCTTAGCACTGACATGTTAACAACAGCAAAGCATGTTGATTCTGCTCCTAAACTTGCTCCCTAGCATGCCAGAAGAAAACCTGCAAGCTTTGGATTCCATAATAATGGACAAGGAATTGAGGGAATCCATTAAAAGTCAATAGCACCCCCACATGGATTGAAGACCCCACCATCAAAATCATACAAATAAACTATTCCAGATAATTGAAAGCACCACTTGATGGTCATCATCTCTTCCATTGGTGCAAACATAAGACAATTATCTTCCACAGAAACACCCCCATCACCCTTTCATATTTGCTTTTCTCCAGAGTTGGAAAACAAGAAAATACAAAATTTCTAAAGAAGAAAGCAAGTTCACAGCAGAAATTTTCGGAGAAAACTTCTCTCTCTTTCTATTTTCTCTGAAAGAAACCCATTATTTTATTTTTACTTAGCTTTCTTGGTGGAGGAAAACAGTCAGAAAAAGAAAATTTCAGAGGGAATTTCACAGAAAGACTCAGCCTTTTACATTTCTTCTTTGTTGGGTTGGCAAAGAATTTAAGTTTCTGAGAAAGAGAGAAATAAAAATGCGGATTTGAGATGAAAAAGGACTTTCTCTGTGGTAAGCAGCAATTCTAAGCTGGAATTTTCTCCGTTGGAAGATGGACTCAAAGGGTTTACGCTTCATCACCCATCAAGCGATTTTCTCTTCTGTCCAATCTGGTGACCTTCATGAGCTAAAGCAACAATTGGAACAGCTGAGTAAAGATGAATCCTCAGATGGATCATCGGTTTCTGATCTCATGTTCATGCAGAATGATGCTGGAGAGACTGCTCTTTACATGGCTGTGGAGCATAATCATCAGGAAGTGTTCAGGCACTTGCTCAGGTTCTGCAATTTCGAGGCGGTAAAAATCAGGTCTGCTAAGTCTGATATGAATGCATTTCAGGTTGCAGCCAAGCGGGGCTATCTGGGTATTGCTCTAATAATCTGATTCTGTGTGTTTAGAAGTTGTGACTGAATTTATTGGGAGACTGAATGTTGCTATTTGTGGATTAATTGGCTGCTAGAAGTGTTTACTTGCTTGAAGTCGCCAAATGATTGTGTTTTGAATGAAAAGTTTATCCATTTCTTTTGCAGTTTTGAGTAATTTATGGGAAAATAGATATTGAGTTTTCATGCCTTCACACCTTTTAAATGGAAAATGTTCGGAATACAGATGATTATAAATTGCTTTTGTGATGAATTGCTTGAATAGCATAGCATTGCCAGGAAACATCAGTGGCAATTGCAGCAATCTCAAGTTCTGAGAATTTGATATGGGTTTGTGAAAATTTTATCAATTTTTGCTGCACTTTCTCTTTTATGTTTCGTAAGAAAATAAATAAGTGCCAATGATTTATTAGTCCACTTGTACCCCATATCAATATATCATCATTAATTTGTCTTGTTTTCTCGTTTGAAGTTGATTTTAGTTTCTCTTTTCAGTGAACCTGCAAAATGGTTAAGTGACTGTCATGAATGCCGTAAAAGCAATTTATAATCATCTATTTAAATGTGGCATAGTTTGTAGCTTGGACCCCTAACTTTAATGGTTCTTTTGGGAGCTATGGGAGCTAGAGAAAATAATGGGAGAGAATGGAGGAGAAGGGAAAGGAGGATTATAGATGGTTAAGTCATAATTTTTCCTCCCCTTCTTTTAGATGTTTAGGAAACCCTCCAAATTGGAAGAACACAAAATAGTTAATAGTGAATGGTTTTAGTGAACTTTGGAGGATTAGTTGTAAACTTCCAATCCGTTTCCCTCCTTCCTCTCCATTCTCTCCCATCCAAACATATCATAAAAGAATCTATATCCAGGCTGCAGTTCAATTTCATATTTGTTGGTTCCCCATAATAGGTATTGCAACTGCACAAATCACAGTTAAATTTTGATACTTATGAGATTACTGAAGGTGCTAGCTATTGCACTGTTGGACCATTTTACTCATTGGTTAGCCATAATGCAGCTGTTTATTCTTTCTGCAAGATTCTAGATGAAAAGAATTTCAATTATGATAAGGCGTTGCAATATCTTTCCACAGATATCGTGAAGGAACTTTTGAGTAACTGGCCTGAGGTTTGTCAGTTATGTGACTCCTCAAACACCAGCCCCCTCTATTTAGCTGCTGGTCAAGATCATCTGGATGTGATGAATGCAATCTTGGATGTTGATGCCAGTTCGATGAGGATAGTTAGGAGAAATGGAAAAACAGCATTGCATAATGCTGCTAGGTATGGCCTCCTTCGTATTGTAAAGGCTCTAATCGAACGAGATCCAGGGATAGTCTGCATCAAAGATAAGAAGGGTCAAACTGCACTGCATATGGCTGTAAAAGGACAGAGTACTTCAGTGGTGGAGGAAATATTGCAAGCTGATCCAACTATACTGAATGAACGAGACAAGAAGGGAAATACGGCCCTACACATGGCCACGAGGAAAGGGCGTGCACAGGTTGGTTCATATTAACTGTACTGCTGCCATAGTTAAGTAGAATTTGATTTATTGCCATTTTAGATTCAGTTTTATTGTAATACACCCAGTCTCAGTTATATATCTTAAATGTGTTATTTATGAACAAGGTCAAGGATGTGTCAAAAATATGTTCCAAATCTGGTATATGAAAGATTGATACTAGTATAAAGCCAAATAGGTTTTTCCTCCTGACAGCTAGAGCTCGTGTGTTCTTGTAAAGGGCTGTAACAGGCAACTCATTTCTTTTACATTTCTATTGTAACATCTATACTTCTTGCTGAGCTGCTCTCTGTTTGACTCATTCAATCTATCTAATGGTCTATCAATTTGGAGACAATATTACTGCCCTCTTTTACTAGAAAATTTTTCAAATCATAAGCATGAAAATTAATGAGGCTTTGTTGCAACAATGAAATTTGTTTACTAGACATGAAAATATAGAATTGCCTTATGACTGGAAAGTTTTTTATTTCTTTTGACCTCAAGGTATTATTCATTCTCTGCGATGCATTTTCAAATCACAAGTCATCCATATTCTTGTAATAAGACCATGTTATACCCTGTGCGGATTTCACTGGCGATGCAGCTAGCATTAGTGGGTCATCTGTTTCTTGTAATGAATGAGGGAAGGCTCATGAGTTCAAATTGATAAGTAACCAAAATTTTATTTTATGAATCAGAAAGTACTAAGTAGAGAAGGACCCAATTATGACCGGAAAATCCTGGCTACTTAAGGGTTTTCATGCTAGTGAAGCGTAAAACACGATACTTCAAGGATCTGGTTATGCACTTAGATTTATTGTATGGCATAGATGGACCAATATATATGATTATTCATCCCCAAACTGTTCTCATGCTATATGAAGTGAGATTTATTGCATCATTAACAACCTTTGATTTAACAAAATGTATTAGCTGCTTTCTTTTCCTGCCTTTCCAACTTTCCCTTTTTTCCTTTTCCTTTTTTGTCTGTTTTTCATTTTCTTCTTCTGTTGACATGTTTTTCCATTTTCCAGATAGTCAGCCTTTTGCTAAGCTATACAGCTATGGAGGTCAATGCCATCAATAAGCAGCAGGAAACTGCACTAGATTTGGCAGATAAACTGCAATATGGAGATTCAGCTTTGGAGATCAAGGAAGCCCTTGAAGAATATGGTGCCAAGAATGCGAGGGACGTTGGCAAGGTGGACGAAGCAATGGAACTTAAGAGAACTGTAAGTGATATTAAGCATGAAGTGCAGTCACAGCTCATACAAAATGAAAAAACTCGCAAGCGTGTTTCCAGAATCACTAAAGAATTGAAGAAACTGCATAGAGAAGCAGTTCAAAACACCATTAATTCTGTCACAGTTGTTGCTGTTCTCTTTGCCTCAATAGCATTCTTGGCTATATTCAATCTGCCTGGCCAATATATAATGGAAGGACCTGCAGTTGGGGAGGCTAAAATAGCGGATAAAGCTGCTTTCCGGGTTTTCTGCCTCTTGAATGCTATATCTCTTTTCATCTCTCTTGCTGTCGTTGTTGTTCAAATTACTTTGGTAGCCTGGGACACTAGGGCTCAAAAGCTAGTGGTTTCAGTAGTCAACAAGCTAATGTGGGCAGCATGTTCTTGCACCTGTGGGGCTTTTCTTGCTATAGCTTTTGTTGTCGTTGGAGATAGTAACTCATGGATGGCTATTACCATAACACTCTTGGGAGCACCAATTCTAATTGGAACTCTAGTTTGCTTGTGCTATTTCGTTTTCCGGCAACATTTTGGGATTTTTCGCAGCGATTCCCAGAGGCGCATCAAGAGAGCCAGCGGAAGCAAATCTTTCTCATGGTCCGTCTACTCTGCCAACATATCAGATTTGGAAGACAATGATTCTGAACTTGAGAGGATCTATGCTCTTTGACTTGTCTGATAAAGAGTCAGTCCACATGGTGATCAAAGTGAAAATGGTTGCTCGATGAATTCCCACTGCTGAGTTTGTAGTTAAATTTTGAGCTTTTGCTAGGGAGATTTAGAGTGCTTGTTTATCCCAGTGATTGGCAAATAAAACTCAACTTCAGTGTAGATTTTTCGTGTATTAACATACAGGAAATAAGTACACTGTGTTTGGTGTCCCATTACAACTGATCAAAGCGAGAGAAATGAGTTCAATGCAAGAAACGAGTCCATTTTATCTTCACAGACAAGTCCGCTTTACAAGTGGTGCTCTGTTACTTGCAGCAGATCCATGTATTAAAAAATAGGTCAAATTATACTCATTCTCCTCTAGATTAAACAGAATATAATGTATAGGGGTGGAGAGAGGGAGACAAGCAGGAGCTTCGACCCTTCAAAAAATCTTGATGTCTATATTTTTATGAAAAGTATTTTCTCCTTCTGTTTGAGGGCTTCTTGTCCTCTTTCTTTGTATCTTTCTTCCTCTTTTAGTACAATTTCATTTTCTATAAAAAAAAAAAAATTAAGATTGACTCTCAAATATTTAAAAGTTGCATATATTCTATCAAAAGTTTGATACTTGGCTCCTTCATGTTAAAAATTCTAACTCTGCCTATGAAAAACAAAGGTCCCTTGCCTTCTCTACTTGCATCTATACGTATTTTGATACTTGGCTCCTTTATGTTAAAAATTCTAACTCTGCCTTTGATACACAGAGGTCCCTTGCCTTCTCTACTGGCATCTTATGTATCTTCCCTATAACAAAAAAAAAGGAAAAAGAAAAAAGAGTATATTTTTAAAAATAAAAGGGTGCATAATTAGACTGAACCTCAATGAATGTGAGGTAATATGTAAGAAAGAAAGAGATAATATTATCAAAGGCAACTCACGCTCACTTCTCTCAAATTTAGTCTAATCGCATTTACACAAATTTTTTTTTTAAAATTATACATTTGCATCTTTTTTTTCCCCCAAGAGCAGGATGTATATTTAATTAGAAAGAAAAAGGAGGTAAATGTGTGTATATATATATAATAGAAAATTAGAGCATATTCCTCAAAATAACAGAATAGGTATAATCAGAGAAAATCTCAGAAAATGATTGTAACTTATCCTTATTTTCTACAGCTGAGCAAGTCCCTTCAGAAGACCACATGCTATAATTTTTCATTTGTTTACGCATTTGACCGTTCTTTTGGTGTTTGGTCTCCTGGGCTTCTCTTTTTATCCACAGGTGCCTCCTTTTTTTTCCCCCTTTTTGGTGGTGTGGTTGATGATCAAGGCGCCCATTCAAATATCAGATAGTGATCACATACTGTCAGATAACTATTTGTTCTTTTGGACTTCAGTTTTATATGGATAAAGTGTAGTGAAATTTCATATTACTTTCTCAGAAGTTAACCATTCATTTAAGAACCTATTCCATTTATCTGATTTACATATTCTTAGAACTAATTATGAATAAAAATAAATTAAGGTGAGAACATAAATCATAAGAATCTACACTTATTCAACTAGCCAGGAGAGATGAGAATTTTTTTTTTTGGTAAAAAAAAAGAAGGCGGCCTTGGGGGTGGGGAACTAACCAATGGAGATATATAAATCAAATGAAATAAGACATTCTTTATTTATATCTATATTGGTTGTATAAATAGGTAGTAAGGGATAAACAAAACAGGTAAATAAAATCCAACCCCTCTAAATAGGATTTTTCCTTCTAGCCCACATGGTTATCAACATTAAAAAATAACAATACCATGTGGGAATCTCACGTTTACATGGTCAAAATAATAGCCTTGTGAGGCCTATGACTTTTTTTTCCCCCCAATCTTTGATTCAAACCCCAATTTTCACCATCCCAACCACTAAGTAGAATAAAACAAACACTACTATGCTCTACAATTTTACAAATCATTATCCCATCCCATTCACAGTTCAATACACAGATCAGTGCACAATTAGAGTCAACATTTAAGCTTACAAAGGCAGTTGCCCAGGGCCTCTCTTCATCGATCTTGAAGGAGGAAGGTTGATGTTGGCTGAAAGAGCTCCCCCAGGCTCTTCCTGTCTCTGTGCCCCCTGCAAAAATTGTGCAGGCATTTAAATTAGAAACAGTATTATTATTAAAAAAAAAAAAAAGCACAAGTGAAGGGGAATAAAGAAAGATAACAAAAAACCTACCTCCTCTCTCTGCCCTTTTTATGTTTAATTTTCTTAAATTTATACTAAACCTATCAAAGCTGATTAAAACATGGGAAATAGCATCAACATGCAAAAGAAAATATTTGAGGGGTCAGCAACCTTTGTTGAAGTGGAAGTACTGTGTAAATGTTCCTGTGATTTAGCATGCATGCGATGTTGGTGCTGCATTTGCTCAAACTGTTGTAGCCTTGCAACAAAGTTGATTCCATTATGAGAGCTCCCACCATCTACAGGCATATCACCATCCTCGGAAACTTGAGAGCCACTGGACATGCGATGAAGAATCTGGTAAGGATTGCCTGAGGACGTTCTGTTGAATAGCACACCATTCAAAGAACACAATGGCACAGCTTTTAAACGAGTTTTCAATATCTTAAAGGCTGCACTTTGCTGCATCAAGGTATTACATGAAATGAGTCAATCAAAGCTAAAAACCATACATGTCATCAAGCTTTCCAAGATTCATCAAGGAATTAAAAATGAGTCAATAATAATAATA
Source organism: Sindora glabra (assembly GCA_020226215.1). Lineage (NCBI taxonomy): Eukaryota > Viridiplantae > Streptophyta > Magnoliopsida > Fabales > Fabaceae > Sindora > Sindora glabra. The sequence goes on along the minus strand of CM035225.1, from coordinate 79,622,326 downwards.
ATAATACCATGTATGTCATCAAGCTTTCCAAGGTTCGTTGTTATGTCCATAAAATTCAACTTTCTTCTTGAAACACATTTTCTTTTCTTGCCCCATTTGACATTAACTCAATTGCAAAGTGTAATACTTAGCAATTAAACACGTTGATGTAATCAACAACTAACTAATGCCATTAGCATTGCCAACTTTTGGTTGGATTAACAGAAGGACCTCCGGAAAAACAGAATGGAAGTGACATAACAATAAAGTTTAGGTACAAGGTACAAATATGAAATATGCAAGATTTAAAAAATCAAAGACAATCCTCCACCAGTCTCTACCCAAACAACAGAAAAGGATGAGATCTTTTACCATTAGATTAGAAATGACACAACAAACTTGGTCCCAAGTTTTGGTTATCGTGACACAGTGCATTATTGAGTCAGGAAGACAAACAAGCCATCTTATATATTTGTTTTCCTAATTATTTCTCAACCATAACATGATAGAGATATTGCATTTCCCTTTTTATTTATGGTTAAGAGAGAGGGGAGTGAGAATAACGTAAGAGCTTCACTTAGAATGAACAAAAATACACCAGTAAACTGAATACATATAATTCAAAATTCAAAATGTCAATTCTAGATGCTAAAACATAAGGGGGGGAAAGGCAAAATGGACGTAAAGCAATGTACAACGTGTAGCAACTCCCCTTTCCATAAGAAAAAATAAATGGTTAATCTTGCATGCACCTGAGGAAGTAACATCAAAAGGCCATATAATGCTTTAAACAACCATACATGTCTTCCAGGTTCAAGAAGCTGCAGGAATTACAAAGGTTCAGTCACATGAAAGAATTCAACTAGCAAAAACTAAAATAATAATTAGCAAATCACTGGGTGATGCACATATTGACATTACTTTTCTGTCTTCTAAATCTAGGTTCAAGAACTCTGCACACGTTTCCATTGTTGGTTAATAGCACTTCCCCAAGATTTTGAATTGTGCTAACCAACTTAATCACATAACAAATGGCTTCAGGCAGAGGACTAACAACAGAACCCAAGAACCTTACTTCCAACACCCCCCCCCCCCAAAAAAAAAAAAAGGGTGGGGGATTAAAAATACAATTATATCAATCCGGTACATTGTCTCAATATTCAGGGAAAAAAAAATATCAACAAACATGCCAGATTTGTCAAACATTATGGTAGTTTTAAACATCACTATGGAGATGGACTAAATTGACATTTGATACCTGGGATAAATTGTGAAGATCAAAGAGTAGTTTGCAGAAAAGATAATTTTGGCATTACCATTAATTATCATAAACACAAACATTTTACAAAATATAAGAACTAAAGGGGTGAAGTTTCAATGAAGCACCTGCAATCTAAGATAAGCAAAGATTGGTGTTTCCAACAAGCGAATCAACTTATCCAGTTGGACCAAAAACTTGATGTTAATATCCTCCTCTGCCAGAGATTGAATCACAGTACTTGCATGCTGGTAGGTCTGTCCAGAAAGATAAAATATTATATACATATTAAAAGGGCACATAATCCAAATAAGTCAAGCAAACAAGCATAATATATGTTGTTTATAACGTATGTCAGTTACTGTGATAGTGCAAGAGAAAGAAGAAACTTCAAATGAAAGGAGAAGACCATAGCCAAGTTGTAGAGGCTTACCTGAGCTAATAAGCAAAGACTTATAATTGCCATTGGAGAATGGCACCATGAAGCATACAATGAAACAAATAAGTCCTTCCCAGCAGGATTTACTAGTGACTGATTCAAGAGATCTCGTAGCTCAGATAATTCAGATGATGTAAGTAGGATCAAATTCAAAGCCTGGGAATTTAAGTAATAAATAACAAGTCAACAGCATAGAGGGGCTAAAAGTCAGAATTAGGAGAAAGAAAGCAAAAAATTATTGAAGGATGCACAGACGAAAACGAGGAACATAGAAGTATATATTGGAATAGTAAGGCGGAAGCGTGAATGCTCAGAAACACACACCGGTCATTGACTTCTTATGAGATCCAGTTCGATAGAAACCCACCTGTTGGATCATAAATTCACAGCCTTTCTCATACTTAACATGCACACCAATTTATTGCTAAATGGACAGATTACTAGTCTTTATACAAAGAACGCATGAAAGACTATTGAAACTAGAAGTTACTCGTTAAATTTTTGAAGACATGGACCTATGTCTTGCATGGTGTAGCAAAGAATCCACACCAACCAGAAATTTAGTAATAACCAGATCCTGTGCCTTCTGTGGCAACTGTCATTAAGTTAGAATAGTTTAAAGAGTAATAGAAATATAAACTTCTTTCTTGATACATAATTAGCAATGTAATTAATAAGATTAGACCTTTGAATAAAATACTGTTTCTTTACACTAGGGAAAGCAATAGAAATACAAGATTGAAATGCATTGGAAGGAAGCTTCAGCTTATTATAGCACATACGTAAACAAATGAAATGAGTGTGCCTATGTGTGCATGTGTTCCCCTGGTTTTAAATGTCCAAAGTCAACGAGAAATTGATATTTCTTTGAAAAAAGTGCATCATGTAAAAGATCAAAACCTCTACTAAAACAGCAAATTCAAGTAGTCAAGAGATCAAGCCAATAATTACTCCATCAGTAAACATATATTGAAACCACATTGTTACATAATTAAAGTTACATAGATCTCTATGTCGATCCTAAAATAAGTGATAATTTAAGCAAATAATGACTGCCATAATATCAACAAGTTCCAAGCAGATAACATAAGCCTAGACATTTTGAGTTTCTGAATACACAAAAATATGGAAGTTGGGTAAATGAAACTATGATGAATGGATTATTTTTGTAAAGTTCATCCAAAAACAGGTTAGCTAGATGAGTGATACTAGTGCACACCAAAAACCATATAATCCTGCCCATAAATGAGAACATAAACAATATGAAGAACAGACTTCACACAGCCGCTTTATTATTTTCCATTTTAGTCTGGGGGTGAAGGAAGGAGATGATTAAAGAAAGTGAGTCACAACCTGAACCATAACTGATGCAAAATCCAGATCAGATTCCCCTTCTAGTATAGTAGATAGTTCTCGGTAGACTCTTTCAGCATCCAAAAGCACACAAAGGCGGCGAATTATCAAAGCGCCTCGCCTAGGATATAGATTTATAGATAAATTCAAATAAGAAAAACTTATTAGAAATATCATATTACACCTTATACTGAGAATGGAGAAAACCAGGGAAAATGAAGAAGAAAAGATAAGCTCACTTCTCCAACAGGGAATTATCCATCCGAAAGTTATGTACTAGGAAAACAACAAGCTGTCGGAAATGTTGAGGATCTTTTGCAATACACGCATGAATTTGAAGAACCAGGAGCACCACCTACTTAAAATCAGAATTATGATCAATCGGTGACCATATATATTCCTTGAATGAGCATTGCAGCAAACAATGATTTGAGGAACATCAGAAAACCATCTATCAGCCAGAATTCAAGGAACCAGTGAAAAAGATATTAACTAGCTAAAAAATTTTAGAAACCCCTCTAACAGCCGACCAATACGACAGCAATGGTATTAGAAAAATGGCAATTTTTGACTAAAAATTAACACAAAGTCCCAACCCAACTCTGCAACCACCAGCCATTCTGTTTGGTGCAACAAAGAGGTAAATCTTTCACGATGGAAAATGGATAACACATGTAAATTGAATAAAAGTTATTTTTTCTAAAAAAAAAAGGTAAGGTAATCACGTCTCTAGTAGTCAACATTAACATAATCACAAATTCAATATACATACATGACAAATTAAATAAAAAGTGCATTGCCCAGGTCACCCCACATTTTCTTTCTCTTCTGTTTTTTTACTTAATCGAAAAAGAAGCTTTTATTAATAGAGAAGATGATAGGAATCAGCAAAACACAGAAAGAAAAATCGTCAAACGATAGTTACCCTTCAACAATTGATCATTTATTCTCAAAATCATCTGGTAAATAAACAAAAGCAAGAAACTGAATGCCCTGAGTGCAAAATGAAAACAAGTAAATTGATTCTCTAGAGAGAGAGAGAGAGAGAGAGAGAGAGAAGGGGGCAAAAAAGTATGCTCAGACATTTCAATAAAAAGGGTAACACTGAAAGCAACTTGATGATGAAACAAAGGAAAGTATTCTATCAATAATAAGATTACCTCATCGGATGGATCCGAAAATGCTTTGAGTATGGTATCAAATATGTCATTCAAATATGTTAAAACCTGTTTCAGAATGTGAAAAACCAGTGAGAATGAACATCAAAATCTTTCACATATTGACATATAAGAAATCAGACAGAAGTGTAAATACAAAGAGAGCCAGGTAAAATTTTATTTCAATAAAAGGAGGAAATTTTAGTTAGACAAGGGAGAAAATTACAAAGATGGAGGAAATGATATTCCCTTCAAAAGAAAACCAATAAGCAAAGCAGCATTCAGGCAAATCATAAAGAATAGAAAGCAATTAACTAGAGAACAGGCTGATGTTAAAGAAAAAACTGAACAAAGTTCAAAGGACAAAAAATCAAGCATCATGACAATGTATAGGCGAAAAAATATTCTTTTGAAGCCATGGCATCATCATTACAATTTGCAGGTTAAATGATCCATTTGGTCCCATCTCTTTTTCCCATGACATAAGTTAAGCAGGCTGTGCCAGTTAATTTGATCTTTTGGAAAATGGACCAGCATGTTGAAGAAATTCTACAATCATGAAGTAAACTGGGCCAAACAATCATCCTTAGATACTTGATTCCCAGTATAAATGAAAGGAAAACATCACGCCCCCTTGATTTAATAAAGGTACACATAAAAAGCAACATTATGATTATTGAGCCACTAGCAGCCTTCAACAACACCAGAGCTGTCAGTGAGCCTCTTCAATTTAATACTGCTGCTTTACTAATAAAAGTTTAAAATATAAAGGCACCTGCATGACTTTCTCCACTTAATACAGCCAAGTAGCAGTGACAACAAAACTGGCATTCTCAGAGAACAGTATAGCAAACATATCATGCAATATATGGCAACAGCAACACACTGATTTGAGATCCCATAGAAATATCCAAATGGGGCAAGTAAATGATCACATGACTTAAAAACATCAAGGGGCATAACAAGAATGCAAACAAAATCCAACGAAGGGTAGGTGCCTCTAAAAATGTCAAAATGATAGCTGGATTTCAACAACTCAGTCACCTCTGCACGATGCCTATCTAAAAGGGTTGATATCCAGTGCAAAGCTTCAATTCGAGTAGCCTCCCATTCACTAGATAATTGACTGTTCAATCAAAAATCCAAAAAAATCCAAAAATCAGCTCAAAATCTTTCTATAAGAATGATCTTTCAAGGATATAAGAACCTAAACAATAAATATCATCGTTATCTTTTGCCAATTGCATCTTAGGCACTCAGAGCACTAAATCCATAATATTTCACAGTGCTAATATTCTAAACCTCAAACCTAGTGATTTTTTCAGGTCAGACAAACTTCACCTTCTGGCAACACAGAGAATCGCTCCAACATCAAATGCTTCAGCTGGATCAGCCTTGGTCGCACGTAGTTCCTCATTGGTTTCACAAGCAACCTTACACATAAGCCAGAAAATATTTCAAATTTTATTGTTTTACATGTCAGGCAGCACTAGTTGTGAACAAGAGGAAACGAGAGAATAAAAGAAAAGTCTATCACAGCATGAATAATGGGAGAAATAAAGCAAAGATTTAAAAAATAAAAAAAGAAAATCTAGTAATCATACCACTCTAATTTTCTCTTCTTTATCAGATATGCAAGGCAAAATGGCTCCAAGAATGTCAGCATAATACAGAACAAGCTGATCTCCACCAAGTTTCACAAACTCATTTAACTGTTAAAACAAGAAAGCACACAAGATTTAATTCTTCACATAATTAAAACAATTCCAACTATGTAGAACAATACTGATTTGAGTATTGCGTAGGACACAATATGATATGGGGACACTACAAATTTTCAAAAAAACTAAAGATACAGATGCAGCAGAGATACATAAAATATCCAAAAAAGATATATTAAAAATTAAATGCAATCAATCACCAATATGCACAAAATTTTCAAAAATGTTAACATGTTTTCTTAAATATACTGACAAATAATTATGATCTTAATTTAATTTTCAACACAAAAAGTAAGTTCATAAACCAATAACAAAAGATACAAATCGTCAAGTATCCAATACTAAAATGTATCAAATATATATGCATGCATAAAGTAAAAACTTTTCTTAAAAAGCCAAAGCACTGTAGTGCCACTTACCCACGTGATAGCTGTTAATCTAGTAAATTCATCTGGAGAACCTGCCCTCTGCACCAGTATTTCAGCCATGCGACCATAATCTACAGACTTCAAGAGTAGCACTGCTCGAGTCAGAAAATGACATATGAACACAAAATATTTTGCTTTTTTGTCAAAAATTCTAGATGACAATGATGCATGCAATGAGTTAATCTTGAACAAATCACATATAAAAGGAAGCCAACAAATAGATAGACAATGGCTGCCATAAATCTTCCCAAGGCAGCTAACACAGAACCCACAATGACATTATGACAGAGCTGGAAAATGAACAGTGGCAGAACCCTTATTACTATCAGACAAAATGGAAAAGCATGCAACAAAGAAGCCTTACTGGGGAGTTTTTAATCTCCTGAAGAAATTCCGAAAGAGCTGAATCAGCCTGCTGCCGTATTTCATGACTTGAATCGCTCAACATATTAAACAAACCTGGGAAATTTATCTATGATTAGAGTTTTGAGATACATTTTCAGAAAGTATCAAAGAAAAAATGCTCACTCATTGGATGTAAGTCACTTACCATCAAGAAAATCAGGAAGAAAACCCAGCATATCAATATCTGGAACACTGTCCAAAACAGTTATCCATCCTACCAAAAACTGACGGACATAAGGATTTAGGACATTCATACGCTCCCTCAGCAATGGTATGAACTCTTCGATACTGAATATCAAGAAAATGAAAAGGGATGAGTACGAATTATATGTCTGTCTTTCACAAATCTTAAATCACTGGTTACAAGGAGAACATGTCAAATATTAGTGAGAGGAAAATGCACCTGAACTGATCACTTTCCGTCACAATATCCTGTGTCAATACAGCAAACTTTAATTACCAGTAGGTCTAAGCGGAGGTTCAATTCGAGAAGATTGTCAATATATACCGGACTAGTGTCCTCTGTGTTCAAGCAAGCAAAGTGGCACAAGGCATATTGGAGTTCAGGAGAAACTTATACCTTCACAAGCCGATCTAAGAGATGAGCAGCACTTTGTACATTGGCATCTGAGTCTGCAGAAAGTTTGCATAAGGCATCAAAGATCTGGTTGAAGAATATAATGAAATCCCCTCTGACAACCTGATATCAGGAAAATATAAGCATTAAAGACAGCATATCATTAGAATAGAACCATGCAGAGGTGAGCATAATAAAATTTTTACCTTTGCAATATTATACAGTGCTTCACAAGCATAATAGCGAACTCTACTATCTTGGTCCGAGAAAGAATTTAACACAGGAGGCACAATTTGCTGCACGGTGCAAAAATGATATGTGTAAATAGAATGGAAGCAACATTTGCATATATGCAGATACATGTGAAACTCAGCTGCATAAAACAATTAATTAGTGATAATTTCAATTATCATATAAGGTGAAATCATTTTTTCCCCCTCATCATGAATTAGGTGACATCTCATAGAGTTGATTCACTCCAGATTGTTTTACAACACAAATAAATTTAACATAAATGACAATGACAGGAAATAACCCTATCCTATTTAGCAGTGCCATGGTTATGCATGTCTGACAAAGAACATACTATGTACTCCCACTTGGCAGTAAAATTTCAGTTTAGAAAACTTCTTCATACAAAACAAGAAAATTACGTAATCCCATCATAATAACTTAAAAAATAAATATAACTACTGTTCACTCAGATGGATCCCAATCACAACCAATTGGCACCCCAACATAAAAGTTTCAAGTTATGCATTGAGTGAAACCCAATAGGCACGCTCAGCCCCTTTCCCAAATCCTGTCCTCATTAACACAAGAACCCCAACATATCTTGCATTTCCTTCCTCCCAACTCAATTAAAACTAAGAAATTCAATAATAACACCAAATCAAGCATGATGTAAATGATTGCCTAACTCCCTAAATATGTTCAAACATCAACCCTCAAAAAATGAGAAACTATGTGGAACTTAAGATTTTGCACATTATGAGATAGAAGACTCAGAAAGATATGCATGAGAAGCATATCTAGAAGAAACATTCAAAGAACAAAACACAATTAAAAGATCTTATTTGTAGGATGCTAACAACCCTATGCCCTCAAAACAAATTAAGAACAGCCAGGATGAACATGCTAAATGCAGAAAAAGCGGCAATCAAAAACTCAATTTTTGCATCTCCCCTCCCTGATAAGTTTCAAATTTGACTATGCAAAAGAAGCAAGACAAATTACAAGAGAAATAACCCTAAAAAATTGTTAAAACAATGTAAGCTAAGAGGGACAGTAATGGTACTACATGCTCCTCATTCCTCTGTCCCTCACAATCTATGAAGCACCAATACTTCATTTTTGGTGAAGTACTTGGGTCCTACCTGTATCCATACTCAACAGATACTTCCTGAGATGTAATCTTGGATTTTTATTTTTTGAATTTTAGAATTTGGATGTGGCTCCGATTCTCTGAAATTCAATTCTTTTACCAGGAACCAGCTGTTCTATTCTAGACTAATGTGTCTTGTCAGAAAGAAACAAAAACAAAATCCTTTTGTTTAATCTTCACATTCAATTAGGTATATATATATCACCAAATTGGTCCTCTGTTATTCCTGAAAATTGAAATATCATCATGCACCTTTGCTATTTTGTCTGCACATTAATGACAAATGTATATTTTTAGGTTTTGAATACTAGTGTTTCTATATGAAATTCATATTTTTGGTATGTATCTCCAGCCGTATCAGTATTCTAATCTTTTTAAAAGTACCGGTCTGCCACCCATATCATATCCCGTATGGTATTTCCCATATGATATCGTATCCATGCTTCATAGCTCACAATATTTTGCTTGTTCTTAGAGGGGATGATGAAGCCAATAAAGATAGTAACCCATTAGAAAGCTACTTAAGTAGACAGTAACCCAAAATAACCATCAACTATGAGCATAGTGTGTAACCAAACCCTCACCTCAAGATGCTGAGCAGCTTCAGTAGTCAACCCAACAACAGTAGCAGCTAATCCTATCAATCCACCCTTCAATGGCAATTTAAGGAAAAGAATAATCAATTGTGAAATCATCAGGAGAAACAGAGAGAAGAGAGAGAGAGAGAGAGAGAGAGAGAGACTAAAATGGACCGTATTTCTCGAATAATTAAATCTCTCCTACCTTCCGGTGATTAGCCTGCGGGGAGTATGTGAATTCCGTAGTCAACAAATTGATTACGGCCGTAATTTTATCATGATCCCCAGCCGTTGCAAGCTGCTTCACTATTCCCTCAACCTATACACAATCCAATTCAGCGACAGTTCAACTTAGTCCAACAAAGCCACCCAAAGCCCTAAAACCCCAATGTAACCAAACTGCTAAAAAAAAAATAGCAAAGTAGACGAATCAAGAAACCTCAAGAGCAGCATTCTTCCGCTTCTCGTAAAGCTTGTCAGGAAGGTTGCGAAGAACCGCTGTAGGAACCACCGAGAGAAAAGTCTACCATTTGTGGATTGATGAAAGAGGCAGAGGGGGATCAAATTCGTTTCAGGATCTTTTCCTGCTCTAATGGAAACATATCCATAGGGTTTTTCTTCTGGGCTGCAAGGCAACTGGAGCCAAAATCAAAATTCGAAGTCTGGGAAGTTGACGAGTAATGTGAGTGATAATCGAAAAACTCAGATCTGGCTGATGAAATCAAACAGAATTGAAATTCAGAAATGAAACTACAACAAAATTGAACTTGATTTTTCCACCAGAACACCGTTTCTTCCCTCATATGGTTCCTTCGTTTTTATTCATTTTTCAAATTAACTGGAATTGCCAGATTGGTGTTGGAATTTTTTTATTACTTCGATAACTAACGTCAATATGTTTTGCTCGAATGCCTCCATTTGTTCTGCTAAAAAATTTATTTTTTGCCAAAAAATATTATATATTAATGAGAGGGTAATATGTAAAATGATATTTAAACTGGTCAGATTGGAAAAGAGGGATTTACTTTCTTTAAAATTTTTATACTTAACAATAAATTATCACTCTAACATAATACAATAATGCATTAGTATCATTGGAAAGTAATAGGAGTTTTGTCTTCTCTTATAGCATTCTACGTTAGATTAAGATTAAGGAGTGGGACGATTCTGTTCACCTTTTCTTTTAGGGTAAATTATAATCACCTTTGGAAATTTCGTCTAAATACATTCCCCTACCTTTTATTTTTCATAAAGGCACTTGACTTCCATTGCTAACATTGACTAATATCATTAGGTTAACCTTATGAATCGTTTAAACTACTACTTTTAAAGATAGAAATAAACATGCTTGACTAAAGTTAGCTTCTATGACTGTCTAGCAAAAGTGAGAAAGGAGGTTAAAAAGGAAGGTTAGGAATTAAGAGTGAAGAAGAAATAAGGAAAGACATAGGTTTTTGACACTTAGAAAAATTGGAAAGGAGGAAAAGGCTCTGAATTGATAGTATGGTGTCTTGATGGCGGCATGGTGGTGTTAGAGGGAAGAGTTGACAATTGGCAATTAGAACAAAGACAGAAAGGGAAAAATTAGTTATTGACATCAAAACTAGGTTAGTTTTGATCTAATTTATGCAGTTGATAGTGGCAAACAAAAGGCTTGCCTAATAAGTTTGTAGATTAAGAACATATTATTTTGATTCTATTGTGGAATGGATTATTGCAACTTTACTTATTTTACTTTTGAAAAAAAAAATCATTTGTATTAGTAATGAAAGAAAAAAGTGCCATGGTCATTTATAAAACTAATTCTAGAGATAAGATAAGTCTAAAATCTATTGAAGCATGTAATAGTTCCCTTTTTATACCTACATTAGGAAAAATTAGGAAAGAAAATAAAATTCGCCAACCTTTCAAACTCAAACTTCAAGCTCATATTAGTAGTGCTTATGTTTATGTATATATGATTTTGGTGTATGTCTTAAAATTTTTTCATTCAATTATAATAATTTGGTTGCTAACTAAAATGCTATCAACTAATATATGCTTTATTTCCTTCACATACTAATTGTGGTTTGCAAATGATGTAAATATATCCATCTTCCAAGGCCATCTGACTCTTACTAGTCCATATCATTGTGAGATAAGAAAACCTAGATAAGGTATATTGACTTTTAATTTCTTGAATGATATATATTAAAAATAGCTAATATTTGATGGAATTAAATATTATTATGTGTTTAGGGTGATTATAGTTAAATATAATTTGTCTTTAGACTCTTGATAAGGAAGAAGAAGAGGCAAATGAAAATATAAAAAAAAGCAAAATAAATTTTTGTATATTTATTTGAAATTAAATCAAGCATATGAAAGTATAAGTTCACATAAGTTGCTTGTAAAAATTAAATATAAATTTAAAGTGTTTTTTATTAAAGTTGAGGTTCATTTAATACATATTAAATATAAAAAATAATGAAAATAAATATTTAAATATTGTATCATAAGTTTTAGAATGTAAGTATGATTATGATATAATTTTTTTATAATAGGAAAAGGTTGTTTGGTTCGTAAAAGTAGCATAGAAGTGTAACTTCCCAAGAAAGTAGAATTTCTTTGAGTTATTTGGTTAGTTATTAATTACAAAAATAGAAAAAAGTAGAACTTTTCAATAATAAGAAGAGATTATTTGATTCACAAAAGTAGTATAAGATATACAACTTCTTAGGAAGTAGGACTTCTTTAAATTGTTTGGTTGGCCATTCATTGCAAAAATGGAGAAAGTAGATTATTTTGAAAAGTTCTACTTGTTACAAATCATGAGAAATTACTTACCTATATTCCTTTGATAAGAAGAACTTTTTATATTTTTTTAATAATAGAAATACTAAATTATTCATACTTAATTTAACTAATAATCAGTTTAATCATTTCTTATCACCATTTAAAAATTATAATACATATAATTTATTAATTATAAAATATAAGTATACTTATTTAAATATAATTACTAATTACATAAAATATAATTATTTAATGAATTATATAAGAAATAGAATAAAATTACATAAAATAAATATTAAATATTATATCATAAGTATTAAAATATAATTATTTTATATTTTTCTTCATTTAAATTATATTTCATTTTAATTATATTAAAATAATTCAAGATGTATTGATGTGTGTGTGTGTGAGAAAGACATCTTAATTCTTTTATAAACCTATTTTTATTTTACTTTTTATAATAAATTAAAGAAATTACCAATTTACAAAGATTATGATGGAAAGGAAATTAGTAATTTAGTTTCAAAAAAAAATAATTAGTCATATTTAAAATTTATCAATATTTCTTTTTTTATATTAAAATTTTAAAAGGTATATTAGTTATTTTGATAATATTTCATAAGAAGTTTAAAATTAAACAAAATATATATATAAAAAATTAGTTTTCAAAAAGTGTTAATTTCCTAAGCCCCATTTAACACATTCTATAAGACTCGATAGTATAAAATAAACTATAAAATTAATAATTATACAATGTTTGGTGATTTTAAATAGATTGTATAACTTATTTAAAAGTCTCCTCTTATATTTCTAATTTTGTATAAAGTTATCAACTCCTTAAGCGATAGGATAAGAGGTGATAATATAATGTTAAGACAGATAATAAATTTTTATAATTAAAAAAAATCTTTATGCCCTTATCTCTCTTATTTATTAGAAAAATTTTATATCTCTTATTATCAAAAAAAATATCTTATTTATCAAAAAATTGAATTTTCTCTCTCTTCATCTTATATCATTTTAGATACTTTTCCTATATAATATTATATTATATTATATTATACTATCTAATAATTCTTATAATATACTATATTATGCAATGTATCAAATGATGTCTTATTATTAACTAAATAACTTTGAGCATTTCTTAAAAAATTTACAAAGGGATTTACTTCTGAGAAAGTTTAACTTCTTGTGAAGACTTACTTTTGTATAAATTAAATGACTCTTAAGAAGTAGTAATTCACTTAATGTACATATGCAAAATCTTGAGCTTAAATTCTGGACATGATGTTAAGTAAAACCCTTATTGTCAAAAAGTAAACAAAATAATTATTTAGTAGGTAAGATAAATGATAAATCAAACTCTTGAAATAGCAAAAATAATTTGCTTAATTCTTAAAATAGCTATTAAAATAATTTAATATGTTAAAATATTAAATAATTTTAAAGAGAAAATTATAATTTTTAGTGCATTTACTTAACTTTTTACCAATTTCTTAAGCATACAATTTTAATGATTTTTAGTGCATTTGTTTACATTAAAAAGGGTATCTTTTGTTTGTACGCATAAGGGTAATCAAGGAATTAAACTTTTAAAATTGCTACCAACGTCATTACTTGATAAAAATTTTAATAGAAACTTAACAAAAGGGCAAACTATTATATAATAATTAATGTAAAAGAGGAGTGTGTAGGATTTTGAAAATTAAAGGGAAAAGAGTGTAATTAAACCAAATTTCAAAAAAGGTAAATGTAATTTACCCTTTCTTTTACTATTTTATGTTATCAAGGAATTGCTTGAAGATTTAATTGTTCATGTGTTTCCAAAATTCAATTAGCTCTTGGAGACTGGAAACACTAATCATAAGGGAAAGTTATGGATGCACTTAAATCGGGTTGGATTAATTTATGAAAACCATTCTAATCTATCAATGTCTTAGTTAGTACCTTTGATATTGCTCATAAATGAATATCATGATTCATAATTAATGATGCTAAAAACTATTAAATTATAAAAATTTTTCCACAATTAATATTAGATCCCAAATTAGTTATGCATCATGATTGATTTATTGAAGCAATTTTAAGTAAATTATTATATATTTCTCTTTTTACCAATATGTTGTTTCAAGTATGTAAAATTTTATGTTTCTAAAGTAATTGTAATGTTTATAGATTTTATCTATGTATATACCATTTTCACATAAGTTACTGGCAAATATATGGTTTATATATATATACACATATGTATGTATGTATGTATGTATATATGCATGTGTATGCTCTCTTTACTATAGGATTACATAACCTATTGCAAGATCATGCTTTTTGTGTAAATTTCATGCCCTATATATGTTTTGATATAATATGCACTTATGTGTTTTGTGAAGTGAGATTTGCCTTTGTTTATGCACAAATATGACTTGCCTCTACTTTTACTAGAAACATGATTTCTACTTGTATGCATTTTTCCTAAATAAATATTTTTTTCATGTCTATGATGCATGTTTTTTGTTATGTCGAAGATCTATCTTTTTCTGCTATTATATATGTTTTTCAATGAGTTAGCCATTGTATTATGTATTTTGAACAAGCAAAGTTTAGCTGAGCTTCACATGTATAAGTTGCACATACACTTTGTTTTTAAATCAACCATGAGGCATAAAATGTTTTTTACTTTTTTGAAAAAAATGTTAATTGTGAAGCATAATAGAAATTGTAAAGCTTAAGACAAAAACTTTCCAGAAAGCTTTATCTTGGACCAATGAAGTTAGTTTATTGCAAAACAAAAATTTTTAAGCTAATTTTGGATGGACAACTGCTTTTGAAAATCAAATATTTAGATTATTTTTTGGTACAAATGCAATGTTCACAAATATTTTAGTTTTTTTATTAAGACTTGAATTTTCTAGATTTTATTAATTAAAATATGATTAATAAGATAAAAATGTGATTTTCAAACAAAATACTACTATTTGAAATTGAAAGAATGCATAGAAATTGTTAAAGAATATCTTAGCCATTTTTTCAAATTTTTTGAATTTTGAAATCAAAATTTTTGTGCATTTTTGGATAAAACATTGACTAATCAATTAAAAAATAGAGGTTGTAGTGAAAATTTGAGAAAAATCATGTAAAAAAGTTAGAAATTATGTTAGGTACAATCCTAGTATGCAATCAAATTGAATGACTCAAATTGCAAACCCACATAAGGAAGAAGACAAGTTACAATGTTCACATGTATAAGGTCGACACATATATATGGAACATAAGAGCCACATACCACTTTGCCAATGGAGTTTTATGGTAGTAATTACATTGTTAGCCTCCATTTTTCAAGATGGTAATTATAAGTTTTTTAAAATTTTTTAGAATTAAATAATTTTAATAATATTTTCCTATTTTATTTAAACATGTACTTGAATCTATTTTGAGCTAAATTTTTTACTATGTAATTCCCATCTTGTAAGCTATTATGTATAGTTTTTATAGTAATTTTGGACTTTATCTAAATGATATAACAATTTTATTTATACTTATATGTTAATATAAGAATTACAAAAAGCTTATATTATGCCATGAAGTTTTACATAACTATGTATCCACTTATCATGGGACCAATTGTATAAAATTTTGTTTAAAAAGATATTTTGAAAGAAAATTTATTTTAATATGTTTAAAGAAAGTACTGTATTAGTAATATTAAATACCCTTTTTATATTATATTATTAATATAATTTATTAACAATAATATGAGTGTGAATTGAGTATTATATTTCTACAATTTTTAAATGCCCTATCAATATTAGGCTTATGAGTATAGTATTTGATTATTATATTATATTGTAAAGTTTTAAATATCCTTTAAATATTAGGTCTTATAATATAATATTGAATTTGTTTTCATAGTTAATTTTATGAGGAAAATATAAGTATGATTAATTATATGCGTTAATAACTTAGTATGTGTTCTTTAGTTTTTGTGCATATGCAACTAAATCCTACAAAGACATTGAATGGGTCTAATGATGAAGATTAGGCTAAATCTTTGAAGTTAGCTCTAGTTTGCTCTAATTTGAATGTTGTTGACTTATTATTAAACATATAATGGTTGGACACTAGTGCAATAATCCATGTAACAAAATCTATGCAGTTATTGAAGAATTTAAGGAAACCAAGTGACAATGAATTAGTAGTTAGACTTAGAAATAGTGGCAAAGTGAGAGTAGAACTTATTGAAGAACTTTCATTACTATTACCTATGAGGTATGAATTGTTTATGATGGCAGGAGAAGCTGTAACATGGAAAAATGTTAAGCGGTCCCTTAAAGCCACTTCTATTATTGAAGCAGAGAATGTTGCATGTTATGAAGCTTTTCATGTAACTGTATGGTTAAGGAGTTTCAAGATTATAGAGAGTATCTTAAAGGCTTTAACTATCTATTGCGATGCTATTGTGAACTTCTTTCAAAACAACAAAAATTCTACTAGTATGAAGCACTTTGTTGTAAAGTATTAATTTGTGCAAAAGAAAGCATATTACATGTATTGAATATATTTTCATGGATCATATACTTATGGATTCATTGACCAAAGATTTAGTGGTAAGAATGCATTGTGATCATAAAATTAATATAAGTTTAGATAATTCTTTTGATGTTTGGGTTGATATGAATTATTTATCTTAAGATGTGTACAAATGAAATATTCATATTTTGCTATATTGTGCACATTTTTAGTTATGGCATATTGGTAAAGGCATTTAAACCCTATCTTAATAATGTGATAGGAATAATGATTCTCATTTGGCATTTTAGGCAAAGACTTCAACCCATCATGTAAAGATTTACAAATTGTTACATGTTGTTACATAAATTTTATTCAAAATAATTTTATTTATATATCTTTATTGGATATTGTGTTTGGCCAACAAAGTGGAGGTATATAATATGTAGTTTATTGATATCCCTATCAGATACTTTATTATGTACTATTGGACACTAATAATCTTAATTTAAACCTATAGATGTAAAGATACCATAATTTAGTTTTACATTTTACTAAAGTAGTCATTATTATTAAATTATATGGTCAAAGTGGAAGATTATTAGACTTAACTTATTTTGAACCTTTTAATTTAGTAATTTAAGTCAAAATGTAAAAAAGATAGTCAAACTAAAGTAATAATTCAGTTAGGTCTAAATGAAAGTCTAACCTATAAATATGATAATAAATGATTCTTAATGATGAGTCGACCTACTCTTAGTTATATGTTATGAATGAAACATGGCAGATTTGGTGATAACTATAAAGTTAATTGAAAATACCTCAAAATAATGTTAAAAAATGATGATTAGTACTGTTTTTCTTTCTATCTCCTCAATACATCATAATATTTTTTACCTTTTCTTATTAATGTAATCTTAAAGGAGGTAGCTACAAAGAGTTAACTAAGAGAATCAAGGATGTACTTCAAAAGTCAATTGAAAGGGTTTAAATGCATGTAAGAAGGGCTTGGAAGAGCTAAATCAGTGAAGCATGTGTATTTCAACCTATATTTAACTACTGCATTTTGAGTTACCTCTATCTACCAATAGTCGAATATTGTATTCGAATACTTTATCATTTCGAGCACTTTATTCAAATATTGTATTCAATTACTCCAAAGCTAATACATTTGATTTTATGTTTTATTTTGTTATTAGGCTTTTGGGCTTTTTATTTATTAATGTATTTTAGCCTAATGTTATTTTAAAAATGTAATACTTTATTTGCTATTAATGAATAGAATTTATTAGCTTTTTATGGGTTAAGATATATGGGATATGAATTATCTTTTACAATCCTATATTTTATTATAAATAAACATTGCTTGCCTCAATTAAGGTTATAACCTCACAATTTTTCCTCTATCTTAAGGTGGTATCTAGAGTTATTTAAGTATCTTTTTTACCTAAATAAAAAAAGAAAAAACCAAAACTAAAATAACCCTTGCTTCTTCTTTGTTTTCCCTTATTTTTTTCTATTTTTTCTTTATGCATGACTAAGTCATAATGATATTAGTAGCAATTTAATGTTGTATTTTTTTCAAAGAACTCAAATCATGTTGCATTTTTAGGATAGATACACTATTTGGTTTTATTTAGGTACTATTTGGTTTTATTTAGTGGCAAGTCAGAGTGACTTTCATAATTTGAGTTAATAGTATAATAAATTGGTAATTTTCAATGCTAATTGACTTATGCAATATGTGCAGTGATTTTAAGGGTGCATAAGCACCTGACATAAACACCCTTCTTAACACATGACAGCTTCTCTAATAATGATCTTTCTCTAGTGCCTTCTTTGATGGCTTTTGCACTTCTCAATTAGTTGGACCTGTGATTAAAACGTTGTCTAGTTATAGTTTTTTCATTATTTTGTATTTTGATTTGATTTTTTAAGTTATTTCTTTGCTAGCATGGCTGAAATTAGTAAGTTTGATTTTGGTTTGGGTGAAAACATGTTAGAATTTAAGTTTTTCTTTTTTGATTGATTCCTACTGCTGTAAAAATAATCAATCAAAAACTTAATGTTGATAAATAAGAATATCTTGCATAGAAAAAATCTATTGAGTATTTTCTTGAGAATGTTGGTAGATTTGATCACTTGACTAATGATCCATTGTTTAATAACATAAAACTTGATAGGTTATGGAGTATCGACAATTATTTTAAGCTAAATTACATATAATTATGGTGTTTTCCTCTTCCATGATTATTATATTTTTCAAAATCTTTCAATGAAAAAGATTTTTGGTAGATGATATGAATTTGGTGGATTGTATGTGCTTAATAATAATTTCCCTTAACTTGATCAATTTACCTATTGCTAGTGTTGTCATGGTCACTTTATACTAGTTACATGACTGTTTAGGTCACCCTTCTTTATCATCCTTGAAGAAGTTGTGTTCTCATTTACGTTCTATTTCGCATTTTGATTATGACTCATGTTGGTTTACTAAACAATAATGTTATTCTTATGTTCCTAAAGTTAATAAATAAGTTGTATCTTATTTTGAATTAGTTCATTCAAATGTTGAAGGGTCCTTGTCTAATTATATCCAAATTTGATTATCATTATTTTGTTATATTTATTAATGATTATTCTACAACTACTTGGCTCTATTTAATAAGAATCTATTATGAATTATTTGATATATTTTATGCCTTTCATGCTAAAATTATGTATTATTTTCATACTTCTATCTAAAATTTACGCAGTGGTAAAGAATATTTTTCTACTAAAATTTCTTCATATTTATCTAGGCATGATATTATATATCAATCTTCTTGTGTGGTTACTCTATAACAAAATAAGGCAGTTGAAGGAAAAAATTATCATTTAATGAAGGTTTCACGTGCACTTCTATTCCAAATGAAAGTACTTAAAGTATTTTAGGTAGAAACAATTTCCAGATCTTATTTTTTAATTAATAGAATGCTTTTTTCTATTCTTGATGGTGATGTACCTTAGTCTTTTTTATTTCCTTTTCAACCATTGTTTAATCTCATTTATACATTTTTAGTTATAATTATCTTATTCATAACTATTGATCTTAGGTTTCTAAACCAAATCCTTAATCTCTTAAATGTATTTTTCTTGGGCATTCTCCAATTCAAAAGGGTTATTATTGTTATTCTCTTGAGTTGAAATATTATTTCATATCTTTTGATGCTACATTCTTTAGTCAATTTTTTTATTACTTTAGTTATTAATCCATTACTTAAGTCTACATTTATTAATGATTATTTCTTTGTGTACATTTTGCTTCTTAAGACTTTATTCCCTAACAATAGCTCCTCCTCTCATTAAGTTTATTTATTCTTGTAGAAAATAGGTCCTTATAATAACAATAACACATCTCTTTATTACATCATCAAATGTCGTGCCAATTACTAAATAGTGTCCACTTTCGTTTTCCCTTCTAATAGTTTCTTCCTTAAAAAATCTACCTTTTCCACCCTTTGACTTTAATGTTCTTATTGCTTATTGTAAAGGTATTTGTATTCACATTAAAAAAGGTAGCTTTTTTATATCTTACCTTATTTCTAATTTTGTGTCATATTCCACTTTACCTATGTCTTTCCAATCTTTTATTACTTCCTTAAATCTTATACCATTCCTAGAAATGTTTTAAAGGCTTTTTCTTAGATTAGGTGATGTGTTGCTATGAATGAAGAGATAAAAGCTCTTAAAGATAACAATACTTAGGATTTTGTGTCCTTACCACATGGTAAAAAGCCTATTAAGTGTAAGTGGGTATACATAGTTAAACTTAACTCAAATGGTTCTACTACGTCATTAAAAGTTTGATTAGTAGCTAAGGGTTATCCATAAACTTATAGTATTGATTACCTTGAGACTTTTTCTTCTATTAGTAAAATGATATCTGTTCACCTATTTCTCTCTTTGGCTACCTTTCTGTCACCAATTTGATGTTTAAAATGCTTTTCTGTATGGTAATTTGCATGAAGAAGTTTGCAATCTTTTAGCCATGTTACTCAAAGGGAGAAAAGAAATATGTGTCGACTAAAAATGTTTTTGTATAGTTTAAAGTATTCTCCTCAATTATAGTTTAAAAGATTTGGTAATGTGATAATAGAGTTTAGTATGAATAAGACTAAACATGATCATTCTGTATTATACAAACATTCTAAATCTAAGTGTATTCTTCTTAATGTTTATGTTGATAATATTATGATTATTGACAATGATTAAGTGGGAATTTCATAATTAAAGAATTTCTTTCAATCCAAGTTCCAGAGTAAGGACCTTGGAACACTTCAATATTTCTTAGGTGTTGAAATTGTTTAAAGTAAAAAAGGAATTTTTATTTCATAAAGGCAATATATCCTTGAACCTTTGAAGGAAATTGGCTTGCTTGGTTTAAAATTATATAACACCCTTATGATCCTAAATGATAAGCTAAGGTTAAAGAATGAGAATTACTAGAAGATCTGAAGCATTACAAAAGGTTAGTGGAAAAACTAAACTATCTCACTATCATAATACTTGATATTGCTTTTTTAGTTAATATAGTAAACCAATTCATGAATTCTCCAAAAAACCTTCTATTGGGATGTAATTATTCATATGTTAAAATATTTAAAAAAAGTACCTGGTTGTGAAATGTTATATCAAGATCATGATCGTTATAAAATTAAAGGCTTCTCTGATATTGATTAGGTAGGGTGTCCAATGGATGAAAGGTCTACTTGAGATATTATGTTTATTGATGGAAATCTTGTATCTTAGAAAAGTAGGAAACAAATAGTAGTATCTCAATCTAAGTTAAAGTTTGAATATCAAGCCATGGCTTATATTATTGTTGAACTTATGTGGCTTTCTTTTCTTCTTAGTTAACTTAAAATTATATCATTTGGAGCCATGTAATTATAATGTGATAATTAAGCTACCATTTATATTACCTTGAACTTAATGTTTCATGAATAGACTAAGCATGTAAAGGTTGATTATCACTTTGTTAAGCAGAAACTTAAAGAAGGTGTTATTAATCTTTGATATATAAAGATTAAAGAATAACTTACTAATTTGTTTACTAAGGCTTTTTTTAGGAAAATGAGTTAATGATATTTGTTTGACATTTATGCTTTAGTTTAAGAACGAGTGTTAATTAATAGAATTTATTAGTTTTTTATGGGCTAAGATACATAGGTTATGGGCTTATTTCTTATAACCTTATATTCTATTGTAAATAAATATCGCCTACCTCAATTGAGGCTACGACCTTATAATTCTTTCTTCTTTCTTAACATTTGCTACCCATTTTAGGTGGATTAGGATGTTAGTGTTAGACCATTTGAGTCCAAGTAAGCCTAATTTGTCTAAGTTGGCTTGTTAATTTTTTAGCCTATATTAGGAGCATTGTTTTTTATAGAAACAATATTTCAAGATTTAGTAAATCTAGAATTAGATGATGCTTTTGTTAGAGAGATGTTCTCTTTTGAGTTCTTGAATGTAGTTATGAGTTATTAAAGAGATTCAACCTTTATAGTATCGATTTTCACTTATAAAAGGATTTATCCTTTATGAAGTGATTTTTCTACACTTATTAGAAGATTTTTATCCTTTGTTATGTGTTTTTTATCACTTATCGCTCCTATCTTCTTCTTTTTTAGAATGTGGTATGACTACCTTTCTTTTTTTTTTTTTTGGATTTGCTAAATTTTGGGATGATCTATCATTAATTCATATCGTTTAGTATTCAGAGTAAAGTATTATAATTTTCAAATTTATTTCTTGTTATTTTGTTTCATGTTCTATTCAATTTTTTCTTGTTGTTTGTTTTTGTATTTCATTGTTTGTTTACTTTTATACTATTTGATAATTCAATTCTGTAGTCTAATTGTTCACTGTCTAATTTAGTTCAATTCTTCAATTTACTTTTTTTTATGCTTTTATTTTAAATCATTGTGTGTTTTTCTTTGTCTGTAAACTATTCGTCAAATTGCATTAGTTAAGTCTGTGCATCATTATGTCTTAATTCCAATTACATTATCGTGTTTACTATTCATCAATTTACATTTCTATCTATTGCAATTTATCATTATTTTAATTTTGCTTATGTCTTAGTAATTGTTTAAGTTTGCATTCTATTTTATTGATGATTTTGTCTCATTTTGTGTGTTAATTTTGTTAAGTTAGGTGTTTGAATTCACTTGTTTTAGTTAATTTGTTAATGCCTTCAATTGAGATAATATTGTTATCTTATTTTAGGTTGGTTGAATATTAAGCAGTTAAGTACACTACTTAGCTACTAGCAAACAAAAGTTCATAGTTGAGTAATCAATTCATATATTCAATTATTCTCAAACAAAAAGAACAAGTCTTTTAGGTAGTTAATTCTTGTACTTAAATACCTTTATTTTTACTTTAATATTGTTATCTCAAATAAAGGCATTTGAGTACAAGAATCAACTACTTTTATTTTCACTTTAAGCACTTGAATATAGTAGATTACTACTTTTTCTTAACTCAATTACTTTGTGTTGCACAATTTTATGTTGAGTTTTAGTGTTAGAGTAGTGTGACAAAAAAAGCCACAAAAGAATAAAAGGAGTGGATAAATACAAGTGAATAAAAAAATAGTATTGTTCAGGAAAAAAAATAAAAGTAAGTGTCCAAAAGATTTAGAAGAACAAAAAAAAAAAGAAATAAGTGATTGTTGGAAAAACAAGGGAGTTATGATAGTT
Source organism: Sindora glabra (assembly GCA_020226215.1). Taxonomy (NCBI): domain Eukaryota; kingdom Viridiplantae; phylum Streptophyta; class Magnoliopsida; order Fabales; family Fabaceae; genus Sindora; species Sindora glabra. Next base: position 79,599,011 of record CM035225.1, on the reverse strand, counting down.
AAAAAACAAAAGCTAAGTAATTAAAAAGAAAAGAGCAAAGAAAAGTAAATACAAATGATTGTTAAAAAAAATAAACAAAGGAAAAAAAGCAAAAAGAAAAGTTTTTTATAGTGAAAAAAAATAAGTGTGAACTGTTGGCAAGAACAAAATGAGTTGTGAATTGTTGAAAAAAAAGTGATCGAAAAGTGAAAAAAAAGAAAGTGTGATTAATGGAAAATCTAAGAAATTGTTTGCAAAGTGAAAAACAAAAAAAAATGTTACTCATTAAATGTTTTTTTGCTATCATTAGATTTCTCATTTTGAACTAATGTTCATTGTCTCTTTCCTTCATCACAATCATAATTCTAGTCCTTCATTTCAGTCTTGTGTTTATTTCCTTTCTTTATTAATTTGTTCTTCTTTTAGTCTATTTTTTTTCCTAATCTTTACTTTTTTTTCATTTTTTTGTTGCCTTAAATCCTTAAGTCTATCTTGTTCATAATCTTGAATACTTGTTTTAAGTCTTATTTATCTCTTTTTTTAATTATTTAGTTCTGAATTTTGAGTTCTAGTTAGTCCTCTTTCTTTGAAGTTTTTACTTATTGAGTCTTAACTAGTTTCATCTTTTAAATTTCCATCCATTGTTTCTTTAAGTGTCTTATTGTTTCATTTCTTGAAGTTCCAAGTGTTTCCTTCTTGTTTTACTTATTGTTTGAACTTTGATTAGTGATATTAATTGTCATAATTTTTTAATGTTATTGGTTGTGTCTCCTAAGTTCTTAAAGAATCATAAAAAGGAAAGATAAGAGTGAAAAAATATAAGAGTGTGTAAGATCATTTAAGGGTAAAAACCTTAATTAGAGTGCAAGCACAAGTGTGTGTATCTCTAACTTAAGTGAGAAATGCACTATTGTAAGGTACTTTTTTATCTAACTTTTTTTTACATGTTTATCCTTTAAAAGATGTCAAAAAGTATTATGAATAATGATACTAGGACCATATTGAGGGCCTTACAACAACAAATTAAGGGGATAACTATAAGATCTAGTGAAGTGAAAGATATATTTATGACAATAAAGGGTGGACATCCATACAGAAACTAACATGGTGAGAAAATAGGAAGGAAAGAAGTGATAGAAAATAAAATGCTAAATATATTAAAGAAAAATGAATTGAAAATAAAAATAAAAGAAGTAATAGAGAAAAAGAGCAATATCATGAGTCCAAAAAGAGTGATACAAGAGATGATAGGCAAAAAAAAGTTCATGTGGATTCTAATCTTGATAATATAAAAAAAAAGATTCCTTTATTTCAAGGGAAGAATGATTTGGAAGCATACTTATATAGGAAACGAAAGTGGAATTAATCTTTGATTGTCACCATTATTCTGAAGAAAAGAAAATGAGGCTTGCCACTTATGAATTCATTAATTATGCTAATATTTCATGGGATCAACTTGTGTCATCCAGAAGAAAATGTGAAAAGCTTATTGCTACTTAGAAAAAATTGAGATTATTATAAAAAAAAAATTCATTCTTAACTCTTCTAAATATAGCCATGGTTCTGGCTTTTTATGGAAACCTTGGGTGAAAAATGTTAAAAAGAAAGAGGAAGGCAAGAAAAGAGAGAAAAAAAAAAGAAAATATAAGAAAAAGAGAAAGAAATAAAGTTAAGGAAGGAGCCAAGATAAGGAATAGAAAATTTGAGTATGATGGTAAAAACAAGTAATGTGAGGATTGCTTTATAGATTTTTGGGCCTATTGTCTTGTACAAGAAAAACAATGAAAATAATGACAGTTGAATTTATGCTATCAAGTGCTTTTGATTTCGTCCTATAGAAATCTAGGATATGCTTTCAAGAAAATTTCCAAAAAAACTATAACCTTTGATTGGAGAAGTGCATTAAGAGAAGCAAAATAAAAATATTATGATGATTAATGGTTTAGCTTGGAGGTATAATTTAATCCCTACTTTGCATGATAAATTTTTGAACTTTGAACATAGTAGGAATATTTTACATACAAATTTGTGTGCTATTAAAAATATTAAGGATTTATTTATGCATGACTATGATTTAGCTACCCTTTAACATGACTTTGCTATTCCTTTACATATTGATTTTGTTTCAAATATTAATGTTCGTGAGGAAATGGTTTTTGGAGAAATTTTTAAGCATGATGGATTTTTGTATGGGAAAAATGAATTGTTTGCACTTAAAGGTTCTCTAAATAAGTTATTTGCTAGAAACGATTACAATTATGGCTTGAAAGAATATGGTAATTTGGTGAAGTATTTTAATGCTAAGAAAACTATAGAAGATATCCTTGATAAGTTGTATCATCCTTGTGTATTTTCTAAGCATTGTTTGAAAAAGGGATATCATCTAACTTACTTGAGAAAAGGTGATCCATGGAAAATTGTTTTCAAAACAAAGCCTGGTTTATAAAAGTGGTTAGTTTTAGTATTGGTTTATCTAATGCATTAAGTACTTTCATAAGATCAATGAACCATAGTTTGCATACTTTTTGTTGTGGTTTATTTAGATGATATTCTTATGATGAGTTTTGTGTGCTTTTGTTGGCAAGTTTTTATGAGCTTTCATTGCTTTCATAAAATCAAAAGTGAATTTTATTATTGTTTGGAAATTTAAAGAATTGAAAGGATTTACCACATCTTGATGATATTCTTATGCATAATAGAAGTATAGATGAATATATTAATTCTTTGAAATGTGTTTTGTTAGCTTTTAAAATTGAAAAGTTGAGTGACAATTTTAAAATATGTTCTTTTTGTATGGAAAGAATTGTATTCTTAAGGAATATTGTGTGTGGCAAAGAAATAAAGGTAAATGAAGTAAAAATTAAAACAATTGAATAATGGCCTCCATCCTAGTCATTTAGTGAGATTAGGAGCTTTTGTAGTTTAGTTAGCTTATGTAAGAAGTTTGTAAGGGATTATTGTACTCTAGTCACATCATAGATTTTAATTGTTTTCTTAATTTTGCTAATTTTGTATTTAATTTAAATGGTCATTTTTTATGGCTTAAGTGGGAAAGAAAATTCCTATATCCAACAAAATTCAAGCTACATCCATATGGAGATGGTTCATTCCAAGTTCTTTAAGAGACAATGACTATATTTCTAATTTGAATTCTTATGGTAAATTTGATGTGAGTGCTTCTTTAAATGATACTAATCTTTTTCCTTTTAATGTAGGTTTTGAAGATTCAAGGATAATTTTTTTAAGAAAAGGGGTATAATGTGATTCTAAGGGAGGCAACCATAAAAAGCTATTTAAAAGAATTAATAATGTGCTTCAATGTTTAATTCATAGAGTTTAGATGCATAAAAAGAGGGCTTAAAAAAGCTAAATAAGTGAATCTTGTGTATTTCAACCAAGTAGCTGAATACTATGCTCGATTACTGCATTTCGAGTAGCCTATATTTGCCAATAATCAAATATTCTATTTGAATTCTTTGTCATTTCAAGCTTACTACTTGAACACTCTAAGGATAGTATATTTGATTTTATGTTTTATTTTGTTGTTATACTCTTGGGCCTTTTAGTTATTTATGTATTTAGGCCCATTATTTTGGTATGTTATTTTAAACATTTAATACTTCTACCCATTTTAGGCTAATTAGGATGTTAGTATTAGTTCATTTGAGTCCAAGTAAGCCCAATTAGTCTAAGTTAACTTGTTAACTTTTTAACCTATATAAAAAGGGTTGTTCTTTATAGAAATAAGATTTGGAGATTTTATAAATTGAGAATTGGCTAATGCTTTTGTTTAAGAGGTACTCTTTCTTGAGTTTTTGAATAAATTTGTGACTTATTAAATGAATTCAACTATCAAAAGAATTTAACCTTTGTGGTGTCACTTATCACTTGTCAAAGAATTTATCCTTTATGGTGTGATTCTTCTGCATTTATTAGATGATTTTTCATCCTTTGTGACATGTTTTTCATTACTTATTACTCCCATCCTTCCTCTTTTGGAGTGTAGCGTGACTATTATTCTTTCTCATTTTTGGATTTGCTAAATTTAAGGACAATTCATCATTGATTCATATCACTTATGTTGATTTTCTTCAATTTTGAACTTCATTTTTACTTTCACTTTGTTATGTTATAAGCGTGCATGCAAAATAAATGCCATATAAATAAAGTTTTCTTTGGACAATTATTTGGTTCATGCAAACTTGAATGAAAACACTTTAAAACAATGTCAGGGAATTATGATCAATATTGTTTTTCTCTTTATCTCTTTAATACATCATTTTATTTTTTGACTTTTCCTATATTGTTTTCCTTTGATTTTGAACTCCTTTCTTGCAATGATTCTATTATATTGTAGGCATGCAAACAAAATAAACATGATATAAATTTTGTTTTGCATATTGAATTTTTTTAATTTTAATTTTCAAGTATTTTTATTTCTAACTCTTTAGTGATTTTAGTTAAAGAAGGAAAAAATGTTATGAAGGCAGAAAAGGGGGCATATTATGTTACATTGTAAAAGGAAGCCAAGATATTTTGTGAATTTTACAAATATGTCATCAAAGAACTCCTCCAGATGAGAGTTTGAAATTCATTGACATGCAATCTTACAAAAAAATACACAAACTAGGAATACAATCAACAAAACATAAATTTGTAATAATTTATAATAAAATAAATTTGTAGTATATCTTGTGTGTAAAAATATATGCACACCTTCAAAGTCATTAATTCCTTTTACTTCCTTCTTCTATCATTTATTATTTTAATTAATTTCAATTAAATTAAAATAATATAAAATTGTTATACGTAATGTAATCAATTATTGTAGTTAATTGTAATCAAATATAATAATATAAATTTGTTATACATATGTATATCTATAAATATATACATAGCTCTAAAGATAATTTCTTATAGACGAGATTAATTAAATATGATAATTAGTTGCAATAATATAAATTTGTTATGCATCTATATCTATAAATATATTCATAACTCTAATGGCATGAATTCTTCTTAATTTTTTTACTAATGTTTGTCATTTTAATCAAGATTAATTAGAAAGAAGTCAATTATAATTGTATACATTTATTGTTATACATGTGTGTCAAATATGTTCATAACTTCAAAGTCACATATTTGTCTTGTTTTTCTTTATTATCATTTATTTTTATTAAAGACTAAATAAGTGTCAAATATGGTAGTTAGTCATAACAATTTGATAATCAATCATAATAATATAAATTTATTTACACATATAAGTTTATAAATACATTCACATCTCTACGACCATGAAATCCTCTTAATTTTTATACTAAAATTTTTCATTTTACTTGAGCTTAATTACAAAAAAGTTATAATAATGTAAATATTATACATGTATGTCTATAAATATATTTGCAACTTTAAAGTCATAAATTTCTCTAACTTTTCTTTATTATCATTAAATATATTTATTAAAGAGTAAATAATAGTCAAATATTATTGCAATTATAATACTATAAATTTGTTATGACTAAATACTAATTTTAGTCTCTTATAAATAAAGTCAATCTTAATTTAGTCTTTAATAGAATTTCAGTTTCAATATATTTTTTAAAGTTGTAATTATTCACTCTTTTAATTTTTTTTATCAATAATTGTAATATCTCATTTTACCTTCTAAAATACATCTTACACTTTAAAAAACTCCAATCCTACTCTACTTATGGAATAATATAATTATCTTATAAAATATTGGAAAAAATTTATAATAGAGTAAATTATTCTACCTTCCCCTTAAGTTATTGAATGTTACACGGACCTTTCCTTTTATTTAAAATCATACATAAACCTCCCTTAAAGTAAAAAAAGTGCTATACATAACCTTAAATGATACTAACAGACTAGATGTCCATTAAACTAGTCAAAGTAGCTAAAATTAATTTTTTATATTCCAAGAATACTCTTTTATCATCTTTTTTAACCATAAAAGGTAGCCTAAAATCCTTCATCACCTAGTGAAAGCCACAAGCCTTAAAAGAAACTTTCTTCTATCTTATTTTTTGTATTTAAAAGGTAACTTTTTTCCTACTTCTTTTAATTTAATTCTTTTTTTCTACATTTCTCAAATAGATTTATAAGGTAACTTTCGTTTCTATTATTTTTTCATCTCTCATTTCTCCAAGAAATATGTCCACTACTAGTAACTAGTGAAGGGTTAATATTTTTGAGAAAAAAAAGTGTAGGTGTAGGCAAGTTAGTTCAGTGAAGATATCTAGATCTGGAAAAGAAGGATAGACTATACTATGATTGTGATTATAAATGTGGTTTTATTTCTTAGTGTACACCTATCAATGATGCAATAGGGCATTCAAAAAATGAAGAAACATTGTGTTTGCCAATAGAGCAAAATAAAAAATGGAATGCTACCATAGAAAAGCCAAGAGAAGAAATTAGAAAAGTAATTTTAAAAAATGGAGATGATTGGAATGACAGTTACTATGTTGAATACTTGTATTTATGGTGTACTTGTATTTTGCCTAGTTATGGTTGTATTTTTTTCATAATTTTATTAAAGTTATGAAATAGTGAGGTTTTTATGTACTTGAGTAAAATTCTAAGAACAATGTAATTTCTATTTTCTATAATATATATTGCTTAGTAATTGATTAAGTTTTAATTTATTTTCTTTGGAGTTTTAATGGAAATTAAGAAAAATCACTTCAAAAGAAAGCAAGTATGAACATGACAAAGCCAAAACTCTATTCTGAGTCATAAAGAAAATTGCTTCAAAAATCAAGCAAGTATAAACATGATAGAATTGATAGTTGAACATGTTAAAGTCATTATAAAATGAAAATTTTATTGAATTTTGTATAAAAGTTTAAAATTTAAATATTTTTAAATATTCTAACAAAGAAGAGAAATAAACTCCAAATAAATATAATAAACTTATCATTTGGCATTTTAAATTAGCTCACCAAGCAAAGTGGTGGGGTTCAATATAACTAGATGTCAAAGTCATTACAAAATTTACCAAATATTTATAATTTGGTAATATAATAGTGGTAAAAAAAAGCAAGTCCATGTGTTAGTTTAGCTCCCTAAAATATTCTAAAAGCATATCTCTATCAACCTTAAAATTATATAGCATACTACTTGCTACTATACACCCTGTCGAAGTGCTTATTAGTGTAGTGAGGCCATACCTTGCACATCACTTTAATATTATGAGGTCTTATTTGCAACTTATGAAGAAAAAGTTAAGTTTATGATATTACTTCAAGATTTAAGCTACCTTGAGACATGTTCTATAGTGTTTGCCTACCTTTTTGCTATGATTGTCTTGTAAACTCTTTAGCTTTTTGCAAAAGTGATAACAAAATATAAGTAGGCTAATAATTAACTATGAAAATGATAGGAAAATTAAGGTAAGGCAATTGATTACACACTAACCTTTTTTGCCCTTTTTTCTTGATATTACCTCATTGTTATTTCTTATATTATTAATTTAGAAGAAACAACATTCTTAAAGGACTATGATCTAGCTTGAGGCATTCTAGATGGAGGCTACTGTATGGAAATTGGGTTTTCTTATGTGCTAGTGCTTAACTACAATTACATATACAACAAATTAAAGCATAAATCAAGTAACAAGTATAGCTTAAGGGTTTTGAAATTACCTTGTCTTTTCTCTTTTTTGCAATAGGTGCTCTTTGGCAACCTTTACTATCATGACCCAAATCTTTGTAGTTGTTGCACCTTACAGTCGATGATATTTTTGTTTGATTTAATGGTTAAGCCTCATTATTTTTTTTAATTCTACTAGTCTTAGGCCTCCTTAGTAACCTAGCTAATAAAAGTAAGGCTACATTTGCTTCTTTCAAGATTGCAAGTTCAAGTAGTGGATGAACTATGTTAGCATAAGACTTCATGTAAATAGAATTACAGTAAAAATCATTATAGTAATCTTTTACATTTTTATGGCTTATAGTTAAGCAAGCAACTCCATGCTTGCAAGGCAACCTACTTATAGCTTACACATTACACTCACATAATTTTTATGCAAGGTTAACCACAAACCTCATAGAACCATCCTTCACTTCATAGTTATCTTTCCTTACAATAAACACCTTGCAATGGCTACAATCTTTCAATATAATATTTAATACCTTGCTACCTTATGACTACTTTATGTTCCTAAATTGAGCCTTTTTCAAATTTCTTATGAAAACTAGCCATAATCTTACTCCTTTGTCACAACCCAATTTTAGATATCGTGACCAGCGTAAAGATATCTAACTGTTATCCCACCAATTAAACATTTTTATAAGTCTGTAAGGAACTATTGATAAATGCACATTTGCACTTATATTTTATGTGTTTTATCACTTATTTATTTAGTATTTTGTGCAAATTAATTAGAAAAGGGTACTTAAATGCTCGATATTTTGTTCTTAGGTTTTGAAGTGACTCATTAGAACATTAGAAAAGGATCCGAAGCTAAAACCATGCAAATTATGGAGAATCAAAGCAAATTCGCTCATTTGACAAATAACACGGGGTATGGGAACCCCATGTGGATGGCCGTGTATCTTTCTATGTGTTTCGAAGCCTCGCTGAGCTGCTCGCAAAAGAACACGGGGGTCGACACGGGGAGTGTCAGACCTCGTGTACCATACTACGTGACCCTTCGTATAAAAACACAGGTCACAACACGAGACGTGTCAGACCTCGTGTACCATACTATCTTACCCCTCACAAAAGAACACGGGTAACAACACGGGTCATGTCATACCGTGTGTACTTTACCCATATAAGTTTTATGCAGAGAATTTGCTAAAAAATAAGGGAGGAGAGCCGAAAATTAAAAAGGGGGCCGTTAGTAAAAACCCTAGGACAGACCTAAAGACGCTAAGGGCAACTGTTAGCCTTGGAGGATTAGATTCAAGCAAAGGATTGAAGATTCAAGTAAGAAATTTGTAGAGCTTCATGATTAGTTTAATTCCCCTCTCTATTTTTTAGTTTTCTGCTGATTTTGTAATGAACTCAAACTAAACTTCAGTGCTCAGCTGGGGTAGACTTGTTCATGGATTTATAGATTTGATTTTAATATAATCTAGCTTGATTTATTATTAATTTATGATTTGATTATGCTGTTTTGTAATTCAACAACCCAATACTTCTGAAATATTGGATTTGTGTAAAGGATTAGTTAATTCTAGGTTGGAATGACCAATTAATTAATCAGACCTTGCATAATCATTGGGAATCTCTATTAGACTTAGGAATTAAGTTAATTGGATTCTTTTGCACAAGATGAAATGTCTAAAATTGGATTCTCAAAGCACTGTTAATGCAACCTAGGTGAGTGATTGTTAGAGAAATTCTGGACACTTTATTTATTAGTTAGTAGCTAGTAGCCTTGCAATGAGGTCTAGCTTATTTTCGATAATCCAGCAATCTAAATTAACAATAAATCAAGCCAGAAGATTATCTTCATTCCATAATAAATAACACAAGGAAACCCTAAAGTTGAGTACACTTCCACCTTATTTGAATTAAATCTTTACTTAATTCATACTAGTTCCATTTGCTTCCTTTTTAATAACTAAATTTTGTTTCCCATTTTACTCTTAATTCACAATCACAATTAGTACACCTAGATAATTTACCTTGAAATTCAGTTAGTATTCAACACTCAATCCCTATGGAGATGATATTTTTTATACTATAACTCGACTAAACCCGTGTACTTGCGGGCTTACATCAACTATATTTGACTATTTTGTAATAAAAGGAGAATATATGATAGCATCAAATGATATAAGTGAAGTAAATTACATTGCACATGCAATGAAAAAGTTAATATATGATATTAATATACAGTAGCATAATAAAACTATTTATCACACACATAGACTTTAACTGTACAGAGGATAACTCAAATATATTAATCTTTTGTTACACAATGCTCCATGGAGATTAGAAAATTTTATGCAGCGTATCAGTCCTTTACTTAGGCTTCTTGTTCTTTATCTGTAAAATAAAATAACATCGAAGAGGATTGAGTATACAAAATACTCATTGAGTAGCTATTCAATCTTTATTCCCATAGTTTTTCATGATCAATTCTCTTTAATACCAAATTAGAAAGACTAGATAAATTTCCATATACTTAGCTTTATTCCCATCTAATAACTAATATCTATCTTATGCGTTATCTATTAATATTACATTAATAAATATGACTAGTATAGTATACAAGTTTCCTCCTTATTTCTTTAGGCCAACCTTATCCCACTCGCCTCTAACCTTTTCCCTCCACTTCTTGCCACCCCTCTCCTTCCTTTAGAAGGATGATGCAAGCCATTAGGCTAACTTCTTCCTCCCACATATCACATTTAAAATGTCATATGAGTCATGAAATACTTTTCGTGCCAATTAAGGCAAAATCATGTTAATTTGAAAGAATAAAGATATGGTCAACACCAACTAATCATTAGCATCCTCATTTATTTTTCTTGATCAATATGACAAGCATAGATTTCACATTTAACATTAAAGAGTGTAAATCATGCCATATTTTTATAATATATCATAATTTCAATACATTTAGTATTTTACCAATCAATCTAATCTATCATTATATTCTATGCCCTTAAGGAACATTCAAATAATTACAATAATTCAACACATTGTTCCAATCATATTCTAATATTATCAAAATGTATTTCTAAGCATCAAATACTTAGTGTATTTCACAAATATCCATTCAACAATAATATTCACGTTCAAATTCTAGAATAGGGCAATAGAGGATATGTTACAATAAGAGACCTTTTATGACTTCTAAAACACCTCCAAAATTTCTCAAATAATTATATGATATTTTTAACATGTTAATTGACAAATTTGAGTCCTTATGTTTCACAATTAATCAAGAGAATCTATCCAAAAAATTCATGAATCATGCCTTTCCAATATAGTTTCAATTTTTGGCAACACTAGAGCTTTGAAATTGTATGAATTTATTCACTAGGAAAATGAGATTCAAATGTCACAAAAATTGATTATGTTTTAACCAACATATGGAAGGGTATATAGGATTTTTTTTGGAATTTTACTCATCATTTAACACTGAAATTAATTCAAGAATAGAAGTGAAATTATTCACGTCCTATTTTTGGGTGAGCTGCACCTTTGTGTAGAAATATCCCTTGTTCAGGTTTCTAAAATTTTCCAATAAATTCTATGTGTATCATAACATCATGAAATACTAGGAAATGTGTGGTTTTGAATTTTTAAGGCATCCTAGAATGTCCCTAAAACTCATGGTTTAGTTCTAGATTTTCAAGAATTTTAGAAGCAAAATCAGCAAAACAATTTCTAAGCTCTTTCTATTCCATCTACACTTAAGGCTTAACAAATGGTAATCTAACCATTCATTCATGCTAATATTGTCCTAATATCTTTAAATACAACTTAAGAATACTAGTTTTCAGCACCATGCCTTCATTGCAGGGCCACACACCTAGCTTTATGTAATCAAAATTCTAGAAAGCAATATTGACAAATTTATAATCAAAATTTAATAGGAAATCAAGTGAGTTGCTACTCACCTATAAACTTGTATATTTCAAGGCTTTAAATTTCCCCATAAAAGAGAAAGTTTTTTATTTGCAAAGAAAAGGATGATATATCTAAGTGTTGGATGATTTCTCCTAGCAATTCAAGCAAGCAAGTAGTAAGACTTGAAATTTTATGGTTGATTGGTCTTATTTGTGTATTTGGTTGTGTTAAAAGCTTAAAAAAATCTCTTATGGAAGCTGCAATTTCATGCAAATGAGGATAGAGAAGAGCTGAATGAGGTTTTCTCAAGGTTTCTAGGGTTTTCTACAACTTTTTAGAAAATGGGCCTTTTTTACAATTTAGTCCAAAATTCATGAAATTTTTTTTACTTTTCTTGCTATTTTGCAGCAACTAAGGATGGAATTTTTTGGACTCCCCTCAGCCCAAAACTGTCCAAAATTAATAGAAAAACAATGGCCCAAAATTCAATTTTTTGAAAAATTAAATTTTAACCCTAAATCTTTTCAAAAATTTTATTTTTACCCAAAATTTCTTGGCCGATTTTCAATTTAGTCCTTAGATTCAATTTGTGCTTATTAGAAACACACTCAAGCCTCAATAAATGAGTTTTAATTGGTTCAAAATTTTTTTAAGAAACTAAACTAAATTATTACAATTTTGGCCCATTTTACCAAATTTCAGCTCACCCGAGCCCCTAAAACCAAGTTGGGTCCAATTAAAATTTTCCTAATCTTTTAGGTACATTTCTAACAATATTTTAACTTAAGTTTTTATCTTTATCAATGTTTCAAAGGGTTTGAAAAACTTCCCAAGAGGTTATCCATCACTAAAATTTTCTTGAGCTGAGCATGTGTAACTAAGAAGGGTTAATTTACTTTGATACTTTAGGAGTGATTCTTGGAAAAAAGCATCCTAGGGATATTACATCCTTATACGATCTAGCAATGTTAAGATAGGTTTGTCTCTCAATTTTCAATCCATAAGTTAAAGTCTCACGTGTATTGTTAGTTATTTAGGGACTCTTATATTTGGGATCAAATGCATGCTTGCTCCATCTTTTGAGTGGGATATCCATTAAATAATCATGTGCATCTTTATCTAAGATAAGCATTTTCTCTAAAACCTTATCAAACAAGAACCTATTTGGTGCGTATATTGCCATCTAATAGTAGTGCCTTAGAATTATATGAGGATGTTTTGCCTTGAAGTTATTTAAAAGATGCTTCGAACAATGCTTATTTAATAAGTGTAAGAAAATAGTACTCACTACATCAGGTAACCTCTATAGTAAAAAAATTATAAAGATAATTAAAAAAAATGGTATAGTGCAATAATAAGAAAAATTTTAGATTTTACCTGTTATCAATCACTTATGAAAGTGAATGGATTATCTTCTCTTCCAAGTCCAATTGCTCCCTTTGGCACACGACAAAATGTCTCCATGAGTCTTTTGTTTTTGACTTTACCATCATGTATGTAAGAGGAAAAAGCCTATTATTAGCATTTAAAGATATTGCACTTATGATAACACTACTAAATGCTCCCTTCAAATGGCATTGATATAAGTTTATAAATGGCCTACACCTATTTAGAAACCCATGGTTACATGCTTGCCAACAAATGAACAATCTTCTAAAGGTGAGGTTAGGATTCAATATGATCCTTATTTTGTATGACATTTACAACATTGTGTAGATTTTTTTCTCTTTGCATGACATTTACAACATTGCTTAGATTTTTTTCTCTTAATAATCTAGCATAATATGGCAGTATCCTATAACTTTTGTTGTGCTTCCCTTTAACTTCCTCCAATGCTTTCTTCCTTCATCTATAAAGTTACATTAGGTGAGTCTCAATGCCAAAGTCATCATTAAGTTAATTATACATGAGCTTATAACTTATGTAAAGATTTACCTTCAAAAATTTCTTAAGCTTTACAGGCATCTAACTTAAGTTAGCATTAGTCTTAATAGAATTCTTAATATAAATATGCATCTCCATGTATGTTTTGATCATGAAAGTTTTACCATTTGGTAATGGAGAGGCATGATCTCTTTAAGTATACCCTGTGTAGCATTGATGATAGTGACTTTGAACTTTTCATTTTTCCTTTTAATAACATCAAAATTCTTTTGAATAATGTAATCTTTTAGAACTACTCTAAACTCATTCACATTAATAAATATTTGGTTCTCAGCTAGTTGCACCTTCCCATTTTCTCGAGGTTAGAATCGAATTCCTTTGATATTTTTTTTCATATCAATAACTTCACAATCCTTTGCATTGGTATCGCTAGCTAAATTATACATATCACCTACCTCTACTTTTAGTTTACTATCAATGTCATCATCAATATTTTGTCCATGTTCAATTTCATTAGTGTTATCATTCTCATCACTTTGGGCTTGAGCAATATGAGAACCATTTGCATCATTTTCATTATGAGGATCATAATCCTTATCCTTATTAGAATCACTAAACATTATTTTTTCATCTAAAATATCAAACATATCATAGGCAACTTGGTTTAGGTTTTAGTTAAGTTATTGATGTTTAAGGTTAAGATTTAGGTAGCTATTTAAGGTTGAGGGGTAGGTAGGGTTTTAGGTTCTAAAAGGTTTAGTTGGATAACTTAACGTGGGGTTATTACTATTTAGGGTTAAGAGATAGGTTTGGGTTGCATACTACAAGGTTAAAAAGCAGGTATGGATGGGGGATCAATTACTCTTAGGTTAATTATCTAGAATGTACTAACAATTTTAACATCTACAATGTTTAAATAAATGCTAACTACACCTTTATAACAATTGAACATCTCCATTACATCATTGTTTGTCCATAATTCTAAGTACCTATCTAAGTGAGGAATTAAACATCTAAGATTGAACATGCAACTTACATGACTAGGAATGTCCTTAAAAACATATTCATACCAATTAGATGCTAATTTAACATAACTCTATCTATTTAGATCAATGTAGTTAATCATATACTACTAGTCATTATATCATATGTAAAATTAGTGGTTTAAAGTCATTTTCCTTGCATTATATAACATAAGGATATGGTTAAATACTTTCATATAGTATTTCCATTTATTTTATTTTTGTAACATTTCTCTAAAGTCAAAAAATTCTTTTAACAAAAATGATAGTTCACATTGGTGTAATAGTGATTCATATCATCCCAATTATAACCACTTAAGTCTAATGCTTAATTATAATTCGATACATACCTATATGAAAAACTTTAGGGGATTTATATTCCAAATAACAAAATTCAAGACTTAGTTAAGTTCTTATCGTTCAAGCAGAGCAAAATGAATAAATTATTCAATTTAAGAGGGAAAAAAACTTGACAAACATAGACAAATAAGTCTTCAAGGAATATCCTAAGGTTTAGGCTCAAGAATCACCACAACCATACTTTAAAGCTTTAAGGTCAACATAACCTAGTAGCCAAGGTGAGAATGCTTGTTTAAAATGCTAGCTCGAATGTTCCTTTTTAGCATATACTCCTTATTATAGGATCGAGAAGAGAGCTTGTCAAGCTATTCTTAAGCGATGTTTACTTGTATTGATCTTTTCAAGGCGGTATGAAGTAGGGTTAATGAGACTAGCATTGATTAAAACCTTCAAAAGGGTCAACCTAGAAATACGCAAAACCTTACACTTTTGCTTATTGAGATCATTGCCTAAATAAAAAGAAGGAAAGGGACATAAAAATGAATAAGGGAAAAAACAACAAACAAAGAATGAATTTAAGGAAAATAAATTAATAAAGTAACATAAGACTTGCAAGGAAAAGGATAAATAGATCAAATAAGTTATGGAAGAGGATGTCAGATTCAATTTCAATAATTTTGCATTAGGGTTTTATTTCTCATTTCAATTGCATTAGTGGCGGTAATCTGAAGTGAAATTATGAGTTAGGGGAAATTTTTTCTACTTAACCAGGGGTATTCCTGAGTTTCAACTTTTAATTTTATTTTTAAATAAAAAAGAATAGAATCTAGATATATATTTGGAATATTCTTAATGTTTTATCCAATTTTAGATTGACATGCTAGATTTTAAACAAGAGAGGAAGTCCATGTAATGTTTGATAACTTAAAAGGAAGGCAAAGTAATTTAATATGTATAATATTTTAATCCTAATATTAATAATAGATGGTTTAGTGAAATATATAAAACAATATTAAGGCCCATTGATTGAATAAATATGATTTTATATAAAAAAATTCTTTAAACTAAATACACTAATACCATTTATATATAAGATGTATTATAAGTTTTAGACAAAATAAGTCTATAACAAATGAAAGAAATTTCTATATATTTTTATGATAATTTTCTTATCTTATAAATATTTAATAAGGGGCTTGAATTGTATAATAGAGAGAAATTCTTGCTTGCTCATTTGGCCCATAACTTATGCACTCATTATTAATAAACATTAAGATAAATTCAATAGTGCATAGTTGGAAAATTATTTTATTAAATTTTTTAATAATAATAAAGTGACAAATTCTTAATGGTAGTGGGGTTATAGCTTCTATACTTATAGTTTAAAAAAGGGGTTTAGTGGAGAAAGTTCCTTCAATGAAGAGAGATCTTGTAAAGGAATTTTGCATAGGATTCTTTTCTTCATTGAGTATTTGGATGTTGCTTTTGCAAATGCAAGATATAATTGTGTTATATGATTATCTTTAGAAGTTAGTCCAGAGTGAAGTTATACTATACAATTTTTGTATGTAAGCATTAATTTTATGTATTAAACTCCAGTATTAATGTAAGTGTTTAATTCTTTTATTGCACAGTAAACATGCCTTTATGTTATATTAATGGGGAGCACTGTGGTACCCCTAGGGGTTTCAAACCCTGGGTGGTGTGGCGTGATCTCATCCATTGGATGAGATTACCTAAGTCTTTAGTAATCTCATTCAATGGATGAGATTCTGCCACACCACCCAGGGTTTAGAAACCTTGGGGGCACCTTAGAATTCCCCTATATTAATTAGTAACATTAGTTTTTATTAGCCTTCTAGTGATTGTTATACAAAGTGGTTTATCTTTCTTGTAAAATAGTTTTAATACTAAATGATGTTATTTAGATTTTCCAAAATGTTTTCACCAACATCATATATTTAATGTTGTCTTTATAGATATGAACACCAAAGTCACTTATTCAAAATGTTTGGTAAAATAATTACATAAGATACATTTGATGCTAAAATTGCAAAAAGTAGGCTGGTTTAATATTAGTTTAAGACAATTATGAAAATACTACAAAGACTTATTGGAATCTTAATGGATTTTCACTTCAATTATCATCAAAAGCTTTAGTTAGCTTCATCTAGATTGTGTTAACAAATATACAAGCATAACATTTATTTTGTAGGGAAAAATGAAAACATATTATTGAATGCTAGTGCAATTCCATTATAGCATCAAAAGAAAAAAATGACAATAAAAGAAATAGTTTTGGATATACATTATTCTAAAGGGACAACTTGCATATAGTTCCTACCCTTAAAAGAATAACATTAGAATTACCAAAATGGAGATTTCTCTTCTAATAGCTAAAACTACGTATTACACTATTCATATAAAAAACACGAATGAAGTTATTTTATTCTTCTACTTATCCTTCTTCCTTGGTTAGGTTGACTACCATTTTTAAAAAAATGCACTATCACAGTTAATTCACTACATGTCAACACACATTATATAGGAATCATGATTTTTAAAATGAAATTGATGATGGTTTAAAGTCTCTAAAAAATTCTTTATAACATCGGTTACAAGTATAATGGCTTTAGCTTTTTGTCATTTTCATTATTTTCCCAATTTCCTGTTGTTGTTCCAAACACAAGTTAATTCTATGCCAAAGGACACTATATAGGAAATACTAAATTCTAAATAATTACATAAAGCAATAACATTTAAGAGGATTAGTCCTTTTCAAGATGAAAAAAAAATGCATCAACTTAATTAGCATAGACTATCATCCTAAGTGCAGTGGCAAAAAGGAGTCTAAGATATATATATATATATATATATATATATATATATATATATATATATATATATATATATATATTATTAAGATAAAGTTATGGCAGAAAGTATAGTAGTCCAAAAGGTTTAAATTCAATGATTCTAAGTTCAAAAACTCAAAAATTAGCAAGATCATAGAGTGGAGATTTAACTTAGCTTATCTACAATCAATAGCAGTTTTTTTTACAGAATAAATGCCATAAAAATAAAAACATTAAGCATATGATAAACATAACATTCTAAAAAGTTTCAATATTTTGTTTGTTACTTAAAAGATGGTAAAGAAAGAGTTTAAGCATGTCATAGAAAATAAAGAAGCATGCATTTCTTAATGTTAAATGGTTTGCAAAGTTAGTAAGTTTATATCAAACAAATATAGACCATGAGCTTCTAGTAGCATTGGAAATGATATCATAAATTATCCACAAATGAATTCTAGCTTTGGCACTAAGAGAGAGCCTTCACTCATGTAATTGAATAAATGCCCTAAAGCATTTGAGTAACCTTTTTAACTTTACTGCAACATATAAGCACATGAGATTACCTTACACATTACAATAACCTTTAAGAGTAATTAGCTAGTAAGGTATAACATTGATAGTAAGGCTTATATTTACTATAATCTTGCCATTAACAACCTTTAATCTCCTGAAAGAAAATATACATTAACAATATAAGCCATGTCATGAATTTTTGCAAGCTAAACAAATGAGTTTACAATCACCTAGTTCTTGATAAAGTTGAAACCATAATATTATTATTCTTCACTATTCAATAAATAATAAGATCTTAAAGTATAAATACACCTTGTAAGCAAATGAAGGTGACTACATCATATCTTTCTTCAAATCACTATCTATCAAAACAAACTAGTAAAATAAAAGAAGGGATAATTCCTTCTAGTGAAAAACCAAGAATAAGTCTAATTTGTTGTCAAGAAAAAGCTTATAAGGAATTAACCATCTCATAGAGTCAAAAGCATTCAAGGTAGTAGTTACTTGTCAAAATTTTCTAGGTTACTTATAAGATGTTAAAATGGTTGCATGGAGAATGAAAAATGTGTCCTTGTTTAAAACTACATATCCAAAAAGTGAACAATCAAACTAAAATGCTAGGAAATATATGAGCTACAATGTAACAAAAAGCTTCATACATAAGGCACCTTTATTTCCAAAAAATAGATCATTGGTTTGATATATATGAGTTGCCATAACAATAAGCTGTAGTATCTGTAAGTGAAGAGAAATTTATGCATTAGAGAGCAAAAAATAATGTAAAAGAGGAATCTATATAAATTGTGAAGTCCACAACTCATAATACTAATAGAATACTTATGCCAACCAAAATATAAATAACTAATCTATAAAGAATCTATATTGTTTAAGCATAATCAAAGTCTTATGAAATAGTTTGTATATAGTTATCATTTCACCTATCCTTACTTCTATAGAGCTAGAACATTTGATTCCTTTAACATTCAAATGTTTATTCATTATAAGCAGGGGTGAAGCTAAATCAAAATCATTACATGGTTAAATTAAAATTTATTAAGGATTTATATGAAAACTTCTTAATATTTGAAGGGCTAAACATAATTTTTTTATGAAAATAAAGAAAAGTGCAAAGAGAAATTTTTAAATTTCCCTAAGCATAGTTGTAACTTTACCTTTAATTATAGGTTCACTTATCTATAAAAGAAATTATTTTAACTAAGTAAAACATTATTATTAAGAATAATAGTGTTAGTTAAACAAGTTCTTATTCTAGAAAGATCAAACATAAACAGGAGTATTTAATTAATAACGATACAAATTATATAAGTTATACAATTCATAAGTCATTAGTTAATTCATACTTAAGACTTAATAATTATATTACACGTTGACAACAATCATGCAAGTCTAATTATAGTCTCTTATCATTAAGGCATGTATAATAAGACTACAAGCTTTGTAAATGGTAAGCGCACTCATCTAAATTGAAAGATCATTTGTATTGAATTAAGTAAAGTTATAGTCACCCATTATTGATCTCCTTGAAGAAAAATATTAGGAATAGAAAAAAAATATAAACCAAAATCACTATTTGTTTATAATATAAAGTTGTGATTGATTAGTGAAAGATGGCAACTAAATCAAAATTAACTAGTAATGTTTCTAAAAATAGTTCCTTAATGAATATTAATAAAGATTCAAAATCATTAAGAGTCCATTTGTTTTGGCAAAAAACATCTTTCATCAAAATATATTTATAAAATAATATAATGGTGGAAAATGATTTATATATTCAATATTAAGTATAAGAAGTTTAATGAAAAATAACTTTTTTTTTCAAAGAGAAAGTTATTTTCCTCTTTAATCAATCATGACACCAGATATTATTTGTTTCAACTAGAAGGATTAAATGCATATAGTATCCTTTTATTTATATACAAAGAAATAAATTTTTCCTATGCAAAATATCGCCTAAATCAATAACTTCCAATGGCTTTAACTTCTGAATGTATAGTCTTTTCAAGACATCAACTATTGATGTTACAAAAGAAAATGGCACCTACGGGTGCACTGGAAAAAAAATAAAAAATCGGAAAAGACTAATAAAAGGTGGCAAAATAACACAAATTTAAGCTTAATCTAATGAAAATTGGATGAAAGTGTCTAAACTTGTGTGAATGACAAAAATCAAACACATAATTCAAGTATCATGAATTCACTCTATCTATTCCTCTTACAATTTATAAGTCTTACAACTATTAGCTGCATAATATTGAAGACCAAAGGCATCAATCAGAACATTAAGCAACCTTATATTAGTAAGTTTATGCTGTTATAGTTTTTACACAAGTTGCCATATGGATGTACAATTATTTGGTTATGACAGCAAAACATCACATGCATTGAAGTTTCAAGATTAGGACAAAGCAAAACCTAACCAAAATTGGATAGTTTAAAATAGGTCAATAATGCACATGAAGTTTAATGTATTTTCTATAGTAGAATGGGAACTTAATGCACATATAAGAATGATCAAAGTAATGTTGAATTTTTTAATGGATATATACATTGTATATATGTCTATATATATATATATATATATATATATATATATATATATATATATATATATGTAAATAACAATAATAATTGTATATTATTGACTATTATAAGATTTGACCTAAATTAAAGTAATAAGATAAAATTTAAAGTTAAATAGGTCTAAATAATCTTATTAAGTGTGGGTTGTTATGTGTAAAGACCTAAAAGTCTTATTCCTTATTTATGACAGGTGAATTAGAAATAAGAAAAATAAATAAATAAATAAATGGTCATAGTCCCCAAATGGTGTGTAAGGATTTTATTTTCTAATATCCTATCATTAGAAAATAAAAAAATATTTTTTTTGAGAAAATTCTAATACATGCCAATTTGAAAAATCAAGAATTGTGAAATGATAATCCCATATTCAAGTGCATTTTCACATCTATTAGTATATTTTTTGATAATTAAGCATGAAAGATCCAAGTTTTAATAATAAAATTTATCATTATTGTAATTAAAATTTTACCAATAATTAGTATTAAAGCTTGTCTTGATGTTGAATTATTAAGAAGTATGTTTATTAATTTGGCTCGCATTTTGGTGATCTATACAAGAATTGGTTGTTGCAATTTGAGGTCTCATATAAGAAACATATACAAAGATGTTTAATAGAAACTTGAATTTCAATTTTCTTAATTATGAATTCTTATACACATGCATACACATTTTCGTCATATACAAAGAAATGTTTTTGTCAAATCAAAACATATATAAATGTTTTCCTTCTAAATTTAAATTTGATATATAACATTTATGGGTTAATGTCAACTACGATTTAATAATGGTGTTTAATGTCAAATCAACACATATCAAAGGATATGTTTACTAATTTAGGGATCCAAACAGCTTATATTTGTAGTTACTGAAGTTTGGTTTTATTTTTGAATTGTTTATGCTTTATATATAAATATAATAATGTGATGATATATTTGTTATGAAATATAAGTTTAATATATAGATTGGTTCAATACAAAATATTGTAATTTGGCTTTCATACAATTAGTTTTTTAAATTAAGTTCTGATTTAGTTTAACCTTTATTTATATGATTTACTATATATAGATTTAGTTATTTGATTTGCCTAATAACATTTTAGTGACATATAATACATTTTGAATTCATATATATGTATGATATCAATGTTATATTATTTTACAGATTCAGATCGATAGATTATATATTTATGGATTTAGATTCAAATTTTAGCATTTTTTATTCTTTATTATTGGATGTTTGATATGCTTAAAAACTTCAATAACAATAATGATAAAATTCATTGCTAAAATTTAGATCTTTCATATTTAATTATTAAGAAGAATATTACTAAATGTGGAAGCTTACCTAAATCCATAGAAATTAATGGGCTGTAGTTTTATTATTCTTGATCTTCTAAATTGATGCGTATTAACTTCCTAAAGAAAATCCATCTTTATTTTCTAATAATGGGATATTAGAAAATAAAACGCTTATGCCCAATTTTGGGACCATAATCACTTTTTTGTTTTCTTTTTTTTATTCCTAATTCTCTCTTTGTAAATAAGAAAAAAAACTCTTAAGCTTTTACACATAAAGGCTCACACTTAATAAGATGATTTAGATCTATTTAACCTTGAACTTTATTTTAGGCTAAACCTTATAATAGCTAACAATATATAATTATTATTATTATTTACATTTATATAAAATGTATATATCCATTAAAAAATCCAATAATCTCCTACTTGGACTATATATATATATATATATATATATATACATAACATTTTATAATTGTACATTGGAATATAACTTTGTTAACTCAAAATTGCTATCATTATTAGAATGACCTTTAATTAATTGAGTCTGTTAATTATATCAATATAGGATCAAAGCAACCTTTAGTATAATTATCATAACTAGAACAATCAATGATCACATATATCAATACAATAAACGACATGAATCAAGTATGGAAATTACATGCAACATGATCTAAACATGCTTATTTCTAATCGGTTTACTTTATTCTTTAGTGAGATCAAATCAAACAAGATCAAAGTGTAACTATAGAAAATCCTTATGTTGTAGTAAGTAACCATAAAATATCCATAAACATATCTATAGATAAAAACACCTATAAGTACAAATTTCCACTAAACTAATATATCATTAAGTGATACCACACCTATCTAAGTAGTTTATTCATGAAATGCTTTAGGTAGTAAGCAAATCTCTAACTATAAAATTCATCTTAAAGTTGTAATATCTCTAGGAGACTTTTCCCAAGAACTACTCATAAAGTATCAAAGTAAATTAACACTTCCTAATTAAACTTGCTTAGCCTAGGGAAATTTTAAAGATAGGTAGCCTCCTAGGAAGCTTTTCCAAACCTTTGAAAATATTGATAGAGATAAAACTTGAGTTAAATTATTATTAGAAATATGCCCAAAAGATAAGGAAATTTTTGATAGAGTCTAACTCGATTTTAGGGGTCCGGGTGAGCCGAAATTCGGTAAAATAAGTTCAAAACTCATAATTTGATTTGGATCATTTAAATTCCTTTTGAAATGATTTAACATGTTTTTTAATAATCCCAAATTGAATCCATGGACTAAATTGAAAATTGGCCAAAGAATTTTGGATAAGTGAAATTTTGAAAAGATTTGGGGTCAAATTATAATTTTCTAAAAAATATTGAATTTTGGTCCATTCTTTTTATATTAATTTTGGACAATTTTGGCTTGAGGAGAGCCCAAAATTTTCATTTTTGGCTACTACAGAATAGTAGGAAAAGTGCAAAAATTCATGGATTTTGGGCTAAATTGCAAAAAGGGCTCATTTTCTAAAAAGTTGTAGAAAACCCGAGAAACCTTGAGAAAACTCCATTCAGCTCTTCTCCTTTCCCATTTTCATGAAATTGCAACTGCCATAGGAGATTTCTTCAAGATTTTAACATAACCAAATACACAAATAAGATTAATCAACCACAAAATTTCAAGTTCTTGCTACTTGCTTGCTTGAATTGCTAGGAGAAATCATCAAAAACTTGGAGATATCATCCTTTTTCTCTTCAAATAAAAAACTTTCTCTTTTAGGAGGGAATTTGAAGCTTTGAAATATATAAGTTAGAGGTGAGTAGCAACTCACTTGATTTCCCATTGAATTTTAATTACAAATTTGCCAATATTATTTTATAGAATTGTGATTTCATGAAGCTAGGTGTGTGGCCATGCAATGAAGGCATGGTGCTGAAAACTTGTGTTCTTGAATTGTTTTTAAAGATATTAGAACAATATTAGCATGAATGAATTATTAGATTACCATTTGTTAAACCTTGAGTGAAGAAGGAATATAAAGAACTTAGAAATTGTTTTGTTGATTTTTGCTATTAGAATTCTTGAAAACCCAGAAATAAGCCATGAATTTTAGGGACATGCTAGATGACAATAACAACAACAATAAAGCCTTATCCCACTAAGTAAGGTCGGCTACATAAATTGCACAATGCCATTAGGCTCTATCAAAAACTAAGTTTTCAGTGATATTATTCACTAAAAGATCCCTTTTTATAACTTCATCTAAAGTCTTTTTTGGCCTCCCTCCACACTTTTTCATAAGGCTAAAAACTATGTAATTAACTCTTCTCATTGACGCCTCTAATGGCCTTCTTTGCACATGACTAAACCACCTTAATTGATTTTCTATCATTTTCTCCTTAATAGGTGCCATGTTAATATGCCCTTGTATGCAATTATTTTGTATCTTGTCCTTTCTTGTATGACCACACACCCATCTTAACATTCTCATTTTTTCTACCCTTAATTTTTGTTCTTATTGTCCCTTTAGAGCCCAACATTCACTACCATAGAGTATAACTGTTCGTATTGGTGTGTGTTCTAGGAACCAATCATATAGATGATTGAAATAATACACAAAGTATTATATTTTAGGTAATTTAATTATTATATTTTATTTTCATAATTTTATTATTATTTTACGTAATTTATAACTTAATATAATAATTATTCTTGGAATAGCTTTGCTATTCCTAAAATGCTTCTAGTCAAGTATTATTATGAAAAGGATAGTAATAATACATCAAGACTAGCATGTATAGTGACTGATGATTACAAATCATGGATATGTGATATCAAGTCAATATATGAGTACATTGCTAGTGAACAATGTACTGGACTGACCCACTATGAGAATATTGCATGGATATATGTGTCATAAGTTATTCTCATATGATCACAAATACACATAAACCTTTGACCTAAAGTTACTACGGTTCCTTACATGAGGAACTACTCACTTTAATATTGTCTTATGTCACCTTTAATCAGGATGACGAATAGGGCATTGATTGGGTGTGTCATAAATTATGCAGAGGGAAGTGAGTGATGTAGATGAGATTTTGTTACTCTTGTATAAAAGAGAAATATCCTTGGGCCCCTTGATTGAGTGAGACTTAGAAATGCATGGTCATGCTCAATTGCATTAATATGTGATATTAATCATTTATTTTAAGTTTACTCAATATCAAAAAATATAAATTGAACATTGACGAGGATGACACATTCCATACTTCCAGTTCAATTTGGATATTATTATAAAAAGAATTATGATGCAAAACGTTGATCATATATTAGGTGGATGTTGAATCATAAACATTCTTACTACTTGAGTGGCAGTGATGTATTGCTAGATACCGCTCACTATCTATGGCTTAATAATGAGTCATTGTTAACGTAGTAAGAACCTATAGGGTTACACAAAAAAAGTAAGAATAAGATAATAATTAATTGGACTTTAATTATATTAATATCCAATTAATTGAACTTATTTTCGTGCATATATATTATTATTAAGAATAATAATGCGTTATTCACATAATATATATATATATATATATATAATATTATATGATATTATTTAATATTAAAGTAATATCAAATAATTATGTTATTAGATATTAGATAAATATATCATGAGATAATACTATTTTGATATTTGATAACTATATGCAATTATCTAAAATTAGATAATTAATAGATAAGTCCTATCTCTCCTCATTATCTCTAGGATAAGGATAAGATAAGTTGTTAAGTGTAATTAGGATTTTAGAAGCATTATCCTAGTAGGACTAGGATTGTGACTTGCTTAAGTTCTATAAAAAGGGGCTTGAGGGTAGCATATAGGGAACATGCTCAAAGCTTCCATACAAACCCTAAATCACTTAAAAAACATCCAATCTTAATTCCTAAAAAGAAAAACACATCCTAGTAGATTCGTGGAGGGTGAGAGGTCGTTGTTCACTCCGTGTGAATACCGTAGAGATGTTGTACCTTTCGGCCAGCATTTGATTCATCTGCTCTCAAGTTTTGATTAGTAGAAACACGAGTACCCAATAGGTAAAACCCTAATCATTGATTATTCTTTTTGCATAGATCCTAGGTAGAATTCAAATCAAATTTTGAATTTTTGCTGCATATGATAATTCGAATTCCTAACAATTCGTATAGCTAGTTGATAAATGTATATTTGTACTTATATATTATGTGCTTCATTGCTTATTTATTGAGTATTTTATGCAAATTAATTGAAAAAAAAGGTACTTAGATGTTTGATATTTCGTTCTCAGGTTTTGAAGTGACTTACTAAGGCATTAGAAAAGGATCCGGAGCCAAAACCATGCAAATTGTGAAGAATCAAAGCAAATTCGCTTATCTGGCAAAGAACACAGGTTGTGTCATACCCCGTGTAACTTATTGTCTGATTCCTTCATAAAGAACACGGGGTATGGGAACCCTGTATGGAGGGCCATGTTCCTTTCTATGTGTTTCGAAGCTTGTTAAGCAGTTTTTAAACCCTTTGCAAAAGAACACGGGGTACGACACGGGGAGCGTCAGACCTCGTGTACCCTACTGCCTAACCCTTCGTATAAGAATACGAGGAATGACATGGGCCGTGTCATAGATTGTGTACTTTGTCGATATTAGTTTTATGTGGAGAATTTGCTAAAAAAAAAGAGAAGAGCCGAAAATTAGAAAGGGTGCCGTCAGTAGAAACCCTTGGAAGACCTAGAGACACTAAAGGTGATTACTAGCCTTAGAGGATTGGATTTAAGCAAATGATTGAAGATTCAAGCAAGGAATTTGTAGAGCTTCATGACTAGTTTGATTCCCCTCTTTATTTTCTAGTTTTCTACTTGTTTTGTAATGAACTCACACTAAACCCTAGTGCTTAGCTGGGGTAGACTTGTTTGTGGATTTATGGATTTGATTTTAATATAATCTAGCTTCGTTTATTGTTAATTTATGATTTGATTATGTTGTTTTGTAATTCAACAACCTTATACTTCCGAAATATTGGATTTATGTAAAAGATTAGTTGATTCTAGGTTGGAATGACTAATTAACTAATCAAACCTTGCATAATCATTAGGAATCTTTATTAGACTTAGGAATTAAGCTAATTGGATTCTTTTGCACAAGATGAAATGTCTAAAATTGGATTCTCAAAGCAATGTTAATGTAGCCTAGGTGAGTGATTACTAGAGAAATTCTAGGCACTTTATCTATTAGTTAGTAGCTAATAGCCTTACAATGAGGTATAGCTTACTTTCGGTAATCCAGCAATCTAAATTAACAGTAACCAAGCCAGAAGGTTATCTTTATTCCATAATGAATTGAACAAGGAAACCCTAAAGCTGAGTACACTTCCATCTCATTTGAATTAAATATTTACTTAATTCATACTAGTTTCATTTACTTTCTTTTTTATAACTAAACCTTAATTCGCATTTTACTCTTAATTCACAATCACAATTAGTACACATAGATAATTTATCTTGAAATTCAGTAGTAATTAACACTCAATCCCTGTGGAGACGATATCTTTTATACTATTACTCGATCAAATCCGTACACTTACGGGATCACGTCAAGTTTTTGGCACCGTTGCCAGGGATTAAATCTAGTTGATATTAATAGAAACTTTTGAGTGAATTAGACTAGGCAATTCATTTCATTTTTTTTAGTTCTTAATTC
This sequence comes from Sindora glabra, assembly GCA_020226215.1. Taxonomy (NCBI): domain Eukaryota; kingdom Viridiplantae; phylum Streptophyta; class Magnoliopsida; order Fabales; family Fabaceae; genus Sindora; species Sindora glabra. The sequence continues at coordinate 79,571,267 of CM035225.1, read as the reverse complement.
ATCCTGTTTTAATTTTCTTATTTCTATAGAATATTTTTCTTATTTTGTTCTGTTTAAGTATTGCCTACTCTTTTTGTAAAATTTTTTTTTGTATATGCAAAGGAGAAGTCTTGAAGGAATTCTTGACTTAGATCCAGAGATTGAAAGAACTCTACATAAGAGAAGGAACGATCAAAAACTAATACATATCCAAGAGCCAATCAACATTGAAACAGTGACTGAAGACATGGACAATAAATCCCTTAGAGAATTTACAGCACCTGATGCAATTAGGCTTCAATCTAGCATAAAGAGGCCTACTGTTGAGGCCAATAACTTTGAATTAAAGCCAGCTCTTTTATCTATGGTGCAGCAAAACCCGTTTGGTGGAGGACCAATGGAGGATCCTAACCTCCATATTCAGATTTTCTTGGAATATTATGACATAATCAAGATAATTGGTATGGCAGTGGATGCCATCAAGCTTAGACTCTTCCCATTCTTCTTAAGGGACAGAGCAAAGGGTTGGTTACATTCCTTGCCACCAGGATCCATTACCATATAGGAAGAGCTACTGAGGGCTTTTCTGTTACGATATTTCCCTCTAAGCAAGACTGCTCAATTGAGGAACGAAATCACCACATTCTCTTAAAGAGAAGGTGAATCTCTATTTAACGCTTGGGATCGATATAAAGAACTTTTGAGGTTGTGCCCATATCATGGGCTAGAGAAATAGCTAGTTCTTCACACTTTCTATAATGGTTTGAGCTACAATACCAAGCTTACAGTGGATGTTGCTGTTGGAGGTGCTTTGATGAATAAAAGGTTGGATAAAGCATATGAATTAATTGAGGACATAGCCTTGAACCACTGCCAATGGTCAAATGAGAGAGGATCTTCAAGGAAAGCTCCAGATAAGTATAAATTGGATGCTTTTAATCATTTGTCAGCTAAGATAGATGCACTAAGAAGTCTAGGTAGCAAAGTAGATACACTTATGGCTAAATTTGATAAATTTCAAGTTAATAGTGTAAATACTACAGGTGCTACTAACTTTTCTTCTGAGATTTATGGTATGACAGGTCACATGACAACTAAGTGTAAATTAGGGCAGGATTTCACTGAGCAAGTGAATTATTTACACAACAGTGGGTATGTATGGATAGAGGAATTCAAATGAACCCTTTGGAAACACCTACAACCTGTTATGGAGGAACCACCTAAATCTATCCTACAAGCCTAACCAGCCATACAACACTCAAAATACTCACAATAAACCACCACCACCCGATTTTCAAAATTAAAAACCCTACAACCCACCACTTCAACCCTCTTTTACTTCTAAAATAGAAGGCCTTTTAGAGAAATTTCTTATTTCCCAAGAGAAAATTAATAAAGAGTTTAGGTAGCATGGTAGAGCCATGGAGGATTCCATTAGATAATTGTCCTCCCATGTTAACTCATTGACCACCCACGAAAAAATGTTAGAGACCCAAATAGCTCAATAAGCTTCTACTTCTTCCTCCAGAGCTTTTGGTCAACTCCCTGCTTAACCTAATTTAAATTCAAGGGAGCATTGTAAGGCAATCACTCTTAGGAGTGGGAGGCAATTGAAGGTTCCAAATGCTACTCAAGAAGGTGAAGAAGAGATAGTTGAGGAGGAAGTGCAGAAAGAAGACAAGAAAGTTTCAAATCCTGACAATTTTGAAGTGAGAGAGGGGAATTACCTAAAAAGCCAAAGTATGTCCTTCCAAAACCATATAAACCCTCTATCCCTTATCCTAAAGATTAGCAAAAGCTAAGCTTGACAAGCAATTTGGGAAGTTCTTAGAAGTATTGAAGAAATTATACATCAATATCCCCTTCATTGATGCCCTTTCATAAATGCCGTCATATGCAAAATTCTTGAAGGACATCCTCTCAAACAAAAGGAAGTTAGAGGAGCATAAGACTGTAGCACTAACAGAGGAGTGTAGTGCTATCATCCAAAATAAACTACCTCCTAAACTTAAGGACCTAGATGGCTTCTCCATTCCTTGTGTGATTGGAAATGTCCCTATTGACCAGGCATTGTGTGATTTGGGAGCAAATGTAAGCCTCATGCCTCTGTCAGTTGCAAAAAGACTAAACATAGAAGAAATGAAGGCCACCACAGTTTCACTTCAGTTAGCAGATCGTTCTATGAAGTACCCAGTAGGTATACTTGAGGATATACCTATCAAGGTTGGTAAGTTTTTCATTCCTATTGATTTTGTTGTACTTGAAATGGAAAAAGATACACAAATCCTTATCATTTTAGGTAGACCTTTTTTGACCACTGCGGGTGCTTTAATTGATGTTAAAAATGGAAAGCTTTCATTATCTGTGGGAGATGAAAAAGTTAAGTTTAATTTGAATGAATTAATTAAATTACCTATTTGTGAAGATTCAATATGCAAGATTGATGTTCTAGACAAGGTTGTGAAAGAAAACCTTCTCATGGGTTGCTTTCAAGATCCACTTGAAGCATGTCTAGTAAAAGATGAAGTTACTAAAAATGAACCTAAGGAGATTGCTACATATGCAGAATTTTTAGAGGCAAGCCCCCCCACTTTCCCTCCTTGAAGCAATTGAATTATTGGAAGTGAAGTCTAAGAATCTCTCCACTGAGGAAGAGATACCTCCTAAGGTAGAATTGAAACCTCTCCCATCTACCCTCAAGTATGAATTCTAGGACCTCATTCCACTTATCCTGTGATTGTAAATGCAAATCTAAATGCCCTTGAAACAGAAAAATTGCTTAGGTAGCTTAGATCGTATAGAAAGGCTTTGGGGTACACAATTTCTGATTTGAAAAGGATTAGTCCTTCAATATGCATGCATAGGATATTGATGGAGGAAAATAGTAAACCCTTCATGGAACACCAAAGAAGGCTAAATACAAATATGAAAGAAGTTATAAAGAAAGAAATTGTGAAGTTGCTTGATGCTGGGGTAATCTACCTAATTTTAGATAGTTAGTGGGTTAGTCTAGTACATGTTGTCATAAAGAAAGGGGGTTAACTATAGTGAAAAATGACAATAATGAGCTAATTCCTACTAGGATTGTCACGGGTTGGAGGATGTGTATAGATTATAAAAAATTGAATAAAGCAACCTGAAAAGACCATTTTCCTCTCCTTTTCATTGATCAAACTTTGGAAAGGTTAACTAAGCATTCATATTTCTGTTACTTGGATGGTTATTCTGGTTTCTTCCAAATTCCTATACTTCCAAATAATCAAGAAAAGACCACATTCACATGTCCTTATGACACTTTTGCATATAGGAGAATGCCCTTTAGTTTGTGTAATGCTCATGCTACATTTCAACGTTGTATGATGACTATTTTCTCTGATTTTATTGAAAACATCATGAAAGTTTTTATGGATGATTTTTTTGTATATGGTACTTCCTTTAATAATTGTTTGACTAATTTATCTTAAGTGCTACAGAGATGTGAAGAGGTAAATTTAGTACTCAACTGGGAGAAATGCTATTTTATGGTGAGAGAAGGGATTGTCCTTAGCCATAAAGTATCGGAGCATGGTATTGAGGTAGACAAGGCTAAGGTGGAAATCATAGAGAAATTACCTCCCCTAACTTTTGTAAAGGGAGTGAGGAGTTTTCTGGGACATGCCGGTTTCTACTGATGCTTCATTAAGGATTTCTCTAAAATTGCCAAACCTTTAACTAACCTGCTTGCAAAAGATGTTGCTTTTGATTTTAATCAAGATTGTTTGGATGCATTTTACAGGTTAAAAGGAGGCCTTGATTTCTGCCCCAATCATGCAAGCACCGGACTAGGGTCTACCATTTGAGGTCATGTGCGATGCTAGCGATTATGTAGTAGGAACAATACTCGGACAGAGAAAGGATAGGAAGGTTCATGCTATATACTATGCTACCAAAACCTTAGATGAGGCTCAGATGAACTATGCCATAATTGAAAAGGAATTGTTGGCAGTAGTTTACGCAGTTGACAAGTTTCGATCTTATTTAGTGGATTCTAAGGTGGTAGTCTTTACAGATCATGCAACAATCAGATACCTTTTGAACAAGAAAGAAGCTAAGCCCTACCTAATCAAATAGATTCTTTTGTTATAAGAATTCGATCTAAAAATTCAATATAAAAAGGGTACATAGAATGTGGTGGTTGATCACCTTTCAAGGTTGAAGCAGGAGTTAGAAGATGAGGTAGACAAAGAGATGCCAATAAATGATTCTCTTCTAGATGATTATCTATTGGCTGTCTCTTATTCAGCTATTCCATGGTTTGCCGACTATGTTAACTGCATCGTGAGTGGTGTTTTACCTCCGGATGCAGGATATCAGCAGAAAAAGAAGTTCTTAGCAAAGGTGAAACATTATTTTTAGGATGAACCTCTTATCTATAGAAGATATGCTGATGGCTTATTTAGAAGGTGTGTGCCTCATGAAGAAATTGCTAGTATTCCGTTCCATTATCACTCCTTCCTCTATGGAAGACACTTCGGCACCTCAAAAACAGCTGCAAAGATTGCCCAGGCAGGTTTCTACTGGCCAACTTTATTCAAGGATGTTCATCAGTATGTGACTTCATGTGATCAGTGTCAGAGAGTTAGTGGTATATCAAAAAGGCACAAGATGCCTTTGAACAACATTTTGGAAGTGGAAATATTCGATGTGTGAGGAATTGATTTTATGGGACCATTCCCACCTTCTTACAGTAACAAGTATATACTTGTGGCAGTTGATTATATCTCCAAATGGGTGGAAGCAATTGCCACTCAGACATGTGATGCAAAAGTTGTAGTTAGATTCTTCAAGATGTTATTTCCTAGATTTGGGATACCAAGAGCAGTCATCAGTGATAGAGGATCTCACTTCATTGCCAATTAATTTCAATCTCTCTTGAAAGGATATGGTGTAACCCATAAGATCTCTACTCCACATCACCCACAAATTATTGGACAAGTGGAGCTTTCAAATAAAGAAATCAAGAGCATACTAGAAAAGACTGTGTCTAGATCAAAAAGAAACTAGGCCCTCAAGTTGGATGATGCCTTATAGGCCTACAAGACTGCTTTCAAGACTCCCATTAGAATGACACCATTTAGGCTTATTTATAAGAAGCATTATCATTTGCCGGTAGAGATAGAACACAAGGTATATTGGGTAATAAAGTTGCTAAACTTTGATTTGCAATCTGCTGGGGAGAAAAGAAAGCTTCAACCTCTTAAACTTGAAGAATTAAGAAATGATGCTTACGACAATGCCAAGATATATAAAGAAAGAACAAAGATTTGGCACGACAAGCACATTCTCAGGAGGGAATTTCATGAAGGAGACTTGGTGTTGTTATTTAGTTCTAGATTTAAGGTCTTTCTAGGGAAGCTCAAAACAAGGTGGACTAGGCCATTTCATGTGAAAAAGGTGTATCCATTTGGAGTTGTAGAAATTTGGAGTGAGAGCACCAGTAATTTCAAGGTTAATGGCCAGAGATTGAAACACTATGTTGCCGGACCATCGATAATGGCAGCTTTAGACTGATTGAAATAGGGGTCGAGCTTATGACCTTAAACAAGTGCTTCTTGGGAGGCAATCCAAGCAAATTTTTTAATTTTTATTACTTTTTAATCTTTATTTTTCCTTGTTTTTCTAAGTTTCTGATTGATTTAAGGCATTAAAGTTATTGGTTATTAATTTAAAATACTTATTTGTTGCATTGGGTCATTATTTATGGATAAATTAGGCATATATACACTTTTGTTAATCATTTTCGTGTATAGAAGGCTTAGAATTCATTCTAGTGAAATACACGGTGCACGACACAGGGTGTGTCAAACTCCGTGTACCTCACTGTTTGATTTGTGTTAAAAATTTTATGCATTTAATGGGCTTCCAGTAAGATACACGGTATACGATACGGGGTGTGTCAAACCTTGTGTACCTTATTGTCTGATTTATGAAGAGAACTTCTGAATTTAATGGTCTCGCAGAAAGAAACACGAGGCATGACACGGGCCGTGTCAAACCCCGTGTACTCTTACGAAGTTTTCAAAATGCCTTCTAGAAAAGAACATAAGGCATGACACAGGCCATGTCAGACCCTATGTACTATTGCGAAAACCCCTTTTTAAACTTGTTCTTCAGAATGCCCATTTGCAGAAGAACACAGGGTACAATATGGGTCGTGTTAGACCCTATGTTCCTAGACGGAGGGGTTTTTAATGGCTGAAATTCCTCCATTTTCCTTCATCTTCTTTAGCACCCACCGTGACCTAATTTTCCTACACCTATTTTCAGTCGTTCTTCTCCCAAAATACACCGATTAAAGTGTTTTTCTTAGCTATTTGAAGCATTTTCACTATTTAATCTTTGATTTAATCGGTCCAATTACAAGATTTGAGTTCTTCTTAGACTTTGACCAGTGACTTAGGATTTTTCTCTGGCATTTACGAGGTAAGAGCCTTTCTTATGAGTTCTTTGAAGAAATCTCAAATTACTTATGTTTATTTAGCTTCAATGATGGTATGACTTATAGGAATGTATATAGCTTCTAAATTTTTTTTTGGTTAGCTTTTATTGATTGAGGTTGAATTCTTTGGAGTTTAATGTTTACCTGAAGAACTTGATTGCATGATTTACCTCACTTGTTTTGCTCATTTGCTCGTATTAATGCACTTTCTTTAACACTGGATACTCATTAGAATTGCTCGCTGAATTTCTAGCCTTGAATTCTGCTGATTGACACTATCTGAACTTGGAACTATCCAATTTATAGGGAAACTTTCAAGATTCTCTCTCACATTCTAGTTTTCCTTTGCAGATTATGTTAAAAAGATAGAAAATGGCTGCTAAATGGACTTTTAAAGGCAGTACTTCTAGAGGGACCTCCTCTAAAGGACCCACTACCTTCCAATTCCTCGAGTTCATAGATTATGGCCATATCTAGGCATTTAGTAGACACAGAGACCGATCATTTGTGGAGGGTCGATATACAGATTGGGCAGTTTTGAGAGAGTTTGGGCTTGAGGATGAGATTAGAGAGCTCATCAGTGTAAGTGCTTGGGAGACATTCTTTCAGATCATAGAGCCTACTTATAGAGAGCTTACCTTAGAGTTTTCTAGCACTTTCCATTTGGAGAGATACTTTGGCACTGTTAACTCTGCTAACACAATGCAGTTTCACCTTGAGAAAGTCATATATTCTATGAGTGTGACTCAGCTATCAGTACACATGGGGATTTACTCTGAAGACTTTATAGCCACCCTAGAGTATCAGGATATTCTAATAGGATTGCCACATGGGACCCAGGAGTGATAGGTATGGTCCGACATTGCTACTGGGAGCTCTTATGATCCGAAGAAGAGCAAGGCATCTAGCTTTCAGAGAGTAGCATGGTGAGTCATCCACTCTATTTTCAATTATACTTTGAGTGGTCGAGGACATAGTCACAGAGTGGTAAGCACGGTTGACATTCTCTTCCTGTACAGCATGATACAGAGGGTCCCCATCCATATTAGAGTTGTATTTGCACACTTCTTTTCAGCCCAAGCATCAGACAGACGAGTTGGGAGTATTGCTACCGGTCCATACATTACCAGATTAGCCACGTGGTTGGGATTCTTTAATCGACCTTAAGGATCCCTTTCTATGGCATCTCACGTGATCCCTCTCCATAGGGGCATTCTTCTAGCTATGGGGATCCAGCCTGTGCAGCAACCACCCCTTAAGGATGAGCATGATTTTCTTGCAGATGATAACAATGCTGATGCAACTCCTGATATGGGTCCATCATCTTCTGTAGGCGAAAGAGTTTCATCTGAAGCTTATTTTAGAGATATCTTATCTGGTCAGTAGTAGATTTTGGCTGAGCTTCAGTGCATATCTGAATGTTAGTTGAGGATTGAGGGCCTTTATGATAACTTGGATAGGAGGTCCAAACACATTGATAACATGGTTAAGCCTCTTTTCAAGCTTTTTCACCCTTCTTCTCCTGTTAATCAAAATCCTCCTGCTTAGTAGCTCAGATTACTTTTTCCTTTTACTTTTCTATTCTCCCTTTTACTTTTTCCTCTTTTCTATTCTTATTTGTCTTAGTCTGTACTTATATTTGTGATGCACTTTCATTTGTTTTTTATTACTTTAACTCTTTCTCTTTTATTTTCTTGCACTCTTACTATTTATGTCTATAATAACCAACTGACGACATATTTTATTCCAGTAATGCATCTCTTTTCTTTTGCATTAACGGTATCTTTTTTGTCTCCTAATCTTTCTCTGTTTGTGGATCTGCTGGAAGTCATGTTCTATAATTGAGAATGACGCTCCATTTATCAGGGAAGTTTCAGTCCCCCATCTTTTCTCAGTCTCTTTTCCATTTACTTTTTTATACATTGAGGACAATGTCCAATTTTAAGTGTAGGGGAGCAGCTTTTAGAAAGTATTGCACTTGAATTTGCTTGATTAATTTAGAGTACTAGAATTTACTCCAAATGCAATGATGTGTAATAATTTTTAAATTTTTTATGGCAGTCTTTTGACTAAAGTGGGTTTGTTCATGCTTTGCTCTCTTAATGATTAACTAGTAACTTAATAAGAAAAGTCTAAAGCTTGAAGCTAAGAGTAATGAGCATAATTGATCTTCACGAGACTTGAGCCTATTGAGCAACTTTTTATATTAATATTTGAGGCTCACTTTTATTTTCTTGAGGGATTATGTCTCACTCTTAATTTTTTACTCTAGAACTTGCATTTGCTCTTTTTGAAACTACATTTTATGTATTTTGTATGTCAAAAATGATGAAGCCATGTTTCTTCACCCTTTTTATTTGTTTTGCTTATTTGAATCCCTTCTTTGATTTACCTTAGAATATTTTTAACTTTACCCCTAGTTAGCCACCTTGAGCCTTGGACCCTCTTTTCAAGCTTAGCTCATCCTATGTGTTTTCAAAGCCACCACCTAAGTGAACTTGAACCTCAGAGTTTAAGGGAACTTAGACACATTAAATGGCTTTGGCTATCACTTAGAGGTTCTTACATAGAGTTGCTTGGCTGGGTAAGTTAGTTTATTGTTTAATATATATATATATATATATATATATATATATATATATATATATATATATAATTCAAGAAGAATAAGAAGAAGAAAAGCTCATTGAGAAATAAGAAAGAAAGAAAAGTTTTATCTACAGTCATAGAAAAAGTTGAGGTAAAGAATAGAAGCAAAGCAATATGCTAAGTTGAGCAATTGAACTCGACAATGATTAAACTTAAAACCAATGCGTCTTTTCCTTTCTTTGACTTTATCACTTTTTATCCTTTAATCTTCCTTTCCTCCACCCTTATCATTTTCCCTAATAAAGTTCTTTAATTTGCATGCATTTTACAATATAGCAATGGAGACTAGAGCTTTTGCAAGCATATGGTAGTATTAAGTCCTGAGCTGATTGATTTGAGAGTATACATAAGCCTTATCTTGAGAGTTTATGGATACTTTACCTGTGAGGCTCTTCTCTTTTACCTTTATGCTAAGGATTGACTTATTTTGTTGCTTTATTTTCATTTAGTTACCTTGCATGATTTGATCCTAATTTCTGATTCATTGAATGATTGCCCGATGATATTAGTAAAAAAATGGAGTAAATTTTTGTTCTTTTGCCTCCTTACTCGAGGACGAGCAAGATTCAAGTATGGGGGAATTAATAAATGAATATTTGCACTTATATATTATATGCTTCATCGTTTATTTATTAAGTATTTTATGCAAATTAATTGAAAAAAAAGGTATTTAGATGCTTGATATTTCATTCTCAAGTTTTGAAGTGACTTATTAAAGCATTAGAAAAGGATCCGGAGCCAAAACCATGCAAATTGTGGAGAATCAAAGCAAATTCACTCATCTAGCAAAGAACACGGGTCGTGTCATACCCCATGTAACTTACTGTCTGATTCCTTCGCAAAGAACACGGGGTATGGGAACCTCGTGTGGAGGGCCGTGTTCCTTTCTGTGTGTTTTGAAACCTTGCTGAGTAGTTTTTAAACCCTTTTGCAAAAGAACATGGGGTACGACACGGGGAGTGTCAAACCCCGCGTACCCTATTGCTTGACCTTTCGTATAAGAACATGGGGAATGACATGGGCTGTGTCATACACCGTGTACTTTGCCAATATTAGTTTTATGTGGAGAATTTGCCAAAAGAAAGAGAGAAGCCAAAAATTAGAAAGGGAGCTGTCAGTAGAAATCCTTGGGAGACCTAGAGACACTGAAAGCGACTACTAGCCTTGGAGGATTGGATTTAAGCAAAAGATTGAAGATTCAAGCAAGGAATTTGTAGAGTTTCATGACTAGTTTGATTTCCTTCTCTATTTTTTGATTTTTTATTGATTTTGTAATGAACTCATACTAAACCTTAATGCTCAGTTGGGGTAGACTTATTCGTGGATTTATGGATTTAATTTTAATATAATCTAGCTTGGTTTATTATTGATTTATGATTTGATTATGCTATTTTGTAATTCAATAGCCTTATACTTCCAGAATATTAGATTTGTGTAAAAGATTAGTTGATTCTAGGTTGGAATGACCAATTAACTAATCAGACCTTTCATAATCATTGGGAATCTCTATTAGACTTAGGAATTAAGCTAATTGGATTCTTTTGCATAAGATGAAATGTCTAAAATTGGATTCTCAAAGCACTGTTAATGAAACCTAGGTGAGTGATTACTAGAGAAATTCTAGGCACTTTATCTATTAGCTAGTAGCTAGTAGCCTTGCAATGAGGTATAGCTTACTTTCGGTAATCTAGCAATCTAAATTAATAGGAAACCAGGCCAAAAGGTTATCTTCATTCCATAATGAATTGAACAAGGAAACCCTAAAGTTGAGTACACTTCCATCTCATTTGAATTAAATCTTTACTTAATTCATACTAGTTTCATTTATTTTCTTTTTGATAACTAAACCTTGTTTCGCATTTTACTCTTAATTCACAATCACAATTAGTACACCTAAATAATTTATCTTGAAGTTCAGTTAGTAATCAACATTCAATCCCTGTGGAGACGATATCTTTTATACTATAACTCAATCAAACCCGTGAACTTGCGGGATCACATCACTGGTTGTATAATAATTCGATAAAACATCCCTTTAAGCTTAGTAGGCACTTTACGATCACAAATCACTCTAGATGCATTTCTCCATTTTAAGGACATACTAGAGCCTCTTAAAAATTCAAATCCACCATTTTATAGTCTCTTATGATGTTAGGATACATATAGAATTTTTTAGGAATTTTTAGAAATTTTTAGAAACTTAAACAAAGGATATTTCTACACAAAGGTGCAGCTCGCCCAAAAATAGGGTGTGAATAATTTCACTTCCATTTTTGAATTTTTTGGGGTACTATATGATTAGTAAAAATTCCATAAATATTACTGGATACCCTTCTATGTGTTGGTTAAAACATATTCAAATTTTGTGACAATTGAAGCTCATTTGCCTAGTGAATAAATTCATACAAATTCAGAACTCCAGTGCTGACTATTTTGGAAAGGCATGATTCATGAATTTTTTGGACTGATTATATTGATTAATTATGAAACTTAAGGGCTTATATTTGTCAATTAACATGTTGGAAACATTATATATTTATTTGATAAATTTTGGAGATGTTTTAGAAGTAAAAAAAAGTCCCTTGTTGTAATTGCTGGAAATCGCGCATCATACATGCACAGCGGAATAAAATTTTTACATGATTTCCACCAAGGATCCATGTGAATTTAGAACGCCATAGATTAGGGATTAGGGTTTATATCTTTCGGCAAAAATCTTCTGACTGCTAAAGCAAATTCGATCTGCTTCCAAATCACGAACCGGAATGGAAACCAGTAAATCAGATCACTAGTACAACGTTTATGTGGCTGCACCTCTGTGGTATCCACTTGAACCCGTGAATCACCGATGAATGTCCGCTACACACACCGGTTGAAATTGATCTCCTTACACCTCGTAGTGCTAGCTATGCCTCTTCAGAGATTTTGGTCAAGGAGAGGTGCTAGGGTTTTCTATGCTTTTGCTTGGGGTGCGTAAATAATAATAGTAATCCTATTATTACCCAATAAGCCTATTTAAATAGGTGCATAGAAAAACCTAACCTATTTGGGCCTTATTCCATGTATAATTATAGGCTTACTATTGGGCCTTATAATTATAACATGAATTCCTAAATATTAAGCCCAAACAATTTGGTCCATTAATTCCAAATTCACTAAGCTCTAAGTGTGCGACCCTACAGGCTCTCATCACGTTGGCAATGACCATTAATCATATTAATGATCATAAACAATGATTGGTGTCTAGCAACACATCATTATTACCCAAGTAATGAGAAAGTCGGTGATTTGACTAAACCTTTACACGTGATCATCACTTATGTCCTTTTGTCCTATACATCTAGATTGAGCACAAGACATGGACCGTGTCATTCCCGTATAGCCCAATCTTAAGGTTTCTTGACTCCCAAGTAAGCTGACTGAAACAAATGTAATCGACATCTCATGTTAATTGATCTGAGCATGGCCATGCATTTTCTCAGCTTTACTTAATCAAGGGGCCCATACATGTTACTTCTGTTATATAAGAGGGGCAAATCCTATCTTGATCACACAAACCCCTCCGCATGATATGTAACATATCCAATATCTACCCTTACATTCACTTAACCATTAGTGACATAGAATAGTATCAAAATATGAAACTTACATGTAGGGAACCTTGGTGATCTCAAGTCAAAGGACCATATTAATAATGATCATTAAGAACCACTTATGACACTCATATAACGATCCATGTAGTGTTCTTAATATGGGTCGGTCCAGTATACAAGTTCTCTAACTTGTACTCATGTGTAAACTTAATATCCCATATAAGTCTTCACACATGCTAGTCTTAACATATCAAAGCAACCTAATCCACAATGATATATGACTAGGGACATTTAAGAATATAATTATTCTAGGGTTATTATTATAATTAAATATATTACGTAGACAATATATATAAATATAATAATTGGAATTGCCATTAAAATAACATGATTCAAAATTACAATCATCAATATGATTGGTTTTAGGGCATATACACTAACAGTAATACACCCTCTATTGCCCTGTTCAGAAAATTAGCACTTGAACAGTACTGTTGATTTAATATTTGTAAAATGCACTAAATATTTGATTCTTAGAAATAAATTGTGATGATATTAGAATATGATTGGAATAATGTCTTGAATTATTGTAATTATTTGGATGTTCTTTAATGGTATAGAATATAATAATCGATTAAATTGAGTTATGAAATGTTCAATGTATTGAAATTATGATACATTATGAGAATATGCAATGATTACACTCTTTAATGTTAAATTTGAAATCTATACTTGTTACATTGATAAAGGAAAATTAATTAGGTTACTAATGGCTAGTTGATATTGACCATACCTTTGTTATGATGGATTGACATGATTTTACCTTAATTAGCAAGAAAAGCCTACAAAGGCTCATTTGTGTTACTTAATATGTGTGGGGGAGATTGGCCTAATGGCTTGCAACATCCTTCTAAAAGAAGGAGAGGGTGGCAAGAAGTGGAGGGAAAAGGTTGGAGGTGAGTGAGATAAAGTTGGCCCAAAGAAATAAGGAGGAAACCTGTATACCATACTAGCTATTTCTATTGATGTAATATTAATACATAATGCCTATGATAAGTGGTAGATATTAAATGTGAATAAAGTTAAGTATACGGAATTTTATCTAATCTTCCGGAATTTGTATTAAAGAAAACTGATCAAGGAAAACCATAGGGATAAAGATTGAGTAGCTACTCATTGAGTATTTTATATACTCATTCTTTTTTGATGTTATTTTATTTTATAGATAAAGAACAAGGAGCTTCAATGGAGGATTGATATACTGCATAAAACCTTCTGATCTCCATGGGGCATAGTGTGACAGAAATGACTATTTTGAGTCATTCACTATACAGTTAAAGTCTATGTGTATTACTAAATAATTTTGTTATGCTACTGTATATTAATATCATAGATTAACTTTTCATTGCACGTGGAATGCAATTTATTTTACTTATATTATTTAACGCTATCATGTATTTCTCTTTTATTATAAAATAGTCAGATATAATTTCTTACAGGCTTATAAAGATGTCTAATTGGTTGTATACTAGCTAGATGTCTTTACACTGGTCACGATGCCTAAAATTAGGTTGTGACAAAAGTGCTTTATAAATACCTAACTACTCTGAACTTTTTCTTTAATAACTAGTAATTTAATGTCTATATGCTTTGACTTTGATGAATTCCTATTGTTGTTAGAATATAACATTGTTAACTTATTTTCATAAAATAACTTTAATGGTCTTTTAATATGATCCATAATTTATAGCCTAGTGACCAAATTTTGTAGCTACATCGTATGATTAGATGCCTCATAACATGCTATAAATTCAATTGTCATGATGGAAGAAGCTATGAGTATTTACTTATCACTTTTCTAGGAAATATCTCCTCTAGTAAGTAAATAGATATAACCTAAAGTAGATCTATGACTATCTTGGCATCCTACAAAGTTCAAGTTAGAATACCTAATAATCTTTAACTGATACAATCTCTTATATATGAGTACATAGTCTTTTATTCTTTAAGGATACCATATGGCCTTTTTAGTTACTTTCCAATGACCTATTTTTGAATCACTCAACTATCTACTTAAAAATCTAACAATGTATGTAATATCTAGATACATATAAACTTGAGCGTACATTAAACTCTCATCAAACTTGTGCTATATACAATCATCAACTACATTCATCTAAAAAACAAAAGAGATGATAACTTGATGGAACTTGTAATATTATTAGTAGGAAGCCTACTTAAAGCATAAATGGATTTCTTTACTTTTGAGAGTTAGAACTTTCAATGACCCTATGGAAGTTAATTAGGTTATTTCCCACCATTCCAATATTTACCTTATATTCTTAGAGATAGATAATGTAATCATCTAGAATCACACTTTTCTTGTCACTAGTAGATTTTCTTAATAGCATTTATTCTTGAAATTATTGAGTTTGTTCTTCAAGAATAACATGGTGGCCTTAATCAGAGGGATTTTTAATGTTTTTTTTGTGGTTCTGGAGTTGCTACTTAGGCAATGTCAAGAATAGAAAGTTAATCATAGTCAATGATAACCATAGGAGGAGAAACAAATTCATTCTCAAAGATAAAGTTTTTCAACCTTATCTCACCCCTTAAATTCAGTATATTTAAAGAATCGAGCATTCCCTATCTAAAAAAAAGAACTAATTATAGGATCATAAAACTTATATCCTTGAGGCTATTCAGAGTACCTAACAGAATAGTTACTAACCATTCTTAAGTCAAATTTCTTTTCATTTGGCCTATAAGGCTTTGCCCCAACTAGATAACCCTAAACATATAGATATTTTATTCTAGGTTTCTTGTCCATTCATAATTCATAATGGCTTTAGTTCATTGCCATAGTTGAAACTCTATTAAGGATGTAAGCTATAATCTTTAATGCCTCTTCCTAAAGTGAATTTGGCAAGGTAGTATGACGAATCATACTCCTAACCATATCCTTTAAGGTTTTATTTCATCTCTTAGTAACATGATTTATATTAGGGCTTTTTGGCATGGTGTATTATGGGATAATACCATACTCCTCTAGGAATTTAGCAAATAGTCTTAGATAATGTTCACCTAATCCATCATATATGCTTTAACATTCACTACTATAGTCTGACTTAATGCCTTTGATCCTTTTATTGAGTTAATTCTTTACTTCAGCTTTGAAAGCTTTGAACATGTCTAGTGCTTGAGACTTTTTATGAAAATGATAAAAGTATCTGTAACATGAAAATCATCTATGAATGTAATAAAATATTTTTAACCATTTAAAGAAGCAATAGAGAATGACTCAAATTTCTATATGCATTAGTTCTAAGACATCTAAAAATCTTTCGACACCTAATCTGCTTTTGTTTGTTTATTCCTTTTTAATGCACTCAATACAAACTTCAAAGTTTGATAGAATAAGAGGATAAAAAAATTCCATTTAATATAAGTATTTCAATTCTTTGTTTAGAGATATGCCCTAAATGCTTGTACCATAGTGATTTGAAATTCTTATTAGTTAATTTCATTTTGGTGCCACATGAATTAACATGTATGGTTTCATTAAATAAGGTAATTTTATTAAGCATATAAAGATTATCATATCTAGGTAAAGAATAAGAACAACAAGTTTTAAATCATAAAAAAGACTAAATTAACTATTTCCCAAAGAACGAGAGTAACTAAATTTGTTTAACATGAAAATAAAAACTAAATTCCATTTAAATGACAATACATTATAAGTATGATTCAAATTTAAATAAAATTCAGTCTTTAATAATAGTCTAAAAGTCCTAATTGCCTTAACTTTGACTGACTTACCATCACCCATATAAATGTGTCATTCATTATTACTCGGCTTTTGACAACTTAAGCAACCCTATATAGACACATTTATATGACTATGTATGTCTAGGAACTCTAGTTAAATTAACTTTAGAACAAAGAAAATTAAGAAGTGTACGTTTCTTTACACATTAAGCTTGATATGTGGTACATTGTTTCTTCTTATGAGAAGTATTTCCCTAAAAGTAGTAAGCAAATTCCTTAGTTTACCTTTTTTGTTCCTTATGTCACTTTTTTATGATGGAATAACCGTAACTTCCTTATTGTTTTTCCTCTTCTTGTTATTGTCTTTAAAGACTAAAGCTAGATGAGCACTTTCAATCTTTTCTTGCTTCAATTTCTTTTTTTCTTGTACATAATATGAAATAAATTTTTTAAGAGTCAATTTTGCCTTTTGGCAATTATAACTAACTTTGAATTGATTAAATTATGTAGGAAGAAGGATTAAAACTAAATGCATAAGCAAATCTTCAAATAGTTCTAACTTTAGTGTTTTTAATTTTGATATAAGAAAAGACATTTCCAAAATGTACTTCTTGATGTTCCTTTTGCTTTTATACCTAATGGAAACAAAACTCCCTAGAAAGATATTTGTCTGTCTTTTAATTTTTAGCAAAATGTTTCTCAAGTTCTTTAAGAAACACTCAAATTTTTGGCAAAAGTTTTTGGAATTGCACATTTCATGATCATAAGACTCATACAATTTAAGTGTTCCAATTTCTCCAAATTCTCTTAGCATAAGAGGAACTTACATTTGTAAGAGTAGGGGTTTGCTCAACCTGAAGAGCAAGGTCTAGATCCATGCAACTAAGAACAATCATGATATTTACTATCTAATCTTTAAAGTTTGTGCCATTAAGCATGGGATGGAGTTAAGGTTTATAAATACTAAAAGCACTAGAAACATTCACTGAATAAAGAACAAAGTAAACAAAATAACAAGCTCACAATCAAAATCTAAATTTAACATGATTAACCAATTCAAATAATGGTAGGTCCTATCATAAGATACCTAGCATAATATTGAAATTTAGTCTTTGCATATAAAAATTAACTTATAAGTTATACTCTTGGTGTAATATTCAAATATTGAGAATAATTCCTATCAAATAACAAGCTTTTCTTTAGATGAACTTAATATTCATATGAAAAATTTAATAATTGTTATATACTTGTAACTAGAAGTGTGTTTGAATTTTAGCTAAATAAAAACCTTCCTTCAAGTTGATCATTATCTATATGAAACTAGAAAACATGACCATTTTAATATTTTAAATTAATCAATTTATACAAGAGAGGTTACTTTAGTAATATGTTACTTCAATCAATTAATTTAAAAATTAAACATTTAAAATTAAAGAATAAAAGATGCCAAAATTTGAATTTGAATCCATAATTATATATAATTTATCAATCTAGATTCATAAAACAGTATAACATTGACATCATATATTAAATCCAAAAACTAAATATCACTAATATCATATATTGATCTCATATATATTAACATATATTATTAAATTCAAATCTCAAAATCAAATCATTGAATATCATTGTATTTTATTCAACACATAATGAACATAATGTAACCTTCAAATGTTAAGATCATTCTTTATATGTGCTAACCCACATATGTCAAGAAAATGAAGCAAGATTCCATAAAACTAATTTAATAAGAAATATAGAGAAGAGGAAATACAATTAATTACAAAAACTATCCATGTATATGTTTTGTTTCATATTGACTTATATGGTGGGTTTCTTATTTGACATTAAATTCAACATCAACTCATAATGCAAACAATGTATTTGTGAATGCCATTGATTTGACAGGATGAATATGCAATAAAAAAATATCGTAAGATATGTTTTTGATATATGTTAAATAGCTCTATATATGTTTATGATATGAAACATTAATGAAATTGCAATTCTTTCATCAATATTAATTTAACAAGGATATATATATTAAATTGCAATTTAAACATTAATAATAACTTATAATTCAAACTTTAATCAAATCACAAGTCCATTTTATGAATTTTCTTCTCAATAATTTAACATAGAGGCTCTGGTATCATTGTTAAAAAGCTTTGATTATGATAATGATAAAATTCATTATTAAAACTCACATATTTCATGTTTAATTATCAAGAAGAATATACCACAAGATGTGATAGCGTACTTGAATCCATAGGAATTAACAGGATTGTGGTTTCATGATTTTTTATCTTCCTAATTGGTATGTATCAATTATCTAGAGAAAACCTCTTTATATTCTCTAATGATGGAATATTAGAAAACAAAACCTTTACGCCTAATTTAGGGACCATAACCACTTATTTATTTTCTTTATTTTTCATATTCCTAATTCACTTATCATAAATAAGAAATAAAATTTTTAATTACCTACTTATAAAAGCCTATACAAAATAAAATGATTTAGACCCACTTAATTTTAAATTTTATTTTATCACTTTAATTTGGACTAAACCTTGTGATGGCTAATAATATACAATTATTATTGTTATTTACATGTATATACAACGTATATGTTCATTAAAAAAACTCAACATAATATTTTAAATTAATTAATTGAAGCAATGAGTTACCAAAGTAATCTTTCTTATGTAGATTAATTAATTTGAAATATTAAGATGATTGTGTTTTTTGATTTCATATGGATAATGATTGGCCCAAAAGGAGGTTGTTATTTAGCTAATTAAAACATACTTATGATGATAAATATGTGAAAATTATTAGGTTTTCCATGTGAATATTAGGTTAGTCCAAAGAACAGTTTATTATTTAATAGGAATTTGCTTTTAATATTTGATTACTGCACCAAAAGTACCACCTGTAAGTTAATTTTTTTTTTTGTTAGAAGACTGAATATTATGATAGGACTTGCCATTATTTGAACTTGTTAATCATGTTAAATTTAAGTTTTGATTGTAAGCTTGTTGTTTTGTTTATTTTGTTCTTTATTTAGTGAATGCTTCTACTACTTTAGTATATGCAAAAATTAACTGCATCCTTTTTCTTAATGGTATAAACTTTAAAGATTGGAAAGAGAATGTCATTATCATTCTTGGTTACTTAGATCTAAACTTTGCTCTTTAAGTTGATTGACCTCTTAGATGCAAGTTCCTTTAATGATAAGAAGGATTTGGAGAAGTGGGAATAATTAAATCAAATAAGTCTTATGATATCAAATGTGTAATTCTGAAAACTTTCAAGGGTAAAATGTTTGATAAGAATGATACTAAATTGTTCCTTAAAGAACTTGAGAAATATTTTATCAAAAATGAAAAGACAGAGACAAGTACCTTTCTAAAAAGTCCTATTTCCATAAGGTATAAAGACAAAAGGAACATCAGGGAGTACATTTAGAAAGTCTTATCTTGCATAAAAACTAAGAGCACTAAAGTTAGAGTTCTTTGAAAACTTGCTTGTGCATTTAGTTATAATATTTCTTCCTACACAATTCAATCAATTCAAGGTTAGTTATAATTGCTAAAAGGAGAAATAGTCTCTTAATAAGCTAATTTCACATTGTGTACTAGAAGAAGAGAGACTAAAGTAAGAAAAGACTAAAAGTGCTTGTTTGGTTTCAACTTCTAAAGACAATAAGAAAAAGAAGAATAAGAATAAGGAAATTTGAATTATTCCATCACAAAAAGAAGCAACATAAGTAATAGAAAAGGCAAACTAAGGAATTTACTTGCTATTTTTGTGGAAATACTTCTCATAAAAAGAAATAATGTATCAAATATCATGCTTGGCATGTAAAGAAAACTATGCTTCTCAATTTGGTTTGTTCTAATGTTAATTTGATTTTAGTTCCTAGACATACTTGGTGGATAGATTTAATGCTACTAGTCACATAAGTTTGTTTATGTAAGGTTGCTTGAGTTGTTAAAAGCCAAATGATGGTGAATGATACATTTATATGAATGATGGTAAGTTTGTTAAAGTTAAAGCAATTAATACTTTTAGATTATTGTTAAAAATTGTATTTTATTTGAATTTGGGTAAGACTTATATTGTATTATCATCTAGATAGAATTTAGTTTCTATTTCTGTATTGGACAAATCATGTTACTTTTATTTTTTTGAAAATAGTCAATTTATTTATTTATTTTTTATGATTCAAAGCTTGTTAGTTTTGATTCTTTATCTAGAAATGATAATCTTTATATGCTTGATATAGTTGCCTCATTTAATGAAAACTTACATGTTAATTCATGTGGCATTATAAAGAAATTAACCAATAAGAATTTTGCATCACTTTGGCACAAGTTTTTAAGGCACATATCTAAATAAAGAATTGAAAGACCTATCTCAGATTGAATTCTCAATCCTATTGATTTATCAAACTTTCAAGTCTATGTTAAGTGTATATGCACATCGCAATTCACCAAAATTAGTTAAAACTAGTATGTTGAAAGTATAATGTAGTTAATGGTACAACCCAGGTTATACCTCTAATGATCCCTTGATTATTATCTTTTCTAATTGAATTCCTAGCAATGTTCACAAAATTGTTGAATTATTTATGCAATAAAAATGAAAGAAACTAATGCAAACATAATGAAAAAGCCACAAAATAGAATGCTATAGCAGAATATATGCAATATGCTATATGCTGTATGAAAAATTATGTAGAACATAAAATGCAAAATTAGGGGGTTATTTACATGAAATTAAAACAATAGCAATAACTAAACAAATATAAAATAGAAACAAAATAGAAAGGAATTCAATGGAGTAAAACAACCAGTTCAAGGAATTGAGAGCTTTAAGTTGGATTAATCATTAATCAATTAAGATTGATTTTATAATTAACTCTTTAATCTTGAATCACCCAAAATCCCTAAATAATTCATGAATGCTATACTAGATAATTGTCTAAAATTTGATTAATTAAAATTAGCTAATTAAGCAATCACTATAATCTTACTGGTTAAATCAAAACTGATTTAATAATAAAATTCAGTTGAATTGAAAAATTATTTTAGAAATATCCAATTTAGTCCTTTAACCCTCTGTCCCTATGTATAAAACCTTGATTTATCAATCATAATTTCATATCAAAGCAGAAAAGGATTAGAAATCACAAGGATGAGCATCAATTATATCAAATTAACATCCAATATAAGCAATTTCAAGAATTCAATACAAGTAAATAAGGAAAGAGGAAAATTAATTAAAGAAAATTAATATTATAAGTGATAATCTAATAATCTAATGAAGGAGAGCCCTAAACTCCTTGAACCAACCACGGATTTAGATTTGCATTGAAGAACAAAAGAGAGAACATAAAGAAGAGAAAACTATCTACTGTTGAATGCTATGTGTGTCAGGAAGTCTAATGAGTTCTCCCTCTTTATTTAACCTAATTAAGCTTAAACAATATTAGAATTGGATTGTATGACTCTTAGGATTACAATAATATGGATTTCATAATTTTTAAAAGCCTAGACCTATTTTTTATAATTCAAGTAAATCCAATAGCTGAATCAGTGAATTCTCGTAGGTTTGACTTCTAACTAGTTTTTGATCATGAAATCCATGTAATTTGGATAAATTATAAACATCAAACTTGTATCCTTCTATCTTGTGAGAATTTTAGCTTTGGTTTCAGGTTAATTAGATAGCTATAGCTCTAGATATAGCTCAAATATAAAGGTAGGTTCAGCTAGGATGTAGAGATGACTTCAATATCTCAATCATATATGACCTCTAAAACATTTGAAATAGGCTTGGGTCAAAGCACAAAAGTCATAGTTCTCTTTTTAAGCTTTCCAAAAATATAAATTTGCCTCAATCCAACATTCAGAACCTAAGATATAGTTAAAAAATAGAAACAATATCAAAATCTAGTATTTATTAAATAAATTGACAATATTATAAAATTAATTCCAAAAGTATAAAATAAGGCCTAATTAGTGAAATTAAGAAAATCTAATACCTAAGAGATATAAAATATGAGAAAATAAAATAGTAAATATTTTTTTCATCAATTCTCCCACATTTATCCCTTCTTTGTTCTTGGGCAAGAGATAGCTTTATTCAAAAGCAAAAGATTAAAAGACTTACTTCCCAAAAACTTCAAAATCATAAATCTACAAGCAAGAACCAACCAAAGGCAATAAGAAACATAACACATCATGAAGAGAAATCTTGACAAAGTTAGAACTAACTAACATAGCAACTTCATTCAAAAAGAATAAATCAAATTAGTAGATTCTCACAAACTTTACTCTCAAGTGCTTAGGTTAGTGTTTCACTTAAGTTTATTCTATGAAATTGCTTTACTATAAGCTTGCTAATCATCTAATTTCCACTACTCAAATCACATACACAACACAAATTAAAAAAAATTTATTTATGGTTGTAATGTAGCTAAGGTAAGTGTCGGAAAAATAAGGGTATGAGAGGCTAGAAACTAAAGAAATTAATAGGGCATTTGAATCAATAGTATATGGGCAAATCATTAACAATTATAACTTAACACAACAATCCAAATTCAAATTCAAACACTTATCATCTTCTTTATTTTTTTCCTTTTTCCTTTCTTTCTTCTCTCTTTTTTTTCTCTATTCAATTCAATTCATTTTTTTATTCATTTTTTGTTTTTTTCTTTTCATTTTCTTCTTTTATTTTTTTTACTTTGATTTTTTTCTCCTTTTTTTGAATTAACCTGTGATGATGATTTTTCACAACACATAAACTCACACACCCTCACACTTATTCAAGAGCTCATTTTATAGAAATTCAAATACTCTACGAATCCCTAAAATTAGGTAAAGGCATTTATTTTTCATTGGAAAAATATGCTTATGGGTTAATCAATAAAAAAAAGGTAATAAAAGCTTAAGGGGGCTAATAATGGTAAAAAAACTTTAAAGTTAGCTTTATAGCTCTAACTTAAATAAAGAAATAATGCCTTCATCATGTTTGTGCACGTAAGTACAAAATTTAATTTTAAAAAGATTCAAAACAAGTTCTAGAGAAACAAATCATAAGAGAACATCACACAAGAAAGGAAGATAATAATATGAATGTTCAACATAAGGCTCAACATTTCACAAGGTAGGTCATGTTACTAGGTTCAATCTACCAATTCAAAATCTATCATTACATTAATTAATTTCAAGAAGCAAAATTATTCATTCAATTATGTTATGAATCCTATCTAACTTCAATTGAATCCTACTCATGAAAGTGCAAAATCTTTATTAGTAGAAAATAATTAAAAAGGACTCAAAATGACTAAAAAATAAGTAAAAATGCATTTTTTTGAAATTTTCTATTTTTTAAAAGCATAAAATTGAAAAGCATATAAAGCATTGAAAGAAGACATAAAACATAAAGTAAACCCTAGAAGTCTCCCTCCACACTTAAATTTTACATTGTCCTCAATATAAAGCATATCAATATTATCAAGAATAATATAAAAAAAGATAAAAGAAATGGAAAATAAAAGAGAAAGGTAAGAGAAAGTAAATCTCAAAAGTGGCTTGGGTTGCCTCTCAAGAAGAACATTTTTTTAATATCTTTCGCTAGACCATGGCTTCCATTTCTTTAACTAGGATCTACATGAGGATTTACTACCTTCTTTGCTTCCACATTTCTAACCTTTAGGCCATCCATCAAAGAGGTAACTTGAAAATTAGAATCATCCATCATAAATGCTCGAAGTACTACTCTTAAATCATTCTTGCTCCTTGAATGGTTAAAGTCATCTGGTATAACAAATTCAACATGATCAATAAAAGAATTAAAATGATTAAAGTGAAAGCACTCATTTTCTTCAAGGTGGAATCTCTTCTTTATCATTTTTTCTATAATTTTTAAAGCAATATTATTTTCTTCATTTAAACACTTAGCATTATTTAAAAATTAGAAAGTTTAGGGAATTCAACAAGTATTTCATCATGGATATTAACATATAATTTAGAATTAACATATGCAGAACCTATAAAATTAGAAATAGCAAAAAGAATAGAATTAGAATGAGGAAAATCATATACTAACGGTTCCAAAATACTAAGAAAGGATATGTAATTATCATGCATATATTTAAAAATATCAAACTTAACTATAACACCATCAAACTCATAGTTAATGTTTCATCTCAAACATTAATTATGATCTTTGTTGTCTTTAGAAAAGGCCAGCCAAGAATGATTAGTGGAAGAATATTTGAATCTTTATTTTCCATCTTCAAAATGTATAAATTTGTTGGAAAGATTAATCCATCAACCTACACTAGGATATCTTCAACAAATCCAAAGGACAAATGTTAGATTTATTTGCTAATTGAACAACTACTCCTATTTCTTTCAAAACTCCTAAATTCAAAGCATTGAAAATAGAAAGAGGCATGACATTAATGAATGCTCCTAAGTCTAACATGGCATACTCTATTCTGGTTTTCCCTATAATACATGGAATGATAAATGTGCTTGGATCTTAAAATTTTCTTAGTAATTTTCTTTGAATGATTACAAACACATTTGCTCCCACACTTAATTTTTCATCCACCTTTAATTTTCTCTTATTAATGTATAAATATTTCAAGAAGTTAGCATGCCTTAGAATTTTTTTTATCAAATCTAGTTAAGATATGTTAACTTTTATTTTCCTAAGGGATTTTAAAATTTAATTTTCATGTTTATTTTTCTTTTGGTGAAAAAGTATTTTATTTGGTAAAGGGATGGGGATAGGAAAATCAGTGTAAGCAAGGGAAGAATTCTCCATATTATTACCCCATTTTTGCTTCTAGTTATTCTTCTCTAGTTGAATGCTAGTTTCTGGTTTATCATTTAATTCTACTTGACTGCTTGCTGCTTCATTGGCTATTGGTTGATGTCTTTATTCTGGTTAATTGCCTTTTAGTTTATTGTTTACTTCTAGTTGTAAGGTTAAAGGCTTATCGGCTTGCTTGCCATTTTTAAGCTTGATTGCATTCATAACATCTTTGTTTCTTATATTGCTAGAAGATAGTTAGTTAGAACCTTATACCTTGAGCTTACTTAATGCAGAAGTTAATTAGCTTATTTAATTTTACAAATTCATAATAGTGGCCTCTATTTTTTGTTGGAACTACAGGTTATGTACTGCTATTTGCTTAACTAACTCTTTAAATGATGGTTGAGAAGATGTTATATTAGAATTTGGCTGATTAATAGTATTATGTCGCATTTTGGTATATACATGAGGATGATATCAATTTTGGCTTAGGTTGATACTATATTTAAGATTCTAGTTATCTATCTAGCAAAAATATTGAGCTTATTATTAATAGTACTGCGTTGGATGCCATTATTAGTATTAATATTAGTTAAGTTACTATTGATATTGTGGTTTTCTAGGGAAGATGGCTACTGCATAAGCTAGAGGAGGAGGGAGTTTATCATCTTGTAATGTTAGACAACAGTCTATTAGATGAGTTAAACATGAGCAAATTCCATAAATTTTGGTAGGAGGAGTAAGAACTCATTGCTATTGTCCCATAGCCATTTACCTTACTAAGGAGGTTAATTCGTCTAATTTATTCTCTAATCTCTGTTGGTTTGAACTAGGGGAAAGTCATTTTATTCATGCCTTTGTTAAAGCAGCCATAATTCTTGTTCCAAACTACTGTGAATTTGGTACCATATTTGCTATAAGATCCTTGGTTTCCATTGGAATCTTGTATACTAAAGCTCTACCATTTGCTACATCGATCATACTTTTATCCATTAGAAGCAAGCCTTCATAAAAATATTACATTAAGAGTTACTTACTAATCTGGTAGTGTGGACAGCTAGCACATAACTTTTTGAATCTTTCCCAATACTCATATAATGTTTCACCACTCATTTGCCTAATACCATAAATTTCCTTTCTCATGGTAGTAACTTTGGATGCAATAAGAATTTATCCAAGAAGAACTGCTTCATATCAATCCAGTAAGTAACAGAACTAGGTTGTAAATAGTAAAGCTAGTCTTTAGTAGCATTTGCAAGGAAGAATGGAAAGGCTTGCAACTTGATATAATCTTCAGAAATCCCTTAAAGCTTCATGGTTGAACACATCATATGAAACTCTTTCAGATGCTTATAAGGATCCTCACTTGTAAGACTATGAAATTTTAGACGCAAATGTATTAAACTAAATTTAACCTCAAATTAGCATCTAATTTAGGATATTTGATGCCTAATGATTGATATGTAACATCAATGATAGCTAATTTCTTCAAAGTACTATTATTAGCCATGTTTTTAGAATTTTCTAAGGGTTCGAAAAGGAGAATAGGAATGCTAGAATAACTTTTATTTTTATTCCTACACATAGAATGAAATGTTCTATCAATTTCAGAATCAAACTCAAGTAACTCAGCAGCATTCTTCCTTGTCATGTACTAACATTACATTACTCTATAATAGGAAAGCTATAGGAATACAAAAACATAAAAATAGTAATGTACTACGAAAAATTAGCCTCAACGCATCTAATTAACATATCTAAATATTTTTAAAAATTATGGGACTACTATAGAAATTTTTCTATAACCATGTAGAACCTAAAAATGCAATAAAATTTTTTAAAAAAAATTAAAAAAGTGATCAAAATAGTGGAATTTAGCTAAAAAAAATAGGGCATCTCACAAGCAAAGCTCGTAACTTTTGATGAGAAAAATCAATCTATCTCTTATAAAAACGTCAGCTCAATCAGAGCTAGTGAGACTCAGTATGATTTTTAGGGGTAAGGTGAAAAACTATGTAAAATTAGCTTTCTAAGGCAAAAAACCTTTGTTTCAATGTTGGATAATGTATAATATGTTAAAATATGATAAATTGAAGTGGAGGTATAAAAATAAAATAAGGAATTCAATGGAATCGAAGAAAACATAGAAAATTGTAGTTACCATAAAATGCAAGAAACACAAGTAACTGGTGCAATTACTAACTGAAAAGATAGAATAATTGTGTAATATACTACTAGAAATATGTGGGAAAAGATAAATTCAAAAAGATCCCTGACAATGGCATCAAAATTTTAATATATATATCGCGATGCACTAAAATTAGTTGAAACTAGTGTGCTGAAAGCATAATATAGTTAATGGCATAGCCTAAGTCATACCCCTAATGATCTCTTGATATTATATTTTCTAATTGAATTTCTAACAGTATTCATACAATTGTTGAATTAGTGATGCAATGAAAATGAAAGAAATTGAGCAAACTTAAGGGAAAGGCCATAAAATAAAATGTTGTAACAAAATATATGCAATTTATTGTATGTTGTATGAAAAATTATGTAGAACACAAAATGCAAAAATGGAAGGGGATTGTTTGCACAGAACTAAAACAATAGCAATAACTAAACAAATATAAAATAAAAACAAAAATAGAAATGAATTCAATAAAGTAAAATAACCAATTTCGAAAATTGAAAGCTTTAAGTTGGATTAATCATTAATCAATTAAGATTGATTTTCTAATTAATTCTTTAACCTTGAAATATCTGAAATCCCTGCAATAATTCATGGATCCTATACTAGATGATTTTCTAAAATTTAATTAATTAAGATTAGCTAATTAAGCAATCGTTATAATCCTATTGGCTAGAATGAAACATATTTAATAATAGAATTCAGTTGAATTGAAAAATTAATTTAGAAATCTCAAATTCAATCCCTCAACCCTCTATCCCTATGTATAAAAATATGATTTATTAGCCACAATTTCATATCAAAGTAGCAAAGGGTTAGAAATCATAGGGATGAGCATTAATTATATCAAATTAACATCTAACATAAGCAATTTTAAGAATTTAGCATAAGTAAATAGGGAAAGAAGAAAATTAATTAAAGAAAATTAATATTACAAATCATAATCTCATAATCCAATGAGGGAGAGCCTCAAACTCCTTGAATTAACCTTAGGTTTAAGCTTCCATTGAAGAATAAAAGAGAGAACGAGAATAAGAAGAGAAAAATATTTATTATCGAATACTATATGTGTGTCAAGAAGTCTAATGAGTTCTCCTTATTTATTTAATCTAATTAAGCTGAAATTCTATTGAACTTGGATTGTAAGACTCTTAAGATTACAATAATAAGGTTTTCCTAATTTTTAAAAGCCCAGATCTATTTTTTATAGGTCAAGTAAATCCAATAGTTGAATTAGTGAATTCTTGTAGGTCTAAATTCTAACTAGTTTTTGATCATGAAATCCACATAATTTGGATAAATCATAGATATAAAACTTGTAACCTTGTGTCTTATAAGAATTTAAGCACTAGTTTCAGGTTAATCGGACTACTATAGCTTTAAATATGACCTAAATACAGAGGTGGGTTCAGCTAGAATAGAGACATGATTTCAACTTCTTAGCCACATATGACCTTTAAAACATCTAAATTGGGCTTGGGTAAAAGCATAAAAGTAGTTCTCTCTTTAAGCTTTTCAAAAATATAAAATTTACCTCAATCCAACATCTGGAACCCAAAATATAGCTAAAAAATAGAAATAGTGTTAAAGTTGAGTATTTACCGAATAAATTCACAATATTATAAAATCAATTCTAAAATTATAAAATAAGGCCTAATTAGTGAAATTAAGCAAATAACACCTAAGAGACATAAAATAAGATAAAATCAAATAGTAAATATTTTTCTCATTAGTGTATTAAAGGGAAACAAACAAATATAAGGAGATTAAGTGTCAAAAGATCTTTAGACATCTTAAAACTAATACATACAAAAATTTGTGGGCCATTTCTTATAGCTTCTAGGAATGGTTAACCATATTTCATTATATTTATAGACAATTTTTCACATTATGGATACCTTTATCTTATTCTTGCAAAGTCTTAAGAATGAGATGTATTCAAAGCTTTCAAAATTAAAGTTAAGAATCAACTCAACAAAAAGATTAAAGGTATTAGGTTTAATAGTGGTAGTGAATACTATGATTGATATAATGGATTAATGAACAATGTATAATACTATATGCCAAATTCTTAGAGTAGTGTAGTATTGACCTACAATATACCATGCTGAGGAGCTCTAACATGGATGGTGTTGTTAAGAGATAAAATAAAGCCTTAAAACATATGGTCAGAAGTGTTAGTGTATATGCCCTAAAACCAATTATATTGGTGATTGTAATTTTGAATCATGTTATTTTAATGGCAATTCTAATTATTATATTTATATATATTATCTGCGTAATATATTTAATTATAATAATAACCTTAGAATAATTATATTCTTAAATGTCCCTAGTCATATATCATTGTGGATTAGGTTACTTTGATATGTTAAGACTAGCATGTGTAAAGACTTATATGGGATATTAAGTTTACACATGAGTACAAGTTAGAGAACTTGTATACTGGACCGACCCATATTAAGAACACTACATGGATCGTTATATGAGTGTCATAAGTGGTTCTTAGTGATCATTATTATGGTCCTTTGACCTGAGATCACCAAGGTTCCCTACATGTGAGTTTCATATTTTGATGCTATTCTATGTCACTAATGGTTAAGTGAATGCAAGGGTAGATATTGGATATGTCACATATCATGCGGAGGGGTTTGTGTGATCAAGATGGGATTTGTCCCTCCTATATAACAGGAGTAACATCTATGGGCCCCTTGATTAAGTAAAGCTGAGAAAATGCATGGCCATGCTCAGATGAATTAATATGAGATGTCGATTACATTTGTTTCAGTCAGCTTACTTAGGAGTTAAGAAACCTTAAGATTAGGCTATACGGGAATGACACGGTCCATGTCTCGTGCTCAATCTAGATGTATAGGACAAAAGGACATAAGTGATGATCACGTGTAAAGGTTTAGTCAAATCACCGACTTTCTCATTACTTGGGTAACAATGATGTGTTGCTAGACACCAATCTTTGTTTATGATCATTAATATGATTAATAGTCATTGCCAACGTAATGAGAGCCTGTAGGGTCGCACACTTAGAGCTTAGTGAATTTGGAATTAATGGACCAAATTGTTTGGGCTTAATATTTGGGAATTCATGTTATAATTATAAGGCCCAATAGTAAGCCTATAATTATACATGGAATAAGGCCCAAATAGGTTAGGTTTTTCTATGCACCTATTTAAATAGGCTTATTGGGTAATAATAGGATTACTATTATTCTTCACGCACCCCAAGTAAAAGCATAGAAAAATCCTAGCCACTCTCCTTGACCAAAATCTCTGAAGAGGCGTAGCTAGCACTACGAGGTCTAAGGAGATCAATTCCAACCGGTGTGTGTAGCGGACATTCATCGGTGATTCACGAGTTCGTGTGGATACCACAGAGGTGCAGCCACATAAACGTTGTACTGGTGATCTGATTTACTGGTTTCCATTCCGGTTCGTGATTTGGAAACAGATCGGACTTGGTGTAGCAGTCAGAAGAATTTTGCCGAAAGGTATAAACCCTAATCCCTAATCTATGGCGTTCTAAATTCGCATGGATCCTTGGTGGAAATCGTGCAAAAAGTTTTATTCCGCTGTGCATGTATGATGCACGATTTCCAACAAGAAGATAATTAGTTATACTACTTTATTGATTCATTTTAGGAAGAGGCTTTAAAAACCACAACTTATATCCTCAATAAAGCTCTAACTTATGTAATGACCAAAACCTTCTATGAATTATAGATGGGTTAGAAGCTAAGCATACAATATTTATATGTTTAAGGTTGTCTAGTTAAGGCAAGGCCTTATAAGCCCAGTGAAAAGAAACTAGACTTAAGAATAGTCAATAATTATTTTATTAAGTACTCTAAACAATCTCAAGGATATAAATTTTATAATTTTACAACTAGGTCTTTCTTTGAGAAGGGAATGCCTAATTCTTTGAGAATATTGAGTTTGGGAGGGAGAGATAAGGTTAAAAACTTTATTTTTGAAAAAAAAATTTCCTCTTCATACAATTGGCATTAAACATGATTGGGCTTCTATTCCTAACATTGCCCAAGAAACAACCCCAAAACCATAAGATAATGTCAAAAATCTCGCCGACCAAGATTAATGGTTGTTCCTAAAGAACAAACTCAACAACCTTAAGAGCAAATGCCCTTAAGGAAATTCACTAGAGAGGAAAAATTTGATTCCAAATGATTACATTATCTTTCTCTAAGAACATGAAGTAGACATTGGAATGGTGAAAGATAATCCAATCAACTAGGCCATTGAAAGTTTTAACTCTCAAAAGTGGATTGATGCCATGAATAAGGAAAGTCCATAAGATATAATAATGATTAGGATCTCGTCCTATTGCTTGAAGGTATGAAGGGCATTGGTTGTAAAAGGATATTTAAGACTAAGAGGCATTTATAAGGAAATATGGAAAGATATAATGCTCATCTTGTCACTAAGGGCTTTACTTAGAAGGAAGATATTGATTATAAAAAGACTTTCTTTCTGATTTTTTGAAAACTCTTTTAGGATTATAATGGTATTTATGGCACATTTTGATCATAAGTTACATTAGATGGATGTTAAAATAAT
The DNA here is from genome assembly GCA_020226215.1 of Sindora glabra. Lineage (NCBI taxonomy): Eukaryota > Viridiplantae > Streptophyta > Magnoliopsida > Fabales > Fabaceae > Sindora > Sindora glabra. The sequence continues at coordinate 79,539,184 of CM035225.1, read as the reverse complement.
ATTTCTCAATGGTGACATATATGAGACAATCTTCATGATATAGCTTGACAACTTTGTTTTAAGAGATTCAAAGTAGATAGGTTACAAATTAAAGAAATCCATTTATGGGCTTAAGCAAGCTTTCTGTTAATAGTATTACAAGTTTTATTAAGTTTTCATTTTCTTTGGTTTTGAGATGAATGCAGTTGATAATTGTATATACCAAAAATTTAGTAGGAGTAAGCATATTTTTTTGGTTTAGTATGTCGATGACATATTGCTTTTAGCATTGATATAGGCTTATTACAAGAAACTAAGATATTTCTATCAAAGAAATTGTAATATCATGTGTTTAAATTTAAAGTTATATAAAATTTGAGATTTGTGGACAAATTATTTATTTGATTATATTAGAAGTTTTTAAAATATTAAAATAATGCCAAATGTAATATTTAAGTTACATTTATTTTTATTTGGTCAAAAATTATATATATATTTATTTGGCCACTATTAATTCAAGGCTTGCTTACGTATTTTTTTATAAAAATTTTCTCATTAGATGGAATAATTATAATGATCATAGATGTAAGGATTTATGAAGTAAATTATTTGTATTGAGTAATTATTTTTGAAAATTGAGGGAGGTATGTTTAAGGATTTTTAATTTTATCAATTTATTATAATTATATATATATATATATATATATATATATATATATATATATATATATATATATATATATATATATATATATATATATATATAGACACTATAAGAAGATTGAAAACAAGTGAGTTAAGATTTTAAAATAAAATTAGTTTTACAAAAAAATTAAATTTGAAATAAATTAATGGTTGAAATCAAGTTTAATAGGTTTGGAAGGTTAAGATTTTTTTTAGAGATGGGCTTATAGTATGGTGAAAAATAGTATATCAACACCCTTGGCTACCTTTCTTATTTTTTGGAAATTTCCTTTGTAACTATTATTTTCTTTAAACCGACTTTCTTCCTTTTTTTCAAGCACAATGGCACCTCCCTCCTTATTTTTCTTCTCACGTTGGTATTCCCTGTCACTGTGAAAACTGACTTTGCATTTTTACTTTATTTTTATCACCTTCTTGTCATTTCTCGTTACTTCCCATCAGTTCTCCCTCTTTCTATTAACATTTTGTTCTTTCTCTTTTTGGTAGTTCTCTCTCCTTCTCTATCCTCCTTCTCTACTTCTCTGGTTACTAAACCCATTTCTTCAACCTTTCAGTCTTACTGCTAGCTTCTTCATGTAGAGCTGTTGCTGCCAGCTCTTAATTTCTGTTACATTAAGAAACTGTAGTTTTAGGTGGCGAGCTCCATCTCTAGTATGGAAGCTTTTTCCGCCAAGTTACTGTCTATTTGCGTGAAGGACTGTTAGAGAAGCCGGGAGCAGCATGGGGGGAGGGGAGTTGGGGTTTCCTTCTTTTTGGCACGATTTGCATCAGTTTCTAACAACCACCGCTAGACCGAGTTGCTTCCAGCTACCATCTTGTTGCCGTCAACTGCCACTCTTTGTCAGCGACATCAAGTGTTATTGTGCAATACTGGTGGCAGTTTGTCTGGTCACCTACGATATCAAGATTTTGGTTTGGCCAGCAGCTGCAAGCCTTGTTCAAGTTTTCCTCGCCTGGTCCGTGTGTGCTTAATTTGTGAATATGGCCAAAACTAACTATAATTGCTGATAATTTTGCCACTATAGGTATTAATTGAGTCTCCCTCTTAATTCACAACATTGATTCTAAATTTTTATAGTAAATGACATTATGGTAGCATTTGGTTCAAGGGATCTTATATTCTTAGGAAAATATATATTCTTGGGACTGTGATTCCTGGAAATTTAATTAACAGGAATATAATATTCCTATATTTGGTTTACTATAAACTTTCTTAAGAATATTTTAATATTACATACCCATTACATAGGAATCTGATATACCCACCTCCCTCTATGGGAAGGGAATATTTTGGGAGAATGTTGGACTAAAAAGATTCTCGGAAATGTGACATTTCCAAACATTTTTTTTTCAAACTTTGAACTAAACATAGGAATGTAATATTCCCTTAAATTTTTTTCGAAAATGTTAAAAATATTCCACAAACCAAACGCTACCTATGAATTAAGAAGGCTCGAGTAATGAATTATCTATTTCTAATGATCCACTTATGATGTCGCAATGTAATGTAAAAAAGGAGATTGTTTGACTTCATTTGAGGACATATATAGTTATATAATGTTTTTAGTTAGTGGTTAGTGTATTTGAGATATTGTGTAGCTTAGAGTGCTTATAGAGAAATAATTTTGAAATTTTGTTACTGTAAGACTAACTCAAGCTAGAACTATGGTTCATTTTACTTATGTTATCTTATATTTAATTTAATAGTCTATGGTAAGTCTATATGTAGAGTATGGGCATAAGAACCCCAATTAACACTAGTTTCATAAGACTTATAACCGGGGTAAAAAATCTAACTAAAAGATTGTTTGATTATAAAATAAAAAGGAATTTCTAGAAAACTTAAGTTGACAAAAGTCTATAAGCAAGTTCATCATCTTATTGACATAAAACTAATAAAATATTGATTTAAGGCTCTAAAATACTAAGTTATTATATTTAATATGTATTTATCTCATTTAATATCTTAGTGTTTGAAATTTGATCTAAGTAAATCTTAAGTTATAGTGTTTGAATGAAGCCTATGTTAAGAAATACAAAGAATGGTATTTTTGTATTCATAATATTATTATTAAATCGTGATGTTAGAAGAAGAATGGGAGAAGATGATTATAGATGTTTTAGAACTTCCAAATGTGACTTAGCAATACTAGGTGAGTATATATCTCATAATTGAATTTTTATTTAAATAAAATAAGATTTAAATGTTATAAATTGTATTTTTTCTATTGATAGTGTAGATTTTATATCATATATATATATATATATATATATATATATATATATATATATATTCATGTATAAACTTAGTTCCATAATATAAGTGTAATTAGCTATTTGAGTAAATGTTAATAAATCAAAGTGCACAGCAAAAGCGTAGTGTCATTATTAGTTATTGATTAATTGTGATAGAGTTATGATAGATCATATTGTGAATGTATTATACACTTTATTTGCCCATAATTGTTGAATAATTATCTATGTGGGCTTGTATTGAATTTGGTGATATGGATAAAGTAAAGTTCTAGTGAATTTGCTACATTATAAATTAAATCTTATAAGACATTGGAAAGTTGGAAATAGTACTAGAGCAATGACATGGGACATTGTTATCTGTGATGAAGGGATGAGATAAAAGTTGAACGAAAAAATTTTAACTAACAATTGTGAAGGATGCAAGATTAAACTAAGAGCTAAATGAGAAAATTTCAGGTAAATAGTTGAGAAAAGTACAAACTTAATCCTAAAATCAAAAGATGGATACATATATATTTACTATGACTGAAGGTGTGATTTGATGTGGTATTAGAACTTTACTTGATATTAGATGTCACTGTTTGACATGAATGTAAAGACATAATGTCACTATAATGACTTGGTTGTATTTTGGCCTTAAGAGATATTTGTGATGGTGTTGTTTACCTAGAATGGGTAATGCATGTTGTGACAAAGATGTTATCCATTATCAGATAGTTGTACCCTCCATAAGTCTTGTGTAGGAGAGCTCTCATTCCAAAAGTTAGTTCCATAGGTCTCAGAAATCTAAGAAATGAGTTTTTTAATAGTTTTTAATTTATTACATGATTAACCTATAATTATTATATGTAAAATTGATCTCTCACAAAATAGTGATAGATATATGCTCATTAAGTTTTTGTAATTCTCTCCGTTTTATCTTCAATATTTTCAAGTTGTGATGAGCATATTTACGGTTGTTGCATCCATGGAGATCTAAGATTGCCTTGCTAAAGTATTTTGACAATTGGATTAGGATAAAAAATAGAAAGTGTTTTTCGATGATTCATCCACTGGTATGCTGAATTGTTTATTTGCATATTTGTTGTAATTGAATGGTATTGTGTGCATATTTGTCACTATTATATCTAGAAACAAAATAGTTTTTGTATCTTAGAGCATATGACCCTTGAGAAGTGTTCAAAGACAAAGGAGACTCTGTTCGTTTTTTAGTAAAAATTTAAAAAATAAAATTTTGAGTTCCCTTAAGATTCAGAAACTCCCATTAGATAAAAAGAGTGAAAATTTGTTAAGGCTTGTGAAAACTAGTATCAGAATCCACAGTGATCATGACTGGAAGTGGGTTGTGACAAAAATTTAAGATTATCTTAATAATGCCTCTTTTATGTTAGGAATACATATACACTAGGATTACTTTTGAGGTACTTTTAGATTATCACAAAAGAGTTGTATCAAAAAGGTTGTTAAAAGAATTGGCATGCAGGATTATAAATTAGGTAACACCTTTATTGCTAAAGAAGATAAATTCAATCTGGATCAATGCCTTAAGAATGATTTTGAATCTAAAGAAACATAGAAGATTCCTTATGCTTCAATTGTAGGGAGCCTGATGTATCCTTAAATTTATATGTGTCCATATATTGCATACATTGTTAAGATGTTAGGCAAATGTTTAAGCAATCTAAGAATGGATCATTGGAAAGTAGCCAAAAGGGTCATGCAATATCTTTGGAAAGCAAAGCATTACATGCTCACATATAGGAGACTAGATTAATTAGAGATCATTAGGTATTCTGACTTTGATTTTGTAGGATGCTAGGATAGTCATAGATTCACTTTAAGCTATATATACCTTTTTAGTGGAGGAGTTATTTCTTGGAAGAGTGCTAAGTAGACATTCATAGCTTCTTCCACCATGGCAACTAAATTTATATCATGTTATGAGGCATCTAATCATAAGATATGACTATAGAATTTAATCACTAATTTGCAAATTATGCATGGTATTGAAAGACCATTAAAGTTATTTTTTAACAATAAGTCAATAATGCTATATTCCAGTAATAACAAGAGTTTGTCAAAGTCAAAGCACATAAACATTAAGTTCCTAGTTGTTAAAGAAAGAGTTTGAAATAATTAGATATCTATAGAGCATATTGGGACAAACTTCGTGGTTGTGGATCCACTTGCTAAGGATTTACCATCCAAGGTCTTTCATAAGCACACTACTTTATATGGGTGTGATATCACTTGATGATATGCTAGTTTATTGGGAATTTGTATTTATGGGTGCTCTTATCTATGATATGTTCATAGATATTTTATAGTTATTTACTGTAGTATAAAGATTTTGTATAGTTAAACTTTGACCTTATTTAGTTTAATCTCACTAAAGAATAAGGTAGACTAATTGCATGTAATTTCTATACCGTACATCCATGGTTGATCTATATTATTGATTGTATAGATATATGTGAAATGATAATTGTATCGAAGGTCACTTTGATCCTATATTAATATGATTGATGGACTATATTATTAAAGTGATTTTGATAATGATATTAAGTTTGAGCTCATAAGGTTATATTATAATGTACAATATACAATTATAAAGTGTTATGTGAGTGTATGTATATACATATATGTATACGTATATATATATATACACATACACACACATATACATATAGTCCAAGTGGAAGATTATTGAATTTTTTAATAGATATATACATTGTATATATATGCAAATAACAATAATAATTATATATTTAAAATTTGATCTATATTACAGTGATCAAATAAAGTTTAAGGTTAAATAGATCTAAATTATCTCATTAGATGTAGGCTTTTATATGTAAAGATTTAAAAGTCTTATTTCTTATTTATGATATATGAATTAGGGATATAAAAAATAAAGAAAATTAAAAAAAGTTGTTATAATTCTCCAAATTGTATAAAAGATTTTTATTTTTTGATATCTCATTATTAGAAAATAGAAATAGATTTTATTTAAATAACTAAAATGCAAAACCATAATCCTATCGATTCATATGGATTCAAATACATTTTTTCATATAATAATATATACTTCTCGATAATTAGACGTGAATGGTTCAAATTTTAATAATAAATTTTATAATTATCATAACTGAAGTTTTTTCAATAAATAATACTAACGGTATGATTACCTTTCCTGTCAACTTCAAAGAAAACTAGATATTTAAGGAGGAAGGTCAACTTCTTAAGGGTGACAGCCTTAAAGTAAAATTAAAGGACCGGAGGGCGAGATGCCGCCGGTTGAAGGACGCCTCCTAGTTATGCTTGTCTGACAAAAGCAAACTGGACAACTGATTGAAGCTTCTGAATAAGGCAAGTTCAAAGAAGAAGTTCTGTAAGCTAGCGGCGGCCATTGGAACGTTTATTGCCAGGGGGCTTAGATACAAAAGAGGGCAATTGAAATACTTGGACTATTCTCCTTGCAATCGGAAGGCAAGGTCATAGCTTTTAACGGCTATTATTGAAACATACTTCATCTCCATATTAAGAATTTGCCACATCATCAATTGTATGTCATACAACAATTCTCCCTATTTGCGTTCATCTCCCACGTGTAAACCATGGCTAGAGGAGCACCATTGTCCTCTGTTCAGTTATTCTCCCATCTCTCGCGTCAATGGCTTCCATGACTTCAGTCAGTAGAAATTCTAGGCTTTTCGTTTCTAATTCTCTCTTCTCAACCCTTTCTTCCGATCAAAAGTTGCCATTTCCTTCTTTTCGAGCTGCCACAGCTGTAATTGCAGTCGAAACAGACCCTGAAAAACTTGCACAAACATTTCAAAAATGCACCCAATTCCCCACCTTGCGTCGCCACCGCATTTGCTAAAGAAAATGACATTGAGTCTGCTAGCAATTGGATCGAAAAGATGGAGAAGGAAGGTAAGGTTGTGCTCGATATTAATTCTTATGATGTGATTTTGGCAGCATATTTGGATAAAGGGAATTTTGTTGGATTTGATAGGATGGTGGCTGAAATTTTGGAGAAAAAATTACAATTGGGTGGGGTAACTTATAATTATGGGATTTCAAAGTTGTGTAAGGACAAAGAGTGCGTTCGGGCAATGAAACTGTTAGACGAGATGATATCAAAAGATATCAAGCCAAACTCTGCTAGTTATAACACTATTACTGATGGGTTTTGCGGATTGGCTGACTCTGAATCAGCTAGGAAGGTTTTGGATACTACACTCTGAAAAATATGTGACACCATGTTCATTGACATACTATATTTTGTTCCGGAGCATTGTGAAGGAGGAAAAGTATGAATCAGCTTTGGGTATATGTAAAGAAATTATGAGGAGATGGATTCCACCATTTGAGGCAATGGAAGGTCTTGTGAAGGGATTGTTGAAAATTTCAAGAGTGGAAGAGGCAAAAGTGATTGTTGAGGAAACGAAGAAGAGGCTTAAAGGTCCACCTGCAGAGTCATGGGGTAAAATCGAAGCTACTCCGCCTCTATAAAGATTCCACTGATTCGGAACTTGCTTCAAAACTAACAATTGCCTTTGATTTTGAGCTTATTGTTACACTGGATTCTCCTTGTATTTTAACGGGGTAATTAGTATCATTATTTCCTTTCATTTTGGTATTCAAATACATAATTTCAACTAATTAGTTGCAATGTGATCTGTTTAAAATAATGCAGTTAGTTGTTCTGTTCTTCATTTATGCAGAGAATTTGAAACATATGTATTAAGAATGACTTCGACAATGTCCTTTCTCACTTAAGGAACATCCCATCATTTCTTGCTGTTTACTGTGCTAGAAGAATGCAGAAATTGGCGCCAGGGGTAGTGCATAAAGTCATCTGAGCAATACGGAAATACTTCTTTTTATTATATTTTAAAAAGTAAAATATTTTAACATTACGTGGAGTTAGTTTCAAAATCAAGAAGATAATTTCTAGAATTGTCAAAATACAATAAGTAAAGTACTCTTCTATCTCTTAAAATTTCGTCTATATACAATCCCTTATTTTCATTTTTAGGTCAGAGGTTCTTAAGGTAGCATTTAATTCTAGAAATTATAAATTCTTGGAAATCTTAATATTATTCTTGGAAATTTAATTCTTAAAAGTGTGAGATTATGATGTTTGGTTTATTAAAAAATATTTTTAGAAATGTTCAAATATTATATTTTAATTAATATATATATTTTTTAAAAAATAGTGCTAGATTTGTTGAAAATTGAGTAATTAATGATGATAGGTGATGATAAGTGGTGATCAATGATAGTAGGTAGTGATTGATAGTAGCGGTTAATGATGGTTACTAGCGGTTAATGATGATTAGAAGTAGATATTGGCTAGTAGTAATCTTTGGTAATGGATGGTTTTTGATGAAGGTCACCTATAATGGTGCTCATGACAACAATCATTCATGATGGGTAGTATCTAGTGGTGATCACTAATGATGGATGGTAGTTGATGAAGGTCATCAGTCATCAATGGTGGCAATAGCAGTTACTTATGGTAAGTGGTAATTAGTAATGATCATTAGTAGTAAGCAATAAGTAATGGTGGCTATAGGCGATAGATGGTGGTGATGGCAGTCATTGGTAGTGGTTGGTGGCTAGTGGCAGTCATTGGTAATGGGTGATGGCTAATAATAATCAACTGAAGTAAGTGGTGATAAAATAAGGTATTAAAAGTTATAAAATCTTTTTAATGAAGGAGTTAGCAAAGTTATCTATTTATATTAATAAAAGATTCTAATGCCATGGAAATGTAGGATATTCAACTCTTTTATGAGAATATTTTGTAAGAATATCAGGCTAAAAATATTTTCAAAAATGCATTTCAGAATTTTTTTAAAATTTTAAACCAAACCTGGAAATTATACATTTATTTAAAATAATTTTGGAAATATAAAAAAAAATATATGAATCATATATCACCTAAAGAATTAAAGATAGTTACACTCCTTGATGAGAAGTTAAATGATAAATAAATGGAAAATTCATTCTTTGGATGAAAATGCCTTCATACCAACATCAAACTTGTTAAGATTAAGACTTTGTTTTTTAAATATTTTCTTTTTATCTTTAGAAATCAAATGTAAAAGCATAAAAATAAAGAAATGTAATGTAAGAGTATATTTAACATCTCTATCTTGATAAGTTTTAATAAAAAAGTAGAGAGTTTGATGTGTAAAAAAATCACCATTGTTATATACATGACCTTGTAAAAATCCATACAAACAAAAAAAGTTATAAAAATTTCAAATTTAAATTAATAATATTTACAAAGAAGATTAAATTTAATAAAGAGTTTAAATTTAATTTATTATTAATATATTTTACACTTGCAATTAATTCTAATTATGAATTTATGATAGTAGTAAGGAAGTCTTAACAATTTTTAATTGACATGATAATATATAATTGAGTGATAGTGTAAAGTTAATTTAAATTGATAGTATACCAAATTTAAATCATTTAACAAATCCATTTCCATGTTCTATTCCCTTTTCAAAGAGATCATACACTTCCTTACATAAGTCTTCCATCACCTTCTCACCCATTTGGCTTTGTCTTCAAATTTTCTCCATCACTACCAAGAAAATATCTCAAGAAACTCATAAAAATCAAACAAATACACAATAAATATATTCTTTTTCCTTGAATTAGCAAAAGTATCCTAATTAATTTAATTTTCAAGCATTTAAGTAGCATAAAAGAGGAAAATAAATTCCCTCTAATATCAATAAATCATTTACAAGTAGCATAAAAGTGGAAAATAATCTTTTTTCATATCATTGAATTTATTCCTAATTTTGATACTGGTCAACATATAATTTTGACAATAATTTTCCTTAATGCATCATGCCTTTAATACTTTCTTCTATAATAAACATTAGTGCATCAAGCCATAATTTACTATTAACTAAAGAAACAAAAATATAAAATTTTATCTAAGCTTACCTAAATCTCAACTTTTATTGTTTTATAAATAAATTTATTTTAACTAATCAACAATTATTAGTTTAAAATATAATTTATTATAATATTTGAAATCATGTAAATCTATCATAATTGATTTCAATATTTTTAAGTAAACTTGTAATAATGCATTTTAAGTAGTAATGATCATTTTAATTATATAAATATGTTATAATCATCATTTTAATTGTAAAAAATGGGAGTCAAATGGACAAAACCAAGATTACATCATCATCATCGAAACCTTAATATTTGAAAATCCTATAACTAGAAGATGAAATTCTAGTAATAAGTATGAACAAGTATTATAGGTAGAAAACTCCATGTGATTTCACTAACAAGCTAATTGAATTTGCAATGAGGATAAAAGACTCTAAAATTGACCAAAATCCTAACAATCCTAACAACTCTAAAATTCCTTCTTGCGATACTATGTGGCCTAGGAAGTGTACCTTCTTCATCCAGAATTCACATTTTGAGAACTTAGCATAAAGCTTATGCTCTCGTAGCGTTTGCAAAGTTATCTTTAGATGCTGTGTATGTTCTTCTTCATTCTTGGAATAAATCAGAATGTCATCAATAAATACCACAATGAACTTATCCAAGAAAGGTTTGAAAACACGATTCATCAAGTCCATGAATGCTGCAGGAGCATTTGTCAAGCCAAACGACATCACCAAAAATTCGTAGTGTCTGTAGCGGGTTCGAAAAGCTATCTTCAGAACATCTTCTTTCTGTATCTTCAGCTGATGATATCCTGAGCGTAAATCAATCTTTGAGAAATATTGGGAACCTTGCAGTTAGTCGAACAGATCATCGATTCTAGGTAAAGGATATTTATTCTTTATGGTGACTTTGTTTAATTGCCGGTAGTCAATACACAGTCGCAACGATCTATCTTTCTTTTTCACGAACAATACCGGCGCTCCCCAAGGCGATGTACTGGGACGTATGAAGCCTTTGTCTAATAAATCTTGTAATTGCTCCTTTAGTTCTTTTAGTTCTGTTGGTGCCATCTTGTACGTCGTAATTGATATCGGGTCTATTCTGGGAATCGTCTCAATTACAAATTCTATTTCTCGATCTGGTGGTAATCCTGACAAATCGTCTGGGAAAACATCTAAAAATTCCTTCACTACTGGGATTCGTTCCAATACTCCTTCCTCCCTTTCCCCTTCCATCATTGAAGCGACCCATGCTACATGTCCTTTATTGATCAATTTTTGAACTTTCGTACATGACACAAAGGTTGGCAATCCAGGCTTCTTTTCACCTTGGAAAATTTGGACTACCCCTTCTTCTATTTGGTAGGTGACCATTTTATGATAACAATCAATACAAGCATGATATTTCGAGAGCCAATCCATTCCTAATATCATATCATAATCTACCGTTTCTAATACGATCAGTTTTATAGTGGTTGAATGATTATCTATTTTAATGTCGCAGCTATCAAAACTAAATGTGGCTAGTATAACTTCTCCAATTGGTGTGTTCACCATCAAGGGTTCATCTAAAACATTAATTGGTTTAGGAAATTTAGCTGCTAGATTAACAGATATGAACGAATGGGTGGCGCTTGGATCAAATAATACTTTTGCAGAAAAGGTTTCAATTAGGACCGTACCTGCCACTACTCCGTTTGAATATTGAGCTTCCTAATGTGTTATGGCATACACTCGGGCTTGAGTTATTGCAGGTTCTTTTCCCATATTTCTTCTATTTGGTACTGCTAGTGGCTTCACAAAAGTAGTATTCTGAATAAAATGAAAATTGGTGTTTGTCGTGTTACTTCCCTATGGCTTTAATGGACATTCAAGAGCTCGATGCCCCATTTGTCCACACCAAAAACATGAGCCACATGGTGCAATGTGACTGAGGCCGCAACAATGGCATTGTGAAGGCCTACTGGTTAGTACTGAATATACTTGACGGGGAGCATTGACACTAACTTCGAATTTGCTTCTGGTTGGTTTTCGTTGAGGTCGTCGCTGGTTGCCCTTCCTCCTACTAGCTGGTGCAGTATTTCTTAGAATACTTGAAGCAATCGCTATTTTATCTGCACTTCTATTACTTTCTGCTTGAAATGGAAAGGTTCGCCTCTCTCCTGAACTAGCTTCTCGATTCTGTCTTTCTGCTGCCTGAATTTCTGCTCTAAAATTTTAATTCAACACTAGTTGGTAAGTAGTGTTGTCAGAAACATCTACTCGATCATAAAAATAATCTTGAAGTCTGTACACAAATCGATTGACGCGAGTTTTCTCTGCTGGTACCAAATATTTTGCATATCGTGACAACTGAGTAAACTGAGCATTGTATTGGGCCACCATCATTGACCCTTGAGTTAACTTCTTAAACTTTTGAGCCTTTGCCTCCCTAATACTTGGCGGTAAAAATCTATTAATAAATTCCTCTTGAAACTGCTTCCAAGTAACTGGCTCCTGTGCTGTAATAGTGGATTCAATATTATACGCATACCAAAAGTGTGCGACATCCTCTAACTGGTAGCCTACTAGCTCTACCATCATGTTTTCGTCACATCCCAGCAATTTACACACCTTTCCAATCTGATCCATAAACTGATATAGATTAGCTATTGGGTATGTGCCATCATACTTAGGAGGGTTTAGCTTTTGAAACTCATGCAACAATTGTAATCTCTCCCTTAGAGGCAACGTTAGGACCTGTCTTTTAGGTGGGGATGTCGGGGGTGGAGCAATAGGATTCTGGGTTTGGTCCAAAAATCTATCTAGCATCTGTTATAGCCTTATAGCCCAATCTGGGGCTGCAGGTTGTTCCTGTTCAATCCTTTCTAAATTTTCAGTAGGCACATTTACAGATGCCTCATTTTCTGACACTTCCGGATGTGCTCTGGTAGGTTGACGAGACATTGGAAGTTGAACTTGCCTTCTCTTAGGCATAGTTATCTAAAATAAACTTAATTAATAATTAATATTAAATTTAAAAATATAAAATGTTACCTGGAATCTTCATGGATCCGTAGCTGCTAACACTTACTTCTTCATACGCCTTTCACAACCCTAAAATTTAATTAGGTCACAACAGACTCTACTACAAAGAATCACAAGTATTCAGGATCATGCTCTGATACCAACTCTGTCACGACCTAACGTGCTTTAGTCATGACCAGCGTAAAGATATCGAATCAGCATTCCACACTGATAAGATATCCTTACTAGCCTCCAAAGACGACACAATATCGCATATACTTATAAAAATAATATTAGGGCGTGCTGAAAGAAAGTAGATAATAAAAAGTTAAAATACCAAAATAATATACATATAACAGCACAAAAATATCTACAAAGATAAGTCCATTATAATACTTTAAATACACTAGACCTAATCATCTGACTCACTAACCCGATTAGGGCCTTCCTCCTCTGGATCAGATTCTGGAGGAGAACTGGAACTAGATGTTCTGGGCCCTAACGGTGTCATATTACTTCCGGAATCGTCATCCGGGGTGACCAGTACTAGTGGAAAGAAAATTTCGAGGACATTTGGCTCCTTGTCCATGGGCCAATAGTCTGTATGATATAAAATATTTATTTCATTAGAAATGGCCCGAACTTCTATGTGGAACTCTATTCCATATGTCCCAAGGGGTGTCGTGGCATATCCTCTGTAAGTATTACTGCCTATCCACGGATCCATGGTCTTTACCTGAAAAGACAGTTTAAAGAAAATACGGAATGAGTATAAATATACTCAGTGAGTAATAACCTGTTATTTTCCTTTTTTTTATTTTCCCATCTAAGGTTGCTTTTCTAATTAAAAGTCCAAGTTTAGATATTACGTTGTTTGAGAAATGGCATTAGTTGGTATGTAATGTCACCTTATATCTTCGATCCAACCTTATCCCCCGCCACCCTAGGCCTGAGGCCACCAATCTTTTCCTTCCACTACTTACCCTTCTTCTCCTTCTTTGCGAAGGATGTTTTCTCCCTCCCACATTTTTGTAAGCAGAATAAACAATTGTGGGACGCCACATGCATCAACCACGATTTTTCTCGAGGAATGTGTCAAAATACCAACTATGCCATAAGTGTTTTATACTTCATTTATCCTTCTATGCTCATTATCATATCAAACCTTAAAGGATATTCATGTATACAAATCAAATAATTCATATGTCACGTACACAAATCAAACAATTCATGTTACACAAAATATTTTGTATGTGGACCCTATCTAGGCAGCATAAGGGCAGAAATTATTTGAAGAACTAAATAAAATTTACTATTTCTAAAATTTTAACTCATACTACATGACAATCACAGTGATTCATACAAATTTTTCCAGAATTTTTCTCAACCATATGATACTCCTAAAAATTTCATGAACAAGATTGGGCATATTCGGGTTTTGTCATAAATAGATCCTTTTCACCATTTTATTGAGTGACCAATTCGTCTCTTATTGCCTTGAAAATTTTACAAGATATTTATAATACCTTGATTGGTTTCCCTGAATTTTTTCATAATTTTTCATGATCATTTTAAGCCCCAAGAAATTCGAAAACAGAAGCCAACGTGAAAGTGCCCTGTTCCTGAACAGCACTGATGACCTGACTTAGGAAATTCTTCTAAAATACCTAAAAGTTTCTAAAAATCCTCAAAATTTTCATAATTCAACCTCACATCATGAGAGACCTTAGGATATCAAAAATAAAATTTTTTGATGATAAATCACCTAGGTTCCACGTGACTATTCACCAATCAGAATTTCAACAGCATTCTTCACCCTTCTTGATACCATTTCCAACATAATATTAACAATTTCTTTACAACAGCCAAAACCACTTCCATTCTCATTATTCATGATCCAAATAATCACTTCCAACAACATCATCACATGTTCAAGTCATGCTGAACTAATTATCACAGCAACCAACACAAATCATATCCAAGTAATTATATTCCTCATGACAATCTAGCATTAGAAATTCATAAAATGTATAACAAGCTATTACTCACCTTAAATCCTTACTTTCTTCCTCTTTTCAACTCTGAATTCTAAGGGAGAGGGAGATGAATTCAAGAAAATAAAAATCAGATTTTAGAGTTAAGAGGAAGAAGAATTTCACAAGAAATTAGGGGTATTAAAATCTATCTATTTAACTTGTCAAGTTTCCCTTGAATCTACTTTGTCTAACTTTCCTTGTTTCTTCTTCTATGTGGTCACATTTGGATGGAGAGGAGCAGCAAATTTGCTGCTGCTAAACCTCTTTTATTTTATATAAAAATTGCTTAAAAAAATTTCTAAATAATTCTACAATTTTCATCAATTTCAAAAATTAAATTTGCCTTGGATTTTGGGGGGATTTTAGGGACACATGGAGGGCTTCATTGGACGTCCAAGTAGCTGAGGTTTCAGACCAGCAAATCATCTTTTAGCCAAAAAAAATGAGACACAAATCAAAAGTTTTAAAATATTACACTTTTACCCCAAAATTTTACCATTTTCTTTCATTTTGGTCCTTCACTTCCCTTGGAAGTTTGGGCTGGTGTTGGATCACGAATTTAGGCCTTAATTTTTCAAATTTGAGCCTAAAAAAAACTTGGGCCAACCCAACCTGTATAACCAAAAATAAAAAGGCCAAAAAGATAAAAGTGTTTATTACAATTCGGCCCCGAATTACTTATTTTCTTTACATTTTCACCCTTAGGCTTCTAAATATTTTAAAAATTTTATTTTGACTTTCCATAACCATTTTTTAGCTTTGAAAATTATTTATGATTATCCATAAAAAAATTTTGAATTAATTTACTATAATTCTGACTCACTTTCTCACTTTTTTTGCTTTACCGGGTACAGAAATTTAATGAATTTATAAGAAATTTTTTTAAAAAATATATTCTTAGATTTCTAAGTAAATTTTCACTCATTATAATCTCAAAAAAAATTTAATTATTATTTTAATTATTATTATTATTATACCTTTTTTTTGTCACTATTGTACTAATTTAGGGTCATTACAACTTAATTAATTGATTAGGACTAGCTTAATTTTACAAAGGAAATTATTTTAAGATTGTTACATAAAAAAAGGAAACAGTGGCTTGACTTGGTAAAATTAATTTGAAATAACTCAGTCTAATAAGACTTAGACTGATAAGTATTAATCTATCAAACTAATGAGTTAGTTTGTTAGGCAAATAATATATCATAAACTAGGATTGAGCCTCTCTCATAGACATATAAAAAAATTTACCAAATTTTAAAGTATAAGTAATGGTTTGAAACATTGATATTTTTGTCATACCTTTTTTTTACTTTATTTTTATTTAATATAATTGTTTTTTTCATATGGTGTTGGAATAAATGATTGACATTCTTGCAATTCAAATTCAAATTTGAGAAAATAAATATTAAATGATAGTGGTTACACACTAAAATGTGAACTATATCAAGTATGAGTGGTTTCTTAGATTAGTGCCTTTTTCTATAATCAAATACAATTACTTGTAATAATGTAAAACATAGAGTATAAAATCTACATTATTAAAGCATGCATTTCGTCCAAAGAAATACAAAGGTTATCGTGTGATTTTTCAACTAAAATTGTAAGGAACCCAAAATTTTTATTTACCAACAATAGCATGAAAAAAAATAGTAAAAGGATACAAAATCACAATAATCATTTTTGCTTTCTTTCAATGAAAAGGTAACAACTTTATCTCTAAAATGCGTACATATATGTAAATGGTTGGGTTAATGCCTAAATTTGTAGTAGTTTAACTAGTAATCAAATTCAACAAAGTAGCCCTAACCTAATAATAGAGAGGTTCTCTAATAAGGATTACAAATAATACTAATTACAATTTGCTACAAAAAGCAAGCTTAAATATCCATAAATCCCTAGAAGTTTATACATTCATATCATGCTCTATAGATAGCCTTGATTTTGGTTCTTTTTTTCTCACCATCTACCTAAATGAATATATACGCTGAAAAGATAGAAAAAGAGTAGCAAAAAGAATGTCTTCATGCTAATAAGAAAGAGTTTATAAATACATCACATATGATATGTATATTTAAAGTTAATTATAAATCTTAACCATCAAAACCTATCCTTGATCCTTAGAATGACAAATGCATGACTATTAATTAACAACCACACATGACATAAATCCTAGATAGACTACAGTTGTGTGTATTGTTATGAAATGAGATGAAATATATGATTTATTACAACATTAGCCAAAATGTTTTCTCTATTTATATTTTAAAAAATTTCTATTATTTTTCTTTACTTGATTCACTTAAACTTGTGACATTAGATTATGAGATAATTATATAAGCCACCCATTGTTAGTCAAACAACTCATATCAATTAGTGTTACCCTCAACTAACTCAACTAATATTATAGATTTGAAAGCATATAATGGAAGAAATACTAAGGCTTTTGCTTCTTGTTTTGTTTTAGTAGAAAATATCTTTTATAAAAATATAGTTATAAATTGTTAAGATTGTGGAAAATGTTTTATATGTTCCTAGCTAAATGCAAGGAGTTTGGTGGAAAATAATTTTTTTTTGAAAAAAAAGGAAGCTATTTTCCCCCATCACCATGATTTTAGGTATCATTTTGTATGAAAGCAATATATATCACTCATCCATATAGGAGCTTATGAACTTTTTTACAAAAAAAAAATATTTTTCAAAAAATAAATGGATCCTACATATTAAAATCAAATACATATTAACCTTTAAAGTTACTGATATTTAGTATACTCATATTCCTCCAAGGTGCCATCTCCAATAAATAAACCTAAATTATGACTAATTGTTAATATTTTGTTACATTATTCTATTTAATACCTAATATTGTTAAAATATTGCATATAAACACAATCAAATAAAAAGATTAACATTCTATGGTATTTAAATGCTATTATGGGTGAACTTCATTAAATTCCTTTAGTAACCTATAAAATAGTTTGACCATTAGGTTTTTTTCCCCTTTAGCCCAATCAAGTGTCCAATCTCACTTATTGCCATCCATTGCTCATCTAGCAAAAACAACATCCTTTTCACAAGTGTAGCTTTACAAAAGGCTTTGGGGGTAAAGAGAGATATGTTTTAAATTTGAGTGATTTCAAATATAACCATAGCATAGGTTAAATAGGTATATTTAACTTTCTAAAACTAATAGGTAGGGTACTTAATGCTAATAGAAAATACTACTGAGATGCCATATTTTAGTTTAGTCTCAAGACTTTAATTATTTTTGGACTTGATTAAAATTTTTTAGCTTTCATTAAGCATATTCCCATATCTTTTTTTACTAAGTATAAGACTAATCCCTATTTGAAGTGGGAAAAGTGTATGGTAAACCTTTCTCAATAAATATGCCTCCAAGTATCAAACTTAGAACCATTTATTAGGCTTAGAATGCCTTGAACTCAATCTAGTTCCACTAAACTAACTAGTTGTTTGTTTGGGATTAATTAAATTGACTAAAGTGAAATTTACATCTTAAGCCAATAAGAAATATTGGGAAATAAGTTAATGTATCAATTACAATTGGCAAGCAAAATATTACTAAATGGCAAGTTAGTTTAGCTATGCATATATATTGTATTATTCTATCAACATATGTTAAGCAATAACAAATATCTTCTATAACAAGACAAGATATGAATACGTTAAGTTTAATTACTTAGTGCCTTTGTAAGAGGATCTTGTCACACAAAACTTCCTTGGAATGAAACATTGAACACACACAAGTAATATATAAAGCATAGAAAATTAGTATGTACAAAGAAAAAGCCATCAAAACAAAATTAATCTTTCTCAAGTTTCCTTAATCAATAAAGATCAAATATCTTGAGCACTAGGTTCAAATACATATGTTACTTGCCTAAAAATTATGCATGGATAGTAAAACATGAAAAGAATAATTTAATAAGGAATATATAGACTTTAATTTGATTATCCAAGAAAACAAAATTGATGAAAACTCATGAATTAGACAAAAATAATTTTCTAGCTTTATTAGGTCTCTATTTCACACAAGTGATTGATAAACTAACTAATAGTTGATAAATTAGTTAATTATATAGGAAATATTTTATAAAATTAGCTATTAAACTAGTTAAAAATGTAAAATGATATAAAATAATATGTTCATATAAATATATATAAATTAAATTAATTCATATGTATTTAAAGGTCAAATTATATTAACACAATTAAGATATTCAAAATAAAAATATAATTTCTTAAAATTTAATTATATTTTATGATTGGACTTATTTATTTACTTAATTTTCATTTAATTATTATTTATAAAAATATAATTACTTAAAATATAATTAATTATATTTTATAACATTATATATTTATTATATTTAGGTTTTCATGGTTAAGAGCATGGGCTATCAATTTATTAAAGAAAGAAAGATAAATTTAGGGAAAAAAATACTAATAAGTTATATGCTACTTAAGGTTGCTTATCAAATTAAAGTTTTTTTAATAAGCTAATATGTGAAATATCTTTAGAAGTTAGTTTATAACTTATTGAATAAGTTAATAAATTATAAATTAACACACCAAATAGAACCTAGATTTCCCTAACGACCAAGAATTTATAACTAATTGTATATAGGGGTGTCCATAAAAATATAACTCATAATTATCCAACTGAACGGATGCCACAATATGTAAAGTAATTCAGTTTTAAGACTTGAATAATTTAATTCGAGTGATAATATTATTAAAAATAGTTAACTTTGACTTAATCAAATTTGAAATTTATTAACAGATGAAATTCAAAATTGCCTAAAAATATACATTATCCCAATAAAGTGAACTACATTCAATTGATTAAAAATAAAGAATAAACTTCATGTTATCAAATCAAATACTATCAAATGTCTTTTCTTTCTTTTCTATAGTTAACAAGACTCTAACTTTATTAAAGATACTTTTAAATCAGTAAATTTTTTCCAAGTATGTTTCTTTTCTTTTCTTTTTATCTATTCTTTTTCTTTGTACTACTATTAAGTTGTACTTGTTCTCTTCATTTACAATATTGATTTCCACTTGATTTTCATTTTCATTTTGTAAACCTATTATTGATGGAACTTGACAGAACTGACCTAAAAATTAATAAGAATGAATTTCACGGTTTAAGATAAGTAATTATTCTTAACTAGTTTGGAATGGGTGACACAATTTATAAACTAATGACTTTAGTTTGGTTAAAAAATTTAATGTACAATGCTATTAATCACTCGTGGACAGCTCTCTTAGTATGCCAACCTCGCCAAAGTTTTCTATAAGGTTCTTTATTGGAAGATTACTGTAACTCCCTTACTTAATAATGCCTTAATCCTCATTAAATAGGTAATTATTGCATACTAATTTACCTTCTACTCTAGGCTAACTCACAATACCACGAATATTCTGCATCTCAAATAATATAGGCAAGGGTTATGTAATTATACAACAAGTTCAACTTTACATCCATCACTTACAATATCACCAACTATATAATCATTTATAATACAACTTCAAAACTCTGCTCTCCCTTGTCAAGAGGGCCTTTAGAAGCATCACCTGGAATGGTTAGTAATAATACGAAAACATAAGAAACAGAGTTTCCCAGTAGCTAGCTATTACCATAAAAACATATCAAGCCATTCCAGATCCTTAAGCAAATAGAACATACGTTTCAAAAATGATTAATCATTTATCATCATATTCAATACCATACCATTGTAAGAAATATGCATTGCACACAGCAATATCAAGCCCATTCAAGGACTTATATCAATATCTAGATGGCCATCACAGATAATCGTACCTAGGCCTCACACAGCAATTCACTGTCTTCCCGGGGTACTCGAGCCAAAGGCCTAACACAGTATCACACTGTCTTCCCGAGGTTTCTGGCCATAGGTACCACACACAACAATTGCACTATTATCCTTGAGGATCTCGAGCCATAGGCCAAACACAGTATTCTACTGTCTTCCCGGGTTGTGCCACAACAATTGCATTATCATTCCGAGGATCTCGAGCCATAGGCCAAACACAGTATTCTACTGTCTTCCCGGAATGCGTGCACAACAATTTCATACACATTCCATACAATGGCATAAAATACAGAAAATCATGTAAATAGAAAACAGCTTAAGGATAAAGTTAGCTATCTTTTATAAGCTTCCAATGGTGATGTCTCTTTTGCCCTCACTTAAAACTTCTTTACAATTTCCCCTTGCCCTTCCAACTTGTCACTTTTTAGTCTATACAAATACACATCATAGTTCTTATTAGAACATCATCACTTTCCTTAAACCTCATGTATTCCTTACTTCCTCCACTTAAATAAATGCATACTTAGATACTCTATACTTTAATTTCAGGCTTTGGAATAACACATAAGAGCATTAGAAAAGGATCCGGAGGCAAAACCGTGCAAACCATGAAGAATTAAAGCCAAAATGTTCACTTGACAAAGAACACGGGGGTGAACATGGGCCGTGTTCTACCCGTGTTCAGAACATGGGGTACAACATGGGCCGTGTTCTACCCCATGTACATTACTGATCTGCCTTCGTTGAAGAACATGGGGGTGAACATGGGCCGTGTTCTACCCCGTGTTCAGAACATGGGGTACAACATGGGCCGTGTTCTACCCCATGTACATTACTGATCTTCCAAAAACACAATTAACATGGCTAAACCTCCTTTTCCCCTTGGCTTCTCAAAAGGGAAGTTTCATACACACTTTCATAACTCAAAATTTCATCTTCCATAGGTTTCATAACTCATAAGAATCATCCTAATTTTATCAATTTAACCAAATTCCAAACAAATCATGCCAAATCCACACATGCACTATTATGCCTCTAAAACTCAAGTGTGTACATGATGGTTTCTTATTGTTTTTACACCAAACCAAAGCCATAGATTAACATAACAACATCCAAAACACCATTAAACATATTCAAATCATCCTAAACTCCATGTTCAACCACCCTTGACCACTCCAACATCAAAATCTCAAGAAACTAAAAAGAGTACTTTAAAGAGCTTTTAGAGGAGAACAATTTTACCTCTTGCTACAACTTGAAAATCCTCACTTAGAGCTCACCAAACTTGATCAAACTTGAGCTTTTCTTCAATCTAAACACACCAATGGATAGAGCTTGATGAGAAGAGCAACTTTCCCTTCTACCCCGAAGCCTAAATCTCACTATTTTTGGGTGAAAAAGCCAAAAGAAACTTTCTCTCTCTTCCTTCTCTCTCCTGCATGTTTTTGGTGCTTTAATGGAGTCTTCCACAGCTTTTGAGAAGAAAGGATAAGGAAGAAGACTTTTCATGAAGCTTCAAGGGTATTCTTGCCATTTTTGACAATTCCAAAGGTAATTTAGTCTTTTTTCACCAATAGTAAGGCTATTCTTGCCATTTCTTCAAATAAGGACACTTGTCCATTTTCTTTTAATAATGACACTTGTCATGTGTCTAATGGCCACACTAAATAAAAATCACATATCACACCCTAAATTCTTGGTTATTCATATTAGATCCCAATTTCTTAGTTATTTCACTTTAACCATACCCGATTCTGCACTTTTGCAATTTAGTCCATAGGATTTCTGTCTGTTTAAAATTTCTTACACTGTCAGACTTAGACAACTTCCCCTTTTAGGGTTTTCTAACCTCCTCTGATCATTTATACTGCTTATGAAAATAAATTCTTTTCCCTACTATCCTTTTTCCTTCAGAATTTCGATTACCTTTACACTTAATTCCTTTCAACTTAATATTCACCCACCAAGCTAATTCAATCATGCTCTTCGTTTCTACAGCCTCAGAATTTAGAAATTCAAATAATAGAATTGAAAATTCGGGATATTACAATTACTTACAACTATAAGCATTGGATGACAATCCTTAATTCTATTTCACTAAGCAATTTAAAGCTTTTCTTCTAATAGTTAATCTTATTACAAAATAAAATTCATGAAATAGGGGAGTAATAAAAAAGATAAAGAATTTTATTAGCCATATTCATTTTTTTAAAACAATCCAATCCAATAAAAAAATGCATCATTAAAACCTAAAGAAACTAATTAATTGTGTTAAAGATTATATAATCCTAAGTTACAGGCAAAATAATGAGGCACCACAATAATGAGAAGAACACAAACAAAGAATTCTATGAATACTAGTGAAGGACCTAAATTAATGCTTACATCATTTGAGAATTTGTTAAGAGAATGACATTCTAATGGAAGTTTTTTGCAAGATTAAACCACCATTTATACAATTTAAGAATGCTTTTCAAGTGGCTAGGCATTTAGTTGGAAAAAAACAATAAATGTTTACTTCTTTACTTATCCATTTTAAATTCGTAAATTAAATGGCAATAAGAGTTCAAAATAGGTTTATAGATAAAAACCAAATCTCATTAGTAATAAAGGCATTCACCATAAAATAATAACAACTACTTAATCATTATCAAAGTTAAGTTCCTACATTTTTCAATCTCACACAAAGTGATATGAAATAGAATCAATAGGGATGACGAAAAGCAATTCATAGACTTAACGTGCCATTATTTTCTTTTAGCTATAACTTTGTATAGAAAAGTCTTATTGCTTTGATTTCAAGATGAGGTGAGATGAGGGATTGAAGTACAAAAAGCACATGTAGATTGCATTAACCTAAAAATAAAAAGGTTTTAAACTAAAGAGTAGAAAATCAAAGTTTGGTAGAAACAAAAATGAATAAATGAGTTAGGATAGATAATTGCCTACTGAAGAACCCACAACCTTAGAGATATAGAGCTTGTGCACTCATCCTTCCATGGAATCTACCAAGAAGGTACAAGAATGAAAGAAGGAAAGCTCACTACTAAATGGAATCTATCAAAAAGATACAAAAACTTAGAGAGAGAAAAGCTCCTTAATTTCTTTGATCAATCATTCATTAATTGCTTGCTTCAGACTTACATCCAAAACATATAAAGAAGGAGCCCTAGAATATCTCTCCAAGTATAGGAAATTGAAATAAAATAGTTTCAGAACATACCTCTAACCATATGACATTAAAAAATTAATGAGATTTTTTTTTTTATGGAAAAGCATTTAGATTATTTACACAAGAAAATTAAGGTAATATCATAATTTATTCTAGAAATTTCAAAAATAAAGTGAAATTTATTTTATAAGAAACTAAAGTTATAGACCTTTAAGATGACCACTCATGAGATTTACTTAGACTTAATTTAAACATCCAAGACAACCATGGAAAGTTAGGCTTGATTCTTGAAAGTTGACAACATCATCCTATCTTGAACTTAGGTGATTTCTTAATCTAAATCTTAGGCTTCCAAGTTAGATGCTTTTGCATCACAAAGTTAAACAGTAAGACATCAAAGTTAAAAAAATTGAACTAAAACATAAAGGAAACCATTCTAAGTTGCATAGCTTAAGCATAATACACAATTTATATAGATTATTAGATAATAAACAAAGAGTTGATAGAAGTCAAGCTTATTTTAGAGTTTATAAAATTATAGATGGAATATAAAGGTTTTCCCTTTCTATATAAAAAATAAAGTTTTACATATGAGCATATCCAGGTATAGAAAGTTTAAAATAAAATCAAAACTTGAAATCTTCAATGATCAATTTGAAAGAAGAATCTGCATGTACAATTCGAAAATACCATTAATTGAAAATGTGGTTGAAATTTCATTCATTAATTAAAGAAATCCTTTAAAAAAAATATTTAGTCATTTTCAAGGTAATATTGTCACAATCTGCCTAGTCATGACTAGTGTGAATCCCATTATCAGTTCTCACAAGCCTCTTTAATCATGATTTGGTATCATCACATAATACTTAATAGGATAATTAAGTCTAATTACTTCATTTCATTATGAAAGAACATATACAAAGGGTTAACATTACCATTACTCTAAATATTTACATATCATTTACAGGTTCCCATGGTTTCTCTATTCTAAATTTCTACTTAGAAAAAAAGACGCTCACTCATAATTTTACTGAGCATATTCTACTTTTAAATAGTAAGGATGGCTATAAAGCTTTAACCTGTACATCTATGAAACAATTTAATGAAAACCAATAGGACCTTAAGTTTTAGTAATCAGATATTCATAATTTATATCAAGCCATCTAGCAATTTATCATATGTATCACACATATTTTAATCTAAGAAAATTGATTAATTAATATATAAATAAAAAATAAATCAATAAATAAAAAGGTAACCTGCCTTATGCCTCTTAGTCCACTTTATTCATTTACAAATCCAACCATGTCCCTCTAAATATTTTATTAGTTCATAAATGAATAACTAAATCCAATATAACATTTCAAATCAGCATTTCATCATCATATTTTCATTTTCATTTTGTTTCATCAATTTAATGTAATTCATCATTATATTTCATCATCCAAATCATGTTATAAATAGCTCATCACGTCATTTCTTATTTTCCTACACTATCTCAAGTTATTAATTCATCCATCACTTCACCATTTATTTTCCTTTAGATTCAATAATTCAATCCAAGAATAACAATTATAATTCAAGCTCATAAGTCATTCAAATCAAATAACACACACACACATATATGTATTATTATAATGGTTAGGTTACATTTTCCTATTTGAAGTAAGGCTTTAAAGTACTCGAGTGTAAGACTCAAGTGTGGTTTTCTTAAAACAAATCCATACTTGAGTATAATACTCAAGTTTTTGTGGGTAGAGAAGGTTGCACTAGTATTCAAGTATGATACTTTAATACAAGACCCTAAAATTATAGGATTAGTATTTGAGTATCATATTTATATACTCAAAGTCAACACTTAAGTACTAGTTTTGGAATTTCTACAAATGATATCGAAAATGTAAACCTTTAACCAATCCATATCCAAATTCAACATTTACTACCATTCATTCTCATTAATCATTTTTCCTTCTTAAACAACTTAACATATTATAGTTATAATAATTAAACACTAATTTATTAAATACCCTAGGCAAATACCTTATAAATTAACTAACTAAAATAGTTTAAAATAATTACTGGGTTGTAAGTAGATTATTTACTTATCTCAAGTTTTGGAAAAGTAGAAAAGATACCAATTTATTAGAGAATATGGTCTTATTACACATGATTATTAAGTTACCACTTAAATCTCTAATTTTATTTCCTCTATACCCAAATTCTAATGGAATTTCTATCAATTTACAACTTATAAAGGATGTACCTTAGTTAAAAATAAGAAGCAATAGATGAATTTTTGTCTCTTTTCCACTTGATTTACACAAGGGTTTTGTTGGATTGAGATTAAGAGAGTGTGTTGCATAATGAGAGGGAGGGAGCCAATTATTTTAGGGTGAAAATGTTGAAAATAAGAGCATTTTAGTGGTTTTATGAATGCAATGGCAATTTTTTGTAAATATGAAAGCAACTGAAGGCATTTGGAAAATACTTACCCTAAATCTCCTTCACACATCATACTCCTAATCTGATTTTCTATAAACTTTATAATTAATTTATTCAAACTTATTTTCTTATTAAAATTTCATTTTTCTACAAATAAATACCATTCTAAACCAATCCTCAATATTTCCTAATTATCAACATGTTTATGAAAATTACCAAATAATTGACCACAATAAAATTCTAAAATTTTTAAAGGTTTGATAGTTCTTCCCTCTTTCAAAGATTTCATTCTCAAATTCTAAAAAATTATTTACTAAAAAAGAATAAGATAAACTAGACTCCAAACTTACTAGAGAGATACTAATAGTTCCTTCTCATTTCGATTTTAGATTCCTAAGTACTTTCTTTAACTCCATATTTTTCCTAACAAAATTTTACAAAAGGAATCACTTTGAATACTTATGAATTTGATGGTCTAGGCTTTCAACTGGCCATCATTCAAAAAAAAAGTTTCAAATCTAATTGAAGTGGTTTATATTGAATCACATGTGAAACATCAAGCAAATATTTATGAAGAATTGAAATATGGAACATTAGATGAATAGAATGCAATTCATTTGGTAAGTTATGGCAATAAGCAATAGTCCAACTAATAATTAGGAATGGATTAATGTAATAGGGTGCAAGTTTCCCTTTCTCGTCAAATTGCATTACTCTTTTCATAAGAAAGACTTTCAAAACTACAAGATCCCCATTTTAGAACTCTAATCCATTCCTTCTTTTATCAGTGTAAGATTTTTGACAATCTTGGGTAGTTTTCAATCTTTCTTAGACGATTTTTACTTTTTCAAGTGCATGAAAACAAGATAGAGGCTAAGAAATTTGGCTTCTCTAAGTTCAAACTATTCCACTAAGGATCTACATCTTTTTATCATAGAAAGCTTTATATGAGGCTATCTTTATATAAGATTAGCAAATATTATTATACATAAGCTCAATCAAAGGGAAATATTTTTCCCAACTATAAATTTGAGGGTTCATGTATGTAACATATCTTCTAAAATTTGAATCATATGCTCAGATTGGTCATCCATTTAAGGATGAAAAGTAATGCTAAAATGCAATTGTGTTCCAAGAGCTTGTTGAAATGATTTCCAAAAATAAGCTATAAATTGAATGCCATGATTAAAGATGATAACAAAAAGAATTCTATGTAAAGGAATTTTTTTATTAAAATATAGTTATGTATACTAAATTGCAAAGTAATTGGTTTTAATAGGAAGAAAGTGACTTATCTTAGTTAATTTATCTACCATCACCCAAATTGAATCAAGCCCTTTCTAAGTTTTAAGAAAGCTAACAAGGAAGTCTATGGTTACATTTTCCCACTTTTATTTAAGAATAGGAAGGGGTTGATGTAACTTGGAGGCTTTTTTTATGCTCATCTTACTAACAAGTAAGACATTTTTAGTACAAAATCAAGTATATCTCTTTTCATTCCTTTTCACTATAAATTTTATTACAAATCATGATTCATCTTTGCTAACTAAGATGCATGGTATAGAAGGAGCTATAAGAATTGTGAAGTAATTCATTATGTTTGTGTATAAGAACTCTAAGTTAATTTTGAAATTGAATTACTCCTTATTCATCAATTATCAAGTTTGTATTCTAATGTATCATTACTTTTTTTCTTTTAATGCTAGATAATAAGGATCTTTCTCTTCTGATTCTTTGATTCTCTCTAGCAATACAAATAGAACTAATACTTCAATGGTAATCACCATTTGATCTTTAGCTTGAATTTTAGCTAGGATTCCTAATAAGTTTCTACTTAAAACATTAGCTACAACATTTGCTTTGCCTAAATGATAATGGCACTAAATTTTTAATGTGAACACAACTGTAGCCATTTCAAGATCAAACGTTGAATAGCTTAATTCATGTTTCTTCAATTGTCAAGACACATATGCAATTACCTTCCTATTCTGCATTAGTAGAAAACTTAAGCCAATTTAAGAAGCATCGTAGCATAAAAAAATCACCACATCCAGAAGGAAGTGCAAAAATTGAAGTGGTAGTTAGATAAGTTTTCAGCTATTGGAATTTATCCTTGCATTTATCAACAATTCAAATTTCATTCCTTTTTAGGTTAGCTTTATCAATGAATAAAACTATTTTAGAAAAGTATTTTATAAATTAGCAATAATAATTGGCCATTTTAAGGAAACTTTGGATGTTAGATATAGTAATAGTCTAAGCCATGTTTGAATTGCTTTAATTTTCTATAGACTAACTTGAATGTCATCTTAAAAGATCACATGTCCGAAGAACTTTATACTAGAAAGCTAAAATTCACATTCCAAAAAATTTACAAAATATTAATAATCTCAAAAAGCTTGCAAGACAATCTAGAGATGCATAACATGTTCTTATTCATTCTTAAAATAGATAAGAATATTATTAATTAAAACAATCACAAATTTATCAAGGAATTGGTTTAAAGTTTCTATTCATAAGATCCATGAAGATTGCTAGAGTATTAGTAAGGTTGAAAAATATGACAAAGAATTCATAATGACCATTCTAAATTTTGAAAGCTATTTAAGGAATATCTTTTTTTCGAATTTTCACTTGGTGGTAGCCAGAAGGCAAATCAATCTTGGAAGAGCATTTGGCACCTTACAATTAATCAAATGAATCATTAATTCAAGGTAATGGATATTTATTTATTTTTATTGTAACTTGGTTCAGTTAATGGTAATCAATAGAAAGATACAATGTTCCAATCTTTCTTTTTCAATAGGACTAGTAAACCCCATAGAGAAAAGTTGAGTCAGATGAAGCCCTATCAATTAATTTTTATAATTGTTTCTCAAGTTCTTTTAATTTAGCTAGAGCCATTCAATGAGGTAGAATGGAAATTGAATTAATATTAGGAGGAACTTGGATATTAAATTCTATTTTGCAGTCTGGAGGTAAATTAGATAGATCTTGTAGAAACACATTTAAGAATTCATTAACAGCAAGGAACTTTTTTTATTTCAAGAGAAGGTTGATTGAGATTTTTAATAATAGTAAGATATACAAAACATCTGCAATGGATAAGCTTTTGAGCTTTAATATTTGAAATGATTCTAATAATCCTAGAACTCTTTTCTCCCTTAAATATAACAAGAAAGGCTCCTTTTACAATAAAAATGACTATTTTGTTAAAATAATCCATTTAAACTAGATATTTTGCTAACCAATCTATAACTAAGATGATGCTATAATTTACCATTTCCAAAAAAATCTAATTCACAAACATAATTTGATCATGGATACAAATAGAATAATTTTCTACGAACCTGAGTAGCAATCAAAGTTCTATTTATTGGTATTGAATACAAATAATAAATTTCATAATTGGCTAAGTGGTTAATTCATTAATGAAGCTAAATTTCATAAAAATAAAAGAATGTGTAACTCATGGATCTAAGAAAGCATATGCGGATAAATTTTCAATATAAAGTGCACCTATGATGATAGCATTAAAGGTTTGTGCCTCCTGATAGGTCAAAATAAAGACTTTCACTCAGTTTCCTAACTATTTTCTCCCTTTAATGTTCTCATTGCCACTGTAAGCCTTATGACACTTGAGGTTTGAAAGATACCTAATTGGGTTACAGTTTGTCAAGAAGCAGAATAATTGACGCTATAGCTTGGAAAATTACCTAGATAGTCTCTTCTTTTATGGCCTAACTAACCATACTAAAAGTAGACTACATTTATCCTATTACAAAGTCTCAAATGTTTGTTACATTATTGGATACATTGAGGCGATTCCTTATGAAAAATATTTCTTCCTTGAAACTACCCCTATCAAAATTTGAAAGAGCACCATAATAAGTTGAATATAATAAAGGATTACCTTCACCTTTCTTTTTGGGAGATACACTAGAAGCACTTCTAGATTAGAGCTAGGAACAAATTAACTTCTATCACTGTAAGGAATATTTATAGAGGTATTCCTCTAACATTGGTTGAATGGCAACGGCCCCTCAAATCTACTGCACTTTCTTTCAAATTGAACTATTCTTTCCTCTCAATCTTTTATTTTGTATTCAATTTCTAATTCTTGACTAACAATATCTTGGAATATAATGTCTTTTGACATGGGTGACATTAAAGAAGTGATCATAAAAGCTATATGCAAACACCCATACTCTTTCTCTTTTAATAGGAATTAGGAGTCTTGCATAGCAAGATAAGTGAATGAATTGGGAGACATATCATTGACATACATTGAACCTTGTTTTAGATGTTCAAATTCATGGATTTTTGGTTCCTTGGATGCCAAAGGTGAGAACTAATCAATGAATAGTTGTTAGAAAGCTAATGATGTCAAAGGTAGCAAAGGAAAGTCTTTATTTTTATTTGTGATGGTAAAACCAAAAGTGAGAACATCTTTTAGTCTATAAACAACAAGTAAATCAATATAAAATTAGAACAAGATAACATTTTATTGTATCACTTGATTTGGACAAAGAATTGGTGAGAATCAATAACAAGGTCTATTCTAATGAAATGAAAAGGTTTCAACTTATTAAATTTGTGAATGATATAAAAGTTTATCAATAAGATTCTTTTTGGATAAGGTTAGGTCTTTTTCTTTTCTATGGTTAAAGGCTTGATCATCCTCATCCTAATGTTGTTCCTATTCTTTTTCTTAATGAAGAAACTTAGGCCCGTATCAAGCAATAATTGTTGATGGAAAGCATAACCTATGAATTGATATTTAATGATCATTTCCTTAATATCTATTATTATGAGACTATGACCCTTTGGATGACTTTCCATCTCCCACATCATTAGCTCAATAACTACTTAATTTAAACATAGCCTAATTCAGGGAGGATTTTTAAACATTTAGTTCACATTCTGATATTTTGATAAGCAGTTATTCTATAAAAGCTCTACCATAACTATTACACAACTTTAGGGTCCACTAAAATGATGTTAGTAGTACATGTTCTTAAGCAAGCTTATATCACTGATATAGTTTTGACCAACACTTAAGTAAGCAAACATAATCATAGCCCATTAATCTTATCCTAAACTCATTGTCTTACTCAATTCCTAGACCACACTTTGATACCAACTTTGTCACAACTCATTTAGCCATAATCAATGTAGATCCTATTATTGATTCCTATAAGCCTATCTAATCCTAATTTGTTATTATCACATAATACTTAATAAGGTAATTAAATCTAATTACATTATAAAAGAAGATTTACATAAGGTGTATATTGCCATATATTTAGAATATTTATATATCATCTACAAGTTTTTATAGTTTCTCTATTCTAACTTCTTGTCTAAAAAAATATGGTTGCTCATAATTTTACTCAATATATTCCACTCTTGAACATAAGGTGGTAGTTATGGAGCTTCCACCTATGCATCTATAAAATAATTTGAGGAAAGATAGTAAAACTTTAAGTCCCGATAAGTAAATAATGAACAAGCTAACATTTTACAATTTATATCGAGCCATCAACAATTTATTATATTAAAAAGAAAATATCATTATCACACACATTTCAATCCAAGCAAATTAATAAATAAATAAATAAACAATAAATCAATAAATAAAAAGGTAACCTACTTTGTGCCTCCTAGTCCATCTTATCCATTCATAAAGCTACCCTTGTCCCTTTAAATATTTTATCAATTCACAAATGAATAACCAAATTCACTATGACATATTAAATTAATGTTTCATCATCATATTTTCATTTTTATTTTGTTTCATCAATTCAATGTAATTCAACATTACAATTCATCATCCTAAATCACATTGTGCATACTTCATCCTTTCATTTCTTATTTTCCCACACCATCTTAATTATTAATTCATCCATCACTCTATCATTCATTTTTTTTTCAAATTCAATAATTCAATCTAAGAATAAAAATTATCATTCAAGCTTACAAGTCATTCAAATAAAATAACATATATATGTTTATATTACCATAATACTTAGATTACATGTTCTTATTTGGAGTGAGGCTTTAACTTACTCAAGCATGGTTTCCTTAAAACAAATCCATACTTAAGTATTCATAGGCGAAGACACAAAGCTTCACTACTATTTAAGTATGGTACTTAAATATAAGGCCTTAAAATAAAAGGATAAGCATTCAAGTATTATACCCAAATTTTGTACATAAAAATTTTTTAGATACTTGATTAGGATACTTGATTACTAGCCTTTTTCAAGCAATACTTAAGTACTAGTTCTAGAATTTCTAGAAATAACATTAAAAATGCATAATTTTTAATAAGACCACATCCAAATTCAAAATGCATTGCGATTTGTTCATCACACATCACTTTAAATTGCTTATTGATCATCTTTCCAACTCAAATGACTTAACACATCATAGTTACAACAATTAAGCACTAATTTATCAAATACCCTTAGCAAATACACCATAAATCAACTAAGTTAAATAGTATAATAATTGGGTTATAAGTATATTATCTACTTACTTCAAGTTTAGAAGAACTGAGAAGATAAGCAATTAATTGGAGAATTTGGTCTTTTTACACATAATTATCAAGCTTCCACCTAAATTCCTAATTATGTTTCTTCTATACTTAAATTCTAATGGACATCCTATCAATGTACAACTTAAAAAAGATGTACCTTGGTAAAAATGAGAAGTAAAAGATAAATTCTTTTCTTTTTTCCACTTAATTCAAACAATAATTTTGTTGGACTAAGATTGATAGACTATGTTGAACAATGAAAGGGAAAGGGTCGAGTGTTAAGGTGAAAATGCTAAAAATATGAGTGTTTTGGTGGTTTTATAAAGGCAATGGCAATTTTGCAAATATAAAGTCAGCGAAGGGAATTTTAGGAAACACCTACCCTAAATGTCCTTTACACATCTTGCTTTTCATCTAATTTTTTATAACTTTATAATTAATTTATTCATATTTATTTTCTTGTTAAAATCCCTTTTTCTCCTAATAAATACTCCTCCTAAACTTACCCATAATTTTGTAATTATTGACATGTTTATAAAAATCATCAGATAATTAAATAAAATAAAATTTAAAAATTTTTAAGGGTGTGACAAATATAAATCCAATGAAGAGAAGTACACATTTCCAAATCACCTATACTCTACTAGAACATTTATCAAATATATTTTAGGCATTAAATATATTAAAAAAAACTTCAATATAACCATAAAATATGAAAAGGACATTAAAAGAACAAAATCAAATATATACAAATAGAAGTTAAATTCATTAAATAAAGAAAGCTATAAAAAATACAATTAACAATTCTCATAATTGTATAAAAGCAAAAAAGAGGAATACATGTTGCCAAATCACTCGTACTTTACTAGAACATTTATCAAAAATATAGTAGGCACTTAATTTCAAGCAACATATCAATCTAACTACAACTCATGAAAGAACACTACTAAAAAAAATAAAATTAAATATATGCAAATAGAATGGATTAGTGCACAATTTGAAAGAAGTACGAAGAAATAGAACAAAACATACATAAAAGTATGGTGTATGGAAGTATGAATATTAAATCTATCCATTCCACTGAAAAGTAAGTAAAATTTATTATGCATTTAGCAATATGCACTGATGTAGAAATGAAATCCTAATTAAAATCATCAATTACAACTCATAATGGAATCTAATCAATATTCCAATTTACTTAAAATATTTTTTTATGAAACATCATATTAATTAAATTTGAGACTTGAATATGATATATAAGGCATCAAGTTTGACTATATAGATAACTTAAACTAGTATTTTAGGCTAGTGCACTATCCTTAGAAATTATCTTAGGTCAATCAGATTTAGAGCATAATAAATGGTATAAGAGCATTAACCAGCTATATACTTTAGTTAGTGTAGATCTTAGGCCATATGATTTGATAGACTAATGAAGATATTAGTTAATTTAAGTGAGGGTTTGTGAAGCCTCATATTAGTTAAATTTGAATTTTAAGTATAATATATAAGGTAATAAGTATGACTACTTAAACAACTCGATCTAGTTTTTTAAGCTCAATAGACTAGGTCTAACAACTATCTTAGGGCAACTAGGCTTGAGGCATAATAAGTTTTCAAAACAAGCTATTGAAAAACTTTTAAAAAAATAAAGTAAAGGCCAGCCTCATTTATGACAATTTCTAGTAGTGAAGATTATTTACTTTAGCTTCCTCTTATAATGAAATAGTTATGAATGAAATAGTTATGACAATGTATTTAGAGTTCTATCATTGTTATTCGAGACGTCTCTTGTACAATCTACCAAGTAGATGAGTTAAATAAGGTAAAAGACCACCACTCATGAATACAATCTTTCATCATGCTACTACCTTAAAGTGTCATCTAAACTTTAAAGGAAACAACATTAAAAAGGAATAAGGATGCTCTTATGTTATTTTGTTTTAACACAATATAAATATGTTGTAAACATGGGTAGGAAGTTAGAGAAAAATAAGGTAAAGTTAATTAAAGAAAGTAAAAATAAAAGAAGAAAGATCATGTTATTTGCTAGAGGATAAAATAATGAGAATAATCACTTTGTAAATGAAGCTTTGGGAAAGGATTTAATGAAATAAACAAACAATATTAGATTAATTGATTACTATATATACTAAAATAATTTTAAATCATAACATTCCAAATCTTAATTAAGTTGCTTGCTATATTTGTGTTTTGAAAACTTTTTGGTGAATTTTTTTAAAAAGAGATCTTAAGGAGATCATGAGTTATTTAATTAAAATTAACATGTAGCAAAGGATAGGAATTTAAAATAGGATCCTTATATGGACATTGCCCATCAAATATGGTTTAATTCTCTAAATTAGGTTTTTAAGGCAAGATACACTCCTAGAAACTTTATAGATAAGAGGTCAACCTCCTTCAATTAAAATACACAGATGAAACATTGGTAGAAAAGGTCCATGTGATGATTACCAAGGCATCCTCATTTGTTGGCATCGTGGTGTTACTACTGAGCAATACTTAAATATGTTGAATTAGGGTTTTAGATTTAAGGATTCAAGGTTTTAGGGCATTAAGGATTAGTGTTTTAGTGTTTATGATTTTATGGTTTTAAGGATACAAGGTTTTAAGCTTTGGGCTTATGGTTTAAGATTTTAGGTATTGAGTGGTTTTTAGGCTTAATGTTAAAGGTTTTAGGGTTTAAAATTTAGGATTTTATGTTTTAAAAGTTAAATGATTTAGACTTTTGTGATTTACAAGCTTTATGAATCACCCAAAATTATATAAGTACTAATATACAAACCATCATTAAAAGGGATGCCTTAGCATAGGCTATATTTTAGATGAGAATCTTTTCAAAATATAAAACATCATTCAAAGTATAGGAAGAATTATAGAAAAGTTTTTAGTATTTATTGATAATAAGAATAATTGTACAGCTAAACTGAGAGTTATGATTATGTGATGGGACCTTAAAGATATAAAAATAAGTTTATTAAAGATTTAAGCTATTAAGATTTTAAAGACTTGATACACAAGTGACAAGAAATAAGTTTAAAGAATAAAAACTAATCCCAATACAAGAAAGATAAGAAAAAAGAATAAAGTGGTCCATTTGAAGGAGCCTAAAATAAAACTCTTTGTATTTAAAAATAAAGGAATGGTTAGACCTTAGAAAGGAGCCCAACTGATGATCCCATTTGTAAGATAAAAGTTAACTAGCTCATTAGAAAGAAATTAGTAGTAAACTCATATCAACAAAATTTTTATGTACTTGATAGTATTTTTATCCTAACTTAAGCCATAAATGTTTAATTAATAAATCATCAAAAGGCTTATAAAATTAACATCTTGGGTTCAAGGCCACATGAATTTCATAATTTAACTCCTAATCAATTAATACTATACTTCATTTAAAGTGATGGAAGATTTTAGGTGAAATAGCCCTGATTGACTTGCAATAATTAAACTATAATTTTGTCTAAAAAAGCCTAATTACCAAATGGTTAAAGCTAGTTGTAAGAATTCTAATGATTTTAAAGAGTTAACTAATTGATTTTAAAGAGTTTCAATTCACTTAATAATGAAATTTCAAGGAACATTATTAAGAACAATTCTAATGTCCTTGATGAAATTTATGGCCATTAATTGATTTTGAAGAGTTTTAAAGAACTTAATCATGAAATTTCAAGGGATATGATTTTATATTCACATTATAAATGGTTTAAATGTCCTTAATGAAATTTATGGCCATAAATATGAGTAAATGACTTTAAAGTAGGACATTATTGTCCTTAATGATAAATTACAAGCCTTGACAAGGAACTAGAATCCTTAATAAGGCATTATAAGCCTTGATATGGAATTCCTATATTAAAGGTGAAGGATTTAGAACTTTCCTAAAAATAATCCTACTTTTCTCCCATAAGATAGGGTAACCTAAGGATTAATAATGAAAGTCTTTTGAAAGTGATCCTAAAATAAAAAAGTACATCCAACTAGCACTACATTGAAAAGAGAACTCTATTCAATTTGATTAAAGTATTCGACCATTTATGTGGATATCATAGATACACTGCCCCTTTAGATAGTGTCTATGACCCTTCATTTATGTGTTCGTGACAAGCACTATTCATGATTATACTATTTAAGTGTTCATGATCAAATCATTCATGTCTATCAAAAGTAGATGCAATTTGCACCTACATTCATGAGTCTATCACATTAAGATCCACTATGTCAAATTCTTACATGTTTTAAAGGTATAAATCTTAATATTGGTTTATATTTCTTTTGCATGGATTAATTGATAGGTTTTCAAAAATATTTAATTTTTGCTATGTTTTCTACATTTGAAACCTAACATTGGTATCAAAGCCTACTCACAAAACCATAAACTGGATTATGTGTTTTATTAGTTTTTGATATATATTTATGTCATAAATATAAATCAAATTTGCTTTTAAACAAAAATATATATGTGATATCCATGAATTGTTTTTTGGTTTTAGTATATATATATATATATATATATATATATATATATATATATATATATATATATATGAATCAATTTTAATATGCCTTAATGTGTATGCAATATACATGTTTGAATGATCTAGGAATAAGTAATCCTAGTGGCTATAATTTGAAACCAAAATCCAAATTTGTTTAAAAAATCAAAGAGATTAAAAGTAATTTCTAAATTTAAATTTTAAAGTAACTCATATTATCTCTTGTGATGTTTGCATATCTTTATATGTTGCATGATGTATAATGCATAGTATGACCTTATTAGACCAATATGATTAGAATTTATTTTATGATTGTAATTTGAAATAAAACATGCATGTTATGTCTATATTTATAATTTTTGTTTGTACATGTAATATCCCAAGAAATATTATAGAGAAAATTTAAATAGAAAAAACCCACAAACAAAAAAAAACCTGATCAAAAAATAGGATGAAATATAGAAGAATCGTAGGAGTAATTTCAGTATGAGCCTAACTAGAATTTTATGAGAATTTTATTAAGCATTAAAATAGATAAAAATTCAATTAAAAATTCAATACTATGTTTAGAAAACTTAGGTAAACCAAAAAGTGAAAAAATTGAGCTAAAAACTTAGTAAATTAATTTGAAAACCCTTAGTTAACTTAAATTAATTATTTTTGGCCCAAAATGTAAATGAAAGTTCAAAAATAAAGGCTCAAAAGTATCTAAAAGTTTAATGGTAATAATGCAAGAAAATAAAAAAATTTGGAGCTAATTTGTAATAAATATTTTTTTATCTTTTTAAATGGCTAATTTTTATTAGCATTAGGCTAATTTGACCCAATTTTTGGAGGGCTAAATTTAATTCTAAGGCTAAAGAATGTAAGCCCAAGCTTCTAAAAGAAGCCAATGACAAAAAAAAAAGAAAAATTATGGGCATTTTTATCAAGAATTTTTCTAGAAATCTTTTAAAAAAATTTATTTATAAAAAAATCTAATAAAGATCTCAAATTTTTAGTTAGGAAAGCATGTACCATGTGCATTTAAAATATATCACATGAAATTTTATTTAAAACAAAAAAATTGAGGATTTTCTAAATGATGATTGGTTACCATGTTAGCTTGAAATCCTTTAATGCATTTTTAGGTATTTTTCCTATACTTTTTCTTCATTCTTTTACATAACTAGCCATGGCTTCCTCTTTTTCTTGCTAGGATCTCTATTCAATTTTCTTGCATAAATATTTTCTAAGAGCTTTCCCCATAAGAAACCTTGAAGGTAAATGTGGTTTCTTCTTCTTTTTTACATGTTTTCATAGGAAATTCTTCGCTAAATTTGCTAAAATGGTGTTTATTATTTTGGTTTGAAGTTAAGTTGCTCCTAGTGAATACCAAGCATATTAAAGGTTTAAAAATTCAAGGTAAGTGACAGCTATGCTTTTTTCTTTAGAAATTTCCTATGGAAAGTGATGAATATGGTGACTTATGATAATATTATTGTGATTTTTGTGTGTGGCCATGTATAGAGATGTAGTTCTAATTTTGTGCCCTTTGAATGTTGTTTGATGACATTAGGATGTTATTAAATTGAAATTTTAGTGGAAGGAGTTCCTATACTGAAAGATGATTTTAAGGATTTACTACAAGCTTATAAGAATAAAACTTAAAGGATTCTAGAGGGCAATTTTAGTTACCCCATTGTGGAAGAGGTTAGAAATGGTTAAAATTTTAATTCTTTTCTTTTTATATTATTGATAATGTTATAATGAGTGTGGGGATCTTTAGACATTTTTGGGAAATTTTAGAAATGTCAAAAGTTAAGATTCATTAGCTTAGGAGGAATGGAGCCAAAAATAGGAGACTACCAATTTTACTTCTATTTTTAGGGTATTAGAGCACCTAAATGATTGAGGAAAAGTATGAAAATTGGTTTATTTATCCTTCCATATGTTACAAAACTAATGGCCAAATTTGGTGGCATTTGAAGCTCATTTGTTTATCAAACAAAATTTTCAATTTCAAGTGCTCCAATAGAATCCTAATTTTGGACCCTCACAAATATATAATTATTTAACTACCCAAACCATGAAATTTTTTAGGTGTAATTAATGCTCAATACTTACTTACATGTTAGAGATGCTATGTCAAAATTTAATTTTTTATGGTAGTTTAAAAATAAAAAGGCCCTTCCATTACATGACACTCCATATTGGCCTTCTTTTGAGAATATGCTTTCACTTCTACATGAACAATATCAAGGAACCATAATTGTGTAAAATAATTGACCTTTGATGATTCACAATAGGCTAATAAGATATCAAGAGTCTTAAAAAAAATTTAATAAAATTTTGAATGAGTTTGAGTGATAAAAGGAGGGCTTTACCCATGATTACCCTTTTATGGCCTAATAAGGCTTCTTAGTTAATAAAATATATTTTGAATTGATATCATACATTTGTTATTCAAATCACCTTTAGTCTTGAGAAATTCATATACCATATTTGTTATTAGAATATTTAATAAAATACTTATGACTAAGTTAGTATTTTGACCATACCTATGACATAAGATAATGAAATGCATGGTTAATACCTATGATATCCCATTATAGTTAACACCTACAATGTCCCAACATAGTTAATGCCTACTATGTCCCATCAGGATTTATGCTTATGATAGCTTGATACATATTTGTGACAAGTGAAGAAAATGTGTATTCCTCAAGTGACTTATTCTTAAGGTAAAGGGGCATAAGGCATGATCGAAGTTACAAAGGGAAAAGAGGTATAAGGCGGGACCAAAATTACA
This sequence comes from Sindora glabra, assembly GCA_020226215.1. NCBI lineage: Eukaryota > Viridiplantae > Streptophyta > Magnoliopsida > Fabales > Fabaceae > Sindora > Sindora glabra. The sequence continues at coordinate 79,498,937 of CM035225.1, read as the reverse complement.
AGGAGAAAACCTGAGTACCAATTATAACTATCTAACTTAATAATTTAAGTAAATATCATTTTAAAGAAAATATTGTTAAGAATTTATTATGTAATGATTATTTAAATGTGTCAATACATATCTGATCTTTTTTGGCAAAAACTCTTTAGAAAAAGAGGAAAGTAGTCATTCACTGAGTATTCTTTAATACTCACACTCATATGTATTGTCTCTTTTGTAGATATTAATTGTGGTTCCAATGAGACAAATTAACATATATACTAGATTCTTCCTTTCTCCATAAAGGCACACCAAAGGAATAGTTTATAAGATAATTTGGTTTATTTGCAAGGAGTACTTCTCCTTAGAATGCTATGTATATATTAATGACAATATATTTTGTATACTTTCTACACTTATGTATATATTTCTCTTATTACATATATCAATATAAATTAGTTTTCTCTCACATATACAAATATTTTTCCTATTATATATAGTAAGTAAAAATGATGAGAAACTTGTAAAGTGTCAAGGCTTGTTAAGGTATTTAATTAGTAGACCTACAATAACTTAATATCTTTACACTAGTCACAATACTTAAAAATTAATTCATGATAGTACATTCTTTCTCACTTGAACTATAATACCTAATAAAAATCCTACAAACAAAAATTGTCAAAATTTAACCAAACAATATCTATTAGTGAAAAAATTAATAAAAATACTTATTTTTATTAGTAGAAGATTTACTAGTAGCAGTAATGGTAGGGGTAAATTAACATTTTTACTCAAAAATACCTTAAAATTAACCTAAAGTGATAAAAATATAATTTCCTAACCATCTTAAAGGATATGCACAATCACATAGGGGTAAAAAAGAATTTTAGCTAAGTTAAAGGAAGATAGGAGAAATTCAACTTAGTTGAAATGCATTTGAGCAAAACTAAGGAGAAGGAAAATTTTTGGCATAATTAAAGGACTTAAGAGAAAGAACTTAGGGGGAAAGTATAGAATATTCCAATAATAAGAATATTCCTAGGAATTATGCTATGATAATGCAAACATTTAGTCATATTCTTGATGGCCACTTCATCCTTGCCTATAAATAAAGAGTTTGAGCTCAAATTTCAACATCCAAGCATAATGAGCTCAGGTAGAGAGAGAAAGTTAAATGTTTAAATGATTTTCATCTTTTTCCACACTTTTGAGGACATAGTGATAAGTACATGAGAGATTCTTGAAGAAGTAGTAGAGTTTTAGCTCTTTAGATCATCTAGGAGGAAGTGAAATCCCATAAACTCTTTAGATACTTCTTGATTCTTTCTATAAACTCTACATTAATTCTATATTATTTTGGATATGATTTTTGGATGCTAGATAAGGAAAGCAAATTCTAACAATTATTAGAATGAGTAGAGATCCATTCTTTTTTCTTCTTAATTTTCTTTTGATGATATTTATATATGATATATATATATATATATAATATATATATATATATATATATATATATATATATATATATTATTCTTGTTTGTGGTTAATGGTGTATTGAAGTCATGACTATTATAGTAGACTAGTTGAAAAACTTTCTTAAAAAGTTAATGAAATTTCTTTTGAAATTGTTTTCTTTAAAATACTAAAGTTTTGGAATAATGATTTTACATGAAAATGGAAGAAAAATATGAGAAAATAATGGCAAGCATCTCAATTTTTATGCTTAAGATTAGGAAAAATTCTATTTTTAATAGTTAAAAGTTATTACATTATATTCCTCTTGAAAAATAAAGATGATAGAATGCACAATTATTAAAATTTTATGCACTAAAAATAAAAAAATGAATGTAAATAGAAGTAAAAAAATTTAGATAGATTGCACACAGAATGAGATAAGATGTAAAATATAGAATGTAAAATACAAAATGAAAAATGCAAAACTTTGACAGAGTCTAAAACCAAATTAGGGGTTTTTTATTCAAAATTAAGATAAATAAAAATATAGAAGTAAAATAGAAAGAAAGAAAGAAAATCAGTATAGCAAAGGAGTTAATTTAAGGATTTCATAGTTCTTAATATGAATTAATCATAGATTCAATTTATCTTTCAAACTTGAATTATTCAAAACCTCTACAATAATTCATGAATCCTATGCTAAAACAACCATATAGAATTTGATCAATTAAGATTAGTAGGATCAGGCAACCATTATATTCCTAAAGTTAGATTGAAATTGATTTGAAAATATAACTCAGTTAAATTAAGAGATTAAACTAGAAACCTCTAATTTAATTTCTTATCCTTCTATCCCAATATGAAAAATCATAATTAACTAACTACAATTTAACATAAAAATAGATAAAGATAAAAAATTACAAGGTTAACACTAATTATACTAAATCAATATTTAACACATGTAATTTCAAAGCAATCAGCATAAAGAATTTGAGAAAGAGAATAATCAATTAGAAGTAATTAACATTACAACTTAAGATCTCATAATCTAATGGAGTTGAGCCTTAAAATTCTTGAATCAACTAAAAGTTTAACTTTCCATGACTAAAGAACAAGAAACTTCAAAGAAAGAAAAGTTATCTTACTAAATTATGTAGTGTGTTTAAGTGTGTAATGTTCTTACTCTCTATATCTAACTTGGTAACCACCAAAAATAATGAATGGACTTAAAACCTATGCCTTCTAGGGTTACAAAACAATAGGTCCTTCCTAATTTAGAAGCCCAGAACCTATTTTACAAAACAATGTACCCATGGGTTACAATAGTGAAATTTCATAGGTCTGACTTTCATGCAGTGTAAGACTACTAAAACTATATACTACAAACATAAAAGTTGTAAGGCCAATGTTAGGAAGTTTTGGGTACTAGTTTTACATTAATTGGACCTCTGGGACTCTAAATATGGCCCAAAAACCAAAGCTAACTCAATTAAGACAAAAGCATGACATCAATTTCTCAACTAAATTAGATTTTCTAGTTATCCAAATTACATTTTATCCCAAATATAAAAGTTATATATCTTTCTTAAAGCTTTCCAAGAATATAAAAATCAATCAAATCTTATATTCAAAACTCAAGATATAGTCAAAAACTTGAAGTAGTATAAAAATTTAGCATCAATTAAACAAATTCTAAACATTGTAGAACCAACTCCAAATTACATAACAAGGTTAATTTTATCAAATTAAGCATATGTAACACATTAGAAGGCATGAATTAGGAGGAAATGATATAGATAAAATATTATACATTAAATTGCCTCACACTTAGCCCTTACACGTTCTTGGGCAAGATATAACTTTATTCAAAACTAAGAAATAAAAGACTTATTTCTAAAAAATTCAAAATCATAAATCCATAAGAAAGAAACAATTAAATCTAGCTAGAAATATAACAAATAATGAAAAAAAAATCTTAAAAAACTTGAAACTAACTAACACAGTAACTTTATTCAAAAAGAATAGATCAATATGATAGATTCTTACAAAATTCACTCTCCAACTCTCAAATATTTAGGGTAAGCATTTCACTTAAGTTCATTCCATGAAATTACTTTACCGTAAGCTTGCTAATTATCTAATCTCCACTACTGAAGTCACATGCATAGCATAAATTAAAAGGAATTTATTCAAGATTGTAATATGGCTAAGGAAAAGAAAAGGTAAAGTGAAGATATAAAAGGGTAAAAACCAAAGAAATCAATAAAGTACTTAAATCAAATACACATTGGCCAATTATAAATAATTATAACTCAACACAACAACCTAATTTCAAATCCAAACACTTATCAACTTTTTTCTTTTATCTCTTTTTCTTTTAATTTCATTTCACCTTATTTTTTCCCTTTTTTTTTACTTTCTCTTTCTTTTCTTTAATTTTTGTTTCTTTCTTTTGTTGCTTTTTTTTTATTTCTTTAACCAACTTTGAACTTGAAGTTAATAAACCTTTTACAACACATAAACCCATACACTCCTTATACTTATTCAAGAGCCAATCTCTTAAAAATTTAAATACTCTACTAATCCCTAAGGTTAAATAAAGATACTTGTATTTCATAAGAAAAATACTTATGGGCTAATTAACAAAAAAAAAGGTAATTAAGCTTAAGAGGGCTCAATAAAAATAAAAATTTAAGATTGGTTATTTGGCTCTAGCTTAAATAAAGAAAGAATAATTTTATCATCATTTTTATGCATACATATGCAAATGTAATCTAAAAAAGAATTAAAGAAAGTTCTAGAGAAATAAATTATAGAAGAACATCACACAAGAAGGAAGGAGAATAGTATAAATTTTCAACGTAAGACTCAAAATCTCATAAGTTATGCTATCAAGTTCAATTCACTAATTCAAAATCCATTTCTACATCAATCAATTTCAAAAAGTAAATTATTCATTCAATCATGTTATGAATCTTATATAACTTCAAATGGATCCTACTCATAAAAAATACAAAATCTCCATCAATAGAAAGCACCTTGTCACAACCCAATTTCAAGTATCGTGATTAGCGTAAAGATATCTAACTGGTATCCAACCAATTAGACATTTTTACAAGCTTGTAGGAAATTATATCTGATTATTTTATAATAAAAAATGAATATATAATAGCGTCAAATAATATAAGTAAAGTAAATTACATTACACGTGCAATGAAAAAGTTAATACATGATATTAATATACACTAACATAATAAAACTATTTATCACATACATAAACTTTAACTGTAAAGAAGATAACTTAAATATATTAATCTTTTGTTACACAATGCCCCATGAAGATTAGAAAGTTTTATGTAGCATATCAGTCCTTGGCTTAGGCTCCTTATTCTTTATCTGTAAAACAAAATAACACTGAAGAGGAGTGAGTAAATAAAATACTCAGTGAGTAGCTACTTAATCTTTATTCCCATAGTTTTTCATGATCAGTTATCTTTAATACAAAATTAGGAAGATTGGATACATATCCATATACTTAGCTTTATTTGCATCTAATAACTAACATCTATCTTATGCATTATATATTAATATTACTGTAATAAATATGGCTAGCATGGTATACAGGTTTCCTCCTTATTTCTTCGGGCTAACCTTATCTCACTCACCTTCAACCTTTTCCCTCCACTTCTTACCACCCCTCTCCTTCTTTTAGAAAGATGCTGCAAGCCATTAGGCCAAATTTTTTCTTCCACGTATCACATTTAAAATATCATATGAGCCATGAAACACTTTTTGTGCTAATTAAGACAAAATCATGTCAATTTGATAGAATATATGGTCAATACCAACTAGCCATTAATATCTTAATTTATTTTCCTTGATCAATGTAACAAGTGCAAATTTCACATTTAACATTAAAGAGTGAAATCATGGCACATTCTTATAATGTATCACAATTTCAATACATTTAACATTCTACAACTTAATCTAATCTATCACTATATTCTATACCCTTAAAGAACATTCAAATAATTATAATAATTTAACACATTACATTGTTCTAATCATATTCTAATATCATCACAATGTACTTCTAAGCATCAAATACTTAGTGTATTTCACAAATATTCATTCAAGAATACTATTTACATTTAGATTCTAGAATAGGGCAGCAAAAGGTATATTACAATAAGAGGCCCTTTATGACTTCTAAAACACCTCCAAAATTTCTCAAATAATTATTTGATGTTCTCAACAGTTAATTGACAAATATGAGTCCTTAGGTTTCATAATTAATAAAGAGAATATATCCAAAAAATTCGTGAATCATGCCTTTTCAAAATAGTTTCAATCTCTAGCAGCACTGGAGTTCTGAAATTGTATGAATTTATTCACTAGGCAAATGAGCTTCAAATGTCACGAAAATTGATTATGTTTTAATCAACATATGGAAGGGTATCCAAGAATTTTTGTAGAATTTTTAATCATCATTTAATACCCCAATATATTCAAGAATGGAAGTGAAATTATTCACGTCTTGTTCCTGGGTGAGCTGCACCTTTATGTAAAAATATCCCTTGTTTAGGTTTCTAAAAAAATTTTAAAAATTTCCCAATAAATTATATATGTATCCTAACATCATAAAGACTAGGAAATGGGTGATTTTTTATTTTTAAAAGGTCCCAGCATGTCCTTAAAATTTATGGTTTAGTTCTGGATTTTCAAAAATTCTAGAAGCAAAATCAGCAGAACAATTTCTAAGCTCTTTCTAATCCATCTAAACTTAAGGCTTAACAAATGGTAATCTAATTATTCATTGATGCTAATATTGTTCTAATATCTTCAAATACAACTTAAGAATACTAGTTTTCAGCACCATGCCTTCACGGCATGGCCACACACCTAGCTTCATGAAATCACAATTCTATAAAGTAATATTAGCAAATTTGTAATCAAAATTCAATGGAAAATGAGCTACTACTCACCTCTGAACTTTTATATTTCAAAGCTTTAACTTTCTCCCTAAATGAAAAGGTTTCTAATTTGGAGAAAAAGAAGATGAAAGCTCTAAGCTTTGATGATTTCTCCTTAGGTATTCAAGCAAGCAAGTAGAAAAACTTAAAATTTTGTGTTTGATTTGGCTTGTTTATGTGTTTGATTATGTTAAAAGCTTGAAAAAGTATTCTATGGTAGCTGCTATTTCGTGCAAAATGAGGAGGAGAAAAGTTGAATGGAGTTTTCTCAAGTTTTCTAAGGTTTTCTACATAATTCATAAAAATGTGCCTTTTGCAATTAAATCTAAATATATCCATGGACTCTTTTTGGAATTTTCTTTGCTATTTTGCAGCAGAAAAGTAAAAAATTTTGGTCTCTTCTTAGCCCAAATTTCATTCAAATTAATAGGAAAAGAATAGGCCAAATTCAATTTTTTGAAAAATTATAATTTGACCCCGAAACTTTTTAAAATTTCACTTTTACCCAAAAATTCTTTGGCCAATTTTCAACTTAGTCCTTGGGTTCAACTTGGGCTTATTAGAAATATATTCGAGCCTTAATGAATGGATTTTAATTGGTTCAAAAAGAATTTTTAAGAAACCAAACTAAATTATTATAATTTCATCATATTTTACTGAATTTTGACTTATTCGGGCCCCTAAAATCGAGTTAGGCTCTATCAAAAATTTTCTAATTTTTTGGGCACATTTATAATAATATTTTAACTTAAGTTTTATCTTTATCAATATTTCAAAGGATTTGGAAAACTCCCTAGGAAGTTACCCATCTTTAAAATTTTCTTGGGCTAAGCACGCTTAACTAAGAAGTGTTAATTTACTTTGATACTTTAGGAGTAGTTCTTGAGAAAAGTTTCTTAGGGATATTACACAACTAAAATGATTAAAAAGATTAAAA